>OZ017752.1:2552866-3293012 GCA_963969365.1 Asterochloris sp. CNOR1 | reverse complement strand
CCTAAACCCTAAACCCTAAACCCTAAACCCTAAACCCTAAACCCTAAACCCTAAACCCTAAACCCTAAACCCTAAACCCTAAACCCTAAACCCTAAACCCTAAACCCTAAACCCTAAACCCTAAACCCTAAACCCTAAACCCTAAACCCTAAACCCTAAACCCTAAACCCTAAACCCTAAACCCTAAACCCTAAACCCTAAACCCTAAACCCTAAACCCTAAACCCTAAACCCTAAACCCTAAACCCTAAACCCTAAACCCTAAACCCTAAACCCTAACCCTAAACCCTAAACCCTAAACCCTAAACCCTAAACCCTAAACCCTAAACCCTAAACCCTAAACCCTAAACCCTAAACCCTAAACCCTAAACCCTAAACCCTAAACCCTAAACCCTAAACCCTAAATCCAAACCCTAAACCCTAAACCCTAAATTCGGGACCCTAAACCCTAAACCCTAAAACCCCGAACCCCGAACCCCGAACCCTGAACTCCGCCCCCTGGCTTGTCTCACAGGGTGCCCAAAAAGCCAATGGTGGCCTGAGCCTTTTTGAAAGGTGATATGCTGCAATGTGGAAAGCTGCAGATCCAGGTGCTCCCACTGAGAAGAAGGTCTCACGGTTACATGACGCTGGGAGTTGTCCTGACCACTGGTCGCAGATATTGTTGCCCAGGAGACCTCGTGGGAGCCAGCGCAAGATGGCAGAACCCTGCACGTCCTTAGCTGCCTGCTGCAGCGCCCATGAGGCATGATGTAGGTGGGCAGACACCACACATGAGACAACATCCTGAGGAGTGCCAAGCATGTCCGCTGTGATGACCAGGCTGCCTTTTTCTGCTGCAATGTTGATGAGGCTGAAGACAATGCAGATGCCCAGTCTGAGGAGGAGGACTTTGCCAACCGAACTTGTATGAACCTCACTTGCAGATCGTGTGGGCTCGTCTTCCATATCTGAGTTATCATCAGGGAGCATGACATCTGGGCATCCTCCGTGATTTGGATGATACAGATATGGAAAAGGAGCCCATGCCTCGCAGGTGAGGTTTTGGACTTGATGCCATTGCCTCTACTGGAGCATGCCCTGAACTGTTGCGCAATCCTGGCCTGTGGGGTTCTTTCGGTTTTGCAACGGATGCGGCTGGTTTGGCAAGCCAGCTGGTTGGCTGAAAGTTGTGAATGAGCTGGTGGTACCAGGTGTCGGTCCTCGAACTGTTTTTGATGTTTTCAATAGGGTAGGGCCCCGCCAGGCCCTAGAGGTCCAGGACCTCAGGCAGCAGCAGGACGGTAGGAACTGCGTTTGATGCCAACACCAGCTCAGGTCTAGTCACCCGAGCTCAGGCTGCATTACAAAGTGGCATTTAGCAATATAGCATATGGAACAGCACCAGCTCATAATTTGGGACAGCCACATGGCCATACATGGAGCTCCTCGAAGGCAGCCCTGAAGACATCAATGCTTTGTCAAACCATACACTAGCAGACCAACCCTGCACACTTTATGCACACGTAAATGAGCCAATTAGTGTGCCTCATTGCAGGGGAACAAGTGTGCATAAAGTGTGCATAAAGTGTGTGCTTTGTGTGCCTTGTTCGTGTGCAGAAAGTGTTTACATTGTGTGCATTGAAGTGTGCAATAAGTGTGTGAACAAGGCAAAGTGTGCTTGGAAAAGTGTGCTTCATTGTGTGTCAGACTGGCTAGGAGCCAGCAGCATGCATTTATATAAAGGCAGGCAATTATTTGATTAATGCGCTTCAGATGAAACCAAATTGACGCATATCGGATTCAGCACCTGAGAGTCAGCATTACAGCACCATTGGCCTGATAGGCACAGCGCCAGCAGGAGTGAGGAAAGGAGGCAGCAGTACTAGTGCTGAGGGGCATAGACTAGGCAGGGAGGCTGGCAATGCTGTTGGTCAGCAGCAAGAGCAGGCTGCTCCTGCTGAGGCACATGTGGCACCAACACCTCATATTTCACGCTGAGCCAGCTGGCTACAGTGGGCCCTGCTGCTGGCCAAGCGGCTGCTGGCTGCAACAGCACAGGCCCTGGTGCCATGTCGGCTGTCGTCAGCACTGCTGACAAGATAGCTGTCCTCTGGACTGCGAGCAAATACTGCCCCGTTCATTTGCATACCCTGCTGCCCCAGAGCTGCGGCAAGAAGGGCCTTGCATGTCTGGCAAGTGCTACAGCTCAGCCATTGGGTGTGTATGCACCTGCTACTCTGCAAGACACAACGCACACCTCCTGGGTGCAAGAGACAGCGCACACCTCCTTGGGCTTGTGCACTGCGGCTGGGTGAAGCACACAGGGCCACCCAGCAGCAGACACACAGTGCCTGAAGCAAGACTCAGGTGCTGGTCATCCAACATGGCCCAGCAGGCGACTACATGTGATGGCCCCAAAGCTCAGGCCCACTGTGCTGTGCAAGGGCGGCGCCGCTGTGCCGCCTCACTGCAGCCAGAGTAGCAGATCCTGCACTGGCTGCCGGTGCCCAGCGCACGCCCACTCCTAGGCCCGTGGCCTCGCCTCTGCCCTTGCGGACCGTAATTTGAACTGTGCCTTCAAGCAGGACAACACAGCCTGCCCACAGACATCACAGAGCTCTGCCAGAGCTGCACCTCTGTCTTGGCTCACAGGAGCCCGACTAGCTGGTAATGCACCCACAGCCGGTCTGTGAGCTGAGGCCCACTGCATAGGGCCATAGCGTCACCTCTTCGCTCACAGACTGCATCCTGACATGCAGGTCCTGCACCTCTCGGCTGTATTGGGTCACATGACCTGCCCCACAACATCATAAAGCTCTGTTGTGAAATCACGAAAGCTGACCTCCTCAACGGACTACAGCATGACCTGCAGATCCTGCATCTCCCAGCAGCAGCGGCACTGCTAGCCCCGCAGCTTTGCTGTGTGATCACAGGGGCCCACCAGCTCCTCTGCGGCCTGCACCTCCCCGTCGCAATCTGCATTGTCTGCAGCCGCTGGTGCTGGCTGCATTGGGGGGTAACCTTGTCCTCCAGGCTGCGGCAGGCGCCCTCCAAGCTGCTCAGCTTGTGGCCGAGCTCGCTGACCTGCTGACATGCAATTTGTGCTGGCCCTTTTTCCAGAAGCTTGAAAGCCGAGCTTGCTGACTTGCCTGCATTTAAGCGGTGCTGCATGGCCAAGCAGGCTGCTCAGCTTGTGACTGAGCTGGCTTAGCAGCAGGTGATGATGATACTCAGCTGGTCAGCCACTGGCAGCCTGTTGCACTCGATGCTGACAGGCATGTGCGATGTTGGACTCTCGATGCAGTGCATGCCATGGCATACAATGCAGGTTGACAGTGTGTTTGAGACGCACCCTGGTGCAGCAGGCTGCATGTCTCAGAAGCACCCCACTTGAATTGCACATTCAAAACCTCAAGATTGTACCTTGCCGTCCACCTTACATCTCTGCTAGCACAGCTGTCTATTCTCGATGTCCAACTCCTGCCCTCATTGCTGGGAGCTGTCCAACTGCTCCCTGTACTTGAACCTCAAGCCTCTCCTTGTCCCTGCACAGGGGCCTTCACCACATGGGCAGCAGAAGTTGTGTCTCTCGTGAATATTTTTCTCGCGTGGCATGCAACCTGCAGGCTTAAAGCTCCTGCCACAGCCGGCTCCTGCATGTTCTCCTCCATGGCAATGGAGCTCCAAGTTCAACTCTGAGCCTGCTGTTGCAACACCACCTGCACAGCATCAGAATGCTGTGCGGCTGTCAACTGGCTGTGTTGCAACCCAAGAAACCAGAATTTGCTGCTGCAAGGCTGTGCAGCACTGAGGGCCATGCCAGAGCTGTCCAGGGCGAGCAGCTGTGCTGCATAAGAAGCCACTCCATCGCTCTGTCGTCAAGCACTTTGCCAAAGTTGCGGATCAAGCTGTGCAGCAGCGTGCCATCTCGTCCTGCTCACTGGTATCTGCCAGCTGTTGCCCAATGCTGTCAAGCTGGTGCTGTGTTGCCTGCTGCTGCGCCTGTAGCATGCACAAAGCAACAAGTCTGCCATCATGGTCCTGCCCAGGAGCACTACCATGCAGTGCACAGTTTCAGATGGCTAAAGCAGCACTGCTGGGCACAGGTCTACAAAGCCAAGCCTGATGGAAATGCTGCCAGCCAGCCCTTGACTACACCTTATGCTCAGCAGCATGTCTGTCTGCATAAATGACCTCAGTCTGGTTGCGCTCCTTGCCCAGATTGTCCCAGCTGCATTTCACCTGAGACATGCGATAAGCCAGGAACTGTAATAGCAAGGCGCCTTCGTGCAACTGTGCAAAATGTCGCACCTGCGATGCCCCAGCTGGCTCTCCACCTCCCATCCTGCCCTCAACAGCTGCCCCAGCCCAGGGCATCAGAAGGCTCTCAGCTGCACCAGACGGGACAGTGAAAGGCCTGCAGCTGGCAGGCTAAGGGGTGATGCTGGGAAGGCAACGCATTGCCAGCTGGAATCAACAAGCCTCTGCTGACCTGCAATCAGGCCAGTAACAGGTTTTCTGGGTCAGAGGCTACTTGCATTCTGTTGTCCGACCTGCTGCTATGCTGTCCAAGTGACCAGGAAGCATGCCGGCTGGCACGCATGTCTTCAGGAGTGCCAAGTCTGCAAGACCTGGCCCTACTCAGACTGGCGCAGAGGATTGATCAGTGTTATGACCTGTCTGGACTGGAGGAGAGCCTCACATGCTGCCTATTTGAGGCCACAATTCGATCAGGCAAACTCAACCCCAGGTCAGCAAGCTGACCGCCACAGCTCCCAGCTGTGCCTTGCATCACAGCTCAAGGAGCACAGTGGAAGCTGTGGTGTCAGGCCACCGATCACAATGCGTTGCACTGCTGCAACTACCTTCGCGCAGGTCTGTTTCTGCCTGCAGAGTCCTGGCGATGTTCGAAAAGCTGGAGCTGGACTCTCTATCCGCACGCATTCAGGTGCACGCATCCTGATCGGGAGCAAATGCAGCTATATAGGCTTGCGCACTGTAGCTGCTGCTGAATAAAGCCCCTGCAACTGCAGAGCTTGAACATCCAGTATGTGCCCCCTCGCCCAGCCACCACAGACAAGGCCTGGCTCGGCCAGCGGCCAACGTGGTATTAGCTGCGCACAGGCTGATCCTGTTTAGCTGTCCACAGAGTAGCGGTCATGGCCAGATTTGTTGCTTGTGCCCTCTCACATTCTTTGCACTTGTCGGCATTTGCCTTCAAGGAGGCAAGATTTGGCCAAATGTGCAACATGCCTCCCTGATGGCCTCATCACTTGAATTGCAAGCTTGTCAACACTGACTCTGTGCAGCTGTGTCAGTGTGATGCCTTGTGTGTGATGCTTGCAATGGCATTGCTGTGGTTTGTGCCTGGATGCCTAAAGTGGTGGATCAAGTCTCCATTTCAGCAAAGCCATCTGGGAGGCTCAGGGGACTCAAAAGCATGCTGTTACACTCATTCAAGCGGCCTAACTTACTGCTCAGCACGCAGAGAGGGCTGCTTACAGCAGACACAGCTGCCCAAGCAGCCCTTCCAGCAGGAAACACAACAAGGGACACCATGAAAGGCACACAAATGCTACACATACAAGGGGCGCTGCCACATCTTGACAAAAGCCCCCGATGGGGTTCAGCCAGCGACATCCACCACACTGGGGTGCATGGCAGAGCCAATGCCAGAGCCCACTCCTTCGCCCAGGTTGCCCATGCTGACCTCTGAGGCCACACGAAATACGCACCCGTTCATGACACCGCGGCTGGTGACCCTGGGGATAGCCTGCGTGTGTTTGATCGTGTGTCAAGATGCAATCTATAATGTTCAGCAGGAGCTGCAAGTCAAGTGCAACTTTGGCTGCAAACACGTAAACTAGACGTGAGCAACCCAGTTGCTGGGAGGACAGCACCGAGTGCGATGTGGCTCAGGGTGCATGCCTCACCGCACAGCAACATCATGGTGAGGGAATAACAAAAGTGAAGACAGCCATTCCCCAGCACATACATGCAGGCCCAAGCAGTCATCCCGTAATGTCGCAGTTCTGCCAGGAACAGCGCTTGAGACACTGTGCAATGGCAGAAAGGGGTCCCCAGGCAGCCCAGCACATTGCCAGAACCAGGGCGTTTGTTAGCATCAGGGTGTGCCCTGAGCTTTCCAAGAGGAGCAAGGCCTACCCAGGGACAAATTTCAGTGGGGAAAGGCATTGCTTTGAGAGCAAACACGCCTGTCACTTGAAAGAGAGGTTCAGCCAAATGCCAACAACATGCAGCGGACAAGAGCCAGCATGCAGCAATTCCCAGAGAGGGAGGCTCTGCAAATGCACGGCATGCCTCAAGCACGGCTCCCAGCAGGAGCAAGAGTCTCACCTTGACAGGCCGCCAGGGATGGCGCTCATCCATCCCAGGCAGGAAGCTGAGGACCCTGCCAGGCCAAGCCTGCACCCAGGAACAGAGACAGCTGAAGTGCCCGGCCAGAGGCGGGAGGACGTGTGACAGCGGCAGACGGGGCCAAAGGACATCACATGACAGAGGACCACAGCACAAGCAGGGGCTGTGGCGTCTACGCAGGCATCGAGCAAGCAGGTGTATGAGCAAACCGCAAATAAATTTGCTAGGGTGCAGCCTGCACCCTGCTGCAGCAATCAGCACGTGGGTGCTTGAGAGAGCTGGCCTCGTACCTGCCCAGGGATGACAAAGCCCAGGTCGCCCGGGTTGATGGCCGCCAGGGACCTCTCACTGGCGTACAGCGCACCTGCAGGGGCAAGAAGACAATCCGCGCTCCCAGAGTACAGGCATGCTGCACCTGCAGGTTCCCAGAGTTGACAGCAGATACAGCTGCTGCCTGGTGTTACTGCTGCATTGGACATCAAGCAGAATACACGAAGCACCTGCAGGGGCACGCGACAACTTGTGCGGGGCGGTCGGCATGCTGCTTGGGACATTTGTGGGTGCCTAGAGCCAACAGGCCTGCAAGCTGAGGGTTGTGCCGCAAACATTGTCAGGCAAAGCAGGACTGGCACACACTGGCACAGCCTGAACACAAGTCCGACAGGAGCAACTGGTATGGCTGACAGGCCCTGAGCTGTTGTCTAGACCTTCTGGTCTGGGGAAATTACTGGCGCAAAGCACACAAGTCCCAGAACAGCAGGCCCCTGAGAGGCAGGGCAGAGTGTTGTGCAGCAGCCATCGACCATTTTTGCTCGCCGTAAATGGCCCCATGTGTGGTGATGTGTCATGCAACAGTTAAGAGCCACCTGCAGGGGGCTTGAGGTTCATCTCACAAACCACCGACTGGTCACACAGCCTACAAAGGGCTAACCTGCGGGAAAAGCTGTGGCGGTGGGGTTGCAGTCGCCCAGGTCTTCATGGGTCGTGCCAAACATGAACCTCCCATCGTCAGTGGCGCCCCAGAAGAGCGGCTGCACAGGAGGACGCTGTGTGAGTGCATGCCAGCACTGAGCCTCCTGGGCAGCATTAGCTGTCGGCAGACAGGCAGCCGCACAGGCAGACACAGCTTTTGTGTGCTTGCCAGCAAGATCAATCATGTCAGAAGTCTGGGCAAGCAGCACTTCAGGTCGGGAGACCATACAAAAGTTGCGCAGAGGGATGCAGGATATCAATCATGAAAGGCAGTGACCCAGCACATGAGCTGATGATTGCAGCCTGCGGCATGAGCTGCCAGGTCACGCTGCGCTTGAGGCAGGCTGCTGCAGCAGCTCACCTGCCTGCCCTCGGCATCCCTGGCTGCCATCACCCTTCGACGCAGGCCATCATAGATCACAAAGGCTGCAGCACAAGAAGGCCCAGTGCCTCTCAGACATGCCATGTGACAAAGCATGCGGACCTGGAGTCCAGCAGTCTGCAAAGCAGAGGCACCATCTATGCAGCAGCCAGCAGCATGCAGCATGCGCGCGCACTGCCAGCAGCTCTGTCGCAGGTGCAGCAGGCAGCAGCCACAGGAGTGCGCAGCCAATGCGGCCCAGCATCTGAGGCCCCTGCGGTGACGCCATCATAGGAGATCAGGTCTGAATGCACCCAGAGTAAGGCCCCTGCTTCACTCATAGATCTGATGCTGGTGGTCATGCCCCTTTTGGAGAGCACCGGCCTAACCTGGCCTTGATGGATCGATACAGCTACCCTGCAGCAACTGTTGTCTGCATGCACAGCTAGACGGCAACTTGCTCAGCGCACCAAAGTGGCCCTGGATCCTGCCCAGTGCGGTCAGGCACGACTCCGTCCTGTCCTGCCCCGTGGGAGCTCCTGCAAATGCTGAGTAGAACTCCAGCAGCCAGTGAGCCTCGCTATGCGCGTTGTCGCCCCGCACCCATGCTGCAGCAGGTAACGGGCAAAGTGAGAACCTCTGGCAGGCAGTAGAGTGGGTGGCAGACAGCGAGATTGCTGTATGACGCATTGCCCTGCACCCATGCTGCAGCAGCAGGGAGGCAGAGCAAGGGTCGGTGGCAGGCATCAGAGTCTAAGGCATGCCCGCAAAGCTGACTGGGCGAGAGTCTGTTGCTGCCAGCAGGCAATGCTGTGCTCCTGATGCCCAGGCAGGGAGCGAATGTCTGTGGCAGACTACAGGCGCTTCTGCAGACACTGAGTCCAAGGCTACAGCCAGCCTTGATGAGCTGTGCTGTTTGCTACATGGCCCGCCATGCACCAGCAGGCAGCCAAGGCTCATGCAGAGGCAGACATTGAGCCTCGCTGAGCACTCGGTTGCCTGCATCCCCGCTGCAGCACCAGGCATGCATCAGCACTTTATCAGCTAAGCGTTTGCCGCAGCAGGAGATGAGTCATCACTGGAGCCAGGCCATGAGCCTGGCTTGCAGTGCCTCTTTTCGCTGGCCACTGTATGTGTTGGCAGGTACCAGGACCTGTTGCACAGCGTTCAGTAATTCAAAGTGTGCTTATGTCAGCGCCTGGCTGCTGCTGCGTGTACAGTTGCTGTTTTCAATGCTCGGCGTCACAATCACCCATGACGGGCAAGGCAGCCATGTCATCTCATGGGACGGCCCCTGGGCCCCTATCTTGCCTGCCTGTCCTTGCTGCAATCCTTCAGACAACGCATGGAGGGCTCACCGTCGTGCTGGCTGGAAACTGCATCGATGCCGGGCCAGTGGGAGACCTCGCCTGACAGCATAGCACTCACACCTCCGTCCTCGGCGTAGTGGCAGAAGGGGGAGTGGTCATAGACCATACCGCTGCAGGCAACATGGGAGGACCCTCAATGGCGGCCAGTGCGTTGCCGTAGCCACAGCAGGAGATGACAGTACGCTGCACCCAGCCACTGCAGCTCGCATGAGAGGGGCTTCACTGACTATGAGGCAGATCATCACAGCAGGGGAAAGCACATGCCAGCCTGCATGTGTTTTAACGTTCAGTCTGTTGCCTTGCTGCAGGCATTGCGGTGGCAGCAGTTCTCGACACTCAACTGCAGGTCTACCCAGTCAACATGACCTTGAAGCGACTCAAAGAGCTGCAGGGCCCACTGCTAGCTTAGCTCAGCGTTGCCCAGCTCCAGGCACAGCACCCACGGCATGCTTCCCAGGTTGAACCACTCCACAGGCTATTGGCCTGGTGTCAACGCCACTGGGCTTTGCCAATGTCTGAGGGCCCAGCAGAATGTGACAATGGTTGAGATCAATGCACCGTCACCCTGTCTGCCAGATGCACAACAAGGTGCTGCTCACCCTGCATCCAGATCCACCCTCTTTCCCTTGCGTGCCTGGTGGCGTCCAAATGCATCATCCACGCTCCTGCGACGCTCCAGCTGCAGGCAATGCATCACTGACTGGTTGCTAACAGCAGCAAGTATGCACTACAGAGTCTGTGCTAGCTGGTAGACCTCAGCCACATGCAGGTCAAGGGACATGAACTGATCTGTTATTTGGCAGCGTTCATGAGGGTAGAAGCAGCAGCTAGAATAGAGAGCAGCTTTCAAGCAATGCTGTCCGTGGCCATTTTGCCCAGAAGTGTGGATCTGGGAGATCTTTTTGCAGGTTTGTACACTTTTTCACGCAGATGGCTCCTGCTCACTGGGTCATGGCCTCTGAGGTGGACCTTCTCATGAAACAGATGCTCGAGGCCAGTTGGTGGCTTGGCCACATCTGCAGTACAAGGAATTGTTTCATGCCTCGTCAGCATAGGCCCTGCCAGACTGGCCCCTTTTGCGCTGTGCCTGTTGATGGCATGCAGGTGCTCGAAGTCTTCTTGAGGGCATCAACAGGGCCCTCTTGGCTTGCTCCGACACCCTCCGACAGATCAAGCATCAAAGCAGGCTAGGCGTGCTTAGGTCGATGGTCACCTGTGTCGAACACAGCGTAGCACTCTCCAAAGCTCATCGCTCTCTCCTGGTAACGTCTCTGAATATTTTGTTTTGGCAATGACCTAATAAAGGTTTGTCTGACCAAGACTGAACAACCAGAATGAACCATGGTTGAGCAGTCATCTGGGCCCAGTGCCATTACAGGCCACATCACTGTTGATGGAAAGCAGGTCCAGCAGTTCGGCATTCCAGCAACAGGCAGGGTGTCTGTGGTGCCTGATAAATTTGCACACTCTGTCTTCTGGCTTGACTTGGTGCCCTGTTCATGCAGAAAAGCTCTCTGAAGCTGTGATGCAGCTTAAACAGCAGGCAACACAACGTCTCACCGCTCAAATGCAGCAGCCTGATCAGAGCAAAGAGGATGGTGAGCAGCTGTGAGACCAATCAGACCTCTGAGCATAGTCGTCTGGTGGGACTGGTCAATTACTTGCAGCAGGATGCTCAGCCTGTCTTTCCACTGTGTAGTGGACCTGATGGAGGAGCCAGAGGACATGGTTGAGGACGACCTGGCTCACGTGCTACCAAAGCAGAAGAACAAGAAGAAGTCCCAGGCGGCTGGCAAGAGGAAACGGTAGCTCAAGTAGAAGCCAGCAGTGCTCATCCCCTGCAACTGCTCATCGTGCAACGCTGGCATCAGAGACCACAGAGCAGGCTTTGATGGCTGCGGGCTGACCCATCACATGTAGCCTGTAGCTCTCATGCCGGCTGCGGTATGCGCTTTGCAGGCATCCCTTCTAAATTGTTGACTGACAGTTGCATCACTTGGCCAGCATCATTTGATATGAGATTGCATGGCAAGGTAGCCCAACAGCTCAGCAGATTAGGGTCTTGGACAATTCAGACATTTTCAATGCAGCGCCATGGAGCCTGCAAGGCGTTGAAGCTGCCGGGACTTGATGCACGACTCTGCATAGCAGCTGGAGAGCTAGCACAATGCCTTCAAGGTGAATTGCTACACCCCGCTGTCCCTGAATGTTTCAGCTGCTGCAGCTGCAGGCGCATTGCCGCCAGGTGTGCCTTCAGGTCTCCGTGTGGCCCCTCTCAGGGCGCTGACATTTGTGCCGTTTGCTGACATGCACCCTGGCATCCTCAACACAGGCTATGGGTGTGGTCAGCTACTGCTCAGCGTTCAGGCATTGCACATCATCCCAGGCGCAAGTCATCCTCACCTCAGCTAGTGTGGATACAGGACTGTGCCGAGTGTTTCCGATGGCTCTGTGCCATCTGAGCCTGCAGGCACATGTGGCAGCACTTGGCGCTGTTCATCGGATGTAAATAGCAGGCAGGTGCATTGGCAATGCTGGCGATGCGCAGACCCTGCCAAGTGTTGAGGACAGTGTAGAGGACAGGCAATGTCTCAGCTTGAGGCTTACCTGCGTAGGGTGTCAGTGCAGTGCAAGGGATAGCAGCACAAATGTGTCTAGTCTCAGAGCAGAGGGCCAAAAGAGGGGAATGAGTCCCAGCTTCGGGACAAGCTTAATCTGCAGTGAGCATCATCATTTAGTGCAGAGGGCAATCTAGCACACGAGCATGCAGCACATGAGGCTTGGGTGGGATCATGCCGGAAGGGCAAGCCATGCTATGCTGCCAAGCTCGTCGACACTGTGCTATGGACAAAAGTGAAGTTGACCTAGGCTCTGTGCATGATTACAGAGAAGACTTGAGGTGGAAGTCATACCTGCAAACATGCTCTTGGTGCAAGTTCAAGCCCTGCCCGCCCAGCAGAGACAATGAGGCGTTTGGAGGACGATGCCTCAAGATTGAAGCTTGAGCATCTAGTGAGGCTGCCTCTGCAGCTTGAGGCTGTGCACAGCAACAGGCTTCCTTGATCCCCCATCCCACACTGCAGGTGATCTTTGCATTGTTGTGCATCATGATCTTATACATTGCCAGGCAGCTGATCAGATTCAGGGAGGATGGCCTGGCAGTGCATGGCCCAGATGCAGCAGCTGACGAGGAGACCTTGGTGAACGACCTTGACATTAGCGAAGAGGACAGACACAGCGATTGATCTGAAAGCCTGCCTGACCAGCATTTTGTCTGCAGTGTGCAGCTGCTGCTGGTACAAGGCATGCATCAGGCAGCCAACCTCTTAACTTTACGGTCTCTGAGCCCATTCACCCAAGCTGCAGCGTCCATAGCCTTTTTGCCCTCAGGACGCAGGCGCAACAGTTCAAGAGTGCTGTTGTCATTGCACTGCACAAGCAAGCCCCCTGTTCTGGTGGGTGTCACTGCCAGAGGGTCCTCCCCAATGCAGAGCTCTGAGCTGCCGACACGTGCTTGGAGAATTTGAACCTTGACATACTCCTGCTGGCTGTTCCCATCAACTATGCAAAAGGTCTGCTCTGTGCTGGGCCATGCCTGGAAGGCGCGCACCTGCAGGCAGCGCCAATGTCAATCTGTTCTTTTCAAGATATTGTGAACAGACAAGACAGGCCTGGCAGCTGAACAATGCGGGCAAGGAAGGGTAAACTTCCGCCATCAAGCGTCACCTGGTTGTGTAGAGCCTGGGCTGGCTTGTTCCAATCTAACAGGCTATCAGCTCTTGTAAGCTTGGCTGCATGGGTGGCTGCAGCCTCGTCTTGCGGCTTGGCGACGGCCCATGCCTTCCCAGACCAAACAAGGTCCAGGTTCTTCAGGAGCAGCCTGTAGAAGCAGACAGGACTTTCATGGCTGCAGTGATGCCTGGCAAGCACACCGCGAGCTCTGAGAGCACCTCGAAGCAGTGCCAAATACTCATGAAAGTCTGTGTCCGCGGGCTACAATGCAAGTAGTGAAGCAATGATGCTGCTGCCGCAGGCAGCGATGTGAATGCACCCACTTTGGCGGTTTGCCTGCCTCATAGCTGGACTGACCAGCTCAGTATGCAGTGCGGGTCTTACAGCAAAACAGCAACGCTCACTGTGTGCCACATGAAAAGAGGTGGTCCAGCATCTGAGGGGCTTGCCAATTGTCCGCAGGGCGCACCAACTCTGTGTCCAGGACTGGGCCAGCGTCCATGGCCCTGACTGTGAAAGCCAGGCTCACGCCAACTGGCGTCACTCCATCCTGCAGGCAGAAAGGGTGCAGCTCAAGGCAGGGATGGTGCATGTAGGGGTGATGCATGCAGGTGTGAGGCATAGGCATGCTGCAACCTCCACCAGGCAGGACTGATGCAGGCAAAGGGGCCTCCAGCACTGTCTGTGTGGGTGACGTCCAGGGTGCATTTGAGTGGCCCTGATGGGTGCAGCTCAGCAACTTGTGGGCATATGCCAGCACTGTGAGTGTGTATAGGACCTTCACAGACCCTAACTGCATGAGGCTGCTTACTCCAACTCAGCACATGCTGAGGGGCTTGTGTTGCATAGTGTACACACGCACTTGTGCAATGAGTGTCCACAGGACAGTAGCACAGAGCACCAAGAGGCGTCCAGGCTGGCAGCAGGTGCAGAACAGATAGACTGTAGGTCAGCACATCATGCCCTACTGCCTGCATCCATAGCAGGGCTGCCACTGTGCAGGCAGCAGTGGCAGACAGGGGCATCCGAGTCACTCCCGCGACGGTGCTGCAGGCCCTTGGCCCAGCAGCTGCGAGCAAAATCCAGAACACAGAACACTATAGCATCAACATCCACAGTTGCAGCCCCACCTGGAGCTGGCGCTGCACTGGAGCTGCCCCGCGGTACTTGGGGAGCAGGCTGGGGTGGATGTTGAGGGTGCCCCAGCGCGGGATGTCCAGGAAGGCCTGAGGCAGGATATTGCCGTAGGCAGCTGTCACGCACAGGTCGGGCGCCAACACTCGCAGGCGCTCCAGGAAGGCTGGCTGCAGGGCAGAGTGTTGCTCCTAACAGGGGTGCCACATTAAGGCCTGGAATTGGAGTTGCAGTGGGCAGCCGTCACGCACAGCTTGGGCGCCAGCGATTGCAGGCGCTCCAGGAAGGCTGGTTGCAATGCAGGGTGTCGCACGTGCTGCATCAGTCTCAAGAAATGCCAATGAGGAAACTCAGAGGAGCTACGGGAGCAGCGTCTGCAGCGTTGCTGTGAGCCGTGAGGGCACAAGGTATCAGACTTTGAGGGAGGTGACCTGCACGCAAGGGAGAGATTTCAACAGGCGTACCAAGGGGTCTGGCTTCAGGGCAAGATGTCACGCGCCACAGAGATGGCTAAGTCGTTGGCCCATGCAAGCACACCCAAGACGGCGGCTACAGGGCCACGTGAGTCTGATCTGGCAAGCAGCTCTTTTGGAGGGGCCGCAACAATCGGGCATGCCCATGCATGCACGCAAGGAAGGCCAGCTGCAGGGCAGCATTGCTTTTCATGAGGGAGCTGATGTATCCAGTCAGGCTGCTTTGTCAGGTGCTTGCTTGTGTGGGGTACGCCACTTCAGCGTGCCCCTGCATACACCGAAACTGCAGGGCAACCTACTGCTCATGAGGAAGCTGACATATTCAGCATGCCAGTTCACAGCGCGCACAGAGCATTTGCAAGCTTCAATCTGCAGTTGAGGGCAGAGCATAACAGGTGCAGCCAGATGGTGGCTGTTTGCACTTCACTGGTGGTGGTGGCTGCAGAGCTGCACCACAACTGTATGCTGTAAAAGAGTCTGTTGTCATGCAGAGATGCAGGCAGGGACGTGGCAGCTGGATCATGTCAGAGGGCAGGACAAGAGCACTGCAGTGCAGCATGGCACCTGTACCTGCGCAAACCCTTCTACTGATCACACCACAGCTGTCAGCAACACTTGATATGTGCAATGGGCACTGTGTAAGGCACAGCGCATGAGGTCGCAGTTTGGCGGCTGCATCACTAGCATGTTGCAATTGACAGCAGGCAATACCATGCCCACGCGGCACTGCTGCAGCGACCTCTGTCAATGCAGCCCTCACAGGCACAGACCCCGACTCACATCGCGAGCTTTTACTGGGGAGAAAATCACGTCCTCCGGCAGCCCAGCTGCCCGAGCCGCTTCCTCCACAGGTGAGGGCTGCGGCTTGCTGCGACTACCCCGCCCCTTTGGCCTGCCTGGTTGGGTGACCACTCCAGCGACCTGCGCAGCAGCCAGGAGCAAGGTCGTGCTGTGTCTTGTTAGGCTTGCATCTGCTGGAAGTGACGCTCTCACTTGGGCGCTGTTAGGTATGCTCTGCACAACTCACCCACAATCAGGACTCCCAGCAGGCTACATGCCAGCAGGAGACAACACTACAGATACAGCTGCCCTGCACTGGTGCCGCATGTGACCACTACGGGGGCCATCGACAAACATCCACCTGGAAGGATGCATCTGGCTGCTGGGATGCTTTGATTAGTGTGTTCAGCGTGGTGGCTGCCACCTGCACATGGCACGCTGCCCGTCAGAACACTCGTCTGACCACTGCTCAACTGCAATGGGGGCCAAGCAAACAGTGCAAAGTGTCTGGCACTGCCTCTCTCACCTCAGGAGTGCCCAGGAAGACAAGCTTGTGTGGCTGCCTGCTGGCCTCTGCAAGTGCTGCCGTCACCAAAGTCCTGACGCGGCGCAGTGCATGCTGATGGTGCAAAGATGAGCAGGTGAAGGGAGCCTGCAGCAGTCTGCTGCCCAGCTGCTCAGCCAGCCTGGGTGAGACTATGGCCATGATCTGCTTCACCACTGAGCTGTGATTCACTGTCAGCAGTAAGACTGCACTGCGTTGACTGATAGAAAGTCTTTGCCACTTTGTCAGAGGCCAATGCAGGCTGTTTAGTCAGAGCAAAGTTGTTTCGATTTATGTGCCTAGGCCCGAAGCTGTGGGCACAGGTGTGGGTAATGCGTGATAAGACAAGGTCTAGCCGCAGGCTCTGCTGAAAACATCTCTGTCAATTCAAGTAACCAACACAGACCGTAGCCATGGCACTGAGGCAGTTGGGCCAGCAGAGACTCACAAGCCGGTTGCTCCAGCTTCCTAGGTCTCTCTGGTTGGTGGGCGGGCGCCCATCTGATGACAGGGCCTTTGCCATCGGCTCATCAGAGGACAAGGTGAGGTTCCACTACTTGATTTGGATTCGCTTGCTGCAATGCTGATAGCAGCTGATGCCAGACTCACTGCAATGCTCTTGCTGCAGCCGGAGAGCCAAGATGCGTCCACTGCATCCAAGGCACAGAACACAGCAGGCTGGGCAACGGACGGGGTGAAAGCAGCTGCCCACACTGTGACTCGAAAGGCCAAAGAGGCGTTGGGTATGGAGAAGCCCAGCGCTGGACCGCACTCTGGGGAGAGTCAGGAGCCTGCAGGGGCCATGGAGAGCAGGTGACACACCTGAAGCTGCCATCGGGGCATTAAGTTGAGGGAATTCTCACCACCTGGGCATCGAGTTGAAGGACCTCCCGCCACACTCAAAAACATGCATATGCTGACTTGTAATTCTTGCATGAACAGGCCCTCACTGCTGCTAGCATGCAGGTGAAAGATTTGCCATCAGCGAGACTTGCGTGTGGCGACCTGCTGTGCCTTACCTGCTGTAGGGAATCATCAGGGAAGCATGGCCAGCGTTACGACAACCTGGTGGGACAGGCCAAGGAGCAGTGGAAGGGCCAGACAGCATCTGATCTCTGTGAGTGTGCTGACGTGCACAGTTGCATGGGGAAGTTGCTTGGGGAACCCCTCAGCTGAGGTCACTTCTGCTGTTGTGCAACATTATTGCGCTGAAATTGTCATGAGCACATCACACAGATCAGCAATGCTGCTTCCGTCTCATTGATGCAGACCCCAATGCCCAAGGTCAGGCCCAGGCCACATCAGAGGGGACTGATGAGAAGAAGAGGAAGATGTAGAGCTCGCATCACAAATAGCAACACATGTCCTCTCAAGTCACCTTTATAAGGCATGCATACTTGACAACTGACAACACTGCGTTTCATGAAATGCACTTTTTGTACTATGAAGATGTACTGGCATTTGACTTGGAGCGGGCGCCCAGGTTGAGAGAGGGCTTGGGAGCTGGCGGGGGCTGCCATGTCCCTGATAGTGAGCGAGGCTGACCCTCTGCAGCTTGGTTTTCCTTCCCACCTGCACCACTTGCAGAGTGGCCCTTGGCGTCGCCCACACCTACACAGGAATGATGTTGCTCAAGCAGCAGGGCAAGAGGGCTAACATTCTGCAATGCAGGCAGCAGCATCATTGTGTCTAAGTGGCAACCCACTGAGCCAGCAGGGACAAGCCTCAGCATCCTGACCGCGACCCGGCAACCCTGGGTTGTGCAGCAGCATTGAACCCTGGCTGTGTGACTGTCACCATGAGCTGCAGCAGTGGTTAGACTCTCGCTGTGCTGACCCCCGTCTGCGCAGCTGCTGCGGCGCAAAGACGCTGTCCACAAGCCTGTCTCACCTAGGCGTCCTCACCTGCGACAACGTCTTCAGCAGAGTGGCTGCTGCTGCGGCTGCTGCCTGCACCTCCGTTGGCCAGTTGCACCTGCTCCCAGGGCTTGACACGCGGCTTAAGCTTGGGCTCTGTGATGGGGCGCGTGGGGTTTGGCGGCTGGTCCTTGATGTCTGTTCGGATACCTGGCGGTGTCTCCCCCTGGCAGGCACCACAGGCGGCATCAGTACGGAGCTGATCTCCCCTGGACAAACAGCTCAGAGAGGCAGGCAAGCACCTCGGTAAACCAGAGTCAAGATGCTGGGGGTTTCCACCAATGCTGGCACCTGACAGATACCTTGTTAGCAGAGATGCAGTGACCTGATCTGACAGGTGAGGCCTATGCGCGAGGTGCCATCAAAGCCTTCACTGCTGATTGGGCTCGTGAAAGGTTTCAGGGCTTGAGCGGGTGCATGCAAGGCCTCACAAACGCGGGCAGCGGCCTGGCAGCACCGGGAGCTGCCAGCTGAGGTGCCCACCTTCTTCAGCATGTCCATGATCTGCATGTAGGAGGCTGGGTGGGGGGCCTCAGCAGGCGGCGACAGCTCCTGCTTGGTTGGCAGTGACCCCTCCTCCTTGTCTGGCTGGTCGTCTTGGGGCAGGCTGACACGTGTGTTGATTGCGGGCAGCGTCTGGCCACCTGCAGCACCTGTAGGGGGTGAGGACAGCAGCCCAGTACACTAGGCAGCATGCGAATACATGAGAAGCTCCCAGCCACTGATGCCTGCTGCGAGGCAATGTTGGTGGTGAGTTAGCTAGTTGGGAGCAGCGTCTGGCCACTGACCGCACCCGCAGGGCAGAAGCTGGCAGTAGCATGATGTTGCTCCTGCCAGATGGCCTCCAAGCGTCTGCAGAGCTGTCTGCAGTACAAGCATTGCGAGGAGCAGCAGGGTGGTGTAGCCGCAAGAATGGCAAAGGTGTCGGTTGGGGCACTTGGGCTGTTGAGCAGTCTACAATGCAGAATACTGGATTGTGTTTTTTGCAGTTCGACAAAATCTGCAGCCTGAGACAGGGCTAGCTGCGAATAGCCAGGCCCAGCAATTTGGCAGCTCAATGTGCGGACACAATCTGAGCAGTACTGCGGCGACACGCAATATACATGACATGAGAAAGTCAAGCCTGCAGATGCTCTGCAGATGCACAGCGCATGAGCTGTCAGGCAATCCTGCCCTGCACCTGTTGTCATTACCCAGGCCTCAGCGACCCAACAAGTCATGTATTCCCAGCGGCATGATATCAAGATGTTGACCTCACTCACAGATTCAGGGTATGCACAGCACGCCTGTTGTCAGGCTGTCCTGCCTGCAACCGGCACCAATGGCCAAGACTGTTGCAGGCCTTGGCCCTTTGACGCCTCAGCAAATTCAGCAGCACACAATCAAGGTGTTGCCTCAGCCTACAGATGCAGGGCTGGTACAGCGCAGCACACCAGATGTCTGGCCATCCTGCCTGCGTTCATCCCCTGTGGCACTGCTGCCCTGGTGCGGAGTGGCCACTGCGCTGGCAGTGTGCCGCGATGCCGGCGTGAAGGGCAGCTGCTTGGTCACTGTGCCCAGCCCGCCTGACAAGGCCGCCTCTACAGCAGGTTTGAGGAGATCACATGCATGCTGAGCAGTATGGGTGCAGCTGCTGGTTGCTAGCCCACCAGGCTGTGCCTATTCAGCAGCGCAGTCACCACGCAAAGCTGAGGGCAGCCGTTTGCAAGTGCTCTCAGCCTGGAGGACCCCGCCGCTTTATGCTGTCAGAGGTTAGTCAGTTGCTGCTTGTGCACTGTTTCGGCCAGCAGAACGTGGATGATCCAACAGAACAGACTGTAAAGCAGGCACATCTGGCAAAGCATCACAGCTTTCCCCTCTGCAATGCCTTTTGCCACACCTGAAAGACGTGACCCAGACGAATGGAAAACAGCATTTCCCCCGCCTGTCAGACGCAGCAGATATGGCAGCTGAAGACATATGGGAATCAGCAGTGCAACGCACAGCACAGCACAGGTGCAGTCCCTCCCCTCTGTACAGCTCGCTTCTGCGCCTGAAAGGCGCGGACTGGAAGACTTGGAGAGCAACAGTGCACAGCACGGGCGGCGGCCCTGCTGAGCACCTGCAGGGGCATCATGCCTGGCTGCCTACGCATGCAGAGCACAGCAGATGCATGCTGGCAGTCCGCGTTGCAAGCAGGGCAGACCTGTGGCATGCTGCTCGCCGCTGCCGCTTTCATAGCCTTTAGCGCTGTGCCCAGTTGCAGGACTCGCTCCTCCCTGCGCTGTCACCTGCATCGCTCATGATTGGGGGCTGCAGAACATGACATCAGATCAGGTAGGGTTGTAGAGGCCACCACAGGGTACACAGCTTCCCTTGTGAGCTGCAAGTAAGCCCCAATTGCTGCCCTCAAAGCAGAACATGGCATGGCGGCTCTATGGACAGTGTTCAAAGGCTCACTTCTGGGTCGCAGGTACACAGCTTGCTCTGAGCACACACACATTCTGGGCAAGATGCCGCCCACGCCTGCCTCTGTCTGAAAACAGGCATCAAGCAGGAACAGCAGACCTGAGCCAGCATCTGCTTGATGGAGTCCAGCTCCCTTTGCAAGTCAGTGGCTGCCTCTGTGTTCCCTGACGCTGCAGGGGGCAGGCCTGGCACTTGCGCTGGCTCTGGGCTGCCAAACCTGCAGAGGAACCGGGATGAAAGGGTTACTGATTGCACACATACGCTACTGGCCTCAGCATGCACACACTGTACCCTGCTGAGCACACATGTATAGTGCCCAGCTCAGGACACAGACACATACAAATGCACTGTGAGTTTCGATTGTGTGCACTCACACACTCCACCAACTGTGATTGCTGGCAGAGCGGCCACAGCATTAATTGCATGCCAAGCTCAGCAGCTGATGTGGGTTCAGCCCACAGGCCCTGCACAGGATCACTGCAGGGGCCTTCACTTCTGATACTGCATTGCTGCACATTGTCTGCTGTGCAGCCCCACTCCCTTCGTTTCGTTTAGGCAGAAATGGTCAACGGTCAACATAACATCGCAGACTCACTCGTTCAGCGTCGCCGCAAATGTCCGCAGCTCATTGCGAAGCTCGCCCAGGCTCAGGCTGGGGGACTGGTGCTGCCCACCACCAGCAGCCTGCATAGGCGACACCATCAACTAACAAAGCATCGCATTCAACTGGCAGCAAAGCTGTAACGTGCTCATCGATGCCAGTCCATGGATCGAGCCAGGATCTCCCCGTCTGTCCATCGCCAGCCATTAGCAAACAGAACAGGTCATGATTCCAGCTGACCGTTGGCCAAATAAACAACGGTATGAGGGGGAGCAGTACAAATCCGTCTCAACCCTGCTACAGAACAGGGCTGCCCTCCAGGCTGCTATGCCATGTCCAGCTCCCGAGCTTGCAGCCAAGAATTGAGACAGCAGCGCTCTGTGCACAGACTTCACAGTGTGTCGGGCTGCTCACCTGGCGGCTGCTACGGTCGATGTTCTGCAGCATCTCCTTCATGCTAGTCACCGAGGTGTGCAGCTCATTGGTCTGCGCCTTGATGGCCTCTGCCAGAGCCTGCACCCAGGGTTGAAGACCATGTAATTGCTGTGGGGCGCAGGACGCAGGGTGCGGCAGACTGATCACCTTCAGCGCCCCATGCCCCAGGGAGTCTCCACAACCCCAAGAACCCTCAGCACTGATAGGCGGCTTGGGGGGGCCTGTGCAGCATTGGCGGCCCTCAGCACCTGGTGTCCCCACTGACGGTGGAGGCATAGGCTGACCTTGGCATTGGCAGCCTCCTCAGCCTTCTGCGCAGCAGCCTCCTCTGCTGCTGTGGGCCTCCCCCGCCAGCGGGCCCACCAGCTGGAGAGGGTGGGGGCTGTCAGCTGCTTCAGTCCATAGGCAGCAGTGGCCAGCACGCTCGCGCCCAGCACGATCTGCAGGCGCCACCAGCATCATGCTCAACAGCAGGGAACATGAGACCAGCACCTCTTGCTGTAAGAGAGAGGACCACCCACTTGTTGCGACAGGACAGCTAGGCAATTACCACAGAAGGCATTGGCTGCACAGCTGTGCCAGGCAGGTGCCCCATGGGGCTCAGCAGGCTGCCCGGCATCCAACAAACGCATGAAGGCTGCCTAAATGCCGCCAGCAGTCACGCAGTGACTAGCGGAACCCTGCCAGTAGCCCAGCTCATTTGTCTGCGGCGGGCAGTGTGCTGTGCTCACCTGCGTCCAGTTGACGCCTTGCTGAGGCAGTTGTTGCTGCTGCGGCTGAAGTTGAGACTGGTGCTGCTGTGCGGGCTGCAGTGGGTGCACGGCAGTGCCAGTAGGAAAGGGCTTGGTTGGGCGTGCACCTGCATGAGGATAGGCCAATCGTAACGATATGCACCCCTGCTCCAGCCTCACCTTGAAGTTACTAAATAGCAACTCCAGGCCTGAAAGGGTTTGGGCAGGGCTGCCGATATGAATGCTTCGACATGTACGAAGAAAAGGGACCGTCAGCATGTTTGGCTGTAGCCCTCAAAAAGCATCTGCTCCCAGTACAGCATGCCAATTGCAAAGGAGTTTCGCATTGCAGACAGCACGACTACATGCTGCTTGGGTGCAGACCTGCTGCCTGCGCAGATGGAGCTTGCGGCGCAGTGGCTGTCTGCGGGGGCACACGCCTAACCGCCTCATCAATCTCAGCCTGTGTCAAGCCCTTGCGCTCAAGGAAGGAGCGCTTGGCGTCTGCTGTCGACCCTTGCACCTGCATGGTGCACGCCAGGAGTCTCACATCGCCTCTTGGAGCAGGCCTCCAATCTTGACAAGCGCGGCCTGATTCATGTACGCAGCTAACTGTATGCATGAGCTTGGCATGCAGTACATGATCATCAAGCATACCTTGGGGTGCGACAGGAAGGCCATAGCATTCTGGATCTGGTCCTCTCTGAGAGGTGCTGGCTCTGAGTCAGCTGCAGGCGTCCCGGGGCCTGTGCTAGCGTCAGCTGTGTGAGCTGCATCTTGGGATGCCTCTGAATCCTTGCCTCTTTCTGGGCCATCAGGAGCATCGCCCTCAGCCATCACTGCCACAGCAAATATAACTGCTGAGCTACAAACCACATGCGAATCTAAATCCGTGTTGCATTGCATCAGTCGATTGAGGCTCTTGCATCATGGCAGTAGTCTCTGAGCCTTTGGAAGAGCTGGCCAGCACCAACTTCAAGTACACCAAAGGTGCTTTCGGCACGGGAAGAACAGGTAGCAGGTGCCTTCCCCAGCCACCAACGGTGTTGTCCTGATGCAGGTTGCACAGAGCTTTACCTGGAACATAAAGGTATTGAGCTTTTGCAGGGGTTTGAGAAGTTGGTGAGGGCCATGCTGTTACAGCATTGTGAATGTTGAGAGCATATCTATAGGCCTTGCCGCAATCCATGGCTTCTGCTGCAGGTTAATTTGGAGGCGCTCTGGCTTGGGGGCAACAAGCTGCAGTCAATCACAGGGCTGGATGCCAACTTTAGGATCCGCGCCCTGCACGTCAATGTAAGCCCCATACTTCTGCGTACCACTTGGGGAAGCAACAGGTCACCCACCACCCATACTGCACTTCCTTCAACTATTTCCTCGGCAGAGATAGCTGGCACCGCTGCCAGGTTGCTGTGGGTTATGCAGCAACCACAATGCTGGGCATCCCTACTGAACTATCAGCTCTGTACTGAGGGGAGTGGCCTTTGCCACACAATGGTGGGTGACGAGCAAGTTCAGCAGTAGTGTGCCGTAGGAGAAACAGATTTGCAATGTTAACCATCAAGATGCCTGCTGTGCAGCAGCCTGACGCCCTTGAAAGTCCTGCCTGTGCCTACTTGGCAATCAGCAATGGATGCTGTGGGAGGGTCTGCAATGATCAGAGCTCATGCGCACATTCCCCGATGCGTCGCAGTGTGTTGGCAGCGCTTCGGGCGCTGACCGTGCCTGCTGCATGACCAGCTGCACGCGTGTGGGCACCGGTCCCATTTCAAGCTCCTGCCTGCAGGGTAGCATCTGAGCGTCAGCCTGACCTGCCTCAGAGATCATACTGGCACCCAGCTGTGACGCTGGTGAGGCCAGGGTGCGCCCTGCAGGAAAGCCTTCATCACTACTGATCACCCCGCAAGTGCTTTTTAAGATGTTGATGCTGGCTTGCCTATACTTGGAGGCCTCTGTCTTCAGGACAACCAGCTGTGCACGCTGAACGGCAGCCTGTCCCGCTTCAAGTTCCTGGAGACCCTCGACCTGTCAGGCAACAAGCTGTGCAACCTGGCCAAGCTGCTGGAGACACTCGGGAAGTTCCAGTTCCTGCAGATGCTGAACCTTGTGGTGAGACTGCCAGCATCTCGTGCACCACAATCTCTGATGTCCATCAGTCAAGCCGCTGAAGACGCTGGGCAGGTCAGTGTTCCTGCCAATGCTGAACCTTGTGATGTGGCGACCGTGCCAGACGTCTTGCTGCAACTGCCTGCATCTCTTGTTTTGATGGCCATTGGGCCCAGCTGCCAGAACCCTGGGGGAGTTTCAGTTTCTATGGATGTTGGCCTTGGGGTCACTCCCAGGTCTGCTGCCAGCTTCAGGCCGGCAAACTGCCTGCAGGCTTCTTTTGGACATGTCAGCAGGCTCCAATCGCTGCTGGTGTCGATACTTCTGGACTGTATCCCAGGCTGCACCCCGGCGCATGGAACGCATGCACCCTGCCAGCACATAAGAAACACGTGCTGAATATGCTGATTTCAACATAAGATTGCTTGAGAGCTGCCAGCAGAGCTTTTGGACAGGCACAGAGGGCGGTCTGTCTGGATGGAAGGCACTACGCAACAGCTTGGAGGCATGTAGTCTTCAGCCACCCTAGAACAGCGTATCTTGTGATGGTGTGCAGGCTGCCCTTGATGGGGAACAGCTAGTTCCAGCAAGTCTACAGCAGGTGTTCGCCTTTCTTCTGACGCTGAGTTGACCTGATACTTGCAGGGCAACCCCTGCTGCGAGGAGCCTGACTATCGCCTGATGGTGATTCATGCAGTCCCCTCCCTGAGGGTGCTGGACCTTCACCAGGTCACAGCCGCTGAGCGCAAGGCTGCCGAGACGGCTCTGGGAGGGCGGGGCGTGCTGCTCACAGTTGCCTTTGGCAAGAGGTGTCCGCCTCATGACCCTGCCTGGGATGCCAAGGTACAGATGTGAGAGCCGCATTGCCTTGGCCCCCCACAGGCAGCAAGTGGCCTCACCACTTGTGGTCTTTGCTGTCCTTCTGGTCAAGTGTAGTGTGGAGCATAAACTAGCACCGTGCTGGTGCTTTGCTTCAGTACATCTCTAAGTACACCTTTTGCACAATCTGTGCATTGGGACATGAATGGCACTATATTAGAGGCCTGCCAGGTGTGGCAGCTGCATCTGCGGGTGCTTCCTTCAAAACACCTTGCTTTAGACTAGCAAACCTTTGTGCAGAGATTGCCCTGCTGGCTGCTCCCACTGGGCATCTCCACTTGCTGGTACTGCTGCTGCAGGTGCCACAGATATCTGTGCTGGAGCAGGAGCTGGCTGTGAAGGCTGCTAAGGCCAAGGCTGACATGCAGGCAGCTGCTGCAGCGGCTGACATGCAACAATTTGCTGGAGTTCAGCCAAATGTCTCTACTCAGAACCCCCTTAGGCTGCCACCACCTCCCGATGTGAGCTGACTGCTTGTCTTCCTGAGCTGTCTCAGGCAGCTTCCTGTATTGAATAAGCATCTGCATTTTCAGATGCCGCAGCATGCAGTTGTCACGCGTAAGTTGTTCCAGAGCATGCGAATCCAGCCAAAATAAACATGAGACTTCCACTCTGCAGGGGCAGACCCTGACATCATCCTCAGGCAGCAACAGCGCCCATCAGTTCCAGCAGCCTAGACACATTGGCCTCTCCCAGGATGCATATCAACCGCGCGATGTGCTCCACTATGTCACCAGAGTTCGTTCAGCATCAGGGCCCAGCGTGCAGCCAAGTGCAGCTCACCCCGCAGCACGCCTGTCAGGGACAGCCAGCATCTCTCAACTGGCACACAGGACGATGAAGGTCTGACGACAGCGTTGTATACATGCAGCCTGGTCTGTGGGCAGCCATGGTCGATCAGCCTTGCAGCATACAGGCACATTGGCATGGTTGCTCAGCAGCAATTCTAATTACAGATCATTGTTGCACATAGGTCTATGATGCATCGACCACCAGACGTACATGCCGCAAGGTGCCCTCCAGACATGACCAGCTAATAGCACATGACTCAGCATATTACAGGTCCTATGAGCTGTCAACCGACGTTGGTGTTCATAGCTGGAAGCAAACACATTTTCCAGGCAGCAGTGCAAGCTGTACAAGCTAGTTCATGGGCTGCATGGTTTGTTTCATGCAGTGATATAAGAGCGCTATAAGAGAGCGCTTCATAAGGGTCGATGCTGGACTGAGCGCAGGGACTGGCATAGCACTGTACACATGTGCTGTACTCGGATGAGTGGGAGGCAAAGCAGCATCAAGCATGCCTACAGTGTATGGTATAGGGCTACATGTCACTGTTGAGCCCAGCCAGCGAGCTTCTCCTGTGGCTTTGTATCATGCGGAAATTTGCCTGCCAGCCATACAGTTGTGTTCCAGGCATGTGTTGTATGCACCAGATAGACCAAGTTGCTATTGGCGGCAAATCCAGCTTCAAGTGCCCCTCTTGGTGAAGTGAGCACCCGCCTGGCCCTTCAGCCCATCCAAGCGGAACCTCCAAAGTCCACCAGCTCCACGACCGCCCCCAAGGTCAGCTGTTGTGATGTACAGCTCCCCCAGAGTGCTGCCGCCAAAAGTGCAGGCGGTGGGCATCTTAATGGGGAGCTTGATTCTGCACATGCTGAGCACCAGTGAATGGAATGGCCACCAGCATGCTGTGGGTGCTGCTTTTACAGGGAAGGCAACATCAGAAGACAGAGACCCCATGTTGGGCACAGCCTGCACCTCATGCCACAGACAGCTGTCGAACTGTGACGACATGAACTTAAGAAAAAGGCAGCATGTTTTGCGCTATGCTCCCGTACAATGCTGCTCCCCCCATGCGTTTGTTGGGGAGCAGCTGCCCAAACCCTCAAACCCAGAACTGTTGCCATTCAAAGGACAGACAAGCTGTACAGCCTCAGGTGCCCCTTATGTGCGGCATCAGAGCATCCACCCAAAGCATGCCCGCTGTGCAGGTTTTGGTGCTGACCCAGCCGAGGGGCGTGACACTGACGATGTGAAGGCTGGGTCAAGGCACTGCCTGTCCAGCTGTCCAGGGAGGCGTGCAAGCTATCAGGACACAGTACTCCCTGAAGAATGTTGGGTGGGGCACCCAAGGGCTTTGTATGTCCATGCAATTGTTTTCCATGCAACAAGGAATACAGGTGCAAGCCCGCCCGCCCAGCTTTTGCCATCTTGAGGGTCAGGTCATGTACTGCCTGTCCAGAGCTACAGGCCCACCTGCCCAGCTCGTTGCCAGTCTGAGGGTCCAGGCAGATGACCGCGCCTCCCTTGGCAAAGGCGGTCCAGATGCGCCCCTCGCTGTCCAGCGCCAAGCCGTCAGGCAGGCCGTCTTCTGGATTGTAGGTGGCAACCTCCCTGCAGCAGCAGAAGTATGTACCTCAGAAGCCGCAAAGCCGCCATGCAGTCAACAGCAGGAGGCATGCTTTCCCACCCAGGCCTGCCACCCTGGCCCTGTGCATGCTGCAGCAGCCCTGCAGGGCAGGGTAGTCTGCAGAGCAGAGGACATTGCCTCCTACCTACAACGATGGAGATCAAACCTCAAGGCAGTTCAGTAGCATGGGCCATGGCAGTAGTGGGTGTGCTGGCTGAGAGAGACGGAGCACTGTAAGCAGAGAAAGGTCCCCAGTGCAGCCACTTGCGCTGCAGCATGCCGTGTGCACTCCACCTTCATGTGCCACACAGCCCCCTTGGCCAGCCAGACTCACTTGCGCCGCAGTTCTGCCACTGCTGTCTCGAGTTGGGATGCCCTCCGCATCCACCTTCAGGTGCCACACCACGCCCCTGGCAGGCTGGATACTATTGTAGACCGAGTCATTCAGGTAGAGGTCATCTGTGCCCAGGCGCCAGTCCAGACCATTGGGCAGCTGCACCTCATCCTCCGTAATAATCTGACAGAGCAGGCATCAAACTGTCGGATCACAGCAGCAGCATCTCATGTCACAGCTGCGCACCATGCAACATGCCTGTGGAGCTGCAGTGCATCCATTCATAGGATGAACACTTTTTAGGTTACAGCATTGCACATCATTTTGGGCGAGCCAGTATTGCAAAGACAGCACTCGGGCTCTGCAGCTGCCTCCAATCCCCTGGCCGGTAAGGCAAAACATTGCTGGGTCAGGTGGAGTCACAGCAGCTGCAATTTGTGTTGGGCCAACACCTGTAGATGCACGCATGGGAGCTGCACACGGTGGACTGCAGCCTGTGCTGCTGCTTCTCATCTTTCACAGTACCTGGCACCAGAATGGTAGAGAGGACTGCCGGCTCCGCTTCCTCATTTGGTGAGTCACTGTCACGCACACCCAAAATGCTGCAGCATCCACGAGAGGGCTTGAGCAACCAGCCCACTCTGCGCCACTGCTTCTAACACACCCATGTGCAGTGGCACACTGCTTGCCTGGCCTGGCTGAGCTCACATTGCCTTACATCTGCCAGGGGATATGTTGCCGCTAGAGGGCCAATTCTGGAAGCTTGAACATCAAGATGAAGTGCAAGTGTACTGGATAGCCCACTCAACATGACCCACTGTTGAGCACCTAATGTTGACACCAATGCAGTGTAGCATACTGACCTCCACAAGACTGCCTTCCCCATCGTGGGGCCAGTGCAGGCGGTAGCTGCGCCCATGCTTGCCATCAGCCTCCTCACCCGACTCATGCTTGCGCCCCACCAGGAACACGCCTGCGCAGCAAGCGTTTGGCTGAGAGGCCACAATGGAAGACCTTCTGCCCCCCCAGAGGGCAAACATGGAACACCTTCTGTGCCCCCCCAGGCCAGAAGGCGATGTGGACATCGAAGGTCAAGTGACTCTTGCAGCCTGCATGGGAATTTGGACACAGCATGCAGCGATTAAGCTGCTACTTGCGCACGACAGACTCACCTGCCGGGCTGGCCTTGCCGTCATTGAATCTGCGGCCCTCAATGCCATGGTCGTCAGGAGTCATGGCCAGGACGCTGGAAGGGCAGCAATCACGCAATCAGCACCTGCAACACTTGCAGTACCCATCATCTAGCACATGGGGCAACTTGTCACGCATGCTGGTCAATCGTCTGCTGCCCAGCACGGCCAGATACTGCTGCCCCAGGTCAGCTTCTGCGGCAGAAACGCCCTTATCTCTCAGCACTTCACCTGCCCCCAGACGCAGTTGAACTGCGTATCAAGGGTAAGGTCCTTGTCTGCTGCACATCTGGTGCTGAACCAGTCGGTCCATTAGCTCACCTCTCCTGTGTCTGGGTCTTCAGGTTGATGGTGACCACTTCCCGCTCCAGGGCAGCCAGAACAATGTTGGGATCCTCAGTGAGGGCAATGCAGCCCACAGGCTGCTTCAAAGGAAAGGAATGGTGCCTGCAGCATGCCCATGAGTCACGCATGGCCAGGGTTTCGGATCCTGGTGAAGACTGGCCCCACCATGACGATGAGTTGCTGTGCTTTCAAAGCAGGCAACATGCCATTGAATGTTCATAACACACCCCTGAGCAGCAGCGCTGTAGCGTGGCCTCTGACACGTGAAGCAGCTGGCAGGCAGCTCTGCATCGCTGGCTGTGCACATGCTGAAACACAGCAATGCCTCAGCAGCGGCAGTGATAGGTCCGCAAGGTTGATTGTCTGAGGCAGGGTACCCACAGCAGACATCTGCTGCCAGATGTGCTCTGATTGCCAGGCTGCCGACATCTGGTGGTCGCTCAGCTGCAGCGTGTACCGATGGCATTTGCACCTCCTTCAGGCAGCGCTTGCCTGTCAGAGTCGTCTTCGCAGGAGGCGGGGTCAAAGATGTGGATGTGTGGGTCCTCACAGTCTACCAGCAGCAGCTTGGAGGTGCGCTTGTCCCAGAGGGGGCCCTCCAGCAGGCTGCCCTTGGCATCCAGCACCAGATCAAGCTTCCCCTGCACGATGTTGAGCGCTTGTGCCATCACAGCGCGGCGGTGTCTGCAGGGGACACAGATGAGTGGCTCAGGCAGCGCCTTGCGGATGTGCCTGTGCGCATGCCTGACCTATCTATGACACATGCATGCTACATCTGCAGGCATGACTTCTCAGGCTCAAGGACCAGCTGACCTGATTTGAAGGCCTCTATATGCTAGATGTGCTTGGGTAAATGTGCTTGGGTGACAAGGCCCAGCAGCTGAGGGGCTGCGATACCCTATTGCCATCGTGCTTTTGCCCATCAAGGAGCCTGCCCCAGATCAGACTCCCTCTTGAATATGGGTTACTTTCGCTTCTTGCAAGGTTTAGGGTGTGTGTCAATTTTCACCAGACATGCCGGCCTTGCGCCTGTTTGGACGCAACTGGAGGGTGTCGTCAGACTTCTTGCCTCTCTTTGGTCTCATCGGGATCGCCTGCAAGTAAGTCTATGTTTTACGAAAGCCTCTTGCCTGGCTCTGTCCACGACCTGCTGTGGTTTCGATGACTCTCTGGGGCCGGGGGGTACCTCATGTGGTTGAATTCTTGGACATGCTATCATCACCCTTGTAAGTTGCTCATGATGCTAGGACAGGACTAACTGTGACCAGAACACCCTCCTTCACAGTGCAATGGTGCAATCTGGGGGAGTGGCCCAATTCTAGAAACCTCTCACCCCTCACAAAACCGCGTTGTGCTGCCCTGCAGCTTGCCATTTTTCCTCCTCATCCTCATATGGCCCATCATCATTGGTGAGCCTGCTCTGGACAAGCAGTGGCTTGCACCGCCCTGACAGTACAGTTGCACAACTGGCACCGCTTTAAAGCCTGTTGAATATTCTGACCGGACATGTGCAGGCAACGAGCAGCAATGTGAGCACACAACGCATGGGAGGGAGTACCTCGCGGTGGCTTGCCTGTTCCTCAGTCTCTATGGACTGGCCCTCCTTCAGGAGGTTGCCATCATTGTCACCGGAGTGCAGGGTGAGGCCACAGCCAGCAAACAAACTGCTGTGTGGGCAGCAGCCAATCCACTGTCTGAGTATTACTTATGACCATAAGACGGTCAGAGCCTGCTGCACATGCATGACTTGCAGTGGCAGGGCAGATGGGCAGTGGCTGGGCCCCGCCTATGGCCGTGCGGGGCCTCCTGTCCAGACAGGCCACCTGACTGGAGACGGAGTGACTGCAAGCAAGGTGTTGCTGGCTCTGCCTGCCGGCTGGGCAGCGACATGCAACCACTGTCTTATGGTGGGCTCGCTTGCTGCTGCAGGCAGGTGGCCTCTGCATGGCAACCACTATCTCATGGTGGGCTCGCTTACTGCTGCAGGCAGGTGGGGCCCCTCTGCATGGCAACCACTGTCTTATGCTGGGCTCGCTCACTGCTGCAGGCAGGTGGGGCCCCTCTGCATGGCAACCACTGTCTTATGGTGGGCTCGCTTACTGCTGCAGGCAGGTGGGGCCCATCTGCATGGCAACCACTGTCTTATGGTGGGCTCGCTAACCGCTGCAGGCAGGTGGAGCACCTCTGCATGAATGCAGCAGCATGGCAGTGCCTTGCTGGGACCTTCTGATCTGCTGCCTGTGTGCAGGGACATACGTCCCGAGTGTGGTGGGTGTGCAGCTCTCTCTGCACACATGGACAGCCTTCTGCAGGAGCGCTAGAAGTTTTGTATGACACTGTTGTGGGCGGCTTGGTCCCCATCTGGGCTCCATGCAGCCATCTGACGCCTGTGATGACAACTCAAAATGCATGGGCTGCGGAAGCGATGCAGCCATGGACGCCTATGACAACATTGATGTGCATCAGTGTTCTGGCTGGACGCTGCAGGCACCCCTCTGGAGCCCTCCAAGAGACGCTGGATGGCGCCCATCATCTACACGCTGTGGATCAACTGGATGGTCCAGCTGGCTGCCTCAGGTGAGGGACTGCAAGCTAAACTTCCGCTGGACGACCTGGTTGAACAATGTCATGTTGGCATCAGGTGCTGGTTTGATACAGATCTGACCCACTGCCATCTGCCAGAATCAGGCGTGCCAAGCTGCGGTGGCACCTGGTGCTCTGAGCACAGGTCGCTCTGCCTGGCGCCAAAGCTGTGGTGGTAAGCCAGGCCCCCTCATGCCCCCAGCCTGTTGAGGCAGGCTGCCATGAGGGTTTATTCAGCACCTGGCACCCTTGGTCTATGCATTGACCGGTGGTTCAAAAGGCTTCATGCCCTGCTGCTGCAGTGTATGGGGCGTGTGTGGGCTGCATTGTGTGGGACACGAGTGGTGGCAAGCTTCGCTGTTGCAATTCTTGAAACTCGCGCATTTGCCAGCTTTGTCCTGCTGCTGCAGTGTATGGGACGTATGTGGTGGCCAGTTTCACTCCCAGAGTCTGCTTCGAAAGCAAACACAGCGTCACCGCCATCAAGATTGTGGTAGGCTGCAGCTGGGCCATTGTGCTGCTCAACTGGTGAGCTGCCCTCACTCGTGAAGAGGGCTTGCCTGCCCTGCTTGTGGTCCCTGCAGGTCTGTCTGCTGCTATGCACAAGCAGGACCATATGTGAGCACCAATGAGATACTCTCACAGACGTGCCTGCTGTACACCACTTTTGCCGTTTGAAGTGCACTGAACACGTGATGGCGGTGTGCGCCATCAGCTGGGACTGAGTCTCATTCTTCACAGAATAAGGGTGTCTGCTCAGACCAGCAGCGCCTATGACCTGTAGGCTGCATGACCAGTGCCACATGTGGTGTGCTGGAAGTGTGAAGGTGGTGTGGCATCAGTCCAGTGTGAGACCAGTTGACACTGGTCCCAAAGCAAGCATGCCTGCTGGAAATCAGCACCTCCTCTGATGTGCAGGTTGCGTGTGGGCCTTCTGATCTTTTTGTTTCCCAGATATGAGGTGAGCCCGCTGTACGCAATCCGGCTGATGGCATATACAAACTGATCTGGTAGGGCTTGCGAATAGAAACACATCCTGTAGGCACCATCATCTTGCTGCAACTATACTAAAGGCCTGCTCCTAGATGCTGCCTGCGCCAAAAGAGATGAGGCAGACTAGCATGTGCTGCTCCTCATATTGCGGCAGCAATGGGGCAGCCCGCATCATGTGTATGGCCTGTCGCAAGCCTGCACCGCCACTGTCGGCACTGCTGTTGCCACCCCCATGAAGACAATGCAGCTCCTGCCTTTACCCTGCAGGACGTGCGCAGCTGGGCCAAGCGCGTGAAGTGGTACGCCTGGTGGATGAGGACGACAGATGTGGTCAGCACCCTCAAAACCCACAGGTGTGGCCTAGGGACTGCGCAGAAATTGATGCATCCTGGTGCTGCTGCAAGCAAGGGTACAGCGTGAGAGGTATCTGCGGCAGACTGCTGCTGCCAGCATTGGCAGCCCCTGATTCTGAGCATGCTGTGAGAACCTTGACAGAGGGGCTGACCTCTTGCCAGCATGATGTCTTGCACAGCTCCAGTGCACTGATGCTGACAAGCGAGGTAAAGTCACAATCTCATATGAGATTGTCCAGCACAGTGCTCTGACAGAGACTGCGTCAACGCTGCATGATCGCCTCTACAGAAGGAGTATCTGCCTGCACCCTCTGGCCATCTGCACTAGAGCGCCTGCTTTCAATGCAAGTTGCCACAGCTGCCTTAGATGGACTTGCTCTCTTGCAGATCAGGGGCTTTGCGGCCAACTGTGGCCATGCATTGATACAAACCCTGGAAAGGGATGATGAGCTGTTGCATCATAAGGTGGCCAGGACAAACCTCTATAACTTTTGACTCTGCCTGCGTGCAGGGAGCGCCCTTTGGAGCGCCTGGCAGACCTGTACACGGGACTGCTGCATGGCGCGGACCTGTCCCCCTCAGACGAGGCAGTCTCAGTCATCCTCCTGTCCGCATTGCAGCGCAAATGGCGGAATGCCCTTGTGAAAAAACGCCTGGAGGAGTGGCGGCGCAGCAAGGTACGCTTAATCTGCCTTGTCCATGCTGGAGACCGCAAGGTACGCTTAGACTGCTCGTCTGTGCTGGAGACCGCAAAGAAGTTGCCCCCTCGGGTATGCCAGAAACAGTGGTGGCAACATGCAGCGCAACGCAAGGGGGCCTAGGTTCCTGCATGTGTCATCCTTTTGGTGGAGATCTTTGTCTTGGGCTTGGTGAGGGAGGAATGCCTGGTGAAGGGCGGCTTGGCCAGTTGTAGCCAGGTCACAGCATCCAATACTGTGCAAAGTAGCCCCACCAACATGCCTGGATCGTGATCACCGCCATGCAGCCAGCTCCAGAGAGGCTGTGGGTGCTGGCTGTAATGTTGCTGCTTGCGTCTAGTTTGTCAAACATGCCTTGATGTCTCAGATGGAGCAGCTAGGGAACCCACTCAAGTCATCTCACTTTTGATTCTTTTGCAAGCTTTGTTAGGGGCTGCCATTGTCAAGACAGGCCTGAATGAGTGGTGGCCAACAAGCTGCATGCCCTTAAGCGTTTTATGGTTGCGAGCAAGGTGGTTCTCCAGCCTGAGGCGCTGCCCTTCATTTTTGTGCCTGCAGGCTCTGCGAGACAGGGGCCGCTTCAGCTCAATCGTGCCCAATGGGACAGCTCACGCTGGTGCACAGCACGCTCACAGCAACAAGCCTGAGAGTCCCAGCCAGTCTGGTGGAATTGACAGCCGCAGCCTCGAAGCAGCCCGGCAAGGTGTGGACGCCGGTACCGGGCAGCGGCAGGAGTCAGCCAAGATTGCCGATGACGTGATGGCTGCTGATGATGACGGGGCTGGCAGCACTGCGTCACAGGAGTCTGAAACCACAGAAGCCTTGCAGGCTGGGCTGCAGCTGAATGTCAATGCTGTGCACGAGCACCGCTCTGCGGATCTGCAGGCAAGTCCATGAGACGATTTGCTGGTTGTTGTGCAGTGGAGGTTGATCAATTGCTGCACAGTGCTCAGTCACAAAGGAACTGCTGTGCATCAAGCAGTGGTCAGTGGACGGAACGGACAGCAAAGGCTGCTGCAGCCAACAGATAAATATTGGAGACATCTACAGAACCATAAGGGAAATGAGTGTGGTCCTGTGGCATGCCTGTGCAAGGCAGATGAGGCGTGTCTGTTGCCTGGCACGAGGCAAGCCTGCGGCTGCTTGTTCCATTGGCTTTTGCAGACGCAGGAGAGGTCTCTTTGTGGTCGTGCATGCAGACAAGCCTGCGGCTGCTGGTTCCTGAACACTGTTCCCCAAAACCTTTGGCTTCTCTGAGGACCTGCATCAGGCTTACTTGGGGCTGTGATGGCTGCTCACTGTGCACTAGAGGCTTCCACGCGCTGCTGCACCCAGCAGTGCACAAACAGGTCTGCGGCGCACTGAGTCATCACCTTTGTGCCCCTGGCAGGCTCACACAGGGCAGATACCAACCTCTGGGGCCCTATCCCAGGCAATGCCTACATCTTGTCTATCTTCAGGCGGGTCTGCAGGCCTGCCCTGTGTCGAGGCTGGCAATCCCAAGTTAAGCACTTGTGCCTTGCCACGGCCTTGATGTCCATCATATGATTCATGCATGGCTTCAGGTGCTGACCAGCTGATCTGCACAGCTGGAGATGCAGTCCTCAGTGCAAGTCCATGATGCCATTTCTACTGCTGCGTGCAAGTCTGCAGTTGTTCACATGCACTAAGTAGCCTGAACAAGCGCAAACTCAAAATTCCTGATCCTGCATGTGTCATGCTTTGCCTGCAGGCTCTGCAGTGGCCTGATGACAGTACGCACCCCAAGCAGCTGTCCCATAGTTGACGCTTGCCACAGTAGCACGTCCTTTGTGCTGTGCAGGCTCTGCAGTGGTCCAATGGCACCGAGGACCCTGAGCAGCTGTCACGCCCAACTCCCCACCGCACCTCTGAGGAGACACGGCGAGACTACACGCTCCTTGCGGAGCAACAGGGCCGCCAGGTCAGCTGCCCTGCTGTTGCGTGTTCACACACAGAGCCAGCAAGGTCGCTCCTCCTTGCTGCAATTGTCTGGGTGCCGTGCTCATCCATGCCAGCTTGATAGCTGCAGTGCAGCTGGGTGGCACAGCAAAGGAATGGTTACCACCCACCTCAGTGGCTGTCATGCTCCCTCCCGCTCATTGGTGCAGGCAGGCCAAGAGTTGCTGCTGCCTGGCGCCCATCACCTTGGCTGTGTTCATGCTATCTGGGCTGGAGTCCAGGGGTTCAGGCTTGCTGTGTGTTTGTTGTCTGACACTGCAAGTGCAGCAGTCCACAGCAGTTACACCCCGAAGCTCTGAAAGCAGATGGCTATACCCTAAAGCCTGGAGCTGTCAGGTTGGTCAAGTAACCTTTGCCAGGCAGCTCTTTGGACCACTACCCAAGAAACATGTTTGTAAAACCCCCTTGGGACAAACATGTTGCACCTTCCTGAGGTGCCTCCCTCAGGGCGCACCTGTCACCTGAGGGATGCAGGGCGGCTGTCAGCGCAGCATGCTCAGCGGCCCAGCAGTGACCAAGCCGCTGCCTCCTGTGCGCTGCAGGTGGCTGCATTCAGCAATGTGGACAGTGGCAGCATTGAGCCAGAGGGCAGCGAGGTGTCGCAGGATGAGAGTAGTGAGGAATCCCAGAAGGGAAGTAGCAAATCGCTGCGGGCGGGCAGCCAGCACCATGTGATTGACATGCCTGGCCGCCAGAAGTCCCAGGTCAGGCCTGAACAATATGTCTTGCCGCAGGACATTCAGAACTGATTGAGGCGCTGTCTTTGCTGGTGTGGCGCCGTCTGGACATTCCTGTGCTGCATGCTAATGTGGCAGTGTCACCATGCAGGCTTCAGCCGCTGACAGACTGCCTGTATGAGCTTTACAGTATCCTACCTGTCCTGCCAATGGAAAGGCGTTTGTGAAGCTCAGCCTCTCTACTTATATTTGCAGGACCAGAGTAGCACAGGCGCAGCAGCAGAAGCGGCCCCTTCCCCCTTTGCTCATGCTGACCAGCAGCGTGGCGGTGGCAGGAGCCCACACCAGCGCCCAACACCAGCGCAGGCTGATGGGGGCACGTGTGTGCCTGAACCCCAGCGCAGCCGCAGCCCTCCTCGGCAGAGTGAATACCTTGCCCGCTGCTCAGACGCAGACAAGCAGGTGCAGTTCTGCCATCTTTGGTGTGCTTTGAAGCAGGCGAGCCACCCCTCAGAACCAGGCAAGCGGGTGCTGCGCTGCCCACATTGATGTGCATCAAAGACTTAGCGCCCTGCTCGGACTTGGAACGGCAGGTGCAGTACTGCCAGAAGTGCTGTGCTGTAGAGAAGTGGCGTGCTGCTCAGCCCTTGACACGCAGACGCGGCAGCCTCAGCATGAACTTATGGCGGGCAGCCTGAGGTGCATGTCATTGTGCTGATATAGAATCACAGCTGGTGAGAGGGCAGGAAGCCTGGCCAAGCTGTGTCATGCAGGCACAGAAGGCAGGCACTAGAGTTCCCAGCCAGGCGCCATGCACCCCACCTGCCAGTTGCGCCTTTGCCTGCAGGACACTCAAGCAAAGGTAGTATGTCCCCACTGCTCTGCCATCACAAACAGCCCTGCTGACAATGTGCCTGCCTTTTGTCTGCAGGATGCTGGCACGACAGAGCAGCCATCGGCCCACCCGCAGCGTGCAGCCCACCCCCCCACTCCTTCAGACCCCAATCCTCAGCCTTCAGGCCCTGACATTGCTTACAGTGACGGCAACAGCAATCAACTGCAGTCCAGGGGCAGCAGCTTCTTCTCCCTGACTGCCGTCCAGGTGTGGTGATTTTGTTTGTCTGCCTTGGGGGTGCAATAACCAGGTGCCAGGCAGGCTTTGACTGCTGGCGAGAGCAGAAGCTCAGCCTGTGATGTGTGGTCTCTTGCCAAGGCCAAGGATATGCTGCGCTGTGAGTGCTCTGCTGACCTTGCCTCTCATTCCCTTTGCACGGTGGCAGTTTACACTGCTTTGATGCTGGTGTTGGCACTGTACCTCTCAGTGTCTATCCCCCAGTGTCTTGTGATGCACTGTGATGAGCACAGTGCTGACCAGGCTCCAGTATGCAGAGATTGGCACTCCGCAGGCAGGCGCGCCCCGGGTGCCTCGTGAGCAGCATCCGGCTTCACGCTCTCCCTCTGGCCCTGAAATTTGATGTACAATCTCTCCAAGAACAGTCAGCCTTCCCTGCAGAATGCAGCGGCCGCCACTGGTCTCGGGGCTGCCACAGGATCAGGTTGCCTCCCTCGAGGGCTAACCCCTTTAGGGTTCTGCAGGGTGCAGACAACAACACCCAGCAGGCAGGCAACACCCAGCAGGCAGGCAGGCGGCGGCGCCGCAGGCGCCGCAGACGCAGTCGTGGGCCTGGCAAGGCCCGCAATGCAGCAGAAACCCTCAGCCCCCGCCCTGGGACGCGGGAGCTGCTCAGCACGACCATTCTGGCACCGGTCACCCGCGCTTTGGAGCTGCTGCCTGATGTCCCGCCTGACGTGCTGGCTGACATATACTCAGGTGGGTGCAGTAGAGCAGGCTGTACCCTGGCCAGAGGCTGCTGGCAGTCGAAGTTGACCCGTGCTTTGTATTGTTCGGCCTGATCAGCTGGCTGGAGCTGGTCAGGTGAGTGCTTCAGATCAGAGGTCTCTCCCAGTAGCGTGTGCTGGCAGTCAAAGTAGGATCTTGATCTGTGTTGTCACGCCTTTCCCTTTGCTGGCATGCACCGAGGGGGGTGCACAAGAGCAGGGCTGCGCCCTGGTCACTTCGACAGGTAGCTGCGGATGGGTAGGTGCAGCGAGGCAGCCATAGACAGCAGTGACACTGGCACGAGCGCCGGCCCCTCCTGGTTGAGACAACAGGCAGCTCAGCTTGGAAAGGTGCAGCAGGGCAGGGACAGCCGAAGGTTGCACAAATTTACTACTCAGCTCTAGTTGTTCAGTGCCAGTATTTTGATCTCTTGGCCTCATAATGCCCTGTCTTTCTGCCCATGCCAGGGGCCTTCTTGCACCACAGAACCTGGAACATGTGCCCTGCAGGGCCCCACAAAAAGGTGGACCGCGATACTCTGGTGGACTGTGCAAAGTTTGCCAAGTATGCCATCGCCTCTTATGGCGCCAATGGCTACCAGTTCCTGCACGGCCACAGGTGAGGCGTCCTTTGCATCCTGCCCCTTGGCTATTTCAAGCTCTTCATTGCTGTCAGTCAGGGCTGAGCAGATTGCAACACTGTGCGAGCCAGACAGCCCTTGTCAGAACCGCAGTTGCGCAGGGGCGGGCCAAGTGCTCGAGGCCACTTGTGTTATGCAGCATTGGCTGCATGGCCCCAAGCCCCGCCTGCATTGCCAGCCATTTCCCAATTGTGCCTGCAGCAAGGGGGCCAGCGCCCGCAAGCTGCAGTCTGTGCGAGGCAAGGACGCCTACAAAGCCAATGACCTGCTGGCAGATCAGCTGGTCACAGTGGATCAGCGGCTGGACTATGAGGCCATCGTCCAGATAGCTGAGATTGACGACCAGGATGTGCTGTACCTGAACTTTGACAATGTTGCTCTTGGTGGGTGCCACACTCATCCTTTGTTGGAAGTGGTTGCCCTCAAGGGCTTGCAGTCTGTAGCAGCAAGGCTGCCATCACTCTATAGCTATGAGGCTACGGCAGCATCTTGCAAAGTTTGCTAGCAGTTGGTGATGCAAGGGTCCGTATCTTCCTCCTTCGGCAGATGCATGCAGACTCTTAGCACCATGAGGTAGCTCTGGTATAGGTGCACCTGGGTAGCCGTGGCAGAGCGTGCCTACAGGCCTTGATGCAGAGTTGCATGTGCTTGCCTCTCATAGCACAGCAATATCGTCCAGGCACTCTTGCTGCTGTAACTCAGCCGGGCTTGCATGCTAGCCAAGGCCTTTTTTGAGGTGGCTGTGTCTGCAAGCAACTGAGTCCTGGACAAGGGCTCCGCCGCAGGTGCCCTGCCATACAGCATTGCCTGAGCAGCGATTTGGAAGACATGACAGGCTGGGATCTAAAAGAGCCAGTCTTCACAGGGAGTCTAGACCCGCTGGAACTGTGCTAACCTTGGGAGGGTCCCTCAAAAGCGTTGCAAGCCAAGCACGATCCTGCTCCGCAGGTGCCCTGCCCTACATCATTGCGCTGGATAGGGACACAAAGTCGGTGGTCATCTCCATCCGCGGCACTGTCACGCTGGCCGATCTGGCCACCGACATGATGGCTGAACCCAAACCGATGGATGAGTGGCTGCCCGACTCCATGGCCCAGGTGGGATCAGAGCTGTGTCTGGGCTGCAGCATGTTGGCCCGGGTAGGCTGCAGCTTGTTGGCCCAGGTAGCCTGCAGCGCCAACTGCAGCTGTGTGGTGTCCCATGGCTTGAAGGAGCCCTCTGTGCACATTTAAGGCCCACGTCAGGAGGCTGAGAGTGCCTGTTCTGAGCAGCGCTTCTCAATCATGTGCACTGCAACTTCGTGTCACCAGTCAGGCCATGGGAGCATCATCTGGTCGTGGAGGATGCAGCAGCTGAACCTGCTTCAACATACTCTGAGTGACTTGCCTTGCTGCGGTACAGGACAAGACTGGTACCATTGGCAAGGGTCAGAAGCTGGCACATGCGGGCATCTTGGCTGCTGCCGTTGCCATCTGGAAGGATCTGCGGGAGCACCGCATCCTGCCGGCACTGCTCAACATGCCCCAACTGCCTGAGCCTGTGGCTAAAACGCACGAGTTTGACATTGGCGCCAGCGGTTCTCAGAAGGTGTGCTGTGCTGCTGCTGCACAGGTTCCCGTTGAGAGGTATTCTTGAACAGTGTATATGAGTTCTGGGGTCTGGTGGAGTGGGCCCCTCTGAGAATGTGGTCTAGCAGTGCAAGAGCTCTCATATAGTGTTGGAAGAGACGCAGGCTCTGCCCACCAACAAGGACTTGCTGTGCAGTAGGATGGGGGCGTTTTCAGGCATGCTTGTTGTGATCAGCAGATTGATGCTGGACACCGCAATCCATGATGGGCTTGAGGCTGTTTGTGGTGCTGCCTGCAGCTCAGCTCCAGCGGGAGCACAGAGGGCAGCAGCAGCGGCAAGGGCGGCTCCCAGGCTGAGCACGCCGAGCCAGCTGCGCAGCAGCGCGGCGGCACAGGACACAGCAGTGGCGCTGGCACTGGAACAGCCCATGGCCCCGTCTCCTCGCCTGCCCTCTTGGGCCACAGCGAGTCTGTTCCAGAGGGAGCTCATCATGGTCCTGCTGCTGCCAGGCAGGGGAAGCTGAAGAAGTCTGACACATCCCCTGTCACAGTGGCAGGGATTGCGGCCCAGGCGCGCAAAGAGTCGGGCCAAGGCAGCTGGCAAGCGAGCGGACAGCTGCGCCGCCGCCAGCTCCAGTCCACGTCAGGGCAGGGCCCTGCTGGCTCCGGGGCTGGCGCTGGCGGGTGGGACACCGTGGCTGAGGGACAGCAGGGCGGCGGTGGCGGGGTGTGGGGGCGCCTGCAGCAGCTCCTCCGGCGGCCGAGGGCTGCTGATGGGCCAGAGGCAAGGGAGGGTCAGCAGCAGGCTGGCCCTGCCAGAGAACCAGAGCGCGTCAAGCAGGAGGGGCTGAAGGCAACCGACATAGAGATGGGTGCAGGTGTGTAGGGCTGCATTGAAGCCTGGCGGGCCGCCGACAGCCGTGTCACTGAAGCAGATGGGCCATCCCTGGGCCGGCCCAGCAGCAGCTTGGTCTGCGCTGTCACATACCCCTGTCATTGCAAGGTGTCTCAGGGCTGTGCTGTGGTGCCCAAAGGTACATATTTGACATTCTGCTGCATGCTGCAGAACCTACTGTGGCCAAGCCTGCACCACTGCACGCACCTGTTGTTGAAGGGTACTGTGGGGTTTCCGCTGGGGATTTGCAATACTGTCAGGTATCATCAGTCCTCCTGCAGCTGCTCCCTGGACACCATCAGCCAGTCTATGAGACATGGTCTGACCGCCTGCCCTGCCTCTCCCTGTAGTTGGAGGTGGCTCTGGCAGTGGCCCAGCTCCTGCCCAGTCAAGTCCCAGCGCTGGCCCTCGGGACACCTCCCTGGACAACCCTCGATCTGCGGTCGGCGCCTCAGCTCCTGCAGGTGCGCCGGCTACCTTGGTGCCTCTGTGCTGTGGTAATTTGTGCAGTGCCGACGACGAGCCTCCTGACCTTCGGCATTGGCACGGCGGTGAGTGCTCTGATGTGGCAATCTGTGCAATGCCGACAATGAGCCCTGCTGACCTTTGGCATTGGCATGCCGGTGAGTGCTCTGATGTTGCATGCCCAGCGTTGCCCTTTCAAAGGGGCACCCCTACCCCTGACCTGCATTGCTATCTTTGCCTGATGGGGTGATTCACCTCCCTTAAGCACCCCTGTGGGCCCCTTGTAGGCCTGCCCGTGTGGTGGCCTGCCCTTATGGAGACCTCGGCAAGCCCAAGATTCAAGTTGATCTCCACTGTGCCCACGACTGCACGCAATGATGGGCCGCTCCACATTGCCTTGGAGGCCAGTGCAGTATGCTGCAGTGCTGTCAGCTGCCATGCTGGTTCCTGCGTGCATGTGGCATCATAAATTGCTGCCCCTGCTGCAGGACCAGTCATGGATGCTGAGCGGGAGCGGGAGGAGTGCCGCCTGGTGGATGCCCGGCAGCATTCGGGCACCAGCATGGGTGCTGTGGCCGAGCATGGGGCCGCCGACCCAGAGGCGGCCACAGCTGGAGAGGTGGGTAGGAGTGCCTTATGAGACATGCCCGCTCTGCGAGCGACATCTTCCCTGGCCTGAATGGACAATGCTGTGTGCAGGGCAATAGGACAAGCATCAGTTCCCAGCAGCAGAATCAGGAGCGGGGGGGGAGCCACGATCCTGCCTCCATCAGCACCAGGAAGACCCGGTACGCGGCGGACATCATCCGCCGCGGCCTCAACAAGGAGGGCTGGAAGCTGGTGATCACAGGTCAGAGGGTTCACCTGCTGGCTTGGGAAGTTTCTGCGCCAAAGGGGCTTTCAGAGCTGGTCTCTGCTCGTCACCGGCCAGGCCTTGAGCAGCTGGCAGGGCTCGTCATGGTGGCGCCCTTGCAGGAAGGAGGCTGCCTTCTGAATGCTGCTGAGCAGCTGACAGGGCTGGTTGGGGTTGGGTTGTCACTGCAATGAGGGCTGGAATCTGGCCCTGCTGTACAAAGCGCCCTGGGAAGCTCCAGACTGTTTTGTGCCGTGCAATCCTGGCCCATGTCTCTGTGCTTGATAGGCTGTGCTGACGTCAGGTGGTGCTGTTTGTGCAGGTTTGTGTGGAGGCTGCTGTTGTTGGTGCTGCTTCAGTGACGCAGGAGGACCATCAGCTGTTCATCATTGGCTGAAGGACAAATTCCCTCAGACCCCTATCTGAGACATTCTCTATCTTGTGGCTGCAGGCCACAGCCTGGGGGCCGGCGTGGCGTCCATCATTGCACTGAAGCTGAGGGACAGGTTCCCTCAGACCAAGTGCTGGGCTTACTGCCCCCCAGGTCAGCTATGTTATGGGTACAGTGTCTATCCACAGCCGCCTATGAAAGGGGCAGGTGCTGCCTACCAGAACGTCTGTGCAAGGCTCTGTATGTCTGCTGTCGGGACGGCGCACTTACACCTGTCTGGGGCAGGCACTGCCACCTGCAGCGCGGCACACGCTCACATCTGCTTGTAATGTGGTCAGGTGCCCACAGTGTAAGGCTCTCTAGTAACCTACTGTCAGAGACGGCACCCTCACACCTGGCTGGGGCAGGCAGTGCTGTTGCTCACCTGGGGCTGGCGCATGTCTCATGGCCAACATGAGCCGTGTGTCATGAGGGTTAGTGGGCTGTCCTGGCAGCAGCAATCACATCTACACCGTAAATGCTGCAGGTGGACTCGTGACAGCCAACATCTACACCGTAAATGCTGCAGGTGGACTCGTGACAGCCAACATCTACACTGTACATGCTGCAGGTGGACTCGTGACAGCCAACCTGGCTCATGCGATGGAGCCCTTTGTGACGAGCGTGGCAATTGGAAAGGACTGCATTCCCCGCATGTCCCTCAAGAATCTGAGCCGCTTTATGGAAGGTGAGCATGCGGGATCTCCAGTGCTCGCCTCATCTGCTTCACAGGTTTGTGGCCAGCTTTCTGGTTAGTCACAGCCACAGATGTGCTGACCTGATGCAGAGGCTTGCTGTTTGCGATCAGTCCTGCTTCCGAGCCTGCGCCTGCCTGCCCCTGCAGCCAAGATTGCAGCCCTGGCTTGCTGCCGCATGAACACGTGGAGCATCATCTTCAGATCGTACGGCAAGCTGAACCGGCGCCAATTCTTTGAGCACAACATTTTCAGGCCCATGGACCAGGTTCCTCCTGAGGCCATGGCCATGTTGGAGAGGTGGGGTAGTGTTGCTTACTGGCAGTGGTATACTCGCAGCATGTTTGAGTGCCAGCAACCCACCTGGACGTTGCCGTGGCTGGGTTGCACTGTCAGCAGGCTGTCTGCAGCTGCTTGGGGTCTGTGCAAGTGCCCATTCTCAGCTTCAGGATGGCTAAGCACTTCCAGAACGAGCTAACCAGGCCACGTTGATTTCTTGCTGCAATTCTGTCCTGCCTGCATTGCCCAAGCTTATACAGTGTTCTGCCAAATAATCGGCAGCATTTGGAGCCTGCTGTGCACCAGCCTGGCTCTGATATCTTGCGCTGCTGTGCTGCAGGTTCCGAGAGCGATGTGGCCCAGATGTCACTGCCATTGATCTGTTCCCTCCTGGAAGGTAGGCATCTGACATGTTTGTTGAATTGTATGTGTCTTTTGGCAGGCGCAGACACTTACAGTGACATAGCTGACAGCAAATGGCTGGCTATGGCAGCTGCCAATCGAGTCCTTCACACTTGTATCTGCTCGTCAAAGGCAGAGATCTGAGGGCCCATGTGGGCATTGGCTCGGCTGCTTACCACGCAGTTACATGCACCTGCACCCAACAAGCTTCTGTTGTATCTGCTTAGCCCTGCCTCAGGCCATAAGCTTCTGCTGCCTTCAAGCCCTCAGGTACTTGCCTTGAACAGCAAGGGCAGGGCTGCTTCCCGTGGGCCTGGAATGCCTTGAAACCTGCTGCCACTCACCATCGGATGTAACTGTTTGGCCCTCTGCCTCATGCAATAAGCTCTGCCACTAGGCCAACTGCAGGGGCAGGCACCATGCCCACTCTGCTGCCCAGATCAAGCTAGCTGGCAGCCGACCTTGTCCACCCGTCTGCTCTGCAGAATGATCTACCTGCGTCGCTTCAAGGCTTCGCCGGAGGTCAGCGTCAGTCGGCAGCAGGACTCCGCCCAGCCGGCCAAGCACCCCACACGGCAGCAGCCACCGTCTCCCGGCAGGCGGAAGGGGCCCTCCCCCCAGGTTGGTCCCATCAGACTCTGCTGCTGGTGATCTCTGCTGCTGGCCCTCATCAGTCCATCACTTCGTTCCACCTCAATCCACAGCAGAAACTGCCTGGGGAGCACCTACTGCGTCAGGCAGCAGTGCTGCATGCCTGGCCGCATGACTGCATGCAGCAGCCATTATGAAGCCCTCAGGCTGTAAACATGTCACCATAGGTGACCAACTTGACACCCCTACTTAGGTCTTCCCTGGTCAGACATGTTGCGGGCTCAGGTGTCAAGCCAAGACATGGCCAATGACACCTGCCCAGCAGCCCAGAACCTCTGACACTGGCCAGCCAAGCATCCGAGGCGCCCAGCAGCACAGCTTTTGCATTGCACCCAGTCCCTGGCTGACTGCCTCCCCTGCCATGATCTGCCGGACAGCAGGAAAGGGCGTTGGCATCCTGAGCAGGAAGGCTGTGGTAGTTCTGTCTCACATTGCTGCGGTCAGGCACAGGTTGAGCTAGGTGCACCTGCAGCTGTGGCAGACCTCACTCCTTTGCCTGCAGGTGCCCGACATCGAGACAGGGCCCCTTCGCCCTGTGCAGCAGCCTGAGCAGGAGGGTGACGGGTGGCTCAAGGCCTGGTGGCGGCGCCATGCCCGCAACAAGCGCATCCACCAGGAGCTTGCCCACCCTGAGGAGCTGTTCTGGGATGGCATCTGGATTCAGCCAGAGGAGATCATCCAGGAGGGGATTCTGATCAGCCCCCACATGACAGAGGACCACTACACCAGTGAGGGTCTTGAGGTCCTGGACTTACTGTTTGCACAGATGGGACCAACAGAACCAGTGGGCTGCAGCCGGCAAGGGCTGCTCTTGAGCAGCCGCTGAGCGTCTGATGTATATCAAAGCCACGGCGGGACAGCTGCTTATTGCAATGCAGCTGGTATGAGAGCTGCTGCTCCTGCAACCCAAGCACAGCCTGACTTGTGCACCTTGTCTTCTTTGCAGCATCCATCCTGAGGTCTTTGAGGTCTGCAGTGGAGCGCGTTTCTCATGCAAGCGACACCAGGCAGGACATGCAGGTGTCCAAACATGTGCAAAACAGCCAAGATGGCAGTGATGACAAAGGACAGCAACCTTCTGGCCCTGTCAGCCTGGACTCACTGTTCGATCTTGTTTAATTCACTCTCCCAACGTTAGCTGGCAACAAAATTTCATACAGTCTGGGCAAATTGCATGCCTTACTGGCGTGTACAAGTACCTGCCAAGAATGGTCACTTCTGCAGTATGTCAGGACTTTAATGTCCCTTCGCCCCCCGCACACCTCTTTGCCTGGTTATTGGCATGCCCCTCGAACTCGAGATTGATTTGATACTCTGAATCAAGCTGTTCAGTTCAGCATCTGAGGTGTTAAATGAATTGAGATGCATTAGGATGCCGCCAAAATTTGTTGCACCATGTCGAACGGATGGGTTGGAGCAGATGGGCTGGAGCACAACAGAGGTATGAGAGTAAGAGGATAGCAGTGCCTCGTGATTTGGAGGAGTCAGTCATGGCCTGCCAAGTTCTGATAAGAGTCGGGTGTTCAGCAAGAGTCGGGTGTTCAGCAAGCAGAACTGGTACCATGCTGTCAAGCTACCCTCATTGATGCAAGACAATGAAGTTAGGCTGCGTGACATCCAAGAGGTATCAAGAGTGCTTCCAGCACTATCTGGGCAGGGTGCCTGCTGCTGAGCCGGAAGAAAGCTGACGGGCAAGGCTTGTCAAGTCAAGGGGCTCATCTAGGTCATCTGTGAGGCCAGCCTCCAGCACCATCGCCCTGAAGATGCCACCGCGCTTGGCTATGAGGGCTGCTGGCGTGTCAAACTCTGCAACATGGCCATCGTCCATCACCAACACCTGCAGCACGAACCAGCATTGCCTCATGCCTTGCCCCGCAGCTGGATGATGCCCCCTGCCCCAGCAGATCACGGGCAGGGGAGTCGCATGAGAGATCAAGAAACCCTTGCTGTGACTGCACTGTGCCTTCACTCTTGGGGGCAGGACACAAGTCAAGCCCATGAGCGTGTTCTGTGGCATCTCTTGACTGGGCGATGCCACCATACCTGTCAGCGCTGCCGATGTGCCCAAGACACACCACTCCCCGCACTGCAGATTGCAAAGGCATGGCTACCCCACATACCTGCATGCTGTCACAATAGGTGAACACCTTGAGTGATGTTCAGCAGCATGATTCACCTGGGTGCCCCCCAAATCAGCTTCAACCCGTGCTGCAGTCAGCCAACGCTGTGACCCACCTTGGTGCTGTCCAGGATGGTGTTGAGCCTGTGCGCAATGGTCAGCACTGTGCTGTCCTTGAAGCTCGAGCGGATGGTGCGCTGTATCAAGGCGTCCGTCTCAGAATCGACGGCTGCAGTCGCCTCGTCAGCCACCAGCACCTGCAGCAGCAAGGAAGGAAACTCAGGAGGTGCTCAAGAGACTGCTGCTGGCGACGCCTTGCATTCAGCCTCAGTGCCATGTACAGCTGACATCATGACAGTGCAGGTGGGCCTGCTGGCTGACGGTGTACTATCCATGCCAGCAGCACCGAGTCCATGCCAGCAGCATGTATTTTGAAACTTGCAGCTGGGTGAATTGAGCACAGCGCCTGGAGGACTCAGGCCAGCAAGACTTGAAACAGACCAGCACCTGCTTGCACGGCCGACTGAGCACCTGCCTCTACTGCTGCTCTGCCTTTAGCACAGGACCCCCAGGAGATAGAGGTGGGGGGATTCAGAAGCAATCACCCTGCCTTGGACCTGTTGCAAGCACCTGATAGACTGATGCCCAGACAAGAAGAAGCACTACCAACCCCTCAGCAGCGCGACCACGAACAACCTAAAGCCAGGACAAGCAGCATTGCCCAGACTCATTGGCTGCATGACCAGCAGCAGCATAGGGCAGGGCAGCTGCAGGACTTGCAGGCTCTATCACAGGGGACCAGCCCCCACCTTGGGCTTGCGCAGCAGCGCTCGCGCCACACACAGCAGCTGGCGCTGCCCGGTGGAGAAGTTGTCGCCGCCCTCCGAGACTCGCGCCTGCAGGCCCAGCGACAGCGCCGAAATATACTCCTGCAAGGTAAGGAAACCGACTTGATAAAGGTTTCAGTCAAGCGCACCTGCAGACCGAGCGGCAGCACTCAGAAGCACTCACATCAAGCCCTGAGCGCAACAGGCGCAGGCACTGCAGACCCTGCCGCAGATTGTCAGGAGTGCAAGCCTGCACAGACGAACACACATCACATTCTCTGCCCACCTTGAGCGCGACGTGTCCAAGCGCCTCCCACAGCTCGTGATCTGCGTGGCGGTCATAGGGGTCCAGGTTGGAGCGCACAGTGCCGCTGAACAGGACGGGGTCCTGAGGGATGGCTGCAACAGGGCAGGCAGGAAGGGTTGAGCAGGGTTGTGGCAAGAGGTGGTACTGTAGTGCAGCAAAGGTAGGTGATGTGGCCCTACACGGCTGCACAAGGGCAAGCAGGAAGGGTGTCAGCAGGGTTGTGGCAACAGGAGGTGCTGTGGTGCAGCGAGAGGTGTAGGTCATATGGCCTCATACGGCTGTCACAGAGCGGGCAAGCTTGTGCTTATAAGTGACAGCGACATCCAAGACATGGAGGCAGCTGCCCCAAAGCAGCTGAGTCACTCCCCAGGCCAAAAGGCCGCCACGCTCTGCAGTGCTGTATCTCAGGTGCCATCCTCAAGCATCATATGATATGAAAGCATTCCTTTAAGGCATATTGTCAAGCACCAGCCCTGCTCACCTGCAGTGCAGCTGATGCCCTCAATGGCCAGCTCTCGCAACAGCAATCCCAAGCAGTTTTTCGAGCAGCCCACCTGCAATGCAGCTGCACACATCCTCCAGGCCAAGCTCCAGGGTGCTGCGCTCTGCCCACCTTTTCCCTGCCTGACACCAGGACACCGCTCTACATCTTGCCGCTGCCCACCTGCGATGCGGTTGCGCTCGTCCACCAGGCCCACCTCCTCGCAACCCTGCCTGACACCCTGATGCAGACCTAATTCAGCCAGGTGCCCACCTGCAATGCGGCTGCGCACATCCTCCAGGCCCAGCTCCAGGATGTTCTGCCCATCCAGGGTGATGGCGCCCTCCAGGGGCTCCACCAGACGGAACAGGGTCACGATGAGGGAGGACTTGCCACTGCCGGTGCGTCCGACAATGCCGATCTTCTCGCCAGCCGCGACGTCAAAGGAGATACCCTGCAGGGCGACTAGGGGGCATCAAATAAAGCACAGGCAGATATAGTGTCAGCAAAGTCTGGAGCATGGTCCAGGCAGGGGAACCAGGGAGTTGAAAATATAGCAAAGCACACAACGTAACAATTTCCAGCCATATGAGAGGAGACGGCCTGCAGCACTTGGGGCAGGACTGTTGTGCATGCCAGGCTGCTACTCTTAGGCTGGTCAGCTTTTCCAGTGCAGCCCTATCAGAGGGCATGTCACACAGCCTCACCTTGAGAACAGGGCCCAGCTCTGGGCTGGACAGCCTTTTCATATCGGTGGCAACTAAGCAGGAGCAGCCCTATCAGAGGGCATGTCACACTGACTCACCTTGAGGACAGGGTCCAGCTCTGGGCGGTACTGCATCCACACCCCCCGGTAGCTCAGGGCGCCCGCCGAAGGCCACCCAGGCGCAGCTGCCTTACCCTCAACCTGCACAGGGAGTGGCCGATGAGGGCAGAGGCCAGCAGAGACGTCCTCTACATTAAAGTAGGACAGGGCAGGCACAGCAGAGGAACCCAGACAGCCACATCTGCTGCTGCAGGACAGGTGTGCAGCAGTAGCGAGCTGGCAGCAGCAGCAGCTGCTGCTGCGCCTTTGCTGGCGATGAAGCACCATAAACTGGTGACCACAGCTAGCGGAGAACCAGTATGCTTTGTCCGAATGCGACATGGTACTCCCCCTGATCTGCATCCCGTTCCAGCATGATGTCATTTCTCAAACGAACTTTTGGGGTTGCAGTGGACAGTCGCCAGCTTGCAAACAAGCGCTGACCTTGCGGGCAGACTCCGGCTCCAGCTTGCGGTACTGCAGGATGCGCTCCACTGCGTTGAAGCGCGCCTCAAACTGGGCCGACGACTGCACAGCGTACTTGAGGAAGCCAGTCACGTCCAGGATCTGCAGGAAGCACAGAGGGAGGTTCAGCAAAACAATGCTGCAGTGGACGATGGATGACAGGCCAGCATGCTTCGGGGAGCTAGGGACATTCAGCATTTGCAGGATGCACTGGGCACTTTCTGACCATCTGACTGCCCATCGGCAGGGGCCATCTGGAGCAAAGAGGCCAGGAGTGAGCTGGAAAGCAACTGGCAGGCTGCTGGAGGTCAGAGCCGCAGGCCCAGGTAGGCAGGCCTGCCTCACTGAGAGCCAGCTGCAGGGGCAAGGCTTCAGGGTACGTTTCAAAACACTGGTGCATGCCTACCTCACTGAGAGACAGGGCTGCCAGGGAAGCTGACAGGCTGTTGCGGTTGGCCACTGCCAGCAGGGCCACCAGCACCACCAGGCAGGCCCCGATGAAGTCGAGGCGCAGGCTGAGCCACTGGTCAGCGGTCTTCAGGCTCCAGTAAGCCCTGCATGACACATCGCTGGCTTGCACATTGCATGGGTGGTGCTGCAAGAGCCCACTGCTGGCGCACCTAAAACAGCATGCTGAGCCTGGCATACCCTGTGTGGGGCAGTGCTTAGTGGCTCTCAGCACGACAGCGACACAAGGTTGGCTGGCAGTGCCAATGGCTGCCGCATGTGATACTGCAAGTAACAGGCACGATCTGGTGTTCACAAGGTCTCAGCTGCTAAATGGAGTGCTTAATGCACTGATGATCCAAGCAGGCCATCACGATCTGCTGTAGCACCAGTCAACATCTCCTACAGAGAAGACAGGGCTTCTACCTGTGATTGAAGTCAATCTGATCATCAGACTTTGTGGTGAACTTCTTCTGGAGTCCATAGGCCCGCACAGTCTCCACGCCGGTCAGGGTCTCTGAGAAGTGGGCGTACACAGGGCTGCGAGTGGTGGCATCATTGCGCTGCAGCTCGACGTAGCTGCGCCGATAGTACCTGCAAACAGGGTGTGTTGAGGTGAAGGCATGTTCAGCATCGCCTTGAGCCAGCTTGTGACTTGTAGTGATGTGGACCTTTTCAAAATATGTATGGATGAACCCTCCCAGCACACCTGGTTGCAGTCCCCACTATGCTTGCAAGCACGAAGCAATCAGAGCAGCAGCCTGTGCTGCTGTGCAGCATGCCGTCACAGATCTTCCAAGACAAAATGCTTGAGCCGTAACAGCAGGTGTGTCCCCTGCCTTCACTAGACCAGCAGAGCCCTTGCAAGGCAGACTTTGATGGCCCCCATACACCATCCCATCGCCAGGAGCACTGGCCCAACAACTGACACCAGCAGACCCTATACGCATGCCACTCACATTTGTAGGAAGTAGTACACGACCATGAGGGGCACCATTCCGGCCAGGAAAATTGGCTGAATGACCGAGATGAAGATGAGTGTGGAGAGTAGCTGCATGAGGCAGTTGCCCAGCTCTGTGATGCTCTGAGGCACTGCCTGGTCCATGTCATCAGTGTCCTGCAGCAATGACAAATTAAGAGTTAAGTATTGATCCTTGAATGCTTTTGAGGGATGCAGCTCTGTGGTGCTCCAAGGCACTGCCTGGTACAGACACACCAGTGTCCTGCAGCAGTAGGATGTTTGAGTGCGTCCTGACATGTCTCGGACTTAGCAGTCACGGCTGTAATGCTCCAGCAGGGGCATGAGCTCTGATACATGACAGTAAACAGAAATGACAGCAAAAATGCTGCTCTACCACTCGTCATGCACACTCCTCCCGGGCTGCATACAGTTTGGCACAAGGGGCATGTGCCTGCCTGCCATGCACACTCGTCCCGGGCTGCATACAGTTTGGCACAAGGGGCATTTGCCTGCCTGTGTCAGGCAAGTTACAGCTGACTACACAAAGTGGAGCAGCACATCCAAAACTGCTCACCACAGTGGCAAAGCTGCGCAGGTCCACCCAAATAAGCTGAGATTCACAGAGAAGCAGGTGCAGGCCGTTGTCACCTTGGAGAACCTGTTGAGGATTCGCCCAATGGGGGTCGTGTCAAAGAAGGTCATGGGAGCTTTGATCAGGGCACTGAGGCTGTTGCGGTAGATGATCCCACTGCAGGCCAGAAAATCAGTTTGAAAATCAAACGATCAAGGCCCCCATCGACCCATCCACCCAGAACAAGGTCAGGGTGCCCAGCCTGATCAAACACTGCCGGCGGGTGAGCAGTGTTGCCTGACCCCAGGCAGGGGCCACGCAGTGGACCTGGCACCGCCACCATCAGTGTTTCGCTGCAACGATGACCAAATGCCGGGACACCAGCAAGTGCACAAGGAGCAAAGCTGTCCAGTTCACCGTCGAAGACTGACATGCCAGCTGGTCACAGTGGCGCTCGAGCACTCTTGTCAAAGAAGCTGATGCTTCCCATGTATGGCTTATACTGAACTGGCGCATGCGGAAAGACCCTGCCAGGCCCTACCTGGCGTGGAAACCGCCCAGGGCATTGCTCCAGGATCGCATGAAGACCAGCAGGGAGTAGCCCAGGCCCAGCCCCACGTAGACGCCCAGGTACATGCTCCGCTGGCTACTGGCGGGCAGGCCTGCAGGCAGTTTGATGCTCAGGCTCGGCAACTGCTGTGTGCCGTCCAGGCACAGCTGGTCCCCAGTTATATATCTGGATTGTCTGGGCTGCACCCAGGTACTGAGGTATGCAGCAACTGTTTTGGGTGTATAGCGAGCGAAAGATGCTGACCCCGGCGACCTGTCGCTGTGGTGCTTGCAGGCATGGCAACTCACCCAGAGAGCTCAGCCCGGGACTCTTTGTGGGGTGTCCTGGTCCAGGGTCTAAGATAGGACACTAATCAGCAGTGTGCCCCTAGGAGAGTAATACCCATGCACACACCAGGTGCAGTGACACTTCACACCACTTTTGGAGGAAAGGCTGTAATGACATCCACCATCTCAGGGCATCTTGAGGGCACCTGGTGCAACAAAGACACTGACATACCAACCTGTTTAGTAACATCAAAGCAGCCGCTGCATTGTGAAGCAGTGCAGCTCACCAAGCGAGTGGAGGTAGGCGGCCACTGACTCTGCGGTGGACCACCGCGACAGCCACCAGTTGGTCAGCACGCGACAGGTCTGCTCCATTGCCCACATGCAGATGATGAAGAGCAGCCCGTACCACCCGTAGGCCGCAGCGTACTCCCTGAACACTTGGGACTGCAGGCAGCATGGGCAGAGGTGAGTGTGGCGGATCAGCGCCTCCCAGGCAAGCAGCCCCGCGATGTGCACACACCTCTGCAGCGGCCGATGGTGCACAGGTAGGGCGCTGGACAAGTGATGCACCAGGCAGCTGGACCCGAGGCGAGGCAACCACTCAGAAAATAGAAAGGCAGCATCGCACTCCTTGAACACCTGAGCCTGCAGGAGCAGAGGTGCTGTGCAGCAAACACCGGACAAGCCTGCCAAGCTGTGGGCTGCAGAGGGTCAGAGCCCAACTGGGGGTGTTCCCAGGGCTTCACATGCACGCTTGCCAAGCAGCGGCTGGACGCATGGACAAGCACCTCTTTTCAAAGCACTGATGCTTCTGACTTTTATCTACATCAGCGCCAGATGCAGGCAGGTTATTGTGGAGGCCCCCAAGCGGTTGTGCGACATGCAGCTCTCACAACCTGCAGAACACAAGGCAGCAATTGGCTGCTGATTCAGTGCTCACCGACACCTGCCCCTTGGCCCTATCCTCTTGCACAATGAGGCGCCCATCCGGGGTCTTTATGATGACCTTGCCATCCTTCTCCATGACGACCTGCACAGCAGAAAGTGGGCTTGCAAGTACTGAACTTTGCCTGCACACAAGGTCGCCCTGCAGGTTTGGGCAAGCACGCCGGTCTGACAGGCAGCTGCAGTGATGTGAGGGTCTAGAGCTCTGCATACTGCCTGCAGGCTGGCCTGACTGCATGCCTAGGCAGCCTCAGGGAACTTGACAGGGAGCTTGACTGCATTTCAGCTGGCCCGTATGAGTGTCTAGGCAGCCGTATATTGGAGGCTTCAGGCCAAGCTGAGTGCACAGCAAACTGGAACTCAGGCTGACCTGCTCCTGAAGAGCAGGCTTCTCCTCCTTGATAGCCTTGAAGCTGACAGATCCCCTCTTGCTACTGGGCACTGCGCTGCCAGCCCTCTGCATGCTGCCGGCACTGCGTGCTAGCTCCAGGGAACGGCCAGAAGCTGGCCCCCGGCCGTTAGGCCTGCTGCCAGCTGCCCCCTCCATGCGGCTGAGCTCCATGGAGCCTGCTCGGCCACTGGAGGTGCGCACAGCATCCTGGCTGCTACCAACCTGGACCCGCTCCAGTTGCTGCTGATGCTGTGGCTCAAACACCTGCAGGCACACATTGGACGGGCTTGTCAGATGGTGTCTGCAAGTACCTCTTCGTTAGGCAGTGGGCACAGCTTGATTGCAGGCCACTCCTGCGCTCAGCAGCAGAATGGACCCAGGCTTTGAAGACCACATAGACCTGCATTGCCTGAAGATGAATAGGGCTGGCAAGTCCCTCCACCAGGGATAAGAACATAGCCAATCTGTGCTTTTGCCTCACTACCTGACAGCTCTACCTGACAGCAGGACACTAGCATTCCACTCAAGTACTCTCAATTCACCTCATCGGGGTCATAGTCATTGACGGCCTGGCCGCCCCGCGCCAGGTCTGCGCGTGCAGACGCGATGTCACCCAGAGCCTCGGCAGCCACAAGGTCCTCCATTTTGGCGTCCTGCAAGGCCATTTGTAAAATGAGTGTGTCAGGCATGCTTTTGCCTTGGGCAACTCTCTTATGTATACACAGGCCAGGTCTGGATCAAAGTGTAAGGCGTGCCAATGCAGTCTGTGGAGCATCCCCACACACAACGGAGTCTGAAATGTTTCGACAAAGCCCCTGACAGCAGAGTCTGGCTTGGGTGACTTACTGGCAGCCTTTACAGCAGCTGCCCCTCACCTCCTTGGTGCAGGCGCATTGAAGAGGTGCCCAGCCCATCACCTGCTGGGGCGCAAAGCTGGATGGCGGGACTGCCCTGCATTGTGAAGGCACACCACTGCATCGCCCAGCAGCTCACCTGCTGGGCCGCAAAGCTGAACGGCGAGACTGTCTTCTCATCGCCCTGCTGGCCACCGTCGACCACCCGGTTGTGGCCCCAGTGGGGCGCCTCTGACGAGCCCAACAGTGCTGCGCCAGCAGCGGCGCCATGCTCAGCATGCTGGCGGTGATGCGTCCTGTGCAGGCCGCTGTGCTCTGGCCCCGACATCTGAGCACCTGAGCTGTGAGCCCCTGACAGCTCCAGGCTCAGCCGCCCGGAAGGGTTGGCTGACGTCATTGTTGAGGACAACTGCTGCTCCAGCTCTTCTACCTGCAGGGTGCAGCAGATGACACGCTTTACAGGCAGCCTCATGAAGAAGGGCTGCAGGCCAGTTTCCCTTGAAACAATCCAGGCAAGTTATCTGAGAACAAAATTGACATCACGCCAGCACAGGCCCCAAGACGCTGTACCCAGAGGAGCTAGCTGCCTGTGACCAGCTTTCTCCTGTTGCCTGTGCAGGACGGCATCAGCACACCACTTCCGCATGAGTGCTGCAGAGGGAGACAATGCAGCGGGTACTGCCTCACCAACAGCACCTAGCGGAGCAAGGACACCAGAAGTACCACAGCTGTGGACAACGCAGAGGCTCCTGCCTACCTCCTCAGCCTCGGCCTTGGCGTTGAACTCTGTCAGTAGACTGGCAAAGCCTGGGTGCTGGCTGACCTCCTCAAAGGAGCCCTGAGCGGCCACGCAGCCGGCCTCCAGGTAGACCACCCTGTCAGCTTGGGGCACGAACTGGAGCTGGTTGGTCACCAGCAGGCGGGTCTTGGACTTGAGCAGGCCTGCATGTAGAGGGAGCCAGCTCAGAGTCTGTGCACAGCTTTGCTGCACAGAGCACAAGCTGCGTGCAGTTTTGGAGCTGCTATGCATGCTGCCTGAGAGGCAGCAGCGCACCTGAGATGCACTCGTCAAAGATGTGTTTGCCCACGTGGACGTCCACGGCCGAGAGGGGGTCATCCATGATGTAGAAGTCAGCATCGTGGTAACAGGCCCGTGCCAAAGAGATTCGCTGCTTCTGCCCCCCGCTCACGTTGATGCCCTTCTCACCGATCTCAGTGTCTGCACCTGCGGGCAGAACCTGCAGCAAGCAACACACACACGTTTGTGAGACGACAGTTTGGTCCTTGCTTGTAGAACTTGCTAAAACCCTCCAAATCCATGTCTGCCCATGCAAGGAGAACTCACAGCAAGCCACACATGTGCAGAAAAGCAGTCTGGTCCCTGTATAGGAATTTGCCCCGGCTCTGATGCCAGCATGAGCACCTGCAGGGTGCACCTGCCACAAGCCAGATATGTTTCAGCATATGTGTGTGAGTTTGTCAGATGTGTGTGAGCATGTTAGGCAGTCTGTGCTTCGCACTCATGGAGAGACCTCCACTGTCCATGAATGAGCCACATTTAGTGGCGTCTGTGGCATGCCATGGTGCCCATGGAGCCACTCGACAGCCTGTCCAGCTGACCCGTCTGTGCCTCGGATAGCAGCACACAGGCCAGCCTGTTGCTAGCAGGCCATCACAGCCTACCATGCCTCTACTGCGCAGAGCCCATTGCATAATAACAGTACCAAGGTGTGCAAGCTGTGGCTGACCTTGAGAACGCTCTGACTGGCGGCAGACTCCCAGACACACCTCAGAGCCTCCCAACTCTCCCAAACAAGACAGCACCCAGCACCACACTACATAAGCTGTTGAGGTCCAGCAGCGCTCCACACAAGGGTCCCATGCAAGCCGACAGCTCACCCACTCCTCACATGTTGTAGGTCCAGCTCCTAGAGTCAAGAAAGCCCCCAGACTCCAGGGGCTGAACCTAAAACATTTGAGGAGTGGCATGCACCACAGCTGACCTTGAAGTCCTGAGAGAGGCAGCACGCCTCCACGCAGGCCTCCCAGCGCGCATCGTCCAGGTCACGTCCCAGCAGGATGTTGTCCCGCACAGAGGCGTTGATGATCCAGGCTTGTTGGGCCACCAGAGCTAGCTGGCCCCCCACACGCACTGAACCTGTGTGGCGCTCCATCTCGCCTGCACACATGTGGCCAAAGGTCTAAAACTTGTGTTGCAGAGCCTGGAGGCCTGCTGGGCCTTGCTGCGTACCCACACAATCTGAATTAACGTGGCATGGCGTGCCACCTTGCCTCCAAAATGATGGGAGTCACATGCAAATTCATTTCAGTTCATATAGGCCCGCTACAGCATCGAGCTGCAAAGCAGCCCACACGAGGCTGGTGCTGCCGAAATTCAGAGCCTGATTGCGCAACCCAGCCGTGATATCAAGCCCTCACCTAGCAGAGCGGAGATGAGACTGGTCTTGCCGCATCCCACACGCCCAACCACGCAGACCAGCTCCCCAGCCCCAACCTCCAGGTCCACATTGCGCAACCACCAGGTGGCATCGTTCACAGCTGCGTCGGCGTCGCCGGCGGTGCCATCTGTGGGCGCGCCACCAAGCCCGCCCTGCACCGCGGACACCCTACGTCTCAGCACCACTGGCCAGGTAGCAAGTTCAGTGACAGCCCTCCAAGCTGTGCTGCTCCACTCGGATTTCAAGTGAGGACACTTTTAGCAGGTTTGCAGGGACTTGCAGCATTAAAAATTGGCTGCCCTGCTGCAATAGGCGCAAAGTCTTGACAGCAGGAATGGGGTGCAGCATGGTCTGGTGACACACAACCAAGCAACTGGCAGCCAAGCTTCTGCTGATGTGTGAGACAGAAGACAGCCAACATGAAATGCAGTGTGGACGGCAGATGGTGCTAGTCACCTCCACCTACCTGCTGCTGCAGCTGCAGCTGCATGGCCTGGGCCTTGGCTTCAGCCACTGAGTCAGCGTCGGTGCTGCTGCGTGCCACTGAGGGGGCCTGAACACCGCCGTCTGCGCTGCCCTGGCAGGTCAATGGGGCAGGAGTCAGACCCAATACTGTAGATATGAGTCACTTCATCCACAGACCGTCCAACATGCGAGAAAAAGGCAGCTTACAGTCCTCATGGACAGCCTTGCATTCAGATGTGTGGCAGAGGTCATGTGCCTGGCATTTGAGCAACTGAGTGACGAGTGCAGACTTGATTGCTGGAGAGAGCAGGCACTGAAGTGGCACCACGGCTGCTCAGGTGCCTGACCAGTTTCCAGCCTACAGACAATCAATTCGAGCCAGATGCAGACCTTGGGAGTCCCGAACAATGCAGCCCTCGCTTTTGATGCAATATCACCACACCTCTACACTCGTGGTGGACAGCCCTGCCGCCTCATCTGCTGTTCCTGGGAGCGCTGCTTGCGCAGCAGTGCGGTCCCGCAGCCCCAGGGCGTGGCGCAGCCCTGCCACGCCCCGCCCAATGCGAGACAGCGGGGGCGTGCCGGTTGGCGCCAGCTGGGCAGTCTTGGCGCTGGTGGCGTCTTCGGAGGCTTGGGCGGCCGCCTTGTCAGCCGCCGCCTGCTTCTTTGCTGCCTTGCCCTTGGGCTTCTTGGCGTCTGCCTGGGGTGGGGGCTCTGCCCAGAAGAAGGATGCCCCCTGGGAGCAGACAGTGGCAAAACAGTGAGCTTGAAGAAGGCAGCAAGGTGGGTTGCTGACCAGACTGCTCTTGGAGAAAAAGCACCAAAGAAAACCTCATGCACGCAGCCACAGAAAAGCACAGCTGTGATATGAAGCGTGCTGTGGCCAGGCAGCACACACCGTAGCAGGGCTGCACCACTTTAGTGGTACTGGTTCATGCAGCAAAGGTATGCAAATTTTAAAAAGGCATGGTAAACCGTAAACAGTATGTGCAGTGATGCTGCAGCCTGCACATGGAGGTGTGATGAAGCCGAGCACCACGGCTGCAGCATTGGCTTGCCGCGGCCCCTGAGAGATTTAAGGCAACACAGGAAGAGGCAAGCAGCACCTTGATCTGCGCTCCCGGGTGCTCCAATTTCTCAACAGCATCAGCACGCTCCTCCATGACCAGGTAGCCAGTCAGGCGCCGCATGGACACCAGAGCATTGCCAAGCTGCAGGCAGGCAGACCAATGCAGGGTCAGTGGCCATCAGGGCAGTCGCAAGGCTGCCAAGCCCTGACTGCTGCCAGGCTGCAGGCAAGGCAACGCAGAGAAAGCTGCAGACACACCCAACAGAATGCACACTAATGAAGCATGGACACCAGAGCATTGCCAAGCTATGGGCAGGCAGGTTCATGCAGCATCAGCGGCTGACAGGGGAGTTATAAGCTGCAGGCAAGGCATTGCAGGGGGGACTGCAGGCAAGACCATGAAACGGTGCTCCAATAGTGCGCAGAGCACTGCTGACAGTTGCGTCACGGAATGCAAGCGTAAGAACACAAATGCTTGACGACAAGCCCAGACAATAAGGCGCACCTGTACCAGCGCAAACGGCAGGAAGATGAGGGGCATGCGCATGAGGGAGAACAGGGAGATGGCCGTGAAGATGCGGGCAGGCGTGAAGGCGGTGGGGTCTGCCGCGCCGTAGGCTGCAAACGATGCAACTGCGGCCAGGACGGGGGCAGCAAACAGCATCGTCTGCATGCCCACTTTGTAGGGGATGGCGCGCCGCAGCTGCTTCAGCTCATCCTTGCGGGCCACCAGGATTTGGGACTCTGCAGGCAGCAGCATCACCATGTTGACGACTTGCTGGCGATGCCACCAAATGTGTGAAATGAGAGCCTGGCTGTGAAATTACTGAGTCTGGGATCTGCAGGCAGCAGCAACACAACCTTGACGACACCTTGGCAGAGCCATACCTACTGTGCAATCCCAGGATGTGAGCATCTGCCCTCTATACCCTAAGTCCCCTGACATCTGATGCCGACACGCAGGGCGCTGCCCAGCAATCCCCAGCTGGCGCCCCAGCAGCAGGGCTGGCTACCATTGGGGCAGAGTCATGGCCCAGGGGAGGCAGAGCTGCTGGGAGCTACAGGTCGAGCAGGGCACGCTTTTGGGTGTGCCTTCGCCAATGCCAGTGTGAACTCACCGCAGGCTGCCTCCCAGGCATAGATCTTGAGGACTCTGATGCCTGCCAGGAGCTGGTTCATGAGCTTGACGCGGTTGTCGGTGTACTTGAGCATGCCGCGGCGCAGTGCAATGATCTTGCCCACAAAGATGCCCGACGCAGGCGCGCTCATGGCCATGATAGCCAGGCCAATGAATGTAGCCCATCTGTAGGACAGGACAGCAGGGACCTTCAGACAGGCACAGACACCTGGTCGGGCAAGCAGGACACTGAATTGTGAGGGGCATTGCAACACTGGAGGCACATGCATGGCCACAGATGGGGCCTCCCGTTCCTGAGCCCAGGGTATGGCAGCAGCAGACGACAATTACGAGTCTCGAGAGCGGGCTGGAAAGTGGCAGGCCAGGTAAGCTGGGTGCCTCAGCTGGACTGCTGCAGTAGGTACCCAGCACATGCAATACAATGAGACGACATTGCAGGGTACAGACATGGGTCTACAAGCCCCGCAAGCTGGGGAACAAGGCTGCAGAGCCCAGCAAGGAAGGTTTCTGCAAAGACCAGCCAGCACGCAAGCAAGACAAGCACAGCAACAGCGGAGGCCTAACTCACTTGATCTGGAAGTACAGAAGGATGAGGGAGACGATGAGCATGATAGGGGCTGAGATGATCTGTAGGCCGAAGGGATAGGCAAAGTTCTGGACTTCGTTCACATCGACAGACATGTGGTTCACAATCTTCCCGACTTCTGTCTGCTGGCGGGACCTGCAGGCAGGTAAGGGGCCACGTGAGAATTGCCCCAGACTCTTGCATCGCAGCACTTCAGCGCTCTGGCAGCGCCATTGCTTGGTTCTTGGGGTCGGCCCGATGATGCAGATTGTGACAGATGACAGCTGGTAGCAGGGACCAAGTTCTGCCTGCCACCTTGGAGTGCCAAGCACAAACGGCCGCCTGCGCATGCACGTTTTGCAGGGCACCCTACTCAGCAGCATCCACGCTGCGCTGCACATGCCCTCCTCCATGCGGAGGGCCGACCTGGCTGCACATGGCGTATGCAATGAACATCTACAAACACACACCGTCTGCACAGCTGCATGCAGTTCTGCAGCACACATCTCAAGCACAAGGTCACCCTTTCTGCCCATTTCGCATGCAGCCGGCCTGCATACATACATTTCGCAGGATACTGCACTTCACAAAATGCACCCAGCCTGGAGGGACACTGCCTGCAGGAAGTGTTTTGTCGAAGCACATCCCTCCACACTGCCACATCTTCACCTCCATGTCCTGGGCCCCATCACCCCACAGAGGTGGCCGGGCGCACTTGCATGTCGGCAGAACTGGTCGCATCTCATTGCATGCACTATGCTGCATGCATTGTAGTGCAGACCTGGAGCTGAGGGCCAGGGCCTTCCTGTAGACCAGGGAAGTGAGCTGGGCTCTGATCCGGATCTGGCTGATGATGGCCAGCCTGGAGCTGTGCACGTAGCAGACAGCGCCAATGAGCGGGAACAGGAACATGAGGGCAGCCCACATGTAGGTCCGGCCAGGGTTTCCCTGCAGGCAGGCAGCAGCAGCATGGAGGCAAGTCTCACATTTGGTTTCTGCCATGGTCTCCCTGCCGACATGGTGCAGCAGAGCTGTCTCTGCTGTGAGAGGTGCATGGCAATGTGATGCTACAGGTCCAGCATGCTGCCAGCGCTGTAGTGCTAGCCCTGTGCATGCTGTGAACACTGCAAGCGCTTACAGCTTGAAGGCTGCATAATCTGATTTACATAGCAGAACAGGTGGTCAGCTCTGCTGAAAGGTCCCTGCGCGGGCTAGCGGTGATTGCCACTCATGATAGCAGCAGCAGGCGATGTGTGGCTTGCGACAGACTGCAGTGTGTGACTCGCCACCATGGACTGCGATGATCTCAGCAGCCATGAGCCACCGGCAGCTTGTGCGCCTCTGCAAATCTGATGTGTGGCCCATGGCAGACTGTGCTGCCACCAGCAGCAGCAAGCAGCTCACAGCATGAGGCATGTTGCAAGGCCATGCATGGCCCCCAGCAGCCTGCGAGATAAGCGGGGTCCAACGGCAGCCTGTGATGATATCAGCAGCAGCAACCTGCAGTCAGCTGGCGGACAGCTTGCTCACCTGGAGCTGCCGCGGTGTCTGCAGGTACTGGGTGATCTGGTTCAGCAGCTCGGGCCCCGCAAACTGAGCCCCCGAGTAGGCGAGCTGCAGCGCGAGGGCCCCCAGGAGCAGCGGCCAGTGCATGGCCAGCACAGTCTTCATGAGGATCCCTGCCACCTGTGAATCTCTGGCCGCCTTGAGCTTGGCCCTCCCCTGCAGGGCAGTGGAGCTGGTGTTGGCATCTGCTGACCAGGCACCAACCACCCCCTTTTGTTGATTGCTGTCTGCAGATAGCGACGCTCACCTCGGGGGTTTGCTCCAGCTTGTCCAGTGTGCCATGCCAAGACTTGTAGAAGCGCGGGCCACACGCCTTTGTGAAGCAGTGCTCAGGCAGGGTGGGCAGGTCCTCATGTGCCAATGGCCTCTTCCACCCCTGCGGAACATACCAGCTGTCAGTGTTGAAGACAGGGGGCATAGGTGGGGGTTAGGGAAGCAGGTGAGCTGGCCGCATGACCTGTCCTGCCAGCAGAACCTCCACACTCACCAGGCGAATAAGTTTGCCATACCAGGTGAAGAACACAACGTCAAAGAAGTGTCTGGAGAAGAGTGTGGGAGTGATGAATGGCCGCTTCAGCTGAGCTTGAGCATTTCTGGCAGCTTTGGCTCCCTTCCTGGCAGCCCTCTTCTGTGCCCAGGATCTGGAGGTGCTTTGCTGCTCTCCATTTGAGGTCATGCCCTGAGGCAGTTCAGAAGCAATGTCCAAGATAATTTGGGATGGCTGGTGACAATTGCGTTGGCAGCTTCTCAGGTATTGTCTTGACACGGCAAGCTGCTATGTCTGAACGGTGAATGCAATGGCCCGGCGTGCCCAACACATAAATTGAGGGGTCTGCCACGATGCTCAAATTTCTATGGATAATCTCTTGGCTGGGAAGCTGCTGCCAGATTCAGGACAGGGCCAGGAATCAAGCGTATTTCTCTTGCAGCTCGGCCACCTTGGTGATGTAGTCCTGCTTGGCTGTGTTCTGATCCTTGCCTGCATGCAACCCGCCCAGTCAATCAATTCTCGCAAAATACAGCACAACCACAGGAAGAACTGCGACGCACCCTTCTGGGCCTCCCAGGCGCCCCATTTTGCCTTCCCTGCACAGAGAAGAGTCTGTGCTCTGCAAACAACTCTCCAACGAACAGTGGTGCAGCAGCAACTCTTACCTTTGGGGTCAAACATGCCAGGCTTGTTGGTGTTCACGTCCCCTACTGTGGCCTGCAGACAAAGCAGCAAACTCCTACCAGCCTTCACATGCAGCAGTCATTAGCCAGCTACTCACCTGCTTGTAGAGGCCATACTGCAGGCAGAACACTGAGCACTCAGGGGCTTGACTGAGGTTGGTGGTGCATGTGCAAGTGGAAAAGCACTCCGTTCAGCAGTCCCAGACGACTAGAGCAGGAAAATGCAGGTGGCTCACAAGGATCAGCTTGTCGTCATTGCTGACATTCTCTGGCAGCTTCTTGGCATCCTCTGCGGCTTTGCTGAACTCAGCCTGCAGTCACAGGGTGCATTGCATTGGGACCGAGTGATGGCCTTGAGGCACTGAGCGGCACGGCTGGTGCAACAGGCCTTTCCAGATCAGCAGCTCACGTCGAGACCCATTATTGCCGCTTCAGGAAGGATTGACTTGCTGAGCTAGAGGGGATGTTGACAAGAAGGCAAGCAGAGCAGCCAAATGCGAGGGACGTTTAAGCAAGCAACTGCACATGATCTGATCACAAAAGGGTGGGACCAAGAAGGCCAAGAGCAAGGGGAAGGTTCACAGCAGCCTGAAACGGAGGGAAGCAAAGACGGGGAAGCTACAGCCTCAGGTCAGCAGAATTGGCTGCTGCAATCCTCTGCATACACACATGTGAGGTCGCCACTGATGCCATTGTCTGGCCTTCTGAACAAGCTATGCTGCTGTTGCAGGCTGGGTCCTTGGAGTTTGACCAAGCGTGCATCGCCAGGATCCAGCCATTCTGGGAGACACTGTCGGCACACAGCCGCATGGACCTGCTCAGCATCCCTGTTGCTGCAGCTAAGCAGGGAGCAGAGCGGATTGCGCTGCGGCATGGGGAGGAAGGTACACAGTGCGGCTCTGTTCTCAAGACACAAGGGGCATGCGCTTTGCTTCAGCTGCGATGTTGGACAGCTCTGCACATGGCAACCGGATGCATCTCCTAGCTTGGTGCTCATGTTCCAAGGCTTTGCGTGCACCCCCTGAGCATGTTTCTCTCCCCTAGTGCAGCTCCTGTTGATGCCCGGGGCAGGCCGCTACGCACAGCGGCCCGCCTCTCTCAAAGTGCCACCATGTGATTGCAGCGGTCCCAGCATTGGATATAGATGTGGCCGTGAGGCTCCAGCGAGAACACAGGTCTGGGAAGGTTTGGACTTGGTCATCGGCCGCCATGGAGTTCCGGAGCGCACATGCTTTTGGGTGAGGTTCTTGCAGCTGATTGTCAGGGGTACAGATCTGCAGCGGCAGTTCATCATGCCGCTTATGTGGCAGCTGGGGTGATGGCGAACAGTACACAGCTGTCATGCCCTGGGACACACCAAAAGCCACTTCCTTCATGGTGTGCCAGCACCAACACCATACCTGTGTCTGCAGAGATTGGGTCTGGGAGCATGAGGTGGATCTGCACCTGCAGCACCTGCGGCCACGCCATGACATTCCTGCGACACCTGCTCAGCGAGCTCTCTGGCAGCGGATGTGAGCACCTGCAAGCTGCCCTGCCATTTGCTTTGTGCAACATACTGGGGTGTGCCCAGGCCGGCTTGGCAGCAACCCAGTCAAAGCACTGGTGCGTTGCCGCTTGAATTTGCAAGGCAGTTGCACGGTGCTTCCAAACTCTTGCATCTCTAGCTGCTGCGGTCTAGTGCAAGCTCAGAGTGTGACAGTGAAATGTAAAGATCATGTTCACCAGCTGGCATGTGCTTGAATACAGGCGGCAGTTGCTGGAGCGTGTGCAGGGCATTTGGCAGCGCTATCGCCGCTCCTGCATGCTGGCAGAGCCTGTGGAGATCGTTCAACTGATTCTGGACGCGTTGAAAGGGGAGGAGGCCTGCTTGTGAGCTGCAGCTGGACATGGAGGGCAGGGCACATCTCAGTGGGGCACAGCTTCAATATTGTGCAGCATGTTGCAAAGTATCACAGCAGTCCATGATGCATGTGTTGGGTTGTGCCATCAAGAGCTGGAAGCCGGCCATCGGCAATGCATTGCTGAATTGAACAGCGTCACATCCTGATCTGGTCGCATGCAGGGCATGCCCCATCCTAGCGCTTGTCATAGCCTTTGTCAGTGAGGACCTAGGTGGGGAGTTGCCGGCGACCACAAAGGATGACCCTTAGTACGAGGATTTTGTGAAGCTGCAGCCTGTCGCCATCTATGAGCTGGCCATATGGCTCACAGCGAAAGTCAAATCCTCCTTGGCTTGGACCCACTGTCCAGCATGTCTGACAAGGTGATCTTCTGCCGAGCACTGTGGTATAATGCACGGGGACGCTGCCAGATACAGACTTTTCGGTGACCCTACCAATTGGTGGTCTCAAGAGCACTTCTGAGTTCTGTGTTGTGGTGTCTGCCAGGTTGCTGCATTACTGGACTGAACTGTGGCAATGGATGCAGGATGGGAGGGAGGGCATAGAAAAATTTGATCTGCTGACCATCTCGGAAGACGGTGAACATCTTCAGCTGAACAAAACCCTGGTACAACACCTTGAGGTGAGTTGATCTGTGCCCTGGTGTTCCCATCACTGCTATGTTCCAGCCTTTCTGGCATTGCAGGTCAGCTTGACTTTCTGCATCTCACATGTAAAGTTCAGCTGACCTTGCAGGGCCAGGATAAGGAAAGCTGCCTGCAAGAGTGGCAAGGGCATGCAGACCCTTACCCCCCTGCTTCTTGGATTCGTGTTCAGGCTTCTCCATGTCGAAGTCCACCATGCGTACGGTGCTGCGGACAACTCCTTGGTGAGATGCATGCCATGGCAAAATTTGAGGGTCTCTCTGGGGTGCACCAAGACGGTGCTCGCAATGCATAGACACACAAACAGCCCCATCCTTGGTTGCATCTTGCAGGCAGACAGATGCCCACTGCCAATGTAGCTCTAGCTGACCTGGTGACAGCCCCTGAGACTCTGAACGCATTAACGGAGCAGAACAGCAACAAGCATGGCCAGTGGACTGACAGGTGAGAGCTGTGAGATGTGTTGGTCTGCCATGCAGGCCTGCATCCAACACCTTGAGTCCTTGGGGGAATGTTAATCTAATGCAAACCAGACCTGGACTGCAACTGGAACACAAATGACTGTGGCATCTGTGTCTGCAAGTGAGCTGGCTTGGTCTGCAGGCAGCTTGAAGATGGGGAACAGCTCATGGAGCAGGTGCATGCGGCCGTCGTCCACCTCGACTCTCAGTTGCACCTCGTGGCGTGCTTCGACATTGGGTTCGCGGTCGGCACAAACAGTGTGCTGCCACTGCTGCAGGTGGCCAGTGCTTGTTGCTGCAAGCTGTGCCTTTGCTGCAGCACTCTGATTGTACCAAAGCAGTGTTTGGTTGACACGAACTGATGACCACTGGCCCTTGAGAAGCATTCAGGCACCTGGGGGCTACACTGCCTTTCTGCTGTTGGCCCAGTGCTGCTCAGGAGCGGCCTCTTCTGACCTTCTTGACCGGTGCTGGTGCGTGCAGGACAAGCTGAAAGCCAAGGCTGCAGACTTTGCGCTCGCCCAAGCACAGAAAGCACAAGATGAGCTCCTGATGGAGGTGTGGGTCATGATTAGCCCTTTTTAGCACTGGCATGCTCCACAGTGCTATCGATCTTGAAAGCTGCCTCACACAGCTGTTGACACTGGGACACAGGCTTAAAGGAGCCTTTGAGCTCGTGCACAGCGTTTTGCTTCACATTTTGTTCCATGTGCCAATGGCTCAGTGCAGCTGGGACACCAGCTCTCAGCTGGAACTGCCTCTTGTCCCTGCTTATGCAGGAGGAGCTTGCTGAACGCAGACGCTTTGAGCAACACCAGCGCCAGAGGCTCAAGCAAAAGTAAAAAGGCAAGGAGCAGGGAGCAGTGCCCGGCACTGCTGGTGCCTGCGAGGAGCCCCCCGGCCAAGAGCGCCAAGTGTTGTCTACCCCAAGCCTGCCGGATCTTGGTGGAAGGTGAGCCTTGATACAGTGTTAAGCATTGCTGTGACAGGCAGCTGCAGCTGGTCAGAAGCTGATCACTGTCCTTGACAGGGGCCAAGGCGCCCTTGAGTGTGTGACACTTGACTTGGCAGGCAGTCCCTGCATCAATCACAAGCTTTCAGCGATCCATCTGCTCCTGCTCAGTGGCAAGTGCACTCCCCCTCCTGCTGCAGGCCTCCTCAGCACCAGATGGCCTTCCCACAGAGCCCTGCACCTGAGCTCCTCCTTGCGGACGATGCAGAGCTGCAGCCTGGGGCTGATGACGTCAGCAGTAGCGAGCCAGGAGCCTCCATCCCTGGTGAGCATCCCGCTGGAATCGATCGAACCTTCTTCATTGCATGCTTGCTTGACCAACACTAATTAAGCTCGCCTAGCAAAGCACCAAAGCTGTGACCACCACTCCAGCTGAGTTGCCTTTGTGAGGATTGTGAGGACGCCAGGGCATACTGCCTAGCATCATGGAGCTCACCTCGTCCCCTGTATACAGAACAGACAAGACAGGCCAGATCTGCAATGGACTGCAGGCTGATGACCACAGGTCAGGCGGTGAGGCGGGGGCCCAGCAACGGCACCTGCAGCTGAGGGGCAGCCTGGCGCTGTGGCCAGCAGCAGGCATGAAAACGGGAGCTGGCCACTGGACGTGGGTGATAGGGGGCCAGCTGCCCCTGCTGTTGAGCACAACAAGCCAGCAATCCCTGCTGTCGTGCCTGAGGAGCCAGCTGCTGCTGCTGTTGTGTGGGTATCTGAGACTGGCTCACGGTCGCCAGCCGGCGACTGCCGGCTGTCTCGGCCATCGTCCCAGCAGCACTCCCGAGTCTGTCACTACTGGTGGCGAGCCAGCTGGCCAGCAACTCGTGGAGTGTTCAGCAAAACCAAAACCCAAGCCGAAGCCCAGTTCAGCAAGTGGTCCTGAGGTCACGCCAGAGCCATGGGTGGAATCTGCAGATGCAGCTGAATTGACATGTCAGCAGGAGTGTGTGATTTGTATGGACCAGCCCAAGTCAGTGTTTCTGGCACCCTGCGGACATATTGTTGCGTATTTGAGGGGTGCAGAAAAACACTATGGGGTTGAAGGTTGTCTCGCCATGGAGGGCAACATGCTTTGCCCGCTCTGCCGCAAGCTGATCAGAGCAACAGTCAAGGCAATCTACTCTTGAGAGAGGTCAACCTTTCTGGCCTGCACATTATTTCATGACCTGGAGTGCTGTTATATTTCGAGTCTCCAGGAAGCTGTGCTGTATAATATGTATACTTGCCTTGCCACCCACAAAACACAGCACATTGTCAATGAATAGTGCCAGCCTGATAATAGCCGCTGCAGTGCTGGGTCAGCTCTAGCTGGCATGCTGCATGTTGCAGACATGAGCAGTTTCAGCGGCAGACGCTTTTGTTTGAGATGCCAGTGCTTCCATTGCTGTGCCATCTTGGCTGAGGCACCAGGCTATCACATTTGGGCCTGCACCTTCCATATTGAGCTTCTGTGACGCGTCTCAGAAGAGCCAGTGCATGAGCTTTGCATGCTCCAGAATGCCACGCATGGCCATAAACGTGCCTGAGCAGGGCTACATTTTATTGAGCACCACAGGAACTCTTGCCCGAGAGGCACTGCCACGGCCACCTAAGCACTGTAACACAGTCATTGGTGGAGTGTGCAGCTTGGTGGAGTGTGCACAGCTTGGCCTTCACCTACGCTATTGTACCAGCAACAGACTGCCAAAGGTTTTGTTAGTGTGGAGGCAGGACCTCCACACTAAGTGGAGGCAGGACCTCCAAGTTGCTTCAGGCAGTCAATGCTTCTTTCTGGCATGCTTCTAAGCTGGGGCCAGCGCTTGGGGCCTGTGCCCAGCTGAAGAGTCTGGTTTTTACGTGCATCAATTGCAACAACCACTCTGTTCAAGGCATTAATTGACAGCATTCTGAAGCCCATCTGCTGCACCTTCAAGAAAAGGTTACAGATCCTCATCCTGGCCCTCACTGCCATTGTTGACTGCCGATTCCACAAGAAGTGAAGTGAGCCATGACCTAACTTGCATTTGCTGCCTCCTGGAAACAGGGATGGCTTATCAATCTCGCATCTACTCCACGACTTTCAAGTATGACCCGTATGACGACACTGCTGATGATTTTAACAGCAGGCTGGGCCGGGTGCTGAATGAGGGAGCCTACTCTGTGATGATGAGGCTTTTTGCATGCAGCTGATGTATCTGCTGCTCCTGACCTGCCGTCTGCTTGCAGGGAGAGCTGCACGCCAGTAAGTGGTATGGGAGCAGCTTGAATAGCTCGCCCACGATCAAGAGCCATGCAGCCAAGACCAGCAATGCTCAGCAGTCTGCAGCCCAACCTACGCAGGAGGGTACTATGGGAGAGGACATGGCGCGCAGCTTCACACAGCCGGGCGTGACATGGGCAAGTGCCGCCTTGCTCCAGCGCTGCAGACCCCTTCTCAGCGACAGTGCACAGCACCCAGCTGTTGGCTGCTGTAGACAAACATGCCGCCATTTCAGATGTGCTCTGACCCTCACCTATTGGCGTGCAGGTGCGGCCAATATCCGCCTGAATGACTTGCCATGACTGCAGGTCAACTCGCAGGGCACCCCACTGGAGTCAGTGTCCACAGCGACATTGCCGCTGGTCCAGCCACCTGCCCAGGAGCAAAAGAGAAGTGCAGGCCATGCTGACAGGAGCTACCATGAGCAGGTGAGACCTGCAAATGTTGGACCTGCTGGCTGCAAGACATTTGGTGACCGTGCTCCCCAAAACTGTGTCACAAGCTGGACGACTTTGGCCCCACAGTGCCCTCCTGCACATGTTGGACTGCAGGCAGCTGATCAATGCTGGCAATCTGCTGTTCAGGCGATGGGTGTTGTAGGCAGGGTACCGCTCCTTGGCTTGACCCAGGAGTGGCTGACGGGATACGCCGCCTGTACAAGTTCGAGCATAGACACTCTGTTGGGCCTGTGCACCAGGCAATGTGGCCACAGCGTCCTCTGCAGAGCATGCTTCCCCTCCCCTCTGCAGAGCATGGAGCGATGTGCAGAGGGCGCCAGTCCTGCACCAGACAGCGGTGGGCTTGGAGGCTTTTCGCTGACAACTCCACACCATCTTACATGCAGATCATGGAGCTGTGGAAGAGGGTGAACCCAGGAGTCATGCCCCAGTATGCCCAGACACCGCCCTCTACCGTGCAAGACCACTTCAAGTGGAACCAGGAGGAGCAGGAGCCTGTCAACTTCAGGCACCACTTCAAGAAGACGGTGAGCTCATGTCTCAGCATGCTGCCCTGCTGCAGCAGTGCAGAGACTGGCATCGCTCAGTGGCTGAGTGCATGGCGCTTTTACAGCATGCTGCTCAGCCAGCAATAGTATGGAACCCTGCATTGCATCCTGTTATGAGCTCAGTTCGGCAGCTCGGGCCCCTTTCAATGTGGCACTTCAGACGGCACGTGGTCAATAGCAGATTGTAGGAGCCAAACCCAATCTTAAGCTGTACAGAACTAAACAGCTGACACCTGGCCGGGTGCTCATTTGCTGTGCAGGACTTCTCAGAGTACACAGACGTTGCTGCACGCTTTATGAAGGGCCTCATCACAGACAAGGCCTCCACAAGGGGTGCAAAATAGTCTTTGGCACACGCCTGATAGTGACAGAGCCTTTGCAAAACGCACAGTGGCTTGCAACATTTTCCTGGAAACTTGCTGAGATAAACTCATTCATGGCCGTTCATGGTCCAGTACACACAGCCTCTCCATGGCAGCTGGCCAGTGCTTGGAATCGGCACATTCCTTGTCTGCAGCTGCATAGGCCTGGCCAATCCCTCATGTCATTGCGGATGCCTTGACCATCAGCGCCGTCAATCCTGTGGTCCGCATATTGGCTGCGCAAGAATGCAAAGCCCAGCTGCAAGAGCTGCAGTTCTTGAGCCAGCTTGCTGCAGACTGCCACCTACAGGTTGTCAAAGCTCAACAAGGAGAACCCCTCACCTGGTGCTGCCCATTATGACCATGTCATAGCCAGCCTTACATGCAGTGAGTCAATTAAGCTGCGCTGGCAGCATGATGTAAGAGGCCAGACCCATAAGATGATCTTGTTCGTTTGCACAGCCCATAAGTCCGGCATTGAATATTGAGAGGCAGGTGTCAAGCAAGCCGGTTGTTGTTGCGTGCTGCTGATGCAATGCAGAGCTTGCAGAGTTGCTCAGCCGGTGGCCAAGTCCAGAAGCTGTTCATGCAGGCAACAGCAGGTACTGAGCGTGTGCAGGCTCACCAGACGGGCAAAGCCTGCTTTGCTGCTGCAGTTTACTGATCGGCATCGTATCTGATGTCACCAGAGAGGGGCAGCCATGGCATCATGGCAGATTCAAATCTTTTCAGACTATCTCGCAAAACCTTACAGGTGCATCGTCGTCAATGCAGCACCCGTATGCGCAGGCTGCAGGCAAGTGGAGCAACAGCAGCTCCTTAAAGCCCTTCAGGACTGGCGTGCAGGCTTCCACTGCCCGTTGGGCGTCCTGCACACTTCCAGCACTGCGACGCCACCGCGTACAGGCTTGTTTGCATCCTTCCTGCGGCTTGACTGCCGCGCCTGGCTGGCACCTTGGCCCGTCTGGTGGCTGCTGGGCCGCTGCACCTCCAGAATGCTGCCCATGCTGGGCCCTTTCTGGGTTTTGCCCTCAGGCTGGGCTGTCTTGGGCTAGCCTCTGGCCCCATTGCCCCTCCTGGGTCCCTGCAGTGCAGTCACTTGGAGTTCAGTTGAGTGCTGCGCAGGTCCTGCCTGCATTGCTCAGCAACTGTACGGGCAGCACCGCCCACACGCCAGCAGCCTTCAGACAGGGGACCCATGCAGCCCACACCCGCAACGCACCCACACACAGCCACAAGGTGGCTGTGAGGACAACCTGGGCCCCGAAACCCCAAGGGACTAGCGTATTCGAGGTTTCCTACGACCCACCTGCTTGTTGTTGTCGCTGTGCCGGCGCTCAGCTCTCTGCCCCAGCGCCCGCTTCTGGCCGCCACCCCCTGTCGGCGCCCCTGCAGGCCACAAGCAAGCAACAGATAAGAGGCTGCAGCCTCCAAACATCAATCATGCAGCCACATCCTCGATGCACCCAAACGCAGGGATGGGCTGAAGACAAGAAGGGTCCTGGAGAGCCAGGGAGACCAGCATCTGAGGTAATCTAAAGGCTCACCTGCTTCAGGCTGTTCTTGTGCTGTCGCACATTCATCGGGCCCAGAGCCCGCTGCTGGCCGCTGGCGGCCCCCTGCAGCGCACGAGAGAGCAGTACATCATAGCCTGATACTGCCACAGACATCAACAGCCTCGAGAAGGGCTTGCTCAGGGGTCGCCGACTGAAAGTATGAGCTTGCATTGGGAGCACTTTGAGGACCAGCAGGCAACTCTGCTGAACAGGTGGCTGCAGCAGGGACAGTGCTCACATCACAGCAATGCAGCCGGGGCCTGCTGGTGACGACAATGGGGCAGGGGCTGGGAGCACCCCCACCTGGCTGCACTGCAATGCAGGCTGAGTCTGATTGTGCCCACCACGATGGACTCTGCCCCTCCGCTCCAGACTGAAGACCAATTGGTTTTGGTCCACACAACAGGTGCACCTGCCTGTCCCCCAGCGTGCCCCACCTGTGGTGCTGCCTCAGGGCGGGGCCTCAGGAGGGGACAGGCGGCGGGCTTGTGGTTCAGCTCTTCTGCGACCACAGCCCATGTCTTGCGCTCATGCTGTGCTGCAGCAACTTTGGCCATGCTTGTGGCAGGCACGGCCCCTGCAGACTTTGACATGGCAGGAACAGCGTCCCTGCTGCTGGCAGGCAGCATCTCCCTGCAGGCAGTCATGGCGCTGTGAGCCAACTGCAAACAAGCAGAGCTGTCTAGTCAGGAAGACCTCCTGAGGGGAGTGTCACATTGTCTGCAGGACTGGCATTGCACGGTTGCTGTAAGTCCCTGAGACTGGCTGATGCAAGAATGACTGGCCAGGGGGCCGCATAATGGTGGCCGCTCGCATGACTGTACCGGCATGGAGCTGGCTGTAGATAAATGGCCGTCAGCCCGCCTTGTGATGCTGAGATGATGACATGCAGGCGGTGAGGTGGGTGCACCAGGGACTCTAAGATGACAAAACAATACATTGCATCTGCACTGCGATCATGCTACAGAAGCGGCGCACAGTGAGCCTGGGCTTCAGCACCCTTGGAGAGCAGCACTGCCAGGCAGGCTCCAAAGTGAGCAGACGGTGAGGCATCATGAGCATATCACGAGGGGTGATTTGGAAAGATGAGCGCAGCAGGTCGCCTTGATGCATGGACAGGCATGTCCCTCGTCAAAGCGTCAGCAGTGGCAAGCCCAATCAAAGCAGGGACGCACCTCTCCTGCGCCGTGCCGGTAGCAGTTGGGACGGAAGTGTTGGGCTCAGGGGCAGGCAGTGTGGCCCTCGGCTCTGGCACTGCTGTGGCTTTGTCGATGGCCCCAAGAGCAGGGAAGCCCTCGAGCTGCAGCTGCACTTCTGCTGCAGGCTCGGCGCTGGGGCCACGCTGGTCTGAGACCGCGGCCTACACAACACCTCAGAGCATGTCAGGTCTCCCTGTTTACTGGCCCGCATCTGCAGCCATCAGACATGTCCACAGCGGCAGCAGAGCCTGCTGCGGGCGGCAGATACGCCAGACCAAGGGCCGTGCTGGAAACAGTGCATGGCCGAGATGACACTGCAACAGCGCATGGCGAAATGAATCAGCCTTGTGACGGCATGGCAGGCTGCGACCGGGCTTCAGGGAGCACAGCATCAACCACAAACGAGAGGCCCATAGTAAAGTGGAAGCCAGCCACTGCAGTCCTGACTGTCTTGCTGGGCAGCTGTGCAACAGGGGAGGCTGGAACCATGCACCCTCGCTCACCTCCTCCTCTGAGCTGGCGGGGGGGGCTGATTCAGCACCGCCGCTGCTGCTGCTCCCCTCTGGGTCCGTGCAGAGGCTAGGGTGGCGCTGCAGCTGGTGGTCTGCTGCAGAGCCGCCCCCGGCCCCCTGGGTGGCTCCGCTGGTGGCCACAAAGGACTCCTGCATGGCTGCAGGCTGAGCGCTGGGCCCTGCCATGGCTGTCGGCGCTGCTGCGGCTACCAGCACAGCGCAGGGGGCAGAGACGGGGTGGGCAGGGACGAAAATGCCTGTGTAGGTCTCAGGCTTGGCGGCAGTAGGCTCTGCTGCAGAGGGCTGCAGGGGCTCCGGCATGGGCGCAGGTATGTCGGTCCCCTCAGCTGCCTCAGCCCTGAAGGTGGCGGCGATGTCCTGCCCTGTTTTGGCGGCAGCGGGGAAGCCTGAGCCTGCAGCAGGGCAACAGTGGGTGGTGTCACCAAAGGCGGGTAAGGCCGGCCACAGGCTGGGAAAACAAACAGGGCCTGGGGGGGGAACAGAGCCTGCAGCAGGGCAACAAGTGTGGTGCCACTGTAGCCAAACAAGGGCTGTGTTCTGGTGGACTGTAGGCCTCACTAAAGCAAGCCTTGAAGCCTGCAGCAGGACGGCGCAGCACATGTCACGACAACCAGCCAAGGCAGTGTGCAGCTAGGCCGGTCAGGGGCAGCAGGGCAACTGCTGATGCATGTAGCAGGGCGACACAGCAAGGCAGCAAGTGGTACAGGGGAGTGAGCTGCATGGGGACCACAGGAACAAGGCTGAGCCTGTGAGGACCAGCTAACTTGCGCTCAAAGCACGTAACTGTACTTGGGGACATGCACAGGTGCGAGTGGAGGAGGGTCTGCTGGTGCATTGAGCTATAGCTGAGGCAGCTGAGGTGAGGTGCAGCTCTGCTGGTGCATCAGCAGAACTCGAGGCACTGGGGTGCAGATCTGCTGGTGCTCAGCAAGACCTGAGGGGCCTGGGGCGCGGTGCAGCTTCGCTGGTGCCTCAGCAAGACCTGAGGGGTCTGGGGTGCCATGTAGCACTACTGGTGCATCAACATGACCTGAGACGCTGGGGTGCAGTGCAGCTCTGCTGGTGCCTCAGCAAGAGCTGAGCGTGGTGCAGGTCTTCACATCAGCTTGAAGCCATGCCTGCAGGTCTGCTCACCTCGCTCATCCATCCCGACCAGTGCAGTGTCGGCATCAATGAGCTTGTCCTCAACCAGCTCTGTGTGCTGGACCTGCAGGCAGCCAATTAGCTCTGACCGAGAGACCCTGTTGCATTCTGAACGCCCCATCCTCTGCCTTCCCCCAATAGACCCGCAGTGGTGTTTGTGTGCACTGCCCTTGCAACGGCATGTCAAGGCACCCACCTGCTCACCCACAAGCCCGCAGGGGTAGCCCTGCTGCATTTGCCGGCACAGCTCAACAGTGCTGAGCGGTGACCACGTCCACACAAGGTGCAGCTACAAGAGATGTGGTGCGCCGCTGCAATCAATGTTTCAGACCCACCTGCTCATCCTCTGTCTGCTCAAATGAGGCCTTAGGAGCAGTGCAGTGCTCCTCAGGCTGCAGGGTTCGCTTGTTAGCAGGGACAGCAATCTCAGCAGGCCGCCACTGGTCCTCTGCGGAATGCTGCTTGGGTTGCTGGATGTAGTCTGCAGCAGAGACCTGCAGGAGCAGTAGCACATGGCTGAGTGGGAAGTCATGAGCTGAACACACCGGACAAGAAGGGGGATTCTCCACCTGCTGGCAGCCCTGCAGATGCAGGTGCGCAGACAAGTGGCTCACGTGTTGCCATGCTGAGCATGCAACCAGGCAGCTGACGTCCAGTGCGCAACCCAGACCTGCACAGCTGTTCCAGGGGTGCAATGCAAAGCGGACTCCATCCAAGACAGGTCTGCATTCCAGCAGGAAACGATCAGACTGGCAGCCCTGAAGCTGCTCACAGGAAGCATGTGGGTCTTTCCTGGCTCATGCAGTCTCAGCTTCAGTACTGACAGGCGGCCCAGGTCTCCGGGCACCTCAGGCAGAGCTGGACTTCCTCCAGCAGCAGGGCTGCTGCGTATACATCCAGCACAGTTATCTCTGCTGGAGGCTACTCTTGGGGGCTGACTCATGGCAATGAATGGTTCGCTGCTCTTGAGAGTTGACGGAACCCCAGGTGCACAACATTGCTCAATCAAGCCTGAAGAGGCTGTCCTGGGAAGCACAGCTCCATGTGTTGCCCCAGGCGGACCTCAGGCGGCCAGGCAGCAATGCTTGCTCAGCATTCTTTGAGATACTGACCTCCTGTGACTCCAAAAAGTCGTCCTCAGGGGCGCCCTCATACTCCTGTGCCTGCTGCTGCAGCGCGTGTTCTGTTGTCGTGTAGTAGTTGTCCCTGGCAAAGTCCACATGCTGCCCTGCCTGCTCGCGGGGGCCAGCCATTGGGTGCTGCAGCAGGTCGCCGAAATACATTGGCTGGAAAGGCCCGGCAGGCGCAGCCATGCCGCCTGGGGCAACAGGTGACTGTGGCGCATAGCCTGCAGGCCAAGAGAAATGAAGGGAAGTAAGACCCCTGTAGTGAAGGAGTGAAGTTTGCTGTTGAGGCTATGCAACGGGGTAAGCGTGAAACGGAATGGGGCAGTATGGCCTACTCTTCCCATGTATGCTTAAGAGGTGCCAGGTGACTTGAGCATGGCGGCAGCACCAAAACTCGCTTGTTGTTGCTTGGTGTCGCCAGAAGCACTTGACAGGCCCCAGACTCGGTGCACAGCATTAGACAAGGGCGCGTCTACCTGTTGCGCGTGTGCACAGTCCATCATGCAGGTGCAGAGCAAAATGCACAACGGCTTACCACATGCCGCCATGGCCATGGGGCCTGGGTATTGGCCGTACATGGGGGGCCCAAAAGGGTGTAGGGCAGCCATGGGCGGTCCGGCTGCAGGTACCCACTGAGCGCTGAAGGGGTACGCCCAGCTGCGGAGGTACTCGACCTCGGCTCTCAGCTGCAACAGCAACAGTCGATGCCTTCAGTGGGAGTGCACATCACCACTGAAGAGACAGCAGCCAGCCCAACGTGGGGTGCAGGGTTGAGGCTTTGGCGCTGCCACAGGGCCTGTGCGTCTGCGCGGGGGTGACAGATCATGGTCAAGCACATGCGCATGGCAGGGATGCCCCGTGGGCCCAGAAGGGTGCACAGAAATATGATCAAGGACCTATGATGATGCAGAGAAGCCCTGCAATGCGGACGGGCGCCTGCTGGGGCTGCCTTAGAGGTCCGCAGGACTCTTGCAGTGAAAGTGGCTGTGACAGGTGCACTGTTCATGGTCAACCACGCAGAGAAGTCCAGCAGTGCAATTTGGTGTTGCTGAGGCACCTTTGTGGGTACCTGCAAGGCTCTTTTTGTGAGAGCTGCCGCTTGTCAAGGCACATGCAGACAGCCAAGCCTGTGCACAACTGCCAGCTTGCAGAGCTTGACAGCGGCTTCTGCAACATGTCTCATTGTGGGGACCGGTACAGAGGCACCCCCCTTCACTGCACAGCTGCAGTGGACCACAGAGGCCTGCAGATGGCTGTCTGTCAGGCCGCAGAGCTGTGGGTGCACAACAGCAGTGGCACCAGTCCTCCCTACAAAGCTGTCACACAGCACTCACAACCTGTCCAGCTGACCCTACCTCCTTGATGGTAAGCTCCATTGAGGCGTACACCTCATTGGAGACCCCCGCGGATGGTGGGCACTTGTGCTCATAGTGGTCACGCTCCTTGACCATCACGTCCACCTGACTCCTCAGGGCCTGGCACGCCTCCGCGGCCTCAACGCACCTGACAGGAATGGAAGCAGAAGGTGAGTGAGGCCGATGAGGGCGGGAGAGGTAGCTCCAGATGGGCGACTTGCTCAGCCACGGGCTGGCAGGGCTGTGCACAAGGCCACCAGCATCTGTGGGGGTGGGACTGCTTTTGGTTGGCAGTCTGTGACCATGTTTGTGTCCAGCAGCAGAGGACTTTGTCTTAGGCGGTGGGTGATGGTTTGGCACAGCAGCAATCCAGGGACGGGATGGAGTGTACAGGGGGAGGATCAGCAGCAGGAGGAAGACATTTAGAGGTAGGGCCAGGGGAGGAAGACTCATGATGTGTCGCGGCAGAAGGTAATGAATTGGCTCTTGCAAGGATTTGGGCATGTGAGGGTGTTGGATGACTGATTACACCCATCAATGCCTCAGCGCCACAGCCACAGTTGCCAAGCAGGCAGCGCATGAGGCCAGTGGTCAGGTGCTTTATAGGCAACAGAGAGCCTGTGCAAGGTGCCCTGACCTGATGTAAAACACAAGCTGCAGCTTCAGCCACCACCACAGGGACATGCAGTCTTGACCATATGGGCCTGCATGCGGTGACAAAGCTTCAACCAGGCCCAGCCAGAGCTGTGCATGGCATAGACCCAGGCCTCACTGCACAGCACCCCAGTGCAGGTGAGGAAACAGCTGCTCAAGACCCCACGCCCCAGTGCACTGGAGCAGCCTATCTCAACAATTCAGGGTTGTTGGCTCACATGCGCCTGAGGGACTGCAGCTCCACAGAATGCTGGTCACCACCTGCTGCATCCCCGCCTGTGTGCGCTCCACCTCCTGCAGCAGCAGGGGCAGGAAGCACTGTCAGCAAGTAGCCTGATCTGTGGCTTCAGGCGATGCAGGGCCGCATGTGCAATCCAAACTGGCACCCAGCAGCACTGCAGTGCAGCCCCCTATTTCACGCTTCTGGCTCGTACAACACAATGAGTCATCCACAACCTAGACAGCTGTTGAATGCACCGCCTGCATACACATGGGACGGCAGGCAACTGCCCCTCTTGTGGCAGCAGCAATGCTTGCCAGCTGCCAACAGCACAGGCGCCTAGTCATTGAGAGCAGCCTGGCGGCACACAGCAGAGCATTTTCTTCAACAAATTAACTATTTTTGAGGCGCACCATCTGCACACATGCTGACAGACAGCCAGGGGTGATGGCCTTGGGCTCAAGCGCTGATCCTGGGCTGAACCCTGAGCTTGAGCTGCCTGATGTGAAGGGACCAATGTGTGCTATACTGCGTCGGCAATGCTCTGTGTGGTAAAGACACCACAGCTGCATCACGATTTCTTTGTGCCTACCTTGGTCCTTGCCCTCTCTACCTCCAGTTGGTGCTGTAGCACCTGCTGTCCCCTCTTCTGGGTGACCTCCATCTCAACGCACATTGCCTCAATAGCCTGCACAACAGGCAGTCCACATGTGACGAGCATCAGGTGCTTTTGCGAATTGAAAAGCATGCAGGCTTTGCTGCGTACAGGCCTGTTCAGGGCAAGCACAGAGTCCTGGCAGTCAGCTCTTCCAAAGGCCAACTGACGGTAGTGTGCAGGGTTCTGCCCAGTGCTGGACACATGGCAATGTGCCGGTACACATCAGGGTGCTCACTTGTGATAAAAGCTGCGTGTGCTTCTTCATCTGCAATGGAAGCTCATCGATGTCATCCGCAAATTTCCCCTCGCGGCCGGGCATCGCTGCTGCGTCTGGAGGCTATAGTCAAGCACCTGATACCTAAGCCTTTGCGCAAGTGCTGTTTAAAAGCTCTGACCAAAAATAAATACACGACTATTCGTTTTGCTATGTGTGCCAGACTCTTTGCCCTTAGAGCACTTGCTCTTCACAGAGTATCAAATCAGGCAAGGCGGCCAACCATGCTGCATGCTCGCTCTGGCCCAGCATAGCCTCGTCCATGTCTGGTACACCTTGGCAAGCTGGTGCCATCAGCACACAAGCAGTGCAGGGTGCTTGCTCAGCATGTCAAAGGTCCAGGAGGCACTTGCAGGTGTCCAGGTCTCGGCATTTGGTGACATGCATGTGGTGGATGACACACTCCAGGTTCTGCCTGCAGACCTGAGCAGCCTGGTCACCCTGCAGAGCCTGACTGCAATGCAGTTGTGAGACAATGTGCATTTCTGCGCACTCTGTGGTGCCTCAAAGCTGCACAGCATGAGCTCTTGCGCCCACAGCCTTCATCTCTGATATCGAGTTCTGCAGGGACCATGCACACTGCCCTGAACATCTTGCAGGCGGAGTATGTGGCATTTGCCACCTCGCTCACTTCAATCTGGGAAGCCTGCAGCTCCTTTGGGCTCAGGGTGTGCATCTGGGCATGTAGGCATCAGCGCAGATTGAAGCTTGACAGCTGCAACAGGAACCCTGCTCCAACGCCTGGCAGCCTGAGCAGCAGTGAGGAGCCTGCATGGCATGGCTCTTGCTCCTCTCGATAGAATGTTTGCCTGCAGCAAGTCTCGCATGAGCTCTTTGATCCTGGATCCCTCCGCCAGCCGTGTTCTTGATCCTTGGAAAGCGCTAGCAACTACAAAGCCTTGCTGAGCTTGATACTTTCCTTCCAGAGTTGGATCAGGTGACCTTGAGGCCAGGCAGATCGCACTTCATGCCTGTGCATACTGGGGTGCTCTCTCATGAGGTTGGCATGATGCTGTGGGCATCTGGTCTTGCAGCATACGGCAGCATCGTCTCGAGTCTCGTGTGGCACTCTGTTTCGGGCTGGCCTTGAGCAGGCTGGAGAGTAAGGCAAGCAATTTCGAAAGCATCATGGCGTTCCCTCGGGCAGTGTCAGACTACACAGGGATGACACTGTAATCAGCCAGGCGCTTCAAACTGCTGTAGAGGAGCTGGGACAATGCATCAGAGATCAACCGAGGCCATTCCAGGTCGGATCACTTTCATGATCACCCTCACATGCTGCCGTATGAAAAGGCGCCACAACAGGCCTGTCTGCATTCAGACACACCTGACTCTCTGTACGTCTTTTCACAGGCGATCAGTTCATGCCACCTGGCAAGGGTCTTGGGAAGGGTGACGGCATGGACCGCCGAATCATGTCAGGTGACGTGTCCAGCAGGCCTCAAGCTCCTGCATCTGCATGTGAGCCTCAGCAGCAAGGCGTGCATTGCCATCCGCATCATTGAGTCGCCTGCGGCCCCCTGCAGGTGACCTGCAATTCCCCTCCGCTGGCAGCGCCCAGTGCGATGCCAGCGTAGGCTCCGTGGACTCAGCGCCCGCACGCCAGCAGGGCGCTCTGCACCACCAGGCCTCCACTGAATCGTCTACGGGCTCTGGCGGTCTTGAGCCGCCGCGAGGCTCCGAGAGGCCGCGCCGCAGCGCTCCCCGGCCGCACCAAAGCGGCGGCCATGCAGGCAGGGCTGACCCTGACGGGCCGCCGTGCACCAGTCCAGTGCGGCGGCAGCAAGCTCACAGCCGATGGGCAGGCGGCCCAGGCTCCAAGGGTGGGCCCTGCAGCAGCACCCTGCAGCCGCAGCAGACGCGGCGCCTTTCGGACCTCATGCTGTGCCGCCCAGATGTTGACTCCAGCGTGGCCCCTCTACGCTTCAGCCGCCGTCTGGCGGTCAAGCACCGGCCAGGGCCAGGCACGACCCACAGCTCTGGAGCAGCCAGCAGCCTGGCAGAGCATTCTGAGCTGGGCCATGCCCCGAGCACGCAAAACCTGGGTAGGGTCAGCAGCCCAGCAGGCAGACCTGAGCTCATTGCGCATGCCTCTCCTGGCAGGGCCACCACCCCGGCAGACAGGCCAAGGGCGGCGCGAGGCAAGGCTCGTGGCTTGCGGCCGACTGCAAGGGAGCACGGAAGCTCTGAGGAGGAGGAGCAGGAGGAGCAGCCAGCGGCAGGCACCTCCCCGTTGGGCCCGTGCCAGCGCGGCAGCGGCGCAGTGACTGCTATGCAGGCAACTGCAGTGCTGGCAGCGGCGGTCGAGGAGTCAGGAGCACAAGACAGCCAGCGTCCCCGCAGCGATGCGGGGCAGGCACAGACTGTTCCAGCAGCGGGTGCTGCTGAACCTGAGCTGCAGGGGGGGTCGCGCAAGCGGCCGCGCTTGGGCGAGCAGAGCTCACTGGAGGCCCGCTCGCTGGCTCCACAGCTTGGGGGGCCCCACAAGCGCCCGTGCTGCAGCAGGCAGAGCCTGCCAGGGGCATCTCCACCTGGGCAGTCGCTTTCCCCTGAGCAGAGCTCACCGGGGGCAAGCAGCAGCGGCGGCTCTGGAAAGCGGCAGCACAGCGCCGCGGGCCCCCACTCGGGCGCCAGCACCCGGCAGCGTCAGGTGGGGCTGCTGCACGCTGCCGGCTCGGCGCTGCCAGTGGCCGCCAGGGCGCTGCAGCAGTTTCCCAGAGCCGCAGCTGTTCACCTTGGTGGGGACGCCCCCACTGCTGGCAGCAGCGGCCAGCAGTGGCAGGGTGGCCAGCCCAGAGCAGGTATCGCCGCGCTGCAGGATCCCGTGCCCGCTGCTGGCAGCAAGCCCCAGCGCAGGCTGGCAGATCTGTCCACCGCAGGCAGCTCCACCCTGCAGGGGCCCTGCCGGCAGCCGCAGCAGTGGCCCGCAGACCTGCCCACCGCCGGCAGCTCCACCCTGCAGGGGGGCATTCCTGCTGCTGCTGAGATCCCCCAAGCGCAGCCACCCATGGCTCGATGCTTGGATGTTCCAGTCAGCAGCTCTCTGCCAGGACAGCGTCCACCCCTGGTCACCAGGACCTTGCAGCCCGGCAGAAGCTTACCCCCGCGGCTGAAGTCTTCCACTCAGCTGCACGCCTTGCCAGCACCAGCAGGCGGGGCGCGCAGCAGAGCTGCCTCCCCAGAAGCTGCCGATGGCTGCGGCAATTGGCAGTGGGAGCACTGCGCTGGCAGCAACTCACCTGAGCCTGGCCGCGGCGCCAGCAGGCGCCAGCAGGAGGCTACTGTTGCTGCTGAGCAGAGGCGGGCTGCCGCTGCGGCGACGGCGGCCGCTGCGAAGAAGAAGCAGATTGCTGAGGCGGCCGCTCTAGTTGCAGAGCAGAGACGTGCCGCCGCTGCACAGGCTCAGCAGCAGCGGGCGAGGGAGGACAGGTTCTTGGAGGCGCTCAACCAGGTGGGCGAGGGTCGCGCACAACAGTTGGGCAGCTGCCTTCGTGGTGTGGCTACTGAGGGATGCTCTGCGGCTTGCACTGCCCAGCTTCTCAGACGGGAAAAGGCTCTGCTGCTTGCACGGCGCAGCACCTCAGACGAGGGATGCTCAGCTGTCTGCCCCAGTACCGGCACAGCAGCCCTGCACTGCCGGTCCTCCCCAACCTCACCAACCTGGGGAGCCTACCTGCATCCTTCCCATGTCACTTGGGAGTGATTGCTTGCAAGCCCTGCCTCTCCACAAGTTGCGCTTTCCTGCTCCCCGGCCTCTCAGCTGAGGTGACTCACGCCTGCTGCAGGTCTTACACGGCCGGCTCCTCTCCAACTCCCCCCCAAAATCTGTGTTCTGTGAGCAGGTCAAAGGCTGCTGACATCAGACAGGTGTCTGCCTGCTGCAGGTCTGCCCCAGCTGGCGCCTCTGCGACGCCGCCCCAGCTGTGGAGCCTGAGCGGGCAAAGGGGCAGTGGGACTTCATGCTGGAGGAGGCTCGCTGGCTGGCTGCTGACTTTGCACAGGTGACTGTCCTGCAGTGAAGCCCCACAGGGGAAAGCAACTCATCTGGACAAAGGAGGTCCAAATGCAGACTCCCCACAAGGCCTGTAGGGTGCAGTGTTGCCACAAAGGACAGAAGGTTTCCACCTTTGAGGGTTTGCTGGTGAGGATTTGGCTGTGCATTTTCATGGGTACAACAATGTTCACCAAGCAGCACAACCGGTGAAGTGTGCACTGCCACATGGCAGCTGTTCCATGGACATTGTCAAGGGTTTCTGTTGCTTGTTTTCTGCGTGGGTGTCGTGGCACACAGCACTGAGGCTTTGTGGGGCTGCACAGCTGTTGGCTGCCTCCGCTATGGCGCCATGGAGGTGGGTACTGTGCCTGGAGCTTGGGGCATGGTGGTGTTTGGGAATTGGCATGCTTCTGTTTTGTCAAGTTTGCTGGGCCTCCTCTGCTGCCCACCTCCAGGAGAGCCGTGCCCACCTCCAGGAAAGTTGGAAGCGTTGCTGACTGCAGGAGTGGCTCTGGAAGCGGGCAGCAGCCAAGTCGCTGGCCCACACCTGCGCATCGGCAGGGCAGACCGCCGGCTGCATAAGACAGAGAGCCGTGCCTGAGTTGTAGCGTTGCTGTCTGCAGGAGCGGCTCTGGAAGCAGGCAGCATCCAGGTCATTGGCTCACGCCTGCGCAGGGCCGCGGCACAGCTGGCGGCTGCGCAGCACGGGCGCAGCCTGCCTGGCAGACATCACAGCAGCTGCTGAGCGGGTGCGGCGGGCTGCGCTGCCTGACGAGACAAAGACAGGATATGTCAGTCTTGAGTGCACATGATGCAAAGGCACAGCGGCCTGCTGTGTTCCTGCTGGAAAAGGGGAAGCTCAAAGAGGCCAATCCATTTCAGCAGCGTTGCATGAGGTGCAAAGCTGATGCACAGGTGGCTGCTATGCTCCTGACAGGCTGACTCCATAGAGATCACTCAAGTCGCTATGGGGACGGCCAGCTCTGCATCAACTGCAGACTTGCACATGCATCAAGATCTGTGCTCAATCCCCAGGGTCTGGGCCACGCTCTTCTTTAGTGCATGACCTTGACGCCGAGCCCTTGATGGCAGCAGGAGGCTTGTTGCCTCCGCGCTGCCTCTGCATGGCAAGCCTGCACCCTTGATGTGGGCACTGAGCTGTGTGTACTGTGCAAAGCAACTTAAGTGAGACCCAAGTATCGCGATATTGTGGTCTCGAGTGCAGCTGTTGCACGGGCGGCTCCCTGCTGCAGGGCTGCTGCTTCACTATCTGCTGAGTCACGCACACTGCTGAACCTCCCTCATGCACCCACACTGCCTGCATGTCGTGCAGGAGGCAGCGCACGCACAAGAGAGGGCGCAGCGCAGCAGAAGGTCCTGGCCTGGAGTCTGCGTGAAAGCCTGCATGGATCGCTGCTCGCTGCAACCCTACGGTGAGAGCTTCTTCTGTTCCAACCGCACACAACTACTGAAGAAGGATGCCTTTCACCAGCCGGTCCCTGACTTTTTAAGCAGCGCGAGCATTCAGCAGCCAGTCCCATCCCGCAGACAGTCCTGAGCTAGCACACCACTAGCACCGTTGTCTGCGTCATTATGGCCATGAATGTGACCATTCCATCACTCCTTGTGACTGCAGGCGGCAGCGCCTGCAATTGTCCCCATGCTGCAGACAGGGCCGCACCGGGGCAGCCAGCTGAGCCACCACTCCTTGTGGCTGCAGGCGGTGGCACCTGCAGCCATCCCCATCCTGCAGACAGTGCCCCACCGCGGCAGCCAGCTGAGCCTAAACCCTAGATGCTAAACCCTGCCTGTGACTGCAGGCGGTGGCACCTGCAGCCACCCCCATCCTGCAGACGGTGCCCCACAGAGGCAGCCAGCTGAGCTCACGCTGACATACTGGGCATCGCGGGGCCTGCCTGCAGCGCTGGCAGAGGCCGCCCAGTGTGCTGAGGACGACTGCATCATCAACGGGGCACTGGTGAGTGTGGGACAGGGCCTCATGTCTGGGTGCCTGCCGGAATGATCATCACCATGTTAACAGCATTGTGGAGCAGGCAGGTGTGCTGGCCTGCACCGGGGAACTCTGTCTGCCCTGAAGTGCCGTGACGGCAGGCAAACTGCAAACATGGGCAGCACGTGACTGAAAATGGTCAGGTCACAACAGCAATGCAGTAGCAGCATGTCACCCATGAACTGATATGACTGCACTGTGCAGGATTGCCACCAGCATGCAGATGACGTGGCTGAGGCAATTGCTGGGGAGAAGGCTGGGCAAGAAGAGGACCTTGCAGTCTTTCTGGCAGAGTTGCGGGCTCCGCAGCTGCATCCTGACTGCTATCCCCCTCCTGGCATACCCCTGCCGGCCTGCAAACCCTGTCGCCCTGCACCACACAGGTGGGCCACAGCAGACCTTTCTGTGCTCTGAAGGGCCTGTTGGTGCTTGGATTCAGAACTGCTGCTGGCTGATGTGGAAGCCTGCATGGTCTATGCCAGCCCTGTATTTTGTGTATGCAGGCGCTTAGGATCGTCTTGTGAACTCTGAATCCAAGACAGCATTACACAGCATGGCACTGCTAGATGTACACCAGTGCCCTCATGTTGCTAGGTCAAACACACAGCAGATGGCTTCCTGAACCATCTTGATGAGAGCAGGAAAGACTGGACTGACAGGCACTGTGTAGCTCAATTTTGCGGTGCAATCAATGCGCATGCGCTTGTTTTCAAGCTGTTCACTCTCTAAGCATTGTTTGGCTATATATATGGATATATCCAAGTTCTGTTGATCAGTGCCAATCGTATGAGAGTCTCATTCAAATAGAGATGTCCTGGGACAAGAAGACTGCAACTCAGGTCAACGATGTCACTCTCAGGTTCATGTGCTGCAACAGTTCTTCATACGCACTCCTGAGCCCCACGTTGACCCCTGCTGGGCCTTCATGCCATCTGACATGGAGCTCATCTACCAGAAATACACTGTCGTCAAGAATCATGCGTCTCAAAAGGGCAAACTCAGCCCCAGCAGCATCCAGGTGCAGGGTGACATGATCCTGTGGCTCCAGATTACGCATGGCCCAAGTGCTAAAGTCAATGCTGAGCACGTCCAGCTGCTGAGGTGCGAGGTGAACAGGGTCATCTGTGAGGCTGCCAGTCTCGGCTGAGGCAGATGTAGAGGCAGCATGTGGTGAGTGCCAGAGCTTGGTCCATAACCATGAAAAGATGGTGACTGGCGGGGGCGCCGCTTGCACAAACCAGGGTGGCGGCTGCTTGCTGTTGGACTGACTCTGGCCGAGGTACAGAGCTGCCTGCAGCAGGCAGTACTCTGGTGTTAGCTGCTGGGTTCCGCGTTATGCAAGGCCTGTGTAAAGCCACAGAGCCGGTGGCTGTCCTGAAGCATGCTCAGCAGAGAAGCATTCCCTTGCAGCCCTCTGCTGCTGCAACTGCAATGGCCAAGCACGGCCCCTCAAAAGGCTGCTGATACGGCGTTCTGGTACAGGCACAGGCAGGACAGGTCCTTGCTCCTAAAAGTTCACCCCCGGATCTGGAACTCACATGGCCATCATGTGTCCAGGCGGCTGCCTGGTGCAGCACGGCATTCTCTGGTAGAGCGCCGCTTCCCACAAGCTGCTCCAGGCTGCTGAAGCGAGCGGGGTCAGGCTCAAAGGCGTGAAGAATGGGCTGAATGTGGCGGTCCTTCTGGGCGGCAAACTGCTGCTGCAGTCTTGAACCGTCACCTGCTCCGATGTCAATGAAGATGTGCCTGCAGGGCCAGGTCAGGCGGCATCAGCCAGCTGTCTCTGCCAGAGGAGGTTGGCTTCTTGTCTGGCTTGTATCCTGAAATCCTACCTGTCTCCAGAGCCTGTCTTGCAGACTGCAGGCCAGCAAGCAGACCCTTACCTCCTCTGCGTGGCGGCCTCCTGGTGGAGGGAAGCTGGTGGTTTGCAGGCCCCTGGTGGTTGCAGCTCCAGCCCTCCCAGGCCTGCTGCAAACACCTGTACAGCAGGCAGAGGAGAGCTGTGCTGGTGGTGGACAGGGGAGCTGCAGCAGTGGTGTTGCTCCAGGTCTCCCAGCGGCAAGCACCTGGACAGCAGGCAGAGGGGTTGTCAGAGAAGGCATCTCCAGGCAACGAGACGAGCGCAGCTGCTGCCTTCCACACCCAGCGGCGACAGCGTGGACAGCAAGTGCAGGGGCCCTGTCATGGGTTTGAATCTAGGCATTCAGCATGGCAGTCTCGCTCTTGCCTGTCCCAGCCCTGGAGCAACCATCGACATAGCAGGCAGCGCAGGGCCCCAACACACAAGCACCGCAGCCAGGAGCTGAAGGAGGACGCTGTTGCTTGAGGTCCCGCTTGGGTAAGGGGCAATCAGGTGCTGGCTAGAAAGACTGCTTATACACATGTGCATATGTCGCCTGGGAGCATTGCCAGCAGCAAGGGAACTCAGCTGGCTGGCATACAGCCAGCTCTCCTGCACCAGTGGCACCCACCTGCCACCACGCTGATACCACCAGAAGACAAAAGGGCAGTGACTGGACTGTCTCATTGGGCAGCTGGGTCAATATTGTCAGAGCAGGCCCAGCACATGACAGCCGCCATTCATGTTCACAGCTTGTCGCAGAGTCCACCAACAGTCTACCGGCCGCTGGTGTCAGCCCTGAACACTGACCTGCCAGCCATCGCCGTCATGGGGTGAGGAGAAGGCAATCGCTGAGCCGTCGGTGCTCCAGATGGGGTCGATGATAGGAGTGGCCCCATGACGAGCCTGGCGGGAGAAGGCGCCCACCAGGTGCACATGGTCTGACCACCTGCCAGCAAAGTGTCTCAGCGATTTGCTCCACTCAACACATGATGGCTGCATCTTAGTGTCTGGGTAACGCTGGAGAGGGCGCCTCAGCTTGCACAGCTGTGCAGATCACTGAAATTTGCTGCAGTTGTCTTGCAGCCCCCAACAGCTCGGGCAACTGCTTCAGCAAGTTCTTGCTTCTACTACAATGGCGGGGAGGACAAGAGGATACAAACAGGTAAGTGCCCAACACAGGTTGCACCAAGCCATGCAGCACAGGAAGCTGCCGTTGATAACCTCACCTGTCCCACACAAAGACGGCCTGGCTGGCTGACGGCTCAGAAGTGGCCAGTATGAAGCGGCGCTGGTGTTGCGGCGGGTAGCGGCATGACTGAAGACGGGTGGAGGGCGCTACAAACGCATGACAGGATACCAATCAGGCCAATTGAAGGCATGGGCATGACAGTTGCATGAGACAGGTTCAAGAGCACCACATAGGCATGGCAAAGCAGCTGTCCGGCCCATGAGGTGGAGGGGAACAGCTGTTGGAACTATTGTCCCACTGGTTGCCTCTCTGCTGTGATGCACATGATGGCTTAGTTGGAGGTGCAGGCTTTCATAGCCACTCAATTGCTTCCATGGCAGCAACACCAGCACCATGTTGTAAACCCCTGAAGAAACGCCAGATGCACCTGCTGCCGGTAGGTGGAGCTGCTGAGCAGTCTTCTGTTCCACTGAGGCCTCCCAGATGCCATTTGGGCCACACACCAGCAGCTGCCCATTTCTGCCAAAGCTGAAGCTGGGCCTGCTAGCCAGTGGCACAGGCACCTGCCAGAGGTGCCGGGAAGTTGTGAGGTCGGCCACCCACAGCTGCTGCGCACTGAGCTGCCGCTCTGCAGTTCCCAGTGCCTCGCTGCAGCTGCAGTTGGCCACACTGTGCAGGAATGCCAGGTGGGTGCCCTCAGGGTTGAACTGCAGGAGCATGGCAGTGCACCTTTCAGGATCAAAATTGCGGGCTGAGAGCGCTGCTGTTTACCTGCAGCCTGATCCAGCTGCATGGCGCCAGGCCCAACAATCCTGCAGGCAACGTACTGCCAGTGTGCCAGACGTTCAGCAGTTCCCGTACATGCAGGTGCTGCACAAAAGCAATGTGACACACAGCATAGTGTGCACAGGCGCCAGAGCTGCCCCACCTGAGGGGCGGTGATGGAGTGCTGGCAGCAGTTAGCAGCAGGACTGCGCGCCTGAGCCAGGCGGCGCCTTGCGGGGTGCGTCTGTACACCCAGGCCTGGCCCGTCAAGAACTCTGGACAGGGTTTCGGTGCCAGGCAGGCCAGTGCAGATGGTCCCATGGCAGCCCACCGCTAGCTGGTCTGCCGACAGCAGCTTGTGGGTGTCCTGGGTGAGCGTGTTGATGAGCCAGAGGCTTGGGCTGTCAAAGAGGGACCCTGCACAGAGGCAGCACAAAGGCAACGTGTTTTATTGCAATCACCATACAGCAATTCAGTGGCCCTCGGCGCCACAGTGCTGACCGTTTGCAGCTTTGTCTTCCTGTTCTTTCTTCCAGCATGGCTTTGTCCGCACAGCATCCGGGAGCTGTGGTCTCCCCTTTGCAGTCTGTGCTGCCAACTCACTGCTGTAGAAGCACAGCTGAGGGCAAGGATGCATGGGTGCTCAGGTGCTGCCGCAGCCAGCAAGGTGTCCAACGCAGTCTTCCCTGTGAAGACATGTGCTGTGCCAGTCATCAGTAGTGCCCACATGCCCAGCAGGCTGCAAGTGATTTATGAACTCCCCCCAGAGCCCTGAGCTGCAGATACATCTTGCAACAAGCAGCCCACCTGGCTCTGCAGCAATGAATGCTCCCACTCCACCACCAGATGATAGAGCCTCCACGTCAATCGGAAGGGTCCAGCTGACCGTCAGGTGCTGCACGTCGAACACTGCCGTGCAGCCGCGGCTGCTGCTGCTCATGCCGCCCCAGCTGCGGCTGGCATTGGCTTGAGGGCATGCGTCCTCTCCCACAAACAGCAGGTACCTGCAAACCTGAGAGAGCCTGCTGAGGTGCCAAACAGCATGGGCTCATCATGGCCAAGGCACCCTAGCGTGCCAATACAAGAACGCAAGGATGCTGGTGCATTTGTGAAACTCCTCCTATGCCTTAGAGACAAAGCACTTGCACTCATGCCTCATGTGCAAAACAGCCCTCAGTTTGCATGCAGTATGATGTAACCCTGTCCAGAAGGAGGGCCCCACCTGTCCGACGTGCCAAGCCACTGAAGGCGCGGTTCAGCAGAGCTGAGGGCCTTCAGATGCTGCCAGTGCCAGTCGCCATCTGCAGCGCAGAAGCTGGATTGAGCAGCCAGCAATTCACCATTTGCTGTGCTCATCTCCCAGCTACACCATCTGCTGTGCTCAATGTCTTTCCCAAGAGCCTGCAGCTGTCTGCCAGGAAGGGCAACAGAAGCTCACATGCAGTGCTTGACATACAGTGTTGCACCATGAACACCAGCCAAGCTGCACCTCAGCACCACGAGTGCAGCCATTGGCACTGCGCTCAAGAGCTCATCGCCTAAGCAGCCTTGCTCACACCTTTGCCAGCCCACTCATCCTTCTTCAGAATCCCCACGTCCCGCCTGGGGACGCCGTCCTCATCCCGGACTCTCAGGGCCAACACGGCCTGGCTCCAGCTGGACCACGCTCTGACCTGGCCGCTGGGCAGGATAAATTGTGAGGGCTCCCGCAGGCTCGGCGGGCTCAGCCTGACCACCTGCAGACAGCATGGTGGGCATGCTGTCAGGTGGGATTGGATCTTTTGCTGCTTTGGCTTGTGGTGTTGTGCAGGCAGCAGCAGCGGACAATCTCAACGCAGCTTGCTGCTCATGTCAGCTAGACCCGAATGTGGGCTCCTGCTGTGGCAACACAGACACATGCAGGCTCTGCTCCAGCCCTGCACAGCTGGTTGGCACAGGCCACGCCATGCTTGTTCATTCCGCAGAAGACCGCACAACAGGGGGTGCTGAGCTGATACACACGAGCGCATGCTGTGTCCAGCTTGCAGCTTGAACACCCATTCCTCTGCGGCACGCCACCAGCCCCCTCTCCCCCCAGACATGATCACCCATGCCACATACAAGTGTCACCCAGTCTGCAAACAGGCCCGTGACGCCACAGCTGTGGCACAGCTGTGACCCACCTGGTCGTGCGGCACCAGAGGCGCCGTGCAGGCCCCGGCAGCCGCGCTGAGCAGCACCTGGTGCTCCTGCAGGCTGTGCAATGCCTCGCAGTGCTCCAGACGAGCCGCCACCTGCTCCATGCTGCCGAACCCTGTTGCCTCTGTGGGCAGTACCAGCCAGTCGCTGCTGCAGAGGTCCACCACCCAGGGAAGGGCGCCGCCAGGCGTGACACCTGCAGAGCGGGCGCTGGGTCATGGGCCCGCAGGTGCTGGAGCCAGGGGTGTGTTGCAGGGAAGGGGCTGGTCGCGGAGGAAACGCCCTGGGGAACACATGTTGAGGCAGGAGCCTGGTCAGCAAATGTCTGCCCGGCTGGCAGCTGCCCAAAAGGAGCCCAATCTACAGCTTTGTGATGGCCACCTGGCCAGCCCAGGACCATACAGCAACGCACAGCTTCCAGAATCATCAGTCTTTGATGCAGCCACCCTGAAACGAATTGATTGCTGACAGATTGGCCTGGCATACACAGTGGCATGATCTGCTCAATTCTGTGTGACAGCAAAATGCAGCCTAAAAAGCGACTTGAACAGTCAACTCTGGCACACCTGGCTGATGGCTGGTCCCTGCCAGTGGATGCCCTGCTGCTAACAGGCCACCAGCACTGCCCAGCATGGGCACAGCGTGGATGCTGGGCAAGGAGCCGGACATGGCCGAGGCCGTGCCCGGGTCTGCAGCTGAATCCTTGGCGGGCAGGATGACTCCTGAGTGATTGATACGGCGCATGTTCACAGAGGCCAACCAGAAGCCCAGAGTGAGGTCATCTGCGTCGAAGTCTGCAGGGCAGGTATGCAAGCAGTCAGGAAGGGGGAGACACTTTCCAATTGGAAAGGCAAAGCTGCAGAACTTCCAGCAGCAATGAGATCCAGGCTGGGAGTGAGGACGTGTCAGCAACCCATGAGGATGGCTGTCCTGGGTGTTAGTGATTCGTCAGAGCCTCCAGGTCAGCTGACAGAATGTCAAGGGAATGTTCACTAAACAAGGTCTGCTGCTTGCTTGTAGACTCCCATGACTGTCACAGCTGCAGTTCTTCTGCTCTAGACCTGCCACTGCTTAGATATCAGCAGTATGAACATGTTTCGCAGGGACTGTGTCCCTGACACATGTGGTAGCAGGCCACCACAATGCATACGCACTTGCCTCCAGTCTGCTGCTCCTCCTGGGCAGAGACCGGCAGAGTCAATGCTTTGAGGTCAGCGCATAGCCTGCTGTGGGCTGAGATGCTGCCAGGCAGTTTGTCGGGCATCTGCTCAGCTGTAGCTGGGGTACTGACACAGTTCTGCTGTTGTGGCTCTGAGAGGGCAGCATACAGGGCATGGCAAGATAAGATGCGCTTTAGCACCTTGGTGAGGACACCAGCTCACCGATACCCTGCTGCTGGATCAAGCCCGGCATAGCGCAGGCCAGGTCAATCAGCGCATACCCTGTGCCAGCCAAGGAGGGTACACTGCATGGCTTCCAACACAGCTTGCTGCCGACCTGAGTTCTGCTCCTGGTTGAAGCCCAGCACAGCATGGGCCAGGTCTGAGGACAGCACATACCCCATGCCAGCCATGAAGGGCATGTACTTGTCCAAGTGGGTATGCTGAAAGTAGGCGCTGGACCGTGTGGGCTTTGTTCTGAGGGCAGCTGAGCTGGCGCCGTTGCCAGTCCTGCACAGGCGCGCATGAACATATTGAGCAGGCTGCGACCAGCAGCTGTGCAGTGCAAAGCGGATTGAATGGCTCTCAAAATTGGCTGAGCTGTCAGTGCCGGCACACTGGCTTGCGCTAAGCTTGAATGGGGACATGCACCAATTGAGCATGATGCCTGCAGCAGCCATGTGGAGAGACGATTGCCTGAGGAGCCAAAGATCCAAAATAAGACACCTAGGCAGGGCTGGTGCAGCCCAACCCTCGAGTAGGTGCGCAGCAATTCCTCCAGCAGCTGCTGGCTGGTGCACCACATTCACGCAGCAGTCGTTGGTCAGTGCACATAGCACTCCGAGTCAAAGGCACATTAGAAGGGGCTGGCTGCGTTGACTTACAGCAGTCAATGGCTGCCAGCAGCCATGGCACAGCATTCACAGCTCTGCTCAACCACATGTGCAGGAGATGCGGCTGGCCGATTTGCCCCACGGCAGCTGTTGCTGAGCGCATTACACACTCTCCGTAGCCATGAGTCAGTGTTCACAGAGACTCGTACAGTGTCCTTGGACCAAACAGCGCAGGAGGTGCACCTGGCATTGTCCACAGCAGCTACCGCATTGACCTTTAGGCGCCAATAGTATTGGATGTAGCACCCACCCAGTGGCCACGCAGTCAACGGTGGCATTCATGACCTCGCTGCCTAGGTAGAGGCGCTCGTGCTGGCAGCTGGAGCTGTTGCACAGGCTCTGAAGGGTACTGTGCAGCGCCGGCAGGTTGACGAAGGTTTGGGGTGACGCTCGCATGATGAAGCGGGCTTGGTAGTGCGTGAGAGCCCATTGCAACATGAAGCACACCTGCAGGAAGCAGCATCAGGAAAGCGCTCAAAGCACGGTGCAGGCTGCTGTCAAGTAGCCAGTAAAGACTCGTACAACCCAGCTGCGCCATGAAATGTTTACTGACTGCAGGCAGGCAAAGTTGCAGACTATCCTTTCCTCCCTTCCCTTTCAACATCTGTGTCACTGAAGCCCTTGACGGTGTGGGACAGCAACATAAGATTCATCAGTCTACTCAGGTGGAGGCCAAGAGACAAGTCTTGTGGGGCGCCAGGTGGGCGCCAGAACCTAAACGCTGTGAACGTGCCGGCAAACTGGCCCCTGCCAGGTGGACGTCAGTCAGGGTCCAGCAGGAATGTGCTGCATGGGGCTTTCCCAGCAGCAGGGACGCACTGTGTGCGACAGCAATGCCGGCAGATCATTGCAAATGGCAGCAAGTGCCACAACACCCTCAAGACACATGCATGCAGCGCTCTGTTGGCAGACTTGCCATGTGCAGGTGGCACCTGATGGGTGAGTGTGCTGCCCGGCGCTGCAAATAGCATGTCCCCATTCTGCGCCTGCTCTGCATCCTGCTCAGCGTGCAGTGCTGGCGCAGTTTCTGGCGAGGTCACCACAAACCTGCACAGCATGGCCGAGGTCATACTGCTGTCTGTAGAGCCGTCAGGCTGACGCATGTACAGGGTGCGCCTTGGCGGGCTGCATATTGGTGCACGGTGCAGAGGGTGGTGCAGGGGACACTTGGCTCTCAAGGTTGCTGCAGCTGGGCAAGGGTGCACGAGGAGCACCTGAGCGCCACTCTGTCCCACAGGGTGGACAGCTGGCGCCCCCAGGTCTGCCGTATGCTGTTCCGCAGATGTGCCTGCCCTGTTGTGGTGAGGACCCCAACAAACAGAAACAGTGGCTGAGTGATGGCAGTTGCCTGTTCATCTGGAGTGTCTCCCCAGGGCCTGTGGCTTGCTGCAGCGGTGCGGGCTGCTGCCTGGACAGGGGGCTGAAGCACCTGACGGGCCACCTGGCCCTCCAGGATGTCCTGTGATGCTTCCAGTTGATGCAGCTCATGCAGTCGCTCTTCAGAGACTGCTGTGACTGTGCCAAAGGCATCGCACCCAGGCAGCTGGAGGGCCACCTGATTTGCTGTATTGTGCAGAACAGCTTGCAGAAGCAGCAGCACAGCACCCGAGCAACATATGAAGATGCACAGGGACCCCCGACCGCACCTGCCTCGCGGCATCGACAGCCGATCTGCCGAAGGCCACTCAAGACGTTGACCAAATAGACACTTCTTGGAGCATGCACAAGCTGGCCAATCCTTGCCTGTTGTGCAGAAGGAATTGACTCCTGAGGACCACAAGGAGGTAGTGACTGACCTGAAAGCTAGCTCAGGCGGCCATCAGCTTGCCAGTCCTGCCTGTGTCCTCTCCAGACGGCTGCAAGTGGCATGACTGACTGCTGGGAGCTCAATGCTCCAGGGCGTGTGCCTTGCAAACTAGAGCATGGCTGCGTCCCCCGGCAATGGGAGTGATGGCTGTTGCTGCAGCCAAGAGCACCTGGCATTGAATGAGCTCCCATGCCTCCATCAGCACATCTGAACGACTGTGAGGAGCTTGAGTGGGCCACATGCACCTCTGACAATGTCGTCAAGGACAGATCGTGGCAGAATCCGCTGCAAAGGCGTGCATGCTCGAAAGTTTCGTAGTGTGCACCTTCAGAACTCGAGTGCCCTCGTCAACTGCAGGATTGTATATTCGAAAGTCAGAGCTCTGAAGATGAGGGGCCAAGGTTTCGGACCGTCTGCTTCAAGGTTTTGGGAGCAAGCCAGGATGTCAGTTCTAGGCGCATCATGGTGTTTGAATAATAGAAGGGCAGGTCTCCCTTGCTCTCTGGGCAGAGGTGTCCGCCAAATACATACGCAGCATTGTCATGGACCACTAGCTTGTGACTGTAGATGCCCATGGGCAAGCTGATTATTTTCATCCAGCTTGTGCCGCCGTCACGCTGCGATGCTGTGACCAGCCAGGTGTCTGTGCTGCACAGCATGACAGGTGAGCGCACCGAGCCTCCAACAATGACAGCTGTGGTGGCATTCGTCTGGACTGCTGCCTCCTGCCATGCGTCCATGGCTGCATATATGAGTCCAGGAGCAGCGGGAGGGCCTGCAGCTTCTGGCTGGTGGTGCAGCTGAGTCCACTTACGGTCTGCAATGTTGAAAGCCCACACTGCGGTGCTGATGCTGGTGTGGTCTTCCCCAACTGGGCGGCCACCGTGCACAATGAAGCCTGAGCCGTCTGCTGTGGCGGAGGCTGTGTGAGCCTGCAAGCCGCCAGGCCCCCCGGCGCTCTGCTGCACAGCCTGCACAAGCCCCAGCACAATTGTGTGAGACACTAAGCTGTCAAGCCCTCCAGTGCTCTGGCCTGCACAACCACCAGCATCTGCTTTGGAGTCACGCACCCGTTCTTTGCTATTTCTCTGGGCAGGAGACTGCCAGCACGCAACGTGAACAGCATCGTACAAGCTACGGACCTCAGACAGCTTTGTCCACCGCTGACTGCTGAAGCTGAAGCTCCACACATCGCCCTGCCACTCCAGGAAGCCGCCAAAGACCACCATGGTGTCGCCAACGACCACCGCGCTGTGCAGGTATCGTGCTGACGGCTGGCTGCCCCTGGGCTGTACTCGTGTCCAGCTGTGCTGCCTCAAGTCAAAGTTCCACAGGTCACCATATTCAAAGCCTGGCTGGGGAGAGAAAAGAGCATGTTCTCATGGCGCCAGAAACATTGTGACCATACAACAGGCGGGTCAATAAGTTGAAGGCCATCACAGTCAAACAGGGAGCCCGCAGATGTCTGGGCTGCACAGCAGGCTGCACAGCGCCTCACCATGCTGGTATCCATCATCATCAGACTGGTGGTATCCACCATCTGTGCCGCCAAACAGCCACAGCTTGTCCTTGTGACTCACAACTGTCATGCCGTAGCGGCCAGCGGGCGCCGCTGGCACTTGCTTGCGTAAGGTGGCCTGCCGGGCTGCTGCATTGCTGACGCCACCTGTAAGGGCGCAGCGCTCCATTTCGTGCAGGCAAAAATGAAAGCAGCAGCTGGCTCCAGCAAGCCGGATTTACTGTGCAGCAGATGCCATTTGTACGGCGGCCTCAGGGACATGCTCCAGGTGTCTGACAGCCAGCGCGCAGCATGGCGACTAGCATCGTAGTGGTACCCGTGGGTCACAATCAGCCTCTCCCTGAGCACCACGGCTGCATGGTTGTACCTGCATCAGAGCAGATCGGTCGCCTATCAATGGCTGTGGGGTCCATGCAAGCTCACATCGTAAGCTTCAAGAGACACCTGATTGCTGGAGCTGAGCTGCTGCCATTCAGGGAGGTAGTCTGTGGGTGCAACACCTGCCAAGCGGGCTTTGCAGCAGCTCCCAGCACATAGCTGGCCAGGCTGATCACGGCATAGATCCTGTGCACTGCTTTCATGAGATGAACGACTGGTCCATGCCCCGCTTTGTTGGGATTCTGGCTCGGAGAGGGCATTTCTGCTCAGGGCATTTCTGCCAGTCTCTGACGCCACTTGCTGGGCTGGAGAATCGCACCATGCATTCCACAGCAATGGCATAGGTCACTACACCTGGCTGGTGAGCCAGTTTGGCACAGCAATCATTCATGATGATGCACAAACATCCGGCAGGACAGGGGACCTACAATACATGCATCCCCTATCACCAGTGCCTGATGCATCAGACATCATGTGCACATGGCCACTCATTGCTGCGCCCTGCACTCAGGAGGTGCATGCTGTGGCTAACGCAGTGCACGTCGTGTAGGTTCTGTGACTGCGTTTGGATTCAGCAGCCCCTGCCAGGGCATCGTGTAGCTCATGGCGTCGAGGAGGAGCGCTGCCAGGCTTGGCAGCCAGCTGCTGTGCTTCTGCAACAGGCACAGCACAAGATGCTCAGGTCTGCCGTTGTCCTCCTCATCGTCCTGCTTGAGCCTGCGTGCTGCTGCATCGCCCATGACTCTATCTGAGTTATTCAGCAGCATCGGAATGTCAGCTGGTATGAAGCACGATGGCGGCCCCTGCAGGACTTTCCCCACACCATGAGGCCCTGTGCTGTCTCAGACCCAGCGCAGCAGGCCATGCCGCGGGAGGCCTGCTGAGACAGCTGCATGTGCTGGCTCGGCAGCAGCCCCGACTGGGCGCCATGGGGGGCAGAGCGCTCCTACCGCTAGGCCCTCGTCAGCTCATAGTCCAGCGAGGGTTTGCAGATCTGCCGGCCCACACAGAGATGCAGATGCCGTCCCTGTCCCCCACCATGTCCCAGGTGACCCCTGAGTGTGTACAGCGCGGCAGGTGCGTGCAAGGCAGCTTCTCGTGCGGCACCCACAGTGGCACTGCTGCATAAGGGAGGTGCTCAGCCCTGTTGTGCAGCTGATGAGCTGATTCTGGGAATGCTGGGCGCTCGCCTGGATCTGCATGAATCTGACCTGCTGATGTTGGATGGTGCAGGGCAACATTTCCTCCTGGAAGAAGAAGGAGGGGGAGTCCTTTGGGCCAGGAGATGTGCTCGCAGAGATTGAGACAGACAAGGTGCCTGCCTTTACGAACACCATTCGACAGCAGCACCCTCAGCTTCCTGCAAGTCTGCGACACGGCGCTCTGGTCTCGCTGCGTGTACAGTTGACAGGCAGAGCACTGCCGAGGCGTGCACGAGCCTGCTGCAAACAGGAGCTGGCGCAAGCTACAAGCTCACGACTTTGGCATCTGTAGCGCTGCTTGTCACAGTATCCAAGCGCTGTGATGCTCTGCATGACAGCTGTAAGCAGGGCTGAGAACTCATTAGCATGTAGGCAACGCACAGGCCTGTTACAAGCTTGCGTTGCATGCAAATCTCATGCAAGCTGCCCTTGCATGCAAATCCCATGCAAGCTGCCCTCCCCTGAGGCGGCAAGTTCAACAGACACAGTGGGGTACTGCACAGGCCATGCTGAACAGCCACTGGTGCTGCCAAGTGCCCAGGACAGGTGCCATTGTGGGGCCTTGGCTTTGCAGGGATTTCCCAAGGGCATGTAGTAAGCTGCTGCTGTGCATGATGTCTCGTGCATGGCCCTTATGATCCACTGAGGACCGGTCTGCCCTGCAGGCAACGATGGAGTGGGAGGCACAGGATGAGGGGGTGCTGGCCAAGATCCTGATGGGCGATGGCGCCAAGGACATCGCTGTGGGCACCCCGGTGGCGGTGATTGTGGAGGATGCCAAAGATGTGCGCCAAGTAGCTATATGCTGATACACCATTTGCTGTGACATTGGCTGGCTTGGAGAACCCACTGGCAGTGGCTGTAGTGTCCTGTGTCATAAAGGCAGTGCGTTGTGAGCTTGGATAACCCTGCGGCAGTGAGTCAGCCTGCTATCAGGGCATCAGGGTACACGCACAGTGTGTACCCTGATCATCGCCATCCATGATGGATACCATGCACAGCCCTGCTTCTATTTGTGACCACCCAGCTAAATTCAGAGGCTCCTCAGCATGCTTTGGTCCCAGCGTACCAGCCTATATGATCGCATCTGCAAGGACAGGTGCGCTGGGACCAAAGAATGCTTAGGAGGCTCTGAGAGTGAGGCAAATCAGCGGCTTGTAACTCACTTGGCAGCCCACCAGACCTCATGCTGGCCTTTGTGGAGCCCCTGCTGATGCCCACATGCGTTTTGTGCCAGGTTGAGGCGTTTTCAGACTACAAGTCAGGCAGTGGCGGCAGTGGTGGCCAGGCCGAGCAGAAGCCGCAACAGGAGTCGCAGCCCTCCCCCTCTGATGGCGGGGAGCAGGCTGAGAGCAGCGGCGGCGGCGGTGGGGGCGGTGGCGGCGGCAACTGGCCATCGCACAGCGTTTTGGGGCTGCCTGCCCTGTCGCCCACCATGTCTCAGGGTGCGCTGCCTGCAGCCCTACACCAGAGGGCACCTCCATTAAAGCAGAGCTCCCATGAACTCAAGCTGCCACCTCTGTGCCAGTGCTGCCGTCCAGCACGAAAGGCACTTTCGAGCCTCCGCTCAAGGCAGCATTTGTGATCAGCTCTCAGCTGCAAGCTCCTCTGAGGCTGTGAGGGCGGGGGCAGCGCTTCAGCAGCGTCCATCAGCTGGCCGAATGCCTGCACAGATGCATCGTACAGGATTGCGCTGCTCACACCCTTTAGACAGGCCCAGGGGTTGCTGCTCGTGTCCCTGGGCGCTGACCCAGCAGGCAGTACGTACAAGGCAGTCAGGGCATCTAGCAGAGGCGAGTGTGGTCTGCTGCCGCAGGAAACATTGCTGCCTGGAAGAAGAAGGAGGGGGAGCAGGTGTCCCCTGGCGACAGCATAGCAGAGATTGAGACTGACAAGGTCTGTCTGTGAATATTTCCTAGCCTGTGGAAAGCTGCGATGCTGTCAACAGACGTACTGGAGTGTGTACATGGGTGTGCCGCTCTGTGCACACTGCTGCGCATCGTGTCGCAGGGAGACACCTGCCTGGTGCTCACTAGCGGTTTCCTTTTCTCCTGCAGGCCACAATGGACTGGGAGGCTCAGGAAGACGGCTTCATTGCCAAGATCCTGGCAGGCGACGGCAGCAAGGACATTGCCGTTGGGACCCCTGTGCTGGTGTTTGTCGAGGATGAGGTCAGCCTTCCCGCTGGGCTCAGAGCCCGGCCACCTCTCCTGCACAGCACAATATGCAAGGCCATGTTGTGTGCATGGTTCCCCATAGCTGCCCATGGCCTTGTTGGGCTGTGCACTTGGGGCTGCAGCTCAACAAAGCAGCTTCAAGCAGGCTCCTGTTTTGTGTCTGTCAAGCTGCTCATTACTGGTGGCTTCAGGCTGGTGGTCTCCTGTCTGTCTTGACGTTTGCATCTCTGTGGACAGCATAAGCGCCAGATGTGACACACCACCCCAACGCAACTACTTGCAAACTCTGGCTGCAGGGTGATGTGGCAGCCTTTAAGGACTTCACTGCGGAGGATGCGAAGGGCGGCGGCGCCCCCAAAGCCGCCCCCAAGAAGGAAGAAAGCAAGCAGGCAGCCCCAGAGGCCAAGCCGGCGCCCAAGCAGGAGGCTCCTAAGGAGCAGCCACAGCAGGCTGCGCTGCGGCCGTCCAAGCCCAGCGGTAAGCTGCAAGGGCAACTCGAAGTTTCTGCTCACCTGAGCTTTGATGCCTTTTACAAGCAGGCCCAGTGGTGAGCTGCTGTGGCAATTCCGGTCAGGATCGATGCAGGAGCTGGTCTCTCAACCAGCGCCTGCTGACAGCCTCAGGTGCTGCCTGATGTTTGTGCAAGTTGCTGTTCACCTGAGCATTGATGCTTCTTCCAAGTGGCAAGCTTTGATGGTGCTTCTGATTGAAACCTTCATGCCCCAGCCCTGTTGGCATGGACTGCTCAGCAGGCTCTGCATCCTGCATGGTCGTGCCACTGCAGGTGGCCGGGTGGTTGCCAGCCCCTACGCCAGGAAGCTTGCGCATGAGGCTGGCGTGGACATCAGCCAGGCGCAGGCCACCGGCCCTGGCGGGCGCATCGTGGCTGCTGACGTGCAGAAGCTCATCTCATCAGGTGGCGGCAAGGGGGCGCAGCCCTCTGCAGGAGCGCCCCCCCAGGTGCGCTGCACTGCTCATGGATGCCGTGCATGAGCGAAGAGTTGGCATGGCCTGTCATTTGACAGTGTGTATGATTGATGCGATGGACTGACAGCCCGTAAAAGCAGTCATTTGCAGGTCGCTGTCCAACATTCTGGGTTGGACTCATCTAGACTGCATGGCGGCTGGCACGTTCACTGACCCGTGTAGGGAAAGCAAAATGTGTGAGAGAACACCTGCGCTGCTAGCGTTGCTGACAAAGTGGGCGCGCATGTGCAAATTCTGTGTTGCCTGTGGCTGCAGGGTGAGGACGGCGAGTTCTGGACGGACATCCCCAACACCCAGATCAGGAGGGTGACAGCCAAGAGGCTACTGGAGGCCAAGCAGGTCAGCCAGTGGCTGCACATGGGTGTGTTGAGTCCTGTGCGCAGTGCCACTGCAGCGCTGCCGTGCTGGCATGCGGCGAGGCTGCTTGTGCAGGCCTGCCTGCGTCCCTGCTGGACAGGTGCCTTACTCTCTTGAGTCGGCCACGCCCCCTGGACTCTTTTGTCTTTGGTGTTGCAGTCCCATCTGGCTGACCCTGAAACACCTGTGCTGGGCGAGTCCCTTTTGTCCAGGGTAAACCCTGCCCACCCCTTGAGGTCATTGAATGGTCACATCCTGCAATTTGGTGAAGCAGACCTCCTGTCCTGCAACGTCGGTGCACTAGACCATGGCCTGGTGCAGCCTGACGCTGCAGCAAATTCTGCATCTTTGAGTGACTCACGGCTGACAACTGGCATCAAGCTCCTCTGCCAAGGCCTCACAACAGTACTACGCATGCACTGACCCAGGCACGTCCTGGAAACCCAGCCATGAGGTGCTGCTTACAGCAGCTCAACAGACTGCTACTGCCTGTGATCCAAGCCTACACCACCCTTGCACTCCTGTGTCAATATGCAACACTTCTTGTGCTGTAGACCATTCCCCACTACTACCTGACAGTGGACTGCCGCGTGGACAACCTCATGAAGCTAAGGGCGCAGCTGAACGAGGCCCTTGCCTCTCGGGATGGCGGCAAGCTTTCTGTAAACGACTTCGTGGTCAAAGCCAGTGCCTTGGTGAGTGCTCATTTCGATCATGTCGAGGTCACTGTAAGTATGCAATGTGGGGCTGCAGCAGCGCCCTGTTGAGGGCTCATCTCTTTTCTGACATGTCAAAGTTACCTCATTTGTAAATGTACGGTATGGTGCTGAGCCTGACAAGCACAGAGCAAGTCTACACCCTGGCAGAAGACATGCAGCACCTGGTCATCCTCTTGTGGCCCTCGCAGGCCCTGCGCAAGGTTACAGGCATGAACAAGCAGAGCACAGCTCAAGATATGACCGCAACATGCATTACTTCGTCACACTCATTTGCAGGCCCTGAGGAAGGTGCCAGGCGTGAACAGCAGCTGGATGGGCGACTTCATCCGGCAGTACCACAATGTGGACATCAGCGTGGCAGTGCAGACGCCGCAGGGCCTGATGGTCCCCGTCCTGCGGGACGCTGACGGCAAGGGCCTATCTGACATCTCTGCTGGCGTGAAGGCGTTAGCTGGCAAGGTGTGAGCTGCATTGGTTGGGCTGCCAGCGGGTGCTGCTGTGGGAGTGCACAGGCAGCTAGCGTGCATGGCGGGCAGGCAGGCATTGGCCTGCATCCGTGCGCACCAGCAGCTGATAGATTCAGGGGTGGCGGCTGCTGTATTCAGGCAGGGCAGGCCGTGAGCACTTGTTAGTGTGTACAGCCCAAAAGCAGGGCCTGGACCCTCAGACTTCAGCTAGCAGTTTGCAGCATGAGCTGCTGGTGTTGCTGCCCTTTGTGCAAGTAGCAAGCTTGCAGACGGGCATGAGCTTGCTAAAGGCTGCACTCTTTGCTCAAGGGCACCTGGCTACAAAGGTTGCCTGGCCCTTCATGTACGCTACAGCTTACGTGCAGGTTGACTGGGGGAGCCCATTGCCAACAGTCCAAACTGCCTCACCCTGACCTGTGCTGGTGCAGGCCAAGGAGGGCAAGCTGTCAGGCGATGACATGAGCGGAGGCACCTTCACCATCTCCAACCTGGGCATGTTCAAGGTGGACCAGTTTGCAGCCATCGTCAACCCTCCCCAGGTGAAGGGCCAGGTGTTTAAGCCAGCACAGGGCAAGTCCTGGCCCCTATTCTGGTGATGCCCTTGGCTCTGCTGTATGTTCCAGTACATGCTGTCTTGGAGTGCTGAAGGAGAGACTGCCTCCATGTACAGGCCTGCATCTCATGGGCTGCCAGTGCCTCCTCACTGACCATGCTTCAACAAATGCAGGCTGCCATTCTTGCCATTGGCGGCGCCAGCAAGCGCGTTGTGATGACGCCAGCAGGGCAGTTTGAGGAGGCCAGCATGATGAGCACAACCCTCAGCTGTGATCACCGAGTAGTGGATGGTGCCATGGGGGCTCAGTGGCTCCAAGCCTTCAGAGGCTACATTGAAGACCCAGTATCAATGATGCTCTAGAAGTGAAAACTTAGTCAAAGCTTAACCAGAAACCTCGATTGACCAGAGAGACCCTAGTCCCAAACAGGCGCCTTGCATGGCCTGGTCTCTGCGAGCCTGCAGCAAGCACCGGAGCCGCCATCTGCTGAGTTGTCTGGCCAGATCGCTGACATCCGTGCCTCAGCTGTCCTGCCAGCCTTGCATTCATCAGCGGGGGCCAGTGACCGGCAAGCGCAAGGCACCTGAGCTCCCCAGCATCGTCCAGGCCAAGGGCTTTGCCTCCCAGGCAGCACTTCAGCAGGCCCCAAACACTGTCTACCAGGTGCGCATCGCCACTGGTGATGTCAGAGGGGCAGGCACCTCAGCCGCAGCTGCAATCACGCTGTTTGGTGATGGGGGAGAGTCTGAGACCTTCATGATTGGGGCCAGCGATGAGGAATGGGGCTTTGAGAGGGGCAGCTTCCAGAGCTACCACCTGGATGTGGGGAGAGACCTGGGTGGCTTGCGCCGCATGCACGTGCGCCAGGTGGAGCCCAGCATCTCAGATGCAGGCAGCGGGTGGTACCTCGACAAAGTGGAGGTGAGATGAGCTAAAGCTGTGCAGAAGGGCTGGCAGTCTGACTGTAGGGCCAAGTTGTGTGGGAAGGCTGTGGCGACAAGTGCTCTCACCAGATGCAGCAGGAGCCGCCAGCTGCTAAGTTGGCTGCGACTGCGCGTAAGGAAAGGCGCTGGCAGCGTGTAAGATCTTCTGACATGCTTGCGAGCAGCAGTGTCTGCTGGCGTCTGGGACAGGTGCACGCCAGACAGGGAGCTGTGAGCTTCCACGTTCTGGGCTTCCCCCAGCCATGATGTCAATCACCTTTGTTCACATCTTTGTGCAGCTCAATCGCAGCATCAGAGCATCAATGCATGTCTGTGGTGTGCAGGTGACCTCACCTGATGGCTCAGTGCTCAATTTCCCCTGTCATGGGTGGCTTGGCAGGCCAGATTCCGGGGACTTACAAGGTGAGAGCCGCCACGATCTGGGGTGATGACCAATGCAAAGGAGTTTGGTCATCAGAGCCCCCGGAGCTGACGGGACCCCGCTGTCCAGGGCTGTTGGTGGCAGCTGCCAAGCATGCAGCTTCAACTGCTGCCCCAGCTTCATGGTGGTTGCACGAGGGTGCGGCCCATGAGGGTGCAGCAGCCCATCTGGACCTTTTAGTCATGCATGGTGCAGGCAGGATTGCCGCCCTGCACCACCTGGAGGCAGTGATGCACAGGCAGTGATGCACAGCATCACCAGCATTTGAGCCGGCTGTGCCCTCCACCGCCAGCACGCATAACCACCAGCATACAAGACAGCTGGCTGAGAAGACTGTGCACCAGTTTCCTTCTGAGCACATCGGCTTCCTCCGTCGCTGCACATGTGAGCCAGCCAATCATGCCCTCTCAGACAAGTTTGTAACTTTCCAGCGAATTTCTTTCATGCCTGCAGCTCCTGTCTACATGGCGCGCAACCTCATTCCTGCCTCTGAAGACCACCCCACAGTGAGACTGTGACAAGCTTAGCCATGCTGTGCCTGCTTGGGCCCCGCAGTCTGCAGCACATGCAGCCGCATCATGTACCCCTGTCGCTTGAGATTTGGCATGGTAGAGGCATACTTCTGTGCTGCACGATTGCCTGGAAGTTGGTCGGCAGTGCATGCCCTGCATGCCACCAGCATGGCAGCCTGAGTGCCGAGCGCCTGCGTCACCCCGCATCTACCTCTCGGCTGCAGGAATCCATTCAGCTGCTCGAGCAGCCTTTGGTGGTGCACGCCTCCGCCGTTTCGGTGCCCCACCCTGAAAAGGTCCGCGACGGGACCACCAAGGCGGTGAACAAGCGCCATCACGGCTTCGCAGGGGAGGATGCCTACTTCAGCACCTCTGGCCCGTGAGTGGGATGGGGTCAGGAGTCCAGGGTTTCGCTGCAGCTGCAAGGGGTCTCACACCTGGAGCCTGTTCATGCTCTTGGAAGGCCTGGTTTGCAGGCAACTGACTGGCGCCACTGGAAGGGGGGGGAGAAAGGACTAATTTGAGCTCTAGGCCAGTGCATTTCACCATGCCTCTGCCTGCGACAAGACCAACCTCCCCTGCTGGGTTTGCATAACAATGCTGAGCTGTACACACAACCAACTTTCTTTGAACCAGTGGACGGGTTCCCCGCAGCCCCCTCCCCCCCCTCCCCTCCTCTCACGTGCATAGCCTTGGGCCTTCATAAGCACTGAGAAGTCTGGCAACCATGTCAGTTGTGGACTGAATAGGTTAATCGCATGGCCAACGTTTTATCTCTAGTCAAGTGCTCCATGGACTCAATGCTCCAGCCCTGAGCTATGATCTTTGGCTGCAGGACGGGCATTGCGGGTCTTGGCGTGGCAGACGGTGTGTACATGTGGAAGATGCAGGGCATCGATTCGGGAGAGTACAGCAAGAGCTTGATGCAGCACGCCTGCAAGTGCGTGGAGAAGGGGAAGCCAGATGTGTTTGCAAGTAGGTGTTGTGCACCGCTGCCCAGCATATGAGCTGTGAGGGCTGGAGTGCAAGCGTGTGAAGGTGCGAAGCATGATGTGCTTGTTATCGAGGTCTTGGCGGCCATGCTTGGGTTGGCAACTCCCATGCAGCTGTGCTGTGGAATGGAATGCCTTGCAGCCAGGTGTAGCTCTGCGCCAGGGATAGGGCAGGCCCCCTGTTTGTGTCAGGCATGGCATTTCATTCAGCAAGCAGGATGCTGCTGCTGCCAGATGCTTTATCAGCCAGATGGCTGCAGGGCTGTCATGCCTGTGTTCTGGCATTTACAAACTAGTTCATATGCTGCATGCTGTGAAGCTGTCGCCTGCCTGCCTGCAACGACTCTTGTAATGCCGTCTAGGAGGGGATGGCCCGACAAGCTGCTGCCTGGTGTGTTGCAGACCACCGTCACCATGCCTGAAGAGTGGGCCCAGAAGGCATCCGTTTGTCTGGGTGCCTGATGGCCTGCAGTCATGCACAGGAAGTGCCCTTTGGCACGGCTCTAGCAACCAGAGCCATGACAAGTCCACATAGTAACAATCTGAGAAGCTGTGCTGGGTGCTCTGTGTCATGCAGGCGGCAGCTTGCAATAGCTATGAGGCTGCGCAGCCACAGTCAAAAGAAACAAGCGTTTCATGCAAATGACCCAGCCTGATAATGGGTGCTATGGTGCCCTGCAGTCATGCAAGCGGCGGCCCGCAACAGCCATCAGGCAGGCATCAAGGGCAGCTCCACCTGCTGCATCGTCCTCATCGACACGCTGACAGGCAGACTGACCAGCGCCAACCTGGGGGATTCTGGCTTCATGGTGCTGGGCTCGACGCTTGACAAGTGAGTTGCTGTTGGTGGTCCAAGGCGTCTGCAGAATTCAGTGCAAGCCGTCCCATATCAGTAACAACTTAGGATCTCAGACGTCACAAGGCTGAGCTCGACAGTTGACAAAGAAGTGACTCACCTTTGGCGGCCATGGCAGCCTTTCGATGCCAGTGCAAAGCCTTGCGTTCAGCGCCGTTTCAAACCGTTTCCACACTGACTGACGTTGCTCGGGTTGCAGGCAGGAAGCCCATGTAAAGTTTCGCACGCCCCAGCAGGAGCACGACTTTGGCCACCCCTATCAGCTGGGGCACCTGGAGGCAGCCGACAAGCCCGAGGAGAGCATGCTCATGACGCTGCCGGTGAGTGGTTCCCCAGGCATGGCCTGCCAATGACCTAGGCTTTGCAATGCGCCGTAGTGGGGCTGTGTGAATGTGACTGCAGCGGTTTGATGTGAGGTCCTGACAGCAGTGGCTGTCATATTTGGGTGACTTTCCTGTGCCCTTCTCTCGTCTGCACATGGCTTAGCCACAGGCAGCTGGCTGTGAGGTCAGTGCATCTTGCATGTCAGAATCTTGCAGCAGGGGCATGTGCAACTGTGTGCTGGGCAGCTCCTCAGCACCTAAGCTCATAAGCAGCACAGGTAAGACATGCTGCGCATCACTGGCCACCCACTGGTCCCATACACAATCATGATGGCTGATGTGCAGGTGCTGCCTGGCGACGTTGTAGTCATGGGGTCTGACGGCCTGTTTGACAACTTGCCGGATGACCAGATTCTGAGCGAGGTGCAGGCTCAGCTCCGCGCTGGACGCCGGCCCAGCATGATTGCACAGCACCTGACAGCGCTGGCCTTCAACAACTCAATTGACAAACACATCTCCACCCCATATTCCATGGGAGCCACCGAGGCCTTTAACATGGTCTACAGTGGAGGCAAGCAGGATGACATCACCGTCATTGTTGCATACATGCAATGACCTCTGATTGAGCCCAACACTGACTGGCACTGCCCACCCTGTACTCTGAGTTTCACCAGGGGACTGAATCAGCTTTGGCCTGCATATTTCTTATCCCTTTAGCTTGTCTAGGCCCAAAGCGCCTTTCTGTTGTTAGTTCGAACTCAGACTTGCTGCTGAACACCTGAACTTGCCGTTAGCTTTGGAGTGTTTATCCTCAGACAAAGATGGTGTGGCGCCTGTTGTTGAGGGTTGAGGGTTGTACTTCATGAACATCTTGAAGTTGGCAAAGAGTTCCTCCAGATATGCAGCTGTTCAGGGAAGGGCTGAACGTCAATGCTGGCGCCTGACCAACTAGAGGCACTTTTGGCTGCATGGCTGCAAGTAAGCAATGATAGCATGTGACAGCAGCGGCGCACTGAGGTCCCCAAGCGGCTGCCAGGCTGCACACGGCTGCAGGGCTGTTGGCAGTCATGCACCAACCACCAGCCCTGCTGGTGCTGTCGAGGTGTTGGTGATGAGCGGCCGGAAGCCCAGCTCCTCTGCTGCAATCCCGAAGTCTGCCAGCTTGGCCTCATACACCTGCAGGGCCAGGGGATCATAGCAATTAGCATCTCTAAACGGTCAGCACTGAGGATTGCAACCTGTCACAGGCAGACCCTGCCGCTGCAGCCTGTCCCTGCCTGGACAATGGCGTGGCTCATACACCTGTAGGGGCACAGGTTGTGGTTGATAGCATGCCAGTGTTGCAGCATGTCAAAGGCGGTGGTACTGCAGTCCACCACAGGTTGATTCCTGGGATGGCTGACACACCTGCTAGATCAGGGCGCTGATGGCCTACCTCTCTGCGGCAACAAGGACAGCACACCCACTGATGTATTGGAACATCAATGCCATGATGAGGACAGCTCACTTGCTGTTCTTGATGCATGAGATCTGCAATGCAGAGATGAGCACAGCTCACCCGTATGAGGTCGTTGTGGGCCTTGGACACCTTGGCCAGGTCGTACTGCAGGCCCCGGATCTGGGCGCTCTTGCGCTCCAGCACCTCCTCAAGCCTCTGCGGCCATGCAGCACACAGGTGTCAGCTCCAGCAGCTGGCCCTTGAAGCCATGCAGCACGCAGGTGGCAGCTCCAGCAGCTGGCCAATGTAAAGGTAGACCTGGAGACCCTGACATGTATGCTGCTGGGCTCTTACAACCTTTTCAAGCCTCTGCATGCCACCAAACAGGCAAGGGCTGCACATGACAGTTGCAGTCTGCAGCAGCTGCATGACCCAACAGGTGCCATGTCAGCCATGTGCCATCAGTGGAGACACAGAGGATGGCACTTCTTAGCTGCTCACACAACCAGAGACCAAGCTTGCATGCTCTGCCATGCAGCAGCTCGCCCAAAGCAGCAGGAGGCAGCCTGCCACTCCCAGGATGTCCAACAATGACCTGGGCAAGGGTGGAGGAGTGCGGATTCACATGCACTGTCATGCACCAGCCCGTGCAGAGCACCAGCCTGCGGCACAGCTTCCCGGCAGGCAGGCACCGGCCAGACAGTCTGCATGCACTCCCATGCAGTGACCGCATGCAGGGGGAGGACACTCACAGCATTGAGCTGAGTGAGGGTCGCAGGGTCCAGGTTGGAAGCTGTCAGCACCTCTGCCAGCTGCGCCTCCTTCTGCTCCAGAACGTCGCCCATCGCACTGCAGCCAGGGAAGAGGCTTGTTCAAGACCCAGCAAGGCAGTCTGGCGCTGACATGGCAAAGGGTCCTAGTCAAGACGTGGCAGCATTTAGCAGTGCCCCAAAACACATTGCACAACAGGCAGTCAATGTCCAGTCAACGTCCGGCATGGCTCAGTAGCATTGCTGTTCAGCGCACTGCCTATTACAAGGCCTGGCATGCTTTGATGGCAGAGGCGCAAGGCTGTGCTGCGTGCCAGGTCATCCATCAGGATCTGGCATCATGCCTGATGTCACGAGGAGTACACAGAGTAGTGCCACATCAATCTGAAGCCACCAAATTGCCTTCCCGTCGGATGTGCTTCTCCAGCAGCATGCGGACAGGTGCTGAGACAATCCCGAAGCGACCACAACATTATTCTAACTGATGCACTTCTCCAGCAGCATGCAGACAGGTGCCAAGTACATCTAAGTCCAGCACGATCCTTTCCATCTAACATGCTTCTCCAGCAACATGTGGAGAGGTGCTCAGACAATTTGAAACCACCAGAATGCTTCCTCACTTGGTACAAGTTTCAGCAACATGGGGAGAGGTGCTCAGACAATTTGAACCCACTACAATGCTTTCCCACCTGATTGTGAATCTCCAGCAGATGGGTGCCAAGACACTAGCATCTGAAGCCACCACGGTCGCTATCCTACCTGATACGCTTCTCCAGCAGCATGCTGCGAGCGCTCGTCTTCTGCTGCACGTCGTAGATGGACGACTCGAAGCGCGAGTACAGGGCGTCCCTCTCCGCCTGGATGTTTCCCAGGCGCTGCTGCAAGACCTGCAGGCAGTCAGGGGAAGTCATGGAGAGTGCATGGCAGGATGCCCTTGGCTGAGGGCTACCTCACCAGGATACACACTAGCACATGCCAGGGCACCCAGCGACTGGGGGCTATAATTGGTGGTTATGGCGGCAGCATGCAGATGTGACTGCTGCCCTGGGACCATTCCACACTGCGCCACTGCAGCCTGAAATGGGTCCGATTGTCACCTCATTCTCCCACTCCAGGTTCTTGACCTGCTTGTGCGAGTGAGACAGGCGTGCCTTGCCCTGGGACAGCGCCATCTTGTCCGCATCGTAGTTGGACACCTGCGTCCGCAGGGTCTCCACCTCCTTCAGAGCCTGCAGACAGAGATGAGCAGGCATCAGCTTGACTTTGACATTCGAGCTGTTGCAGCAGTACGCCTGCCTATCCACAGGGTGTCTACCTCCTTCAGAATCTGCAGACGGAGTCGAGCAAGCATCAGCTCCAATCAGCCATCCAAGGCATTGCAGCCCAGTGAGAGCCCACAGGCAAGCCTGTCAGTACCAAGCTGCCTGACGTTCTGCGCTTGTCGACCGCCCTCTTGTCGCAACCTCCATGCAGAAGGCGTGAAGCCCTTGACCATTGAGATCAAAGTAGGTCAGTGAGTGCAGCCACCTGTGCCACCCCATGAGGCCCTGCCACCGCCTGACCTGCCCTCTTGCAGACAAGATCCAGCTGGTGTTCATGGCTGGGGGGTGGAGGCTTTGGCAGCTTGACCGTGGGCCTGAACCCTCCCCAGGGCTCTGTGTCATGGTTGCGCCACCATTCTCCAACGGCTTGCCTGAGGTCCTTAAGCTCCCGCAAACTGACTGCTCCCAGGCCCAGCAAGGGCTGCCGCCAGTCCAACAAGGCCTGCAGCCTCCCCTGCACACCTTCTGTAGGGGCTCGCTCAGGCGCTTGTTCTCCTGCGCGATCTCGTACATCAGCTTCTCGTTCTGGGCCTCCTTCTTCTTCATCTCCGCCACATCCTCCTTCAGGGTCTTGATCAGGTCCAGGTTGTTGTGTGTGATGTCGTTGTAGTAGTTCTTGATGTCCGCAAAGGCCTGCAACACTAGAGGGAGCTGAGCACAGGGCTGGTACTCTGAGCACTGAGGTGCAAGAGACTCCAAGTTTGCAAAAGCCTGCAGGACAGCAGGGACTCAGCAAGTGATCTCTCTTTTGTTGCCACCCTGGTGAGTCCTGTTGCTGGTCAATTTTGTGCAGCAGTACGCTATGCAGAAGAAGGGCCCAGCCCCTTGGTGTCCAGGGAGGTGTAGATTTAGGGTGTTAGGTAGCCTGCAGGGGCGGCAATCTGTCTGTCGCACATCGATGTTGTACGCAACGCCGCTTATCAGATTCCTGATGTCAGCACAGGCCAGTCCAAACCAGTACTATGTTGCACCTAAACAGCAAACGGTGTACTGCTTAATGACCTGTGCACTGTCAGGGGATGGCCAGCAATATTAAAGACAGCCCAGGTTATTGTGCAGGGGGTGATTTTTAAGGACTGCCAATGCCTGCAGACTCATGTTCAGAGCAGAGGTCCCACTTCCATTCCCTCTGTTGGCCAACATTTGGCCCTCACCTAAGCCTGCCCTGCAGACCGGCGCCAGCAGGAGGAAACCCCATGCTTCGCACAGCCCCACCTTTTCGTGCTTCTTCATGAGGTCCTGTATGTGCGCGTTTTTGCGCTCCTCCACCTCATGAATGTCCTGCTTGCGCCTCAGCTCTGCATCCTCGCGCAGGGCCTGCCGGGAACATGAACGGGTGCTCAGACAGGCTTGGAACAGGGCAGGCGATGCGAGCATGTCACCCAGCTCAGCCCCGCTTGCGCTGCAGCTCTGCGTCCTCACCCAGTGCCTGCAGGAGACTTTGCACGCGGCTGCATATCCACTGTGGGCGTCATCTGGAGTTGTGGTACCCCCGCCCGTGAGTGCCTCCATGATGCAGCCAGTAAGGCAAGCGAAGCACACATATCGGACACTTCGTGCACATTTTGTGCATGCCAAGGCCAGGCATGTCAGGCTCAGGCTTAGGCTCAGGCCTAGGCCCTGGCACGCATCCTCTCCAAAGGCCATTTTACTACAGCTGTCTCGACACAAGCACAGAAATTACTATGTGACACCAGCAGAACACAGCTGTAACCCACACTCCTGTGGCAGTCAGCCTTGCACCATCCTTGTGGCAGTGGAAATGCTTGGGGGAGCCTTCAACCTGCAGCCCACGCAATGCAACACGCAGGACCTCACCTTCATGCGGCGGTCGGCCTTGCTGGCCAGGTCCCGCGCGCCCTGCTCCACCTCCTGCCGCAGCTTGGTCACCTGCTTGGCCTGCTCCAGCTGCAGCTGGCGCACCACTTCCTCATGGGCCAGCTCCTGCAGAGGGGCAGGCAGCCTGTCAGTGTCTGAGGAAGCCTAACTCAGCGTGTTTGGTTGGATGTGCATCGTCAGGGACAGCATTTGCTGCCATGCTGCTTCTGGTGGGGCAACCTCTGCAGTGCCAGGCAGACCCTATCAGTCAGCTATACAGGCTGCCATGCATCACGGGTGCAGGTTCAAATGGTGTGGGCGAGCTGTAGTTGGCGGACCACCTCTTTGAGGGCGAGCTCCTGCAGAGGGGCAGGCAGCCCACATAATGGTGTCAGGGTTGCATGTGAGGTACAGCCTCCAGTATGAAGGCTAAGGCCTGTCTCTGTAAAAGGCAATGAACTGGCAGCGTACCCTGTGCCAACCACTTTTAAAGCTGCAGGCTGCTGGCGACCCTGTTCTCTGGCAGCCTTTGTGGGCTCACCCACCAGCCAGGCAGGCCGGTCCAAAGTGCAACTTCAACAGCACAATCATCATTTGCCCACCTGCTGTGGCCGTCTTGATGGGGCACATTTGTGTTTTGTTTCCTCTGCACCATTGTCACACAGCAGAGGCCTCAGCCATCTCTCCCCCACATCAAAGTCAACAGGCGTGCTCTGGAGTGCCAGCTCTGAGGCTGCTCCTCCTCTGTACCTCAGACTGCACGCCCACAGAGCCAAACACCGCTGCCAGACCTCGCTGCACATATGTGGTGATTTTCGTTCTGCCCACCTGCTCCTTGAGCTCCAGCTTAAGCGCCCGCTTGTCCTTCTGCAGCTCCCCCTCCACCTTGGCAGCCTCATCAGCCGCCAGCTTCATGCTCAGCTCCCCATCCGCCTTCAGGATGTTGATGTTGTTCTGGTGCTCATACAGCAGGTGCTTGACCTTCTGCTTGTACACCTGCAGGGCCAACAATCAATCTGTGAGGTGCCGGGAGCAGGATGCACAGCAGGCGCTTGCCATCACAGCCTTTCCGTATAGTACAAGTGCCTTCTGCATATTCGCCTGTCAGGTGCAGCGTCAAGGGAAGGAAAAGTGTTTAGTGAGCAAATGGCGACAAGTGATTTACCTACTCCTTGCTTGCCAACAAACCGCAGGAAAGGGGCTTAAGTTTACCGCCAGAAGAGACTCATGTCTAGTGGTGATGTGCTGTCGTGTTGGGGCATGGATGGGGCAGAGGCTGAGCAAACAGACTGCACTGTCATGTTGGGAGCTCTGCAGAGGCACAGGGTGGGCAGAGCGTGGGCTAAGCGGCTCTCTGCAAACACCGCAGGGGGCTTCTGCCCATGCACATGCTGGAGCTGGCTGGATGCATGAGCATGTGCCCTTGCCTCACAGACTGCGGGTGTTGGCTGCCCTGCAGCTGCTCACAAGAGCCGATGTTCATGCACCCTGGTCCCGCTGGTGCCAGTGACAGTGATGCCAACAACTCCATGGCTGCCAGCCCCCTTGTCCCCATGTCACAGCAGGTGTCCAGCCGACTTCATGTTGCATTGCAGGCAAGCTGGGGCGTCCGTGACCGCACATGAAGGTAACCTGCCCGTGCGTGGGCCAGATCAGATGCGGCAGGTCAGGCAGGAGCGACTCCCTGCTCCTACCAGCAGCAAGCTGCGCTGGAAGCCAGCCATGCATGAGAAGCTGAACCACCCTTCTGCCTGCGGCCACCCCAAAGCGTCCCATGCTCCCTGCGACATATGGAGGACGACCCCAAATCAATGTCACCCCGCTTGTATTACTGACGCCAGCCCTCTGGCCCTGCGAGGCTGCGCACCTTGATGTCCACGAGGTGGCGCTGCATTACCACCCCTTCGCAAAAGCCCCTCCTACATCAGGTGGTTGCCCCTCTACACCGGAGGGCCTGCGCAGGTGCAAGCCATCTGAACAGCGCAACCACAAGACAACATGCCACTGCCCTACGGCTTCTAGTCACTAGGGCAGTTCCCGCCAGGCTGCTGCTTACTTTGATTTCGACCTGGTGGCGCTCCTCCATCTCCTCCATTTCGCGGTCCTTATTGCGCAGCTCCGCTTTCTTATCCTCCAGGTCCTTCTTGCTGATCTCCCAGAAGGCACTGATCTTGTCCTGCAGAGGCAGCGCAGCAGACAGGAGGTGGGGGGAAGACAGCTTGGCGTGGAAGCTGATATACAGCAAGCTTCTCTTAGCCTGCAAGGCTTGGTAGGCGCGCCCATTGATTCCACAGCAGCCAACGTCACCCAGGGATGGGGCACAAGTGCTCTGCAAGGCTTCTGCCTTCGCAACGCGTCCTGGCTAATGGCACAGAACATCTTGGTGGTATCCGACAGCCGCAGGGGGCCAGGCTTCCCACTGAGGTAATGCTCTCAGCCGGGATGCTTTCCATTCTGCTCTAGCCAAACGGCCCTGCAGGGTGGGGCTTGAGGAGACCTGAGACAGAGGCGACTGCCCCAGGCAGAAGGGACAGTGTGTACCATATTCACAAATGCAGCTGAGATGCGCCCTGTGACACTATGCCTTGCTGACCAAGTTGTGGCAGGGCGACGACATGAAGGTGTCACAGGCAGAGGGTCGCTCAGCACCTGCCAGGCAGGCCTTGGGCCTCACGTGGACCTACGCAAAAGGGCCTGCACCCTGCATCACGGATGCAGCTGTGCCTGGGAGCTGCTGCTCTGAGAGCATACTGCCGATGGGAGTTTCCAAGCAACCAGAGGCCCGCCGGAGAAGCAGCTCAAGCCCTGCACGACCAGTGTTTCTCACCCGCTCCAGCTGCATGTAGTTCCTGTACTCCTCCTCCTTGGCCTTCTCCTTCTCCAGCGTGGCAATTTTCTGGTTGAGCTCATCAATGCTGATGCCATCAATGTCTGGCGCTGCTGCAGCCTCTTTCTTTTTGCCTGCTCCATCCTGCAGGCATTGGCTTGCACTTTCCTTGTAGAGAAGGATATTAAGGTGAGCCAAAGGCTGTATGCAACAGGGCTGCAACCCAAGCACCCAGATGACCTGCCTTGGCTTTGGGTTTCGCCTTGGGAGCCATCCTGGGTGCGCTGCCTGAGTTAGCACCCAATCAGGGGGTCTCGAACGCTGTAGCAAGCGCAGCAACAAACCACAGCTGTGGACATGTCTGACCTGCCAAGTGAGGCCCCAAGCTGTGCTGCGGGTGGCTCCCGCTAAATTGCCGCAAGACAATTCAAAGCTGCCTACAACAGCCCCTGGCCCCAAGCTGAAGACTGACATGCCAGACTGACATGGCCTTGATACGCTGCAACTTGACCATTCTCATTCCAGGCTATTGCATTTATCGGGAGCATGCTGGGACTGGCCCATAGGGCTGCAGCTGGCTGTGTAGGTGCCCTGCACCATACCCTGCACATGGATGGACGAGAGATCATGCAGCTTCGCTCATCAGGTCTGTGTGAGATGTATGTGTCGTGCTCTTGGTAATGCATTCCCTGGAGGCTCTCTCTCAGAGCCCAAAGAGGTGCAAATCAGCAGAATCCAGCTGGGATGCTGAGTGCGGCTTAAACACGCAGCAGAGAAAAGGGCATCTGCCGCATTACAGCCACTTTCATCAACAGAAAGGGGTGCATGTGTGGTGGTGGGGCTGCCACAATTGTGTCGTCAAGCAGGCATGCTCAAGATCGGCTGTGCTCTATTAGTAAGCAGTTGAGGGACTTTTTCAAGAACCGAGGTGCAGAGCTGACGGGGAGTGCAATGAGACTTGTCTTTGTGTTTGATCCCTTCAATGAGGAAGCTCAGCTGGAGCACAACCCCAATCTTAACACCTTCCTCATTGATATGCAATTGTGAAGGCTGACTGCTTCCTGCTCAAGCACTGCGCACGCTTTAGCTTTGGTGCATGTTGCTTTTTGTGGCTTGCGCAGGGTGCTCCTGGAGCTGGATGCATATTGGGAGCTGCTCGATATGGCTGCTGTACATGTGCCCGCAATCGTGTACATAGTGTCCATACATGTTGTAACGTGTAGCATGCAAGGAACCCTGTGTCTGCTTGCAGATCAATCTACATGTCCTCATAACAATCAAGACCAGGAGCCTAGACACAGAGCCATGGCAGGAAGGCTTGCTGGGGATGATCTCAACAGGCCAGCCAGCTGCCTGATCTGGTTCTGTCACGCTGTCCTACTCTTCAAGAAGTTTCAAGCTCCACAGGCATCAGAAGTCTCAAGAGGGGTCTCAAGAGCCTGCGCAACCTTCTTGCAAGACAGGCGCAGCCTGGTGTGCACAGTGCCGGGTCCTTGAGAGTGCCTTGATGGAACACAGTTGTCCAACAAGTCCAATTTTCATTACCTGTTGCGCAGGAAGCTGGCTGCGAGCCAAGTCTGCTGACTGAAAATAACTGCAAATGCTTGAGGAACTCTTCCGATACGCAGCTGCCATCGCGAAGGCCGTGCACGACGGACGCTTATGTGGCATTTGAGTATGACACATAGGTGGTGAAAAGGCAGGCATCTGATTGAAAGCAGAAGATAAATCAAGCTGATGCACATATCAGCAGGCAACACAATGCAGTCCACCATGGGAGCAGGCATTGAGCGCAGCTGCAGGCACATGAATGGAGTAAAGCTTCCCAAGCAACAAAGAGTGAGTTGTCGAGACGTCAGCGCCAACATCCTTATGTGCCACCTGTGGATCCTGGTTGGCTGCCTTTGCTGTTGGAGATGTTGTGTACCAGATCTATCTGCACTGTGCTAAATATCTCCTGCATTGCTGGCGGCCAGGTGTTCAGAAGTGGTAAATTCTCAACCGAGCGCCTCAGGACGTCAGCAGCCAGTGAGGGCGGGCACGGCAATGGCAGCCATCCCTCAGGAATGGCTGAGGGGCGCACAGGGCAGGAAGAGGTGTGAATACAGCAAGCACGGTGCTTGCACTATGACAGTAGCCTCAATCAGCATCCCAGAACCAGGCTAGCTGCCCAGATCTGCCTGGTGCTGCAATCTGCAGCATGCTATCGTTACACTTTGAAGAGTTGCTGTGCACTCCCCCACTCCATCTGCACCTCCAGTGTTTCATTGCCCATGTTGCAATGTCCAGGCTGGTGTCCTTCTCCTCTACTGGCGCCTCTGCCCGGCCGGACCTGTCATCCTTTGCTTCTGCTGCAAGCAATGACATGACATGGTCACTGCTGGACTTGAGCGTCAGCAGCAGCTCAGCCATGGAGTCCATCGGCTGCTGGGCAGTCCCTGTATTTGTGTGCTGCAGCTGCGGCCAAGCACCAAACGCAATGCGCCCTACCTAACCAGCAACAATGGCGGCGCCATGGGCGCAGACTCCAACTGGACGCTCACTGCCGGTCCTCGAGGTGCCCACAGCTGCTTGGCTGTGGCAGGCTATTCTCTGCAGCTGCACACACTTTGCTGCTGTGATGCCCACTTGTTTGGTTGTGACAGGGTTTGAGTGGTTATTTTAGCTGGCATGGGGGCTCTGGGGCACCATACAGCAGATATCAGCTTTCAATGTTGAATCTGCTATCAGTTCGCGAGGTCTCAAACATCTTGTGTCTGTGACAGGCCCTGCGCTGATGGAGGACGGGCAGACCTTTGAGAAGATGCAGCTGGTGAGCTGAAACATGCAGCCAAAGATATGTGGCTGCAGGTGTATCAGGGCCTGCAGGTCATGCACTCACTGATCTATATTGCTCACAAACTGGCGCAATTTTGAGTTGCCGACTGCGTGCAGTTCAACCGTGAAAAGGTGCCGGAGCGCGTGGTGCATGCACGCGGCTTCACAGTGAAGGGTTCTTTTGAGGTGAGGCAGCTGGTGGGGCAGGCAGCAACAGACCTTGCAACCAATGTCAGGCTGCAGGAGTGTGCATCTGAACTGTATGGCTGATGCAGCACACTGCACGAACACTGCAATGGCTTTGGCAGCTGTGTGGCCTTGCGCCGGAATGTAGCTGCATGCCTGACTACACCAGTGTCCCTCATCTGCCTGTTGTCTCACCACCCTCAAGGGCGTGCTGTTGTCCAGCCACTGCCGGGGGCAGCTCTATTGTCTGCCATGCTGGTGTTGTGTGCATGTAGCCTGCCTCTGGCAGAGTTCTTAGTTCTGAGCGTCACTAGCATGGCCTTTGATGGGCACAGTGCTGCAGCACATGGGATTGCCTTCAAGCTCAGCATGAATGCATTCACGCATACTCTACTCTCTGCTGACCACACTCCTCTTTGCTGGGTTGTAGGTGACTGATGGCTTGAAAGACGTGACCTGCGCAGGCTTCCTTCAGGAGGGCGTGCAAACCCCTGTGGCCCACCGCTTCAGCACTGTGACCCATGAGAAAGGCAGCCCTGAAGATCTGCGGGACGTGCGTGGTTTCTCTACCAAGTTGTGAGTGCCAGACAAGAGCGGTTGCCAGTCCCAAGCAGAGTTGCTATTGTCTCCTGTGCCTCAGCAAGCAATGGGATGCGGTTGTTGGTGGGAGGTGGCTTTGAGCTGTGCAGCTCACACCTGCTCATGCCCAATTCTAGAGACCAACCTGCATGCACTCAAAGCCAGGACACTTGGTGGATGCGCATCTGCATCAGGCAGATCTGCATCTCTCGTGCTGAGTTTGAACCTGCAGTGTGCTGGAAACCGCGCTCACATGCAGGTTGCATGAACAGCCTGGCCTTCCTTCTGTGCAGCTACACAAGTCAGGGCAACTGGGACCTGGTTGGCAACAGCATCCCTGTCTTTTTCATCAGAGACGGCGCTCAGTTCCCAGATCTGGTCCATGCCCTGAGGCCCAACCCGAAGTCGCATGTCCAGGTCTGGCTCAAATGTTCATGTGCCCGCATGCAGTGTTAGTTGCATGGTGTAGTGCAGCTTGGCTGCAGTTGGCCATCTGCCTGCCACTCTGCCTCTGTTACCGAGAGACCGCAGTTGTGCAAGACATTGTGCTGCTCTTGCTTGTGGAGCACAGTAACTGCTCATGGTGTGGCAAATTGATGAGCCCAGTGTTCACAAGGTGACGTAGGCAACTATTGTGCTGCAAGCAGGCTGTCCACATGTCCTGGTCTGCAGGAAGCTTGGCGAATTCTGGACTTCCTTAGCAACTACCCTGAGAGCACCCACATCGTGAGCGCTCTGCAGCTGGCTGTGCACGCTCTCAACACCTTGAGCAATTGCAGGGAGCAGCAGTGTCTGCATCAAGCCATCTCCAACCCCATTGGCTTGAAGCAGTGCATTCTGCACGGGGGTCATCTCTGCGATGGTCCTCATCGTGTCAGTGCAAAGAGCAACATAGCTCTTGCAAGCCCTGGCAGCCATTCTTTGAGATTGCTTCATGGTACTGGCGCAACAGCAGGATTGCTCTTAACAACCCCTGTCATTGCCCTGCAGCTTACATGGCTTCTGGACTATCATGGCATCCCTAAGAGCTGGAGGCACATGGTGGGCCTATGCTGATCTGCTCCTGCTCATCTGCTATTGAAGGCTGGCATAAATGCTGTTCAGAGTGAGCACTGCTGGCAGGGCTTTAGTGCACAGCGCATCAATATTGCTCTGTTACTTCATCTTCTGAGGACATGCATGCAGGAGGGCTATGGCGTGAACACCTTTGTCTTCATCAATGACCAGGGCGCAGAAAAGCTGGTTAAATTCCACTGGAGGCCCACTATTGGTGAGTTAAGGTTCAACAGCGCTTTGTTTAGTAGGGCCGTAACTGTTGGTGCTGCTATATTTGAGCTGGGCTGCTTCTGTTGCCAGCATCTGCCAGCCGACATACTCTGCACATAGCTGCAGCTTGCATGGCCCAGACCTACTGGTGGACTCCACGCAGGCATTGCAATCTCCTATTGCTTGCCAGCTGGTGTATTCCTGAAGTTTGAGGCACACACAAAAATCTGCATATCGCCAACCCTTCTGGCCACCACCACAGCTTGGCAATCATGTAACTGCACAGCTAGACTGCACCTTATGCAGCTGTTGTCTTTCTTGCCCAATGGTCATCCACTGGCAGGCTCTGCAGTTATGGAAGACTCTCAGGTGCAAGAGGTCATGAGGCTGGTCAGTCTCCTAGTGGCCTTCCTACCTTATGTACACAGCAGCCATCCTGTCACAGGTTTTGGGGGCATGGGTGGCACTCAGGCCCAGGACATTTGAGGCTGGTCAACCTCTTGAGTGGCCCTCTTGGCTTGCCTCCACAATTGCCATCCATGTGCAGGCTTTGAGGGCATTAGTGACACTCAGGCACAGGCCAAGGGCATGAACAACATGCGCCACTCCGCTTTCACTCATGATCTTTACAATGCCATCGCTGGTGGCGACTACCCTGAGTGGACCTTCTATGTTCAGCTCATGGACCCAGAGGAGCAGGACAAGCTGGACTTTGATCCTCTCGATGCCACTAAGGTGTGACGTGCTGGCAGCTGCTCCTGGGACTTTCACTGCGACCATGCAATTGCTGTACACTGTGGCTGGATGCTAGCATGGTGTCTAGGCATGGAGCAGTGTCCTCCCTTCCCTTCAGTAATCAAGCATCTCCTTACTACCTCCTGTGCAATTATTTGCTGTTGGGCTAGCCATGCTGCTGAGCTTGCACAGAGCTTTTGTGAAGCAAACATGTCACGGCTGCACCCTAAGCACTACTGAGCATGGAGTGACACGCTGAATGCCTTGACGTGCAGTACTGGCCTGAGGAACAGTTCCCGCTGCGCAAGGTGAGACCAGCTGCTTGGAGCGGGTGTGCCCCTGTTGTTGTCAATCACAGCTGTCCAGCTGGTGTTCAACTGTGTAGGAGGCTCTGCAACTGCTACTAGTACGTGCAAGAATGCTCGCAGTCGCTGCTTCCTGCAGGTTGGTCGCATGGTCCTTGACAAGGTGGTGGACAACTTCCACAATGAAAGCGAGCAGATCGCCTTTAGCCCTCACAACCTGGTGCCAGGTACATCCTCTGGTGCTGGTCCTACCTGAACTGGCTGCTGCCGTAGCTGAGTGTGTAGCATTTTCAAGCCACGCTCTGCTGCCTTGAGGGGACTTCCAGAGATCAAGGCTTCATGCATGCTCATGCAGCCCAGCTCCCAGTGCTGATGAATGCAGCCCAGCCTGATAATGGTCTCATACCTGCAGGAATCACCTTCAGCAATGACAAGGTCCTGCAGTCGCGTGTGTTTGCCTACCAGGTCAGTGTGGCACAATGATCAGGCTATGACATTTGCTGCCTGTCATGCTGAAACCCAAGTGCCACATGACATTGTTGTGGTGTTCCTTGTGCAGGATGCGCAGCGGTACAGGATAGGTGAGGGGCCTCACTTGCTGTATAGCCAGAACTGTTGTCAGTGGCATGCTCTGCTATGTGTTGATGCAGACATCACTGCATTCACTACAGCCTCCTGCCCATCAACCAGCCCATGTTGCGCCTTGCTCTATGAAGATGCAGCTGTCACTGTGTGATGAGTGAAGTGTTGCGCAGGGACTCACTACAACATGCTGCCCATCAACCAGCCCCGCTGCCCCTTCCACTTTGGCCAGGAAGATGGTGCACAGAACTGGATGCACAGGGATGAGGAGGTGAGATATAAAGATGTCGAGCTGTGTGGCTGTTTGATTGTTAGCGGCAGCAGCATTGCGCTCTGCCACATGTCAGCAGCAAAGAGGACTGTCTGGCTGGCCAGCTGCAGCTTGCAGATAATCTTGCACATCACATCTGAAGGCATCGAATAATTTGGCAGATGTTGGGCAGCTATTGCCATCGTATGGTGTCAAATTTGGCGTCTCAGCCTCCCCTCAAAGACGTGTTCCCACACAAGAGTACCCCCTTCTGCCATTGCAGATCAACTACCAACCCTCCACCATCCGGCAGCACTCTGATAGCAAGATTCAGCCCCACCCTGACCAGCAGCTGGTGGCAAAGGAGGAGATCAGGGGTCAGAGAACCCGGGGCGACTACCCGCCCCAGCAGCAGAGCGACTTCCAGCAGGCGGGCGACCGCTACCGCAGCTTTGACCCTGTCAGGTGATTTTGCAAGCTGCTTGTACACCCCAAGCTTGCCAAGCCTGCACTGGCTGCCATACACATAGAAACCCCACATGCAGGCGTGGATTCTTTGAGACACACGTTACTGACTGGCTGGCTGACGAGAAGTTGCCCGACCTGGTGCGCAAGAAGTGGCTGGACATGTGGACAGAGGTGGACTCTGGGCTGGGCAGCAGGCTGAGAGCCGAGGTGGCCGCCATGACGGTAAGCTTGTTGCCGCCAGAAGTTTATCACCAATGCACAGTTTGCCATTCGTCAGGACAAACACCAAAAAACCGTTTGCAGGGTGCAAAGGGCATCAAGGACAAAATTGAGGACACTCTGAGCGGCAATCCGACCAAGGAGCACGTCCATGGCACAACAAAGGCATGAGAAGGAGTACCACTCACTTGTCCTGTCTGCAACCTTTTGAAGTAAATCCCGCCTATGCATGTTCTTAAATGAATGTCAACATCTGCTTGGGAAGTGTCAGTACCTTCTGCAAGAAGCACAGCAACTTTTGCAAGAAGCACAGTTGATCAGGAGTGCCTCATAGCCCTAGGCATATGGTACACCATCAGCCTCAGACCTTCTCAGATGTTGCAAAGGCAAACTCCCGGGGAAACACCTCCCTGAGAACCAAAGTTCACGACTCCAGGGGCCAGGGTGAGCTTGATAGCGGGGGCTTCCTCTGCCTGGGCACCACATGCTGGGTACCACTGCCAGACCTCTGCTGGGGGCAGCTGGCTAGCTCAGGCACTTGCTGGCATGCAGAGAGCAGCGCCCTGCACATGTCCAGCCATTATCAAACTTGCTTGACTCCTGCTTAAAGTAAGTACATTCGGCAACGCCCTGCTTGCAGTCATGTCAGAGAGGCCACCTTCTGCACCTGGTGATGCCACTCTTCTCATGGCAGTTGCAGCCAGCCTCTGGTGTCCACTTTGCACAAACCTAACAAGCTGGGTTTTGGTTGGTTTGTCTTGGCCACAATGCAGTTCAAGCAACACTTTGACTTTCACCCTCAGCAGTGATGTTATGTTACTATGCAGGAGGCAACATCTACATGTTGTTGGTGAGCATTCATGGAGATGAATTGCAGCAAGAAGAGGCATGCATCTAGCTGCCCTAGCCATGAGGAAACTCTTGCACGTCAGGACAGCACAGGCACACATATTGGCAGCAGAGGGACTCACCTGCAATGTACCTACCGGCGTCTGTGAGTTGACCTGTGCTCCAAACCCAGGAATGGCTGGTCTGGGGTGCAGGGGTACGTTGCACCAGGTTTTTTGCGGTGGAAGGTTCTTTTTGGTTACATTGTGCATGTAGCACATGATTATGATGGCATGACAATAACCTTGTTGTTGCCAGAATTAAGCAACACACACACCTTGCCAGTCAGCAGGGTATTCAGCAAGAAGGTGTGCCCCCCCTTTCCTTGGGAGGGTGTGTTCCCATCTGGCATTCTCTGCAGGAACTGGACAATATGCACTTTGGTCCTGATGACATTGCGGCACAGCATTGCATTCATTATCCAGACTTCCTGCTTGTGTTGTGCATAATGACAGCTGCCAGCTGAGGGGGGTGGAGGAGGCAGGCATTTGAAGCTTTCCAGGCGCACTTTTGTTACATTCAAACACAGAGCAATGTCCATGCACGCACATTTAGCCAGGCTACAGAGCCCCAGTTGTTGGCAATGCACCCCCTGAATGAGGGAGTGCGATCATGTGTAGGTGGCCACCAAAGAGGCTGTTGATGCCTTGACCAAAGCACCCTAGATATAGCAATGGAGGTAATGCGTATGGACTGTAGCCAAGAGTGGCCCAGAATAATGGACTGTCAGGCCAAGTCAGAGCAATGACACTGATGTGCTGGCGGTAGTGATGATCAATCAGGCTGAATGACTGATAAGTTGGAAATGCTCTGCGCTCAAGCTGAAAGGCTGGGCAACATGTGACCCACTGAATGCTGACCAGCCATCTGGACCCAAAGATGCAATTTCGATATGTTTGCCTGTTCACTGTACTGGTAGCTACAGGTGCAATATGTCTAGGATAAAACTCAGCTCCTGATGATGTCCAGGAACAAATCCTTTGGACAGCTTGTGTAAGATTCCACCTGGCAGGTAAGATAAGAGCGGACAGGTGGTCCTCTTGGTGATATGGCGAGAACACTACTCCCAGGAGGGTCGTGCATGCGAGGGATTAGCTGATACCCTAAGCGCTTAAGCTCAGTGCAGAAGATGTCTGGGTGCTGTGCAACTGCATCTTGTAGCACCTTGTCCTTTATGGCAATCCACTCCATGCCATTAGGAGCTCCTGCACGCTGTATTTTCCTCATGATGATGACCCCGCGATTGTTACCGGTGTCGACATGAGCCCAGTAGTGCGCCAGCAGCCCCTCCATGGCCCTTTGTAATGATGTGCCAGCTGCCATCATGCACCTTTGGTGCCTCAACTTCAATGCCACAGAGCTGTGCATGGAGCTCCAATAGAGGTCCAGGCTAGTCTCTGGAAGTGATGACACTCAACCAAGCAGTTGCTCCAACCCACTCAACTGCAGTTGGGAAGAGGAAGTGATCCCGGCCAGGCACATCTGCCTCCTGCATCAGCAATGTCATGCATGTGCGAGGGCAAAGCTGATGAACTATACCTGAAAGTATCTAGCTTCTTCAATGATTCCCACCCACTCAGGGGTGTATGGTTGCAGCCTTGCCAGCATATGTGACTGCCCCCTTAAGTAGGCCATCACATATCGAAAAGCCTCTGGATCGCGATCCATGAAATACCTGAACCATGGAGGAGCGCATAGTCAACAGGCTTGCAGAGAGCTCTGGCTCAGCTGTTGGATGTGCAAGCTGGCACAAGGGAGACTCCTTCATGAGCAAAACCCCCAGCATCGTGCGCAGAGCCCAACGCAGCTGTTGCGTGTCGGGACACAGAAACCGACCTTCCTTGGCTGTCCAGATGAGATGGCTGAAGATCACCACCAAACATCCTGGCCAACATGCTTGCAGGCTCCTTGTCAGTGAGAGTGCTCCTCGAGGTGGCATAAAGGGTGCCTCCCACATTGATCTCAACAAGATCCATTCTGGTCAGTGAGTGAGTGAGTCAGCTATACTGGTGTGAGGTCCTGTCTGACGCTGAAGATCTGATTGCACAGACCGAGGTTGTCATGGAGATGGCACGGCCTGCATGCAGCTGAGGAGATGGAACTGCAAAGGTCGCCCTTTGCACACAGGTACCCCAGTCTTCCCTCCTCAGCTGAAGGCACGGCCAACATAGCTGAAGCGCAGCAAGAAAGAGGAGCACCAAGACTTGAACATCTTGCTGATTGGCGCTCCAAGATTGGCTCTCCACGCCAGATTCGGGGCCAGCATGATCAGCAGGCAGATGATGGAGAGGAGGGTCTGCTGTTGCAGCAGACCATATCGCTCGATGGCAGGCTCAGCACAGAGGCCTCAGAGTGCCAAGAGGCACCTCATCAGGTGAACCGAAGACTTGCATGATCCCAGCATGCATTGTCAGCATTGGTTTTGATGTGCACATGCTGCCTGCAGGCTGAGGATAGAGCTCCCGTCAAAGCTTTACCACGCTGGCAGGCTGCAAGGGCCTGCGCGGCCTCTGTGCTCATGCATGACCCCCTGCTGACAGCAACCTTGGCAGGCGTCCTGTTAGGGATCCTGCTGGGTGGCCTTCTGCGCTACAGGCAGATGTCTGTGCAGTCCATCGACCTGATAGGTGTGCCATGGGGTGCAGCAACTCCACACCTCTTGCCTCTATGAATCGCTGACCCCTCATGGGCAATCCCTATGAATGGCAACTGACTTTGTCTCTGCCTGCTACCCCTGCAGGCTTCCCAGGGGAGCTTATGCTGCGCCTCCTCAAGATGCTGGTGCTCCCACTGGTGGCGGGCTCGATGACAGCAGGTGGGGGCTGCTGCCTGCTCATGCAGGAGCTTGTGAACGCCTGAAGGCTGGCACGGATGGTGCTGCTGCATGGCCTGCCCAAAACAGGGGAGAAAGCCTGTGCTTCAAGTGAAAATCCGCCGCAGTGTTGCAGCAGAGCCTGTGCTGCTCAGGCCAGCGGCCTCAACCTACAGCCTCAACTCCCCTGTGCTACCTACAGGTGTGTGCTCCATGCGGGGCTCAGCGCAGAGCATGGCCTCCGTGGCCAAGACCACTCTGGCATACTACGCAGCCAACACGCTGTCATCGGTCCTCTTGGGCATGATGCTGGTGTCGCTGCTGCGCCCCGGGCGGGGCAGCCCGCTCAGCAGCGCCGCAGGCAGCTGCGGGGCCAGCGCGACGGAGGTGAGCTGTGGGGCTGGGCAGCGCCTGCACCTCTGTGCATGGCGCCAGTGTTGCTGCGCCCCTGGCGGGCAGCTCTTGGGGCAACAGAGGTGCATGGGGCATGGACGGTGTTTGCATATCCTGCATGGTCCGGCATGGTATTTGTGCTGCTGCTAAAACTTCATGCCAATTTCTGATCTGAGCCACTGGCAGATGCAAGGCAGTGTCAACAAAGGTGAGCCCCGGAAAAGCTCCATGTGTCACATATATATGTCTTGGCTGCGGAATGCCATGCCAGGCTCCAGCTAGCAGCACAAGGTCTGGATGCGGTTGAAATCTGATAGAACCTAAGCTTGCATGTGGACCTGAAGGCGGTGTTGTTGCCGATCTGGGTTCTGGCTGCAAGCCGCATCCCGAGCTGAGGTGGTGTCAGTATGCTTATGTGAAAGAGGTTTTAACACCCCGCCGACCACTGCAGGTGGCCGCCAGCGACCCTTCATGGTTCAAAGTTCCTGCCCTGGAAGCCTGATTGTGCATCCCAACCTGCCATGTAAATGCCGCGGGGCAACACTGAGCCCAGCAGCAGCCTCTGTGTTCCCAAATTGGTGTACAACTTGCTTATGCCTCAACTCCCTGCTGGCTGCTGCAGCTTAGCTCTGGCCTGGCGGCCGCCCCTGTGTGCCTCTGCTCACTGACGCTCAGTGTCCCCACCCTCACTTCTGAGAGTCCTAGATGCCCTTGATAGCTTCTGCTTCTTGTCAGCTTGCTGCCCTGTCCCTTGCTGCAGGCTACCCGGCGTAGCACTGTGCCCTGCATGCACTGCCTCCTTCTAACTGCTCAGGCTGCTGAAGTTCTTGTGCCACCCGCTGCAGGCTACTCCCACTGCAGCTGCCTCTGCAGCCCTGCCTCTGCCCTGTAGAATTGGCCAAGTCAATACTGTCTTGCATCTGGCTCCTTGCAGTCTCAGTGACAGGGCACTGTTGCCACCTTTGGTTACAACAACACTAGAAATGTCGTTCTGCTGCAGGCCGCCCCCACCCCAGCAGCTGCCTCTGCCCCTCCAGCCTCTGCCCTGAACTCCCTGCTGGATGTCGTGCGCAGCATGTTCCCCGACAATGTGGCAACCGCAGCAGTCAACATGAACATCCTGGGCGTCATCACCGTCTCCCTCTTCTTCGGTGCCTGCCTTTCCACGCTGGGGAACGCGGCAGACAACTTCATAGCTCTGATAGATGTGAGTCTCCAGATGCGCTGTGCTGCATGTGCTGGCTTGGCATATGGGTGCTGAACAAGTGCTGGTGCCAGTACCCGGCGGCACAGTTGGCTGCCTGGCAGCAGCTCGACCTCAGTCGCCAGTAGGTGTTATAGTAGTCTGCAGCCACTGTCTGCTCTGACACACAGGAGAGTTTAAACGTGTCCCTTGTGTGCTGGCTCTGTGTATGGTGCGCCTGAGGGTACTGCCTGGGATCATGGCGATGCCGGCCTGGGCCAAATGCTGGAAGGTCATCTTTTTGACTGCAATGAGGACAGGCTTTCATTGCTATCCTTGATGGCAGTCCACACATGCAGCTAGCAAGCTGTCTTGGACAGCCTGTGCGCCTCCATGCTGCTCTCTGTGGCAGAGTCAGTGCTGTCAACCAGCCCCGCCTGGGCCCCTTCAGACATCTGCAGCAGTGAGCAGCATGATGCTTGTGGCAGGCTTGCTGGCATTGCCCTTTTTGAGCCTTCAACTGCCTGAGGGCCAAATGCCACTCCAATCATGCTCTGCCTGCCTCAGCCTTGTCTGTCCCCCATGCCCTGCAGGACTTCAGGGTGACTTCAATTGGCACTCAGCTGTGGCCCTGCCCTGCATGGTCCCAGGCATGGATGCAGGGCGTCCCTTCCAGCCCCTGCTGCCCAGCTTGCCGCAGACTCACACTCCCGTCTTGCGCGCCTCCTGCACTCCATGCAGGTCTTCAATGCAGCCATCAGCAGGATGGTGTTGGGAGTCCTGTGGACCAGCCCTGTTGGCATCGCTTCCTTGATTGCAGCCAGCATGCTGCGCGCCTGCGACCTGGGCTCCACGCTGGCAGCCCTCGGCTTGTGGCTGGCAACCATCTTCGCCGGCTTGCTGATCCAGGCTGGAGCACTCATGCCGGCCATGCTGTGGGCCGTCACGAAGCAGGGCCCACTGCCCGTGCTGCGGGGGTTCTCGCAGGCCCTCGTCATGGGCTTCGGCACCAGCAGCAGCACGGCGGCGCTGCCGGTGAGGACCCACATGCGGACTGACTCTGCTCAGCAGGATGCCTGCCGCCAGGATGCCTTCTTATCTTGCAAGCATGGTGCTGAAGGGCAGCGGTGAGGTGGCTGGCATCGGCAGCAGCATGGCCGTGCTGCCAGCAGGGCTGCTGGCCGCCTGGTAACGTGTAGGCTCCAACCCTTAGCTGCCGCTTGGTGGCCTGTTGCTTGCCTGCAGCTCCTCACTGGCCACTGACTTACCCATGGCACCTCTGTGCCGTCTGTTATGTAGAAATCTATCATTGTCAATTTCCCTAGCGTCAGCATCTGTGTGCCTCTGTCTGCATGTTTTCACAATCACTCATCCTGCCCGCGCTGCAGGTGAGCATGACCTGCGCAGCCGAGATGGGGTGCAGCGACAGCATCATCAAGTTTGTGATGCCACTGGGGGCCACCATCAACATGTCAGGCACTGCCCTTTACGAGGCAACCACAGTCATCTTTATTGCCCAGGTGGGCTGCTTTCTTGCTGAAAAGTTTTGCTCTGTAGCTCTGATGCTGGCCCGCCTGTGCAGCACTGTTGCCAAAGACCTTTCCGAGAAGGTCATTGTCCTGTGCAACTCTTTTTTGATGTGAGGCTCACCTGCTGCGTGTGCCCTGCCATGGTGTCACCCTCACCCTGCCGTACCTGTTTGAGGCCTGCAGTTCTTGTCATGTGCAGCTTTGCAGTCTGGCGTAAACCTTTATTGCTGACAATGCAGGCTCATGGCGTCGCCCTTACACTGCCCCACCTTTTTGTGGTGGCCTGCACAGCCACCCTGGCAGCAGTCGGTGCAGCAGCGATCCCCTCTGCAGGCCTGGTTACCATGCTCATTGTTCTCAGTGCAGTCAACCTCTCACAGTACGCCTCAGACCTCGCCATCCTGCTCGCTCTGGACTGGCTGCTAGATCGGTGCAGGACAGTTGTGAACATTCTTGGAGATGCCTATGGCATTATCCTGATCAATAGCTGGTGCAGCAAGGGTGAGCTTCAGACGTCTCAGCCTCAGCCTGATGCTCTTGAACTGACATGACGTGCTTTGAACCAGTGCTTCAGCATTCACTTCATGAAACTGGTGTGACAGCCTGCAAAAGCAATTGCAGCTTGGAGGCAAAGCAATCATGAACTGTTAGGCCTGGGGCTGCTGCACTGCAAGAGATATGCCTGCTCTATTGTGGTGTGGCAAGCGCTGGGATCAGTCCTTGACAGAAGCCTTCTCCTGGACCTCCTTTGACAGGTCAGCCTCCTCCTTCTTGTCTGCCTTGCTCTTCTCATCAGCAGCAGTGGTAGCCTCGCTGGGCTGATCTGGCTCCAGCACCTTGACGTTATCATCAATAGCCGCATTGAACGCCTTATCAAATTGTGCCGCCCCTGCAGCAGAGCCACACAGGTCTGTGGAATTTTCCTAGAGCGGTGGGATGGGTCCCCAGGGCTCCAATGCCAAGCAGCGTGTTAATTGCCATTGCATATGAGCATTGTTGACTCCAAGCTTCCCAGTAGGCTGCCATTGCCTGTCATTCTACACTGACTGAGCAGGAAAATGTCGTCCTGCTTGTGACCTGCCCTGCTATACAGGTGGCCATCTGGCTCTCAGGAACATGCAGCACAGAGGACGCCAGAGCAGCATGATGACATTCCTGCTCCCCAGGTCTTCATGCAGACTGCAACTCACTCTCTACGCTGCCAAAGCGGATGCAGAACAGCTCGTTCCTGGCCTCCTCCCCAGCATAGTCGACGGTGGACCACACGCGCGACTTGTCGCTGCCCTCATGGGTGCGCAGGTTGATGCCCGGCATCACTGCAGCCAGAGCACGAGTATCAGGTCTCAGCTGTGAAACACTCTTGCTCAGCATGCTGATCAGCTTCAAGCACAGCATGCCTGTCTCAACCGGCCAGCGTGGGATTATGCTGCTGGTAACCCTTGACATCATGCAGCTGGCGGAGTTGAGCCTGCACACCAGAGTTCTAGCCCAAAGGCTGCAACAGCCTGAGAAGCTGTACGTCCCCTACAAACTGCTTGTCTCTTTGGCAGTGCCAGTGTCATGAGGAAGCCTGACAACTGACATGGAGCGTGCAAAACCAGTTATTATGGCTGTGCACATGGGTGCTTGACATTACTGAAGCCAGCAGGGGAGTGTCAGACTGATGGATTCCAGCTGCTGGGTGCCTCTCAGGCCCCTTGCCGTCTCTCAGCAGGCCTGGCATTGCACTTTTGGTTACATTCATGCAGGGGGCGGAACCTGGGGCCTGTCAGCGTTGGTTCAAAGCACTGCCTTGAGCAGCTGCCATGCAGAAGGCAGCTAGGAAGCCTCTTGGAGCGTTGTCAGCACAATAACAAGCACTATCACAACTGCAGCAAGAGTGTAGCTGATCCGCACACCTGACTTCTCATACATCTCACTGCTTTTGAGCCTGCATGCCCGAAAGCAACAGGGACATGGCTGTCCCACCATGGTGACTCAGACAGAATCAGGCAGGGAGTGTATGCTCACCCAGTGAGCATATGTCCCTGCTGAAACAGTGGCTGGTCAGCAGCACCCTGGGGGCACACACATTGTCAGTCCTGACTTTAGGCACCTAAACTCACAGCGTCTGCAGCAGGGGTGCACACCTACCAGGAGGTCAGCGGGGCCTATGTACATGGTGTCACGCTGCTGCCCTGCTGAGTGTTCGCCAGGTGGTTGGTAGACTGCCGGCTCACCTGTAGGGTTGGCCCTAGATGTGGGCGTCTCCCCTCACTCGCCCATGTCGTTGCCCCTGACCTCAACCAGTCCTTCCCGCATCAGCAGCAACCCCAAGCCTGCCCAGCACATATCCAAACCCAGGGCCTTTACTCCCACTTGTTGACCCTGACCTCCCTGCTGCAGCATAACAATCCGAGCCTGCCCAGCAGTATGCTGCTCAGACGCAGGGACTCACCTATGTGGTTGGCCCTGACCTTGAGGGTCTTTTCCTGCCGCATCAACAGCCGCGTGCGCTCATTCTCCCTGTGCTTCAGCAGCTTGACGACGCCCACTCCGCGCTCCTTCCACTCGCCGTCGTCAAAGCGATACAGCTTGCACTTGCTGCACAGCAGAGGGGCAGGCTGTGGGTGAGGGAACAAAGCATGAGGATGGTAAGCACATCAGGCGCAGAGGCGGGCCTGTCCATCCACAGGGGGTGGATGGACAGGCCCGCCTGGGTCAGAGAGGTGCAGCTTGCGCGTGTTGCATGACAGGCAAAACCCTAGTGGCTGTTTTCTCGATCAACTGGTTTGTTTGCCACGGCTTCAGCATGTCTGACCAACACTCCTCCCACCAACAGCCTTCCAGCTGTTGAGGACAGAATCCTGTTGTTCTGCATGGTGCAGGACCCCGCTGTCGTGCTGCACGCCACTGCCTTGCAGTCAAAGCCACAATGCTAGTCTGTCTGCAACGATGCATGCAGGCGCCAGCTTGTGCACCGCCTGCAGTCATGCTGGCAGCCACATCCCGCCTGGTAGCCCCTCCCGCTAAGCCTGAGCTCTCTGTCACAAAGCTGCGCCACGCAGCCATGCAGCAGCGCCAAAAGAGCCGCAGGGCAGCACGTCTCGGCACGCTGTCAAGACTTTGCCCCCGATGCCTCTTGCTCTAAAGAGCGTGTCTTGTCAGTGCCCACCTCTCAAACATGGCCTCCTCAGCCTCTTCCCCAGTGCTGGTTGCCACCTCTTGCAGCTGGACGATGGGGGTGAACTGGGCCCCGCACTCCTCCTCATCGGCCTCTGCAGCCAAGGCAGACATCTTGAGCATCTGCAGGTCTTTGCACTGATTGCTGGGCCTGGGGAGGCCTATGCTGCCTATGCTGATGGCTGAGTGCATTGCACGTGTGGGTTGGAGGGCAGAATGCCGTTTCTGATAGCTTTAGGCCCTCAAGGGGCCCCAGGGCAGCCAGCAAGCTTTGCCTGCACACAGTCTGTGGGCCCACTGCTGCAGCATCTCTGCAGGGCCGGAGTGCACCGGAGCGCATTTGTGCTGCTTGCAGGGTGGCGCAGGAAGGTGGTCGAGCGTCACAGTGGTGCTTTGACGGCTGCTCGGGCAAATGACACCCATGCCATCCAAATTGATTTGACCAGCTGCAATGGCACCCTGCTGGCAACACAGAGACTGCCACGTTGGCTCACATCGCCAATCCCTCTGAGCAGGTTGACTTCAAGGTAAAGAGCTTTCTCACACCCTCTGCATGAGCAGTCTCCTGGCACTGCATCCTGCCGCCGCCTTTGCATGTGCAAGGACCATCCACTGCTGCCCTCACCTGCACCCTCCGCTGCCTCCTCCTCAGCCTCCTTGGCAGCTGGCGCAGGCTTTGAGGACCCGAAGCCCTTGGAGCCGTCCCCCGCCGAGAATGCTGCACACAACAGGCAGGCCTGCAGAGCCATCTTTGGGTGCAAAATGCAGGCACAGGTGCAGCTCCCCTGTGGCAATGCAATTGCCTGGGCAGTGCAGCACAGTGAATGAGCAAGTACTGAGTTGCACGTCAGGTCACCTTGCTGACAGTGCGAGCAGATTGCCTACCTCCAAAGCCACCGCCGCTCAGATTGCTGCCAAAGATGGGCTGGGAGCTGTTAGAGGTCGAGGTGCCTTCTTGCTGCAGGACAGCAGCCATATGGTATCAAGTTTTGGCACCTGATTGCAATCAATCTTGCTGCAGCCATGTTCTGCCGCCTGATGTCAGGTGGTCCAAGCTCCATTCAAGGTACGGGAAGCAGGATCGCAGGCTCAGCAAACCTTTGGTGGTGTGGACACTGCTGCAGGCGAGCTAACCTCCTGATCTCCTGCCATGATTGTGATCTGGCTGCTGGATCAAGGCACGAAGTTCTGTCACACAGGTATTGAGACCCTTTGGCTTTAGTACCAGGGTTTTCAGGAGATCGCACAGGTGACATGAAGATGGAAGGATGTCTCAGGCATGCCTGGCACGTAGTGGCATTGAGTTCACTTATCTGTCATCATCATTACCCAACGTCTGCTCACTTCAGCCAGCCCACTCGGCAAGCTTGTTCACAGGCTTGCCTCGTCACAGGGGTGGGCGATCTCTTTGGGGGCTCTCAGTAAGTGGCAGCTGCACAGGCAGAGCTCCCAGAGAGCAGGTCTCACATCAGCCATCATGCCATATCCCCACTTGTGGATGGCAGGACCTCCATGACTCAGTCAGATGGGGTGGCCTCTGTTAGCTAAGCAGCGCTGCACAGCCATTGTACCGAATCTGAGTGCCTAGTCGCGGCCATGCCTGCATTTGGCAGGATATTCAGCCAATGCATTGGCGCGGCTCATGCAGCATAGCAGCTGCATGTCCCTGCAGCTTGAGCATGTCAATCCTGGAGCCATTGAGCGAGACCGATGCTCAGCATGGAAGCCCTGCTGTGGACGCCCTGCCCAGCAACCACTATGGCTGAGGGACCGCAGCAGGCCACGGCTGACAAGAAATGAGTTTCTGCTTTGCCAACCGCACGAGCTGCGTGTAGCATGCTGTGCCCATAGTCTATGCTGTGGTCCAGGCCTTCTCTTGAGGTCAGCTCAGCACCAAGTGCAATTGTGAATCTAGCACAAGGTGTGTCGCAGGGCTGCGGCTGAATGAGGACGCCACAAACAACGATTAGTGGAGAGCCCCATCAACAGAGCAGCAGCCACCAGGATCTCAAGCCTCTGCCACATTCAGGACCCCAATAAGGGCTGCGACTGCACTAAGCACCGCCTCTGCCCAGGACTGCATCAAATTTGCTGCATCAGCTGGTCTCACCTCATATGTGGCCGCCATGCTGCCAAACAACCCTCTTTGAACAATTGGCGCTGCAACACTTTAGAGCTCCTGCCAAGGCATTCTGAGAACTCCTGTGCTGAACATAATTGCAGCATTTAGCACAGGCTTTGCTACACTGTTCGTTGTCTGCTTCAAAGTCATTTGCTGCAAGTTTTGACACTGTGCGGGCTGCAAACAGCCATCCTGCGGTGGTGTGGTGAACAATTCTGCTGGACAAGAGGACAGATACTTCAAACACAGCAGAGCTAGTACTGCAGGGCCAACAACAGGGCCCTCCAGCAAAGAACACCAAGACAACCCCAGGAAGCTTGACCACTTGGACTTCTGAAAACTATGACGAGGTTTTTGAGCGCAGGTATTCCACAAGCTTGTTGGCGTTGCTCTTTATTGCCTCCTCTAGGGGGGTCTGGCCCCAGCGGTCCCTCACATTCAGATCTGCCTTGCCCTGCTCCACCAGCATCTTGGTCTGTACACAGGGGAGGCATTCCCAAATCAGTGGAGTTCATCTGATGCTGTATCAGTAGGCCCTGATGGGTGAGGAGTGCACCCTTACCACATACTGCAGATGCCGGATGCTGAGCACCCTGTTGCCAAAGCAACCTTTGTAGCTTGGGCAGCCTCTGCCCAAGCCCTAGGTGAGGCAGCTGCAATTGACCTGAATAGAACCTAACAGCACCGCTGCGGTCTAGTCATCAGGCCAGGTGGTCTGTATGCAGCAGCAGCTGTGCACTGTCAAAGGAAGTCGCACAACTGCAGCTTCCTCAGCTCTCAAGAAAATAGCACAATATTGGCGTCCACAGCTCTCACCGCAGGTAGATTGATCTCGGCTGCAGCGATGTGCAGCGGACGGCGTTTGTCATAGTCGCCCACATTGACGTCAGCCCCCGCCTTCATCAGCCGCCCCATGCGCTTCAGGTCACCCTGTGAGCAAGCAGGCAGCATGGGCTCTATCGCATTCATTGGTGACATGCAGTTGGCTGGTGGAGGCCACAGACTGGGCTGGACATAAAGCTAATGGGATCAATTGACCAGCAGGGCCTTGTCAAGCAGCAAGAAAGTGGCTGATGCTTGTGAAAAGCGTGGCGCATGGAGGCCCCTCAAAAAAAGGAATGGGAATGTGGACTGCACGAAAAAGACTTCTGCAGGGCGTACCTCAAAGATGCACTCGCACAGCTGCTCAGCAGCCGTCTTGCCCAGCCTGCAGGCAAGCCAGGAAGCTGATGGAACAGCTTCTTGCAATGATATCTGGAGAACGTCCGGAATGGTGACAAATTTCAGGCAGAGCCAACAGGGCCTTTTGGACTGGACCCACTGAAACCATACTGCAAGTAAGGCTGCCAAGGGCAGCAGTGCTTGTTTACAGCCCGCAGCAGGCAACAAAGCACAGCATCATAACGCAAGGCAGCAGCGGCAGACCTCAACCCCTTGTAGAGCCTGGCACCACAAGGGCTACATTAGCATGAGAGTGCTGGCATCGCTCTGGCCACTCACTCGGCGCCCCGGGACAGCAGGAGGTCGATGGCAGCATCGTGCCCGCAGGCGCAGGCCTCGGACAGAGGAGTGTGCCCCTGCATGTCCTGCTGGGACAGGCTGGCTCCAGCCGCCGCCAGCAGGTTGATGACGTCCAGGTGACCCTTGCAGGCCGCAAGGTGCAGTGCGGTCCTACAGCAGGGCATGGAGTCATATGTGACATTCCGAATCTGTCGAAATGGATATGGTCATGCCTGAAGGCGGGGCAGATATGCACACTCGCACAGAGCTCATGCGACTCTTTGCTGCAGCACAGGGCAGGCTACAAGCAGTGCCGGTGGGCATGAGGAAGCTGCCAATGAGGTGACCATGCCATGCAGTTCATGCTGACGCCAGGCACTGGAACCTGCCAGGCAGCATGCAACAGCAGCTTTGACGGAATGACACCACACAGCAGTCTTGCTGGAGGCTCCAGCTCATCAGCTCTACAGTTGGGCAGGCAATGCCGCTGGTTGGGTAGGTGCAAGGGCTGCAGCTTCTCAGAGAGCAGCTGGGCTTGCCTGCCATCGTAGTCACTCGCATTGGCCGCGAACCCCTGCTGCAGCATCTGCAAGCAGGAGGGTTGATTGCATCAGCTGATGGCACAGCTTGCATTGTACACTCTCATGCCAATGCGTGCCGTGGTCCAACATTTTATTGCCTGCTGGCAGCGGCTATGCCTGGTCCTCTTCCTACATTGCTATGCAGGCCCCATGCCTTGCAAAGCAGGTGTGGTCGTATCGCCCGAGGGGCTTCACGCCGTGAACGGCGCTGCAGATGTCTGCAGCACTGCAGCAGCCAGAATTCTCACCCTCAGGCTCCCAGCCAGGCACTGCAGCATCCAGCCTCTGCATGGTCAGTGATCCAAGTGTCCTATGTGCTAGCCAAGTCCTGGTGCAAAGGGGCAAGGACAAAATCTTGCAGCAGCAGTCAGCTGCTTCTGAACAAGCATCTTTATAAGAGATGCAGAGCCTTGCACTGTACTGGATTGCATTGGAGCTCGATGTCAACAGAAGTTGGCTGCGCCCAAACAGTCCTCTCTGAGACAGTCCGTCACCACTTGCTGTACCAACACGGCGTCATCCTTGGCTGCTGCGTGCAAACCTTGTTTGACCTGGTACCAGCTCAGTCCCTGCCCAAGCAGGCCTATGTCCTAGTGAAGGTGGGATGCGCCCATACAGCCCTCTCAGAGACAGCCCACTGCCCACCTGCTGTATCAATTCAGTGTCCCCCCTGGCTGCTGCATACAAGAAGTGGGTCATCCTGTCCTCGTCGTGTTTTGCGGTGTGCTGGTGCACCAGAGTGCGCACCCGCAGCAGGCTGCCCAGCACCTGCAAGGCAAAGTGTGTGTCTCAGTGCCTGCCCCAGTGATTGAATCTTGCCCTGGACCTGCAGGCTCATGCACATTCCACAGCACAGGGGAGGCTTGTTCTGGCTGCCAAGCACCTGCAAGGCAATGGGCACTGTGTGTGTCAGCTTTGGGGGACTCGACCAAAGCGTCCCAGCAGGACTTGCAAGCTGTCATGTGTTGCACAGCACAGGAAAGGCTGGCTTGTGCACAAGCACCTGCAGGAGGGCAAGGGAGACAGGCACGTCAGCATGGTAGATGCAGGCACCCATCAAGCCTGTGTTGCCATGAGAACACTTCACTGCCCTCAACCTGCTGCTAGGAGCGGATCATGCGCATCATGCAACTGATGCCGGGCACACTTTGAGGGCCTTGACATGACATGCAGTGCCTGATCACTTTTGCAGACCCTCAAGGGCCTGTGCTTGCACACCCATATTCTGGTACGGGCATAATCCCCACCTGCTGCTGGGAGCGGCTCATACGCATCACGCGGCTGCTGCGGGGCACATTGTAGGGGTCCCAGGACGCCAGGGGCCGCCCATCCCGTGGCTCAAGGCCCGGCGGCCCGGAGTCGTGGCGGCTGCCCTGCCCGCTGGAGCCCTGGGAGCCATCCTGCTGAGCGTCGCCATCCTGGGCGCCGCCAAAGGGCGACGGGGGAGCTTGCCGGGAGCGACTCCGGGGGGGCTTGCTGGCGCCGGCAGCTGATGGGCCCTCACCTGCAGGCGGGTGGCGGCTGGTGGAACGCATGCTGTGAGGTCAGCATCTAGGCTGTGCCATGAGCTGGCAGGCTCAGCTGGGCAGGTTGAACTGGGCAAGGTGACCCCAGAAGAGGATTGTTGAGCCAGGCAAGCAGGCAGGTGGCGGCTGGAGGGGTGGGTGCAGGGCAGTCAGCAGCCGTGCTGCATGCTGTGTGCACTTCCCCCTCCCTGTCTCCCTCCCCTTGACAAGAAGCAGAAAATGGTTGTTGAGCCAGGGAGGCAGGCTGATCAAGCAGGTGGGGTGAGTGCTGCCAATGTCGCCCCTGCATCTGGCATAGAGTCTAGCAGCGGCTGCCACAAGCAAATCTCCTGCTACCGCAGGACTATGCAGGTAAGGATCCTGGGTCTGCCTTCATTGTCTACAGTCCCCAGGGTCAAGTCTCAAGAGCAGTGGTTACCCATGACAGGCTGATCTCTTGCGCCCTAAAGAGCAGGGGCAGGTGCAAGCAACTGCAAGACTGGGTGCAAGCTGGCTGGCCTTCACACCTGCTCCTGCTTGCTGCCAACATGCAGTGGGAGGCTGGGGTGCCACAAGCAGACCATGCAGTCAGAGGCAAACAGGTCTTGCCTTCTGCCAGTGCTTCTTTCTGCTGGTCTCTGTCCAGCAGAGGCTGTAGCATTGCCTGATCTGAATCCTGCCCAGGGTCCGGAATGTTGACTTTGACCAGGTTTGGCTCAGGGGCTGCAACACATGAAGGACGCAGGTCAGGCCAGTAGGACTGCGCTGGCAGCAGGCAGGCACAGCCATACCTGAGAGCAGTCAGGGTGTGTGCACTGCCGCTTGCAGCGCAGCAGGCACAAAATTGGGCAACTGGAACCCAAGAAGCAAGGTCCAGAACCCCTTGTCGCAAATGATTTCTCTCAGCAAAGTCTTTGCCAGCCCCTCACCATGATCAATTACCTCCTTGCCAGCCCAGACAAGCTGCAAATTGTCCCTTGGTCAAGCCACTACATGAACGTGTAAAGGCGGCCCGAGGGCCAGCCGTCAAGCACTTTTACTCTCAGACAAACAGAGCTGTTGCCAATGTCCCACCGTGGTCCACTGCCTCCTCGGTGGCCCAGGCCAGCTGCAGGTTGTCCGGCATCTGGCTGTGAGGCACCTGCCCTGCCCGCTCCCCAAGCTGGCCAGCAAACTCCTCCGCCACGGCCTGGTGCAGGCAGGCGGAACAGGTGTGTGTAACGTTTCAGCAGCTTGCTTGGCGTCTGGCAACACAGCACAGCACCATGCGAGGCGTCTGGCAGCAGGACAGCAGCGTGGCAGGGTGGCGAGAGGCGCTGCATGCAGGCCGCTGGTGGCCCACAACAGACAGCGCAGCACTGCACGGACTGGGGCAAGCAGAAAAAAAAAACCTTCAGAAATGCATTCTTGGGTAGCATGCTATTCTCCCCTGCAAGAGCACCGCTGACACAAGAGAGCTGGAACCTTACCTGCCCTGTCTACCTGATCAACATGCTCAAACAGGGCTGGAGAGCACAGAACCTCCACCTGACGAGGTGAGACCCTCCAGCACGAGCACCCTGGTCTAGCAGCCGTCTCAATGTCAGAACCCCACCTTGCCAGCACCTGTGCCGCAGCCCCTGATGCTGCGGCCTGCTATCAACACCTTGACCAGATCTGCAGCAATGTCATGCAAGCCCATCTTGAGTGTACATGCCTCACCTCAGCAGCCCTGTCTTCAAGGTTCTTCAGCATCTGCCGTGTACCAATTGGGAAGGCTGCCTTGATGCTGTCGTACGCAGCTCGGGGCACAGCCATGACGCGGCACACGCTGCAACAGGACGCACCAGCAGCCACTTGGTGGCAGAACAGGCAGCAGAAATGAGCATGGGCACCATCCATGATGCAGGTCATGCTGCGTGCTTTACTTTAGGATGCAAAGCTCAAGGTTGTACGGGCATGTCTCAGATGCAGCACTTGCTTCTCTCAGCTGCATCTTCTGTGCAAGCAGCCGCGATACAGGTCCCTAGCTTGGGATTGTCTGCTGCAAAAGGCCCATAGCAATATTGTGTTCCACCTGGCCACCATTGGACCAGGCAGTCTGCATGAAGCGCAACAGTGCTGGCAAGGATCAGGCTGGCCTTGGCGGGGAGTCGACACAAGTAGCAATGCTGACGTGCAGCACACCTGACGGTGCGCACAAACTCCAGCTGGGGGATCTCGGTGAAGAAGGCCACCTCACCAAAGCACTGCCCATCAAACAGCAGGGTCCTGCAGTGCAGCCAGCCGGGATGCATGAGCAGAAAGGCCCATTGGATGGAGATAGTGACTGCCTTGGGTGTCTCTGGAGTGCCATCGATGGGCTGGCTGCAGCAGTGACAGCCTACCTCCCGGTTGTTCAAGATATCATGGATGAGGTCACACTGCAACACGCCAGGCTAAGATATGCATCGATGCTGGCAGGCCTGCAACTCTGCGCTTGGCAATGCCTCCACGACCTGAAAGGCAGACCAGCACTGGAGTCCTCAAACTTGGGAAGCTACTGCATCACACAATAGCAGCAAAATAACCATGCTAGAGCGTGAGTGCCTCCTGACAGACTCCATGGTGTGCTGTGCCCATCTGCTGGTCACCATTCAAGGGATGAGGTATTGGGCACCCCAGCAGGCACATCCAAAACAACCAGATGCCCGGCTGGCTGCGACCACCATTTGCAATGGGGCTGAGCACTGAGTTGCCCAAGGCACAGGACCGCCTTACAGTTGACGGCAGGCAACTCTGCAAGGGGATCTGTGGCTGAGAGCCACCTGCCAATTGCCATGTCCTCCCTCTTCACTCCAGCGCCAGGTGAGCAGTGCTCAGCCACAAGGTCCACTTGGAGGGAGGTCCTGCCCTCAACAGTAAGGCAGTCCTGTGCCGCAAAGGTCGATGCCCCCACCTTTGCTGCCCACTAGGCACACCAGGCTTCCAGAGCACTGCACACCTGGCCCCGTGGTTGTTGGGGCCACCGGTGTCACCCCGCATGGAGCTCCCGCTGTCCATGTTGAGCGCAATTTCATCCAGGCTCTCATTGTTGTCAACCTTCATCGTCTCCAGCATGCCGCCCACCACAATGTACAACTCGTTCACGTGGTCGCCGATGCTGAGGATCTCCACCTGCAGGGCCAAGGGAAGACTTGTGTCAAGTAGATGCATGGCAGATGAAGCAAGCATTCACAGCTCATATGATTGGGGTACCAAAGCTCAGCTCTCCACCTGCGGGAGCGGGGCTGACACTGGTGCTCAAGTATACCCATGGCAGGCTGAGCACTGCCGTGTGCTGTTTGCAATGATGCGGCCTGCATGCCCCAAGTCCTGTCAGCCCCAGAGGAAATGTCGTCTTCAAACATTGCACATGGTCACCCTGGAGCAGTACAGCTCAAGGGCAGCACGTAGAAAAACTCTTGCAGCATGCTTTGCACCCTGTGCAGCCAAGACCTGACAGCCAGCAATTTCCCCACAAGCATGACAATGCTTGCCAGCCTGCACAGGAATGACTTGCTGACCAAAGACGTCATCTTGGGCGTGGTGGGCATGGCATCAATCCCATCAGATGTTCAGCATGAGCCTCCTGGCATGACCAGCTTGTCCGTCTGCCAGTCCAGCAGGTAGTTCCGCTGGCAGATGATGCTCTATGGCACAGCCCAGTAGGGCATTCAGCAGCGTAGGCTTGCACCCCTGCAACAGAAGTCACTGCCCCCCAAGCATCTCTTGCCCAAGCATGAAGTGATTGCCTGACCTTGGACATAACGCAGGGCAGTGGCAGATTCCAGCAAGACCTCCAGCAGCACTGGACTCCAAATCTGGATGGGTCATTACAAGCTGTACCCTGGGCATGAAAAGGTGCACTGTGGCAGACCCCAGCAGGGCGTCCAGCAGCTTGGGCTTGCACCCCTTGAAGAGGTAGCACTCCTCCAGCTTCTTGAGGTAGAGGAAGCGCAGGATGCGTTTGCGCAGGGGCGTGGGGTAGATGTTGAGCACATTCTCATCACTGGACTCTGCGTTGTTGAAGTGCAAGCGCAGGTGGGCCTCCATGGCTGCGTGCAGGTCCTGCAGGCAGGCCATGATTGTTGGCAACCCTCCCACAGCTTCGGCTGTACAGCGCCCCTGATCGTTGATTGGCAGGAGCACATGGTCCTTTGGCTGCATGCAGGTCCTGCATGCAGCAAGGGTTTCAGGGTGATTTGCATGACAGTCAGCAGGCAGGTTCAAGTTGCTGCAGACCTCCCACAGCTGTGGCTCCACAGCATCCCTACTAGATGGATGGCAGGAGCACATGGGCTTCTGGCTGCATGCAGGTCCTGCAGATAGGCTGCGCTTGATATGATGGAGTGTTGCAGCGCCGCCCCTTCAAACAGCTTGACACAGAGTTGCCTGTGACCAGCTTCATCCCTTGCAAAGGAAACTAATTTTGGCGCAGACACGTGTTTCCCACGGAGCCCAACATTGTTGCAGATGGCTTTCCAGCTAGGTGACTGACCTCAGGTATCTTGTTCATGTTGCTGTATTTCTCCAGAACACCACTCTGGGACCGGTACCTGCCAGTGCGCTCATCATGCCGGATGACCAGCAAGGTCAGGCTACCTGCACGTGGGTGCAACCCAATTACATAAAGTAGCCCATAGGTTTCAGTCACTGAAGTGCCCCTGCACGTGTCTGCTGCATAGGGCCGGCCAAGACTGGGCACACGTGCACGCTTTTATGGTGTGGACGCACAATGGAGGCGTGCTCATGTGTGTGGCAGGCACTTGGTAGCATTCCGCACATACAAAGTGCACAGAGTACTCGCCAGCTCTAATCCTGCGCATCTGTGAAAGCAGCACCCTTGCATGCCTTGGGCAGCTAGGCCAGAGCTTGCCCTGCGCATTACTGGAGCTGGGGCTCAGCTACCCAAGTCATACAATGGCGCCTGCTTTCACACATGCCCAGGGCTGAGGCTCGCACAAAAAGTTGTGCAGACTGTAAATGCGCAGAATGCTACCAAGGCTCACCACAGTACAGGATGTGCCATCTGTTTGTGCACTCAACATAGGTAAAGGGAATAGTCATGAAAGCTCTATTGGGCAGGCGCCAACTGGGCAGAGCTGCCTCGCCTGTGATCCAGGCATTGATGACGATGTTGGTGAAGATGGAGAGTGTGCAGAAGATCGCCTCGGCCACATTGAAAGCGTGCAGGTCGCCATAGCCCACAGTGGCAAAGGTGACAGCAGACCAGTACAGGGACCAGAAATCTGCAGCAACAGGGGTCAAAGTCAGGGGATTGGCACTGCCGGGCATTGAGAGAGATGCTGCGTGGCGGTGTGTGCCAGCTGAGCATGCTGGCTGAGCTTATCTGACAGGTCAGGCGGCCCATGCAGGAGCTCTGAAGTGAACAGCAGGTGTAGGATGCGGGAGGCTGATTGCCCATGCATGGCCTTGTCTGCGGTGAAAGTGAGATTTGGGCAAAGCAGGGGTTGTGCAGCATTCTGCACACACAGCACACCATGTCTGGCTGCATGGAGTGCATCATCTGTCATGCCCAGCCATGGGACTGCAGGACTCACATCTCAGGATCTTGACGTCAGTGGCCAGAACGAGGTTGGCATTGGCGCCCACCCACGTGCTGTCGGTGAACCCCTGCTGCCTTGCAATGAAGTAGAAGATGCAGGCAGACCAGTGGTTGCAGTAAAACATCACCTGCAGGCATCCAGCAGTTTGGTGGCTGGCCCAATCAGTTCTGTACAGGCTCACTGCTGCCGGCGCCACTTCCAAAGCACCAGGCAGTGTGATGACCATGGAGCTGCCACTGCCAGGGGTACGAACCCGTGCTGAGCAGGTTTCAACCTCTCTCACTGTTGCTGTGGGTAACCTGACAGCCTTTGTGGTGCACCACAGTTCAAGGACTCACCGATAAATTGCGAGCCAGGGTGACCCAGAGCAGGCTGATGCTGACTTTGAGCTCTAGGAACTGGAAGAAGACGAGCACGCGGTACAGCCTGAGCTGCATGCCACAGAGCATAGCCGTGAGGTTGAGTGCACAGCCTTGCTTCAGGGATGGCCAGAACAGTGGCTGCACAGCTCAGCGCTGAGGCATGGTAAGTCACACCCATGGCTGCTGGCAGCTCATGCCACAGCGCACAGCCTGGAGACTCAAGGCAGAGGCTTGATCGGCACCTCATGACTGGGACTGCATGCTGTCAGATGGCACCGATGCAGCTGCTGAGGGCAGGCTTGCATGTGCAGGTACCATGCTGAGCAACTGCTGCAGGTGGCAGTGCCTGAGCCTGAATGATGGCAATGCACACACGATCAATCTCCCCAGGTGCCTGATGCCAATCCAAATGGCCAGCAGGTCTTTCCTGAGGCGGAGCACAAAGGCAGCGGCCTGCTGGCTTCAGCAGCGGTGAACACAATGTGTTGCCAGCCCTGCACATTCTGCAGGGCCAAAGTATGGGACACATCTCTTGCAGGGCTGCTGCTGTGCTCACCAAGCGCAGGAGCTGCAGCAGGCTGAGCCAGCGCTCCTGCTTGTGGGTCATGTGCTGCCCTTGAGCTGCACAAGGAAGAAAGAAAAACTTATGGCATTGCTTCTTTTTGGGTGTGCACAGTGGGCAACGCTCTGCTGGTGTAGGCACTGCCAGCTGAGTGACTGCCGTGAACAGTGGCAGTTGGCCATGCAGCAGTGTTGCAGGTGAGTGCATGGCCGTGAGAGGTAGGTCGGAACGGCTACGAGCGAAGAGTGCAGTCCGGTTACCAACAGTGCATCCCACAAAATGTAGGTATCTGCAGTTCCAGTGCATGAGTCAGCAGCACTGGTGCCACCAGGACCCTTGCTCACTTGCGACCAGAATCCAGTCAAATGGGAACCACGCCATGAAGTCCACTATGAAACGGAGCCTGCATGGCAAGCAGCACTAAACTTCAACAGAGCACCCCCGCTGCAAGAGCCTGCGTCAGCAACAAGCATCTTCAGGAGTCAGCAGTTGTGCCCCAGTGCATAGATTGTCACAAGAGGCTGTCCTGCAGGCAGGCTGGCAGGATTCCATTGACATGCACCTGCTCAGTCCACATGGCAGCAGAACTACACTGTGCTCATGTACAAGGCAGGGGCACAGAATGAAGCTCCATTTCTGCACACAGAGAGTGTGGTCAGGACAGCATGGCAGACCAGACCTCCCACCTTATTCTGTGTGGTGCTGCCGAGCCAGCCAAGCCAGCAAGGCAGCAAGGCAGGCAAAGCACAGCCAGTTGCCAGCCAGCAGACACCATGACATGTCACTAACACAGCGCTTGGCACTGTCAGCAGCTGCAGCCTCAGAATGCAGCAGAGAGACGATACATGACAGCTATGGAAGGGACTGCACCGCGCAGCACGGTAGCCACACACACTGATTTGAGGCAACCCCATAATGCGGCAAGGCAAGCAGCAGCCATCAGACACTTACTTGAGGTAACGCTTGGCAATGTCTAACACCTCAGTGACCAGGATGTCGTTTTCTATGTAGGCCACACGGAAGCTGATGACCATGTCCACACCAAAAATGACCATGGAGACAAAGTGCCACAGGGCGTTGAAGTCGCTGTAAGGGCTGCAGGCACAGGCAGAGGCAATCAACGGGTGCAGCACACTTGTGGGCCGGCAAAGGCATGTAGGGGGTGCAGCACTCTTGTACCCCGCAGCAGTGAGAGACTGCAGTGCAGTGATCTGAAATACCCAACAGCACTTAGGCAGTGTATACATGGGCTGGCAAACGCATCTGGCAGATACAGTGCATTGCAGACAGTAAACAGCAGCAGTCAGGCATTGCAGTACAGTGTGAGCAGGACCCAGCGGCAGTCATAGGGTGCCTTGCACGTTTCATCAACACTCAGAGGGTGTCTAGCTACTTGACACACGCCTAGGGCAAGCAGGGCGTTCATCGCTTACTATGGGCCGGGGACTTGCAGGAAGGATATCGCAAAAGGGACATAGACACCTGCATGCAATCAGGAGCTGTCAAGTGTGACATCAGAGCATGTCGGGCTGTCAGGGCGCAGTGCTGGCCAGCAGCCAGACAACTTGCTGGCACCTACAGACTTAAGTAATTCCCTCTTTGTCTGACTACACCAGCCAAGGGCATGCCTGCTTGTTGTAGCAAGATGTCTACAGCAATGGTGTGCTGTAGCTTGCTGCTTCACACAGGGAACGGCTGCAGACCAGATCTGATCGCTTTTACACAGGGCAAACAAGGAATTGTGCATTGTGAGAAGCCAGATGCAATCCAGCACAGGCTGATGTGCCAGCCAGCCCACCTGAGCTGAGCAGCCACCGCTGGCCAGGAAACCCACAGCATTAGCCAAAAGCAGCACATGAGCAATGTTCCCCTTGGCTGCTGGCACTTAGCTTGACCTGCCAAGGCAGTCGCCACCTGGGCTGTGCAGCCCCATACCTCCTAATGAATTGCAACTGTGGCTGGCCCAGATGCAGGGGAATACCACAAAGGTCCCTCTGCTGGGCACCTCTACTGAGCAAAGGCAACTGGGCCCCCAGATCATGCAGCTGCCAAACAAGCCAGATGCGCCCTCTTCTGGGGCTGCTCAAGTGCATCCGCCGCTGGCCCAAAAGACAACGAGCAGGCCGCTGTCACATAGGTCAGGCAGAGCTGCACATCAGTCTGACCCAAGACCCTCACCTGTCCAGGCAGCTGCCACACAGGTGAGGTACAGCCATATCCTGTACTCCATGCTGAAGGGGTGAATGATGAAAGGTGGCAGTGTGCCCCCTTCCACTTTACGCCTCCTTCGTGCGGTCATGATCTGCAGAGTGGTGTGGTGCCACGCTGGAGAGGGGGCCCATGATGTGCTGCAAGCACTAGCATTGTGGGCAATGTACACCAGCGACTGTGAACCCGAGACACATGCCCGACAGGGCGGCTGCCTTAGATCTGAGGCTCTTGCGCATGCACAGCTCTGTGCAGGGCAGACAATGAAAACCTTAAATCACTCCTGCCCAGAGATGCCCTTTGCACGGCTGCCTGCCTGCATGCGGAGAGTGCACAACCATCTGGCTTTCACAGCCTCTCAGTCAGCTCAGTCACTGACGCAGCTGCCTGCCCATAGCCTCCACCCAGCACCCCGCCATGCAGCCCATGCAGCCACAGCTCACCGTGTTGGAGGGCACAGCCATCTGGGCGCTGGCCGACAGGACCTTTGCGATGTGGGCATCCTCCTGGGACTGCCTCACGCTCTCATTGTAGTGGTTGCCCCTGTGTGTGGACCCCTCGTTACTCTGCCTGCAGGGGCAGGCATGAGCCCTCACAGCGCAGCCCGCTCGCCCAGGCAGGCTGGGCATGTTCCTGCAGCAACCCCTGCTGTGGCTGGGCAGCTGCAGGCTTCAGCAAGGAGGCGACCTGAACGGCGGGTGACACTGAGTACCTGGCCTCAGGCCCACTGCCAGAAACCCCTGCAAGCTGCGCATTGCCCTGACGCACTTCATGAGGCTCCTGTGCCCCTGGTGAGGGGCACCACGGCAGCTTCCTGCTGGCAACTGGTCAGCGCCAGTTGCAGTCTGGCGCTTGTACAGCAGAACTGCTGGAAAGGCAACCATGTCTCACAGCATGTAGAAGTTGGCCAGGCAGTCACTCCTCACAGCACAACAAGTTTGGCCAGGCAGTAACGCCTCACCAGCCCGAGGTGGCCCTCTGCAGGAACCCCTGCTTATCCTGTGGGTTGCCTACATCCTGCTGGCTGCTCGCTCTGGGCATCCCATGCCTCGAGAGAGCCCTTTGCAAGTCTGGTCTTGAGGACGCTCTGCGCAGCTCAGGTCTTGAAGAAGCCCTGTTCAGCTCGGGCCGGGAAGCGCTGCGCTGCACAGGGTGGAGCTGCTGATGACCGCCACCGCCCAGCAGTGGGGTGAGGGGCGTGGGATGCTCATGGGAGGCCCCGTGAGTGGTGTGCTGCTGCGGGCGGTGCCGCCTGTCACGCTCGGTCTCCGGTGTTGCATTTCGGGCAGCAGTGGTTTCAGCAGCGTTGCCGCCCGCCATTCTCACCCTGCAGGAAGTCTCAGGGCAAGCTGCCTCAGCGCCAGACCATAGGGAGCTGCGCACTGCAACAAGCCAACACGATACTGAACAGACTGAGCCAGGGTCTGGGTGCCAAAAGCTAGACAGCACAGGAGCGGTGAGCACCCTCAGGATGAATGAAATTGATGCTGCACTGCCGCTCCACTGCTTGAGGCAGCATGTGCTTGGCAGCATCGTGGCTTACCCAGTGGTTGAGCACAGACTGTCCTTGGGCCGTGGGCGCAGCGTCGCCTGCAATTTACAGATCACCTCAAGTCCGCTGGGGAAGGGGATCTGCACTGTAAGCAACATCAAACAAATCGGATCGCATGGCTCAATGACTGTGCCTGAACAGAAGCAGCTGGTGCTCGGTAGACCCCACCTCAAGCGGGCAAAATCCTCAGGAGCTCCAAGTGCCGATACCTGCACGCCAGGTCAACACAATGCCAGGCATTTCTGCAGGGAGAGGGGAGGTTCCTCGAGATCCTCTGTCGCCCAATGTTGACCTGCAGAAGCCTGCAGGCTTCTAAATCCACTGAGCAAAAGGCATGTGACTCTGAGCCCAACAAGCCATGATTTGCACAGCAAGCTGAAGACCTGCTGTCAGGCTGGGGTAGGCCACCCATGGATGCTTCCACAGATCAGCAGGGGACCTTTTCCTACCGGCAAACCCTGGCTGGCTGGTTCAGGACAAGCAAGCATCCACGCTCATGCAGCACAGAGATTCTCGCAAACCAAATCCCCCATTCTGGTGCAAGCAGGGTGTGCAGCACGCACAGACCTGGCCAGCCGCACAAGTGACAGACCACCATTGCTTTCCGCACTGACGGCTGCCACTACACAGACAGCAGGAGGGTGGGCACCTATCACAAGCTGTCCTTCAGAGATATTCACTGGTGTGGTTGCGGACTAGAGTGTCATGGCCCTTGGCTGTGATTGTGACAGCAGGCTCCAACTGCAAGGGCGCCTAGGCCTGCCACATTGTGGCTTGAGTGAAACAGCCAGGTGTTCAGGATTCAGGGGTATGCATTGTGCAAAGCTCTTGGGCTGTCAGCATCGCCTGAGGGCGCCGCACCTTCTCGAGCAGTGGGATCATGCAGCCAACACTGAGACGGCTGAAGCCCCACACATTTACTCCTGTAAGCTGACGGAGTGTCAAGCACCTGCAATGTCTGAAGAGGCGGTGATGACAGACATTTGCTGTGCATCCTGACATGATGACTTGCGTTCAGCGTGGGGCATTCAGATCAAGTTTCATGGCTTGTGTATGACTGAGCTGCTGGGTATCAGTTGTCTGCTGTAGCTTGTGTGGACAGCTGGTGGGAGGCGTCAGTTCAGCATGATCACATTGCAATAGCACACTGATGGCCATGCTGCTGCTCTGAGCTGCCCTCCTGATGCCCAAAAGGGGTTCCCTGCGGCTGTGACCCACCCTCGTAGCAATCAGCAGGGCTAGCCTGGTGCTGGATTTGGCCATGTCGGCCCTGCTGCTCAATATTTGGTGGGACATGGGGTAGGGTGACGCAGGCCTACTGCTGCCAGGGCTAGGACTGAGCTACATGCGCGATCTGAAGTTGCCGGCATGCAGTGTCCTTAGCACCAGCTGCAGCTGGCTGTTGATGGCAACGTGCTGCTGCATGTGCTGCTGCAGGCCTGCGAGAGGCGCAGCTGCAGTCTGCTGGTGAGCCTGTGTTGCAGATGTGGTGGGCACGGCAGCCGCCTGGGGCTGAGTTTGCAGTGCAAAGGCAGCTGTAGACCCCTCTGCCTGCAGAGAGGTGGCCCTGACATGGGACTAGGGCACTGGCTAGCCCTGCAGCATAGGCTCCTTGCTACAGCGCGAGGTGCCACAGCTGGGGCCGAAAAGCGCCTCTGCCTTGCAATGGCTGCCTGCTGTAGAGCGAGCTGGCCAGGCTGACGGACTTGGCCATGGGTTCTACGCTACCCGCGCAGTGCCAGGCAGAGGGTGACTGACTGGCCTGAGCCTGCAGCTCTGCAATGCGCTGGCAAAGGTTGCCTTCAGTCTGCTTGAGGCAGCCCACCTGCAGCAGCAGCGCCTGCATGGCAGAGGAAACATGTGTGCTCAGCATGCGTGCCTGACCCAAACCAGGTGTGGGAATCACTGCGCCAGCACCTCCACCGCTGCAGCGCCTGAATTTTCAGGGCGAGCCTGTGGGCTCCAGCAGGCTGACCTAACACCAAAATGGGCAGATGAGCCTGTATCAGGCTGCTGCAGCAGGCCCTGCACATGCACGGGGAGTAGGTGTGCTCAGCAGGCTGAACAAGCACCGGTCTGGATAGCTGTGCTTGCAGCCAGCCTGCTGCAGCAGCACCTGCACCTGCGGTGTAGACGTCTGCGCTGAGCAGGCTACTGGTCCGACTCTCTAAGCTCTGGGTCACGCCTAGGCAGCACCACATGAGGCTGTGGCTGGTGCCTGAATAGTACATGCAGCTCACTCACAGGAGACCATGCCATGTCAGCAGTTTGCTGCAGTTCACTGCACATGATCGCTGAGACACGGGGTCAGTGTTCGCCCATCTCACTGCTTAACTGCTGGGGTCAGCTGAGTATGCGACCTGCACAGCTCTGCTCCCTGATACAGCCATCAGGCCACCTCAGGCAGCCTGCTGGGCCAAATGCACCTTTGCGACAGGATGATGGCCAACACCATTCAGTAAACAGCCAGACTGTCCTGAGCAGGCCAGCTCAGCTCTGTACCCGACACCCACTGGCAGCTCTGATATTCTGCAGGCATTTGCGGCAGCTGCTTCAAAGTCAGTGACCAAGGCCAAGGAAGTGCAAGAGTGACTTGTTGAGCTCAAGTCTGTCATTTCTATGGAGAACAGGCATTTGCAGACACAGGGTTTGGTAAGGACAAGCCAAGCTGACCAGAAGTGTGCCACCCCAACAGGAACTGATTCCCCAGACATCGCCTTGGTACCAGAGATGGCAGTGCAGCAGCAGTGTGGAACACAACAATGATCCTTGCAGCCACTCCTGTGAGAAGCCAGCACGCAGCCCTAAACAATGTTGCGCCCAGATTATTTCTCGTATACTTACTGCATTGGGACGAACCGGGCGCTGCTCATATCAAGGCAATCTCGCCGCCCTTACCTGGTAATACCAGTCGCCATGTCGTACGACAAATTGCAGCAGCAAAGCAAGATGTGCTCGTTTGGTGAGCCTGTGCCTGCACAGAGCCTGCTGTTACCTGCTTGAAAGACTTCTGGATTGGGTCACCAGCTGGGCAACTCTGCAAGCTCTCCAAGTGACCAGCAGCACGCAACAATACCCTGCTTGCTTGACACCTGCCCCTCTGCTCAACAGCCTCTCCTTGTAGACCTTCTCCGCAGTGCATGTTATGCCATGCCTGTGACAGGCACCAGCCTCTGTGTTCCAGGCAAATATTTTGCTGAATTAACTGAACTTGAAGCGCTGGAGCAGATGGAAGCAGATGCTTGGCGGGAGTACATTCACGAGGAAGACCCTCAGAGGGCACAAAGGCGCAAGGACGTTTGGGAAGATTTGCAAGAGTTACGATTGAATTGGCCAATCAGTGAGGGGCTTCCAGGTGAAGCTTCATGCCTTGTGTGTTCCTGCTAGTCGGTTGGAATTTGAATGTCTGTGGTCGCTTGTGTGATACATTATGCTAATCACTAGTGGGGAGCACCACATTTAGTGCAGTCACTTTTTATTAGCAGATGAAGGCCATCAGTGTCCAGCAAGATTGGTGTTGTTGTGTTTTGTGGCTCCCAAAGCCTTGACCATGTTCATGCAGCTGCAGGTCAACAGGTCAGACAAGCGCCTCTGGTTTTGCCAGGCGCAATGTCATACAACGAACTGCAGCAAGCTTTGGGGGTGTGCCCGTCTGGTGAGCCTGCGCATGCACAATGCCTGCTGTTGCCTGCATGAGAAGCTTCTGGCACCAGTTGAGTTCAGCGCTGCTGAAGAGTCTGCATTCCATGAGCAGCATGCAACAAGGCCCGGCTTGCTTGACACCTGCCTTCGGCTTGACAGCCTCCTCTTGTAGACCTCCTGTGCAGAGCATGTTATGCTATTCCTAAGATTGATTTGCTGTGTTCCAGGCAGGCATCCTGCTGGTTTAAACGCAATCGACAAGCTGACGCAACTGGAGGCAGATGCCTGGTGGGATACACACATGAGGAGGACCCAAAGAAGGTGCTTGGGCGAAAGATGCTTTGGGAAGGTCTCCAAGAGGCCCTACAGGATTGGCAGAGGCAATCAGGTGAGGCTTCATGCCTTCTGTCTCTCTGCTAATTGGCTGGGGTCACATCTCCTGCTGTGCCCGGTTTGGACGAATGGTGGGAAGCATCAGCCTCAGTGTGGTTGCATTGCATCAGCAGACTGCTGGCCTCGAGTGTCCAGCGACGTTGCAAACATCGTTACATTCACTGGCTTTAGTGTGCCACGTCCATTGCCATGCAGGCATGCGTGTGTCACCATGCAGAGGAGGTGGGCTTGTGCTGAGTGCATACTGTCAATGTGCAATGAACCGCTGCCTGCATGTCAGAAAGTGTCGTGCCAGGCAACAAGATTTCCCATCTTGTCGCGCTGTTGCAGAAGCCCTTCAAGTCTCTCACCCCTCTGCTAGTTATGCAGAGCACTTGTTGCCAGGGTCAGAACAGGACGTTGGGTGTGGACATGATTTCATGTCAACTATTATGTCCTGGTTTCCCATCCAAAACATCGATCAGATATGGACCAGGTTCAGCCCAGTCAGAGACAAAGTGAAGCCTCATCAGAGATGAGCTGCAAAGGCTGCCATACACCCAGACAATCACTTCATTTCAATGAAGGAATGCAGTTCAGACGAATATAGGACTGCCACTGCTGGGCTGCAGATGCTGCTTCACCAGTCGGAGTCCTATGTTTGTCTGGACTGTACCCCGCCTGGGTGAGGTCAATGGTGACATGGTGACTGATGAGCCAGCCAGTCAGCCACGGCGCATTTGTCTCAGCACACTGCGGCAGCAGATTGCATGGCAGTAGAATGCACATGAATTGGAAAGCGCTGCGGCATGCATACACGCAGTGGATGCAGTTTTCATCACTATCATGCAGGCACAACTGCCACTACATCCCCACCTGGTACTAAAAGGACTAGCATGCAGTAAACCTGCAGGGCAGAGACAAGTGCTGTCCAGGCAAAATCATGTTCTGCAGAGTAGTGAGGCCTGCATGGAAGTGCTTCCCATCATTGTGGACATTGTGCCCTGCAGTCTGCTGGTGAGGATCACCTGCAATGAGCCTTGAGCCTCCCATCAGCTGTCTCGATTAGGCGGCTGCAGATCGTGTGATGTCCAGTGGACCAGCAGTCAGGCGCAAGGCACCTAGATCCAATCGTGCCAGCTGCTGGGCGTCCAGCCTTGCTGCTGTGTGCGACAGACTGCCCTTGCTCTTGGACGCAATGTCCGGGCCCAATTTAGCCACTGTGCACGCCATGCGTGTACCCACAGTGCCATCTTCACCTTGACCTTCTTCACAGCGAGCTGTAAGGTCAAGCAATAAGCAGGCAGATGGGCAGAGTGCCCATTCAACTGACTGCTCTTGGCGGCTTGGGCTTCACCAGACACATCTGAGCCTAGATCTGCTTGCTGCATTGACCTGGACTTTAAGCCCATGGCACATCAAACAGCTTGATCCTCTAATCATTGCCTGACAACTTTAGCACCAAATTTACTGCGTCGTGCGTGTCTGGCAGCAACACAGCAGCAGCACATGCTGCCGGACGCATTCGCCACCCCCAAGGAGCCTCCCCCGGCCCCGAGCCAGCAGCGCAGCTGCCCGAGCAGGCGACGCATCCCCTGCAGCTGAGGCGCCCCGCCCTGGTCGAGCCAGCAGCACTAGGCGCCATGGCCACTGCCGTTGTCGCGCCTCGGCCTCAAGGCAGCGGCCGTCCTGCTCTGGACATCATCCTGAACGAGCTCTGTCGCCCAGGGGTGGCCCTGCAGCGCAAGCATGAGGGGGAGCACTCCCTGGCTGATTATGTCGAGCAGGAGGCCCGCGACCTCACCGGGGAGCCCTTCAGCAAGTTCATGAGCAGCGTGTACAACAGAATCTACACTCACATTTCCAGGTGGGTCTGCATAAGAGGGCTGAGGGGTCGGCCTGGCTTGCTGCCACACACAGACATATCATGCATCTTTCTGGGGTTGCCTCATGACGTATCCTTGCATGGACGCCGTGCAGCCTGCGGTCAAAGAAGTGGCCACCGTGCAGCTGACACATTGCTATCCGTTCTCTGCCCTGCAGCAACGACCAGAATGAGCGCCTTGGAGGAGTGCTGTCGGTGGATGAGCTCATTGATGTCAGGGTGAGTGTGCTCCTTTCCTTTGGTGCGCCTATACACTGTATCAGAGCAATGGCCTTTAGCGCGGGCCCAGCATCAACTGCTGACAATGTTATGTTTGCTAGTCTACGTCAAACCTAGGGTGCACCTGGGCAGGGCCATTGCTGTGCACACGGCATGACAATCAGTGCTGCTTCGTTTGGAGCATCCCTGCTTGCTTGGGCTGCGCCTGCTGCCTGCGTCTCAGGTGCCATGCCTCCGGTCTCGACTCTGAAGAGCTCTGCTTGCCATGATGTGCATACCATATGGCTGCTTCAAAATTGAAGATGGTCTCACCTGCCTATCGCCTCCAACCCATGCATGCCTCCTGCAATTGTTTGGAGTTCCACACCCATGGCATCTGCTGTGAAATGCTGCTGCTGCTGAAAATCGTACTTTGCGCCCTGCTGCAGCTGTCTGGGGAGCGCTCGGCAATGGTTGGCCACTTTGCTGGCTACCTGCACAATGTCTTCCATCCCAGCACAGATGAGAAAACCCTAGAGGTTGCAGCTGACACCATGGGCCACCTGGTGCGCGTGGGGGGTCCCCTGACAGCCGACGTGGTGGAATTTGAGGTGAGGTCATCCCCTTTCAATTGTTTCCTTTTCGGGCAAACATGATATGAGGCTGGCCATAGCATGGTGGCCCCAATCAGCTGCTGGAGGCAGTGCAGGTTGGTCTTCTCACAGCCTGATCTTGAAGCACACTGAGCAGTTCAAGACCCCATCCTGCATGAATGCTGCCGTTTGCAGTCGAGGTACATCCAGGTCCAATGCCTTGTGATCTGCCTTTCTGGTGTGATCAGTCTGGGCCTGAGGGTCATCTTCAATTCAACAACTGCAGCAGCAGATCAGGAGGGCGGCTTTGTGTTGCACGTGTTCTGGGAGGGTTATTCATTATAAACAAGCAGGTGGAGGGATCTTGACCAACCTGGCAGCTGGCTCTCAGACTGCCGTGCTGCGTCTGCTCCCAATGCTCTTTGCAAGGCAAGATGGTGCTGAAGTGACTCTGTTGGAAGCGCTTCTGTTGTAACCCTGAGACCTGAAGCGCTACCGCAGGTCAAGAGGGCGCCAGAGTGGCTGCCAATGGAGCCTCAAAATGCAGTTCTGAGTCCGCAGGTGCTCTGCTGCAGTCAGAAGGGCGCCAGAGTGGCTGCCAATGGAGCAACCCTTTCTTGGGGTTCCGCTCTGAGTCCAAAGATGTTCTGCTGCAGGTCAGAAGGGCGCTGGACTGGCTCCGCGGGGAGCGCCAGGAGAGCCGGCGCTATGCAGCGGTGCTCATTCTGCGCCAGATGGCGCTGAATGCCCCCGCGGTCTTCAATGTACATGTGCGGGCCTTCATCGATGTGATCTGGACAGGTCTGCGGGACCCAAAACTGCACATCAGGGAGAGCGCAGTGGATGCCCTCCGGGTGAGATGCTCTTCAGGTTGTGGGTGGACCCTGGTTGCTGAACTCAAAGAACAGGCCTGCAGGTCCCCGACCTGCATGTCAGAGAAAGCGCACTGGGTGCCCTGGGGGTGCGGTGCGGCAGCTTTCGGGTGGACACTGCCCCATTAAGCCAGGTGCCAGACCCTTGAAGCTGTCAGCACTGCTCGCTCCTGTGTCCCTGGCTGCTGTGTAAACCGCATTTGCTGCTGCTTGTCTGACCCTGAATCCTCACCCCTGAAGCCGTCAACACCGTTTGCTTGAGTGCATTCAGCTGCATATGGTAATCTGAGCCAGCTGAGCAGGGAGCTTGCTCAGCATGGAGCTTTTTTGACAGTGCCTCCACACACCCAGCGCGGTGTCCTCATGTCTCTGTGTCTCTGTGGAATTTGTGGAACAGGAGTGTGGGTGTCCTCAGGTCTCTGTGCATTCTGTGGGCGACCTTGCGTCTTCATTGATCTCAGCTCTGTGCGACAAGGAATGCAGGCGTCCTTGTGTTTCAGCAAGTTCCAGGCTTTGTGCAACAGTAGTATGAGTATCTCGCTGGGCTCTGTGCATTGTGAACTTTGGCTGCCCCAGGGGGTTTTGCTGTGCGGGGCTGGCTACTGTCCATGGCTACGCTGGGCTCAGCACAGCGAGCTGGCTGATTACCTGCTGGTTTGACAACTCAAGTTGCCATTACCCCCTCATGTCACACTGCAGCCTGTCATGCAGAGTGCTCTGCACATGTACGGCCACCATTCAGCCAGGCCACATAGCCACCATTGCTGCCTCCTCAGGAAATGTCCTAGTCTCTCAGGAAGTGTCCTAGTCGCCTGCATGCTCAAAGCCAGCTGCCCTGCCCCTGCAGGCCTGCCTGTGCCTGGTGGAGAAGCGCGAGACCCGCTACCGGGTGCAGTGGTACTACCGCCTGTTTGAGGAGACCATGCGTGGACTGACGCGGGCACCCACACAGGAGGCCGTCCACGGCTCCCTTCTGGCGCTGGGCGAGCTGCTGCAGCACACAGGTGGGTGCCCAGGGCGAGCTAGGGTTTAGTGTGAGTAGTGCTGACTGAGTCAACGTGCAGGCAGGAATGGTGCGTGGCCTTGACAGGTGTGGCTGTGAAGCCATGCATTGCAGCCGCTCCTCTGCTCTTCCTCTCCAGCTATAGGTGCAGGGGCACCAGGTAAGCGTTCGGGCCCTTGGTCTCACACCCCCTGTGCCATGGTACCCAATGTGCAGCGCTAGCCACAAGCCACAAGCCACCGAAGAAGCTCTCCCACTGCTCGGAAGATGTCACTTTGGCAGGCAACGAAAGGTGAGACAGTTTGCTTTCCAGACCCCACCTCACAGCAAGGGATCTTGTACCAGAAGTTGACTGTGGTGTGCTGCTGAAGCCTGATCTTTGGCAGCTGGCCCAACTATGTGGCCCTCTTCTGCTCGACAGACAGGATGCCACAGGGCTGCAGGCCTGTTCTCGGCTCCTGTGGCTGGGGCAGTGAGTTGCACAAGGGGTGCAACTGCGCAGCAGGCATGTGCCTGACAAGACATGGCTTGCCATGTGTTTGCTGGCTTGGCAGTTTCACCCAGAGGAATGCCCTGCGGCTGCAGAAGAGCTCCTTGTAACACTCGGCATGACTCCCTGACAGGCATGCTTGATGTGCCTGGGCTGCTGACAGCTCAGGAGGTCAGCAGGTGCTCCAAGGCTCCTAGCTTGGAGAGTCATGGTGCCAGACTGTTGCCTGGCCGCTGCAGAAACGCGCAATGCCTTATGCTCCAAGCTTCCCAGCTCTGAGTGCACTGGTCCCCACCTGTTGCATTGCTGCTTCAGGGGAGTTCATGCTGGCACGCTACCGCGAGGCTGTTGAGACGGTGCTCCGCTATCGGGACAACAGGGACCGCCAGATCAGGCGGGCGGTCATCGGGCTGCTGCCGCGACTGGCGGCCTTTGCCCCTGAGCGCTTTGCTGCAACCTACCTGCGGCCGTGCACCGAGTACCTGCTCCTGGTGCTGAAGATCCCCTCTGAGAGGGGCGCAGGTAAGCACATCGATCTGGAGGGACGCCAACCAGTGGCTGCTACTCTCCTGCTTTGCCTTTGGCGGGCAGCTGGGGACCATGTGCATGCCTCCTTGCTCAAATAATGTTCAGCATCTATGCTTTCTAGATCATGCTGCAGCTATGAACAGCAAGTCTTGAGACTTTGAGCATGATGCTGCGGCTGCCAATGTCATTGCCTAGCTGTCAGTGTATACAAGCTGGTGCACGCTGGGGTATGCAGGTTGCTTTTGACAACATCTGTTATACTGCCTACGTCATATCCAGTCTTCACAATCATGGGGAACATCATGAGCACCCTTGCAGACGTGCCTGCTCCCTCCCTGTCCCTGGGGGCGCTGCACATGTCTGAACCTGCTGTCCATGCCTGCTGCAGCCTTCACGGCACTGGGGAACATGGCAAGCGCTCTGGCTGATGTGGGGGCAGAGGTGGTCGTTGGTCCCGCTCTGCCCCGCATTGCTGATCAGATCAAGGAGGCCATCAGCAACAAGGGGCGCCAGCGTCACAGCTGCCCAGAGGCGCTGCAGGTGGGGCAGGTGTCCTGCAAGCACAGGCTTGTTTTATGTTGACTGTACCTATGGCGAACGGCATGTCTATAAGACAAGGACGCACTCACACACATATGTACATACAAAAGCACAGCACGTCATGGCTTCTTTTGAGCAGCTGCAAGGCAGATGGTGAGACATTGTGTGAGCGCAGCTACATTGTGCAGCCGGAGGCTTGCGTGCAGCCGGAGGCTTGCGTGCAGCCGGAGGCTTGCGTGCAGCCGGAGGCTTGCGTGCAGCCGGAGGCTTGCGTGCAGCCGGAGGCTTGCGTGCAGCCGGAGGCTTGCATGCAAGCCTGGAAGCCATCAGACCTTCACATTGTGGTGGCACGCAGCTGAGTTCAAGCGTGGTTAATGAATGCTTCAAATGCCACAGGCAGCAGCGTGCCTGCCAACACGATGCCTTGTCTTGCGCATGACGTGGCAAGGGCAAACCTGGGACCCCTTCACAGCTGCTGTGCCCCGTCTGCAGTGCGTTGGCGTTCTGGCGGGGGCTCTGAAGGGCGCCTGGATGCCGGAGGCAGCAGCCCTCGTCCAGCCCATGGTGGCTACTGGGCTGAGCGAGACCCTGGTGCAGGCCCTTCAAGTGCGTGCATGTGCTGCGCATACAGCAACTTGACAACACACTGAAATGTATTTAGCAATCCTGTGGCTTAGCTTCCCCTCCATGTGCGGCACTGAAAAGAGCTGCATCAGCCACCTGAGCAGGCCCAACTGCAGCTGCACATCAGCCAAAGCACCAACATACAGCAATGTTTGCACTGTTGCCAGGCCAGTTTGCAGCCAAGCACTCAGCCAAAGTCTGTCTGCCTGCCTGCTGCTTGCAGGCGGTGGTGGCTGCGCTGCCGGACTTGACAGAGACAGTGCAGGTGCAGCTCCTGGACCTGCTAGCTCTGGTGCTCACCAGGAAGCCCTACAGGACCACCCTCTCCTCTGGCTCGCTGAGCGCTCTCAGAGAGGCCATGCAGCTTGGTGAGGCCACAAAACCAAAAGTTTGTTCTAAGATGACGTCAGCTGGGGGTGATGCTAGCAGGGGGTTCTGCTGCAGGGTAAACACACAGGCGACAAACCTTTAAGTCTTTGGTGTGGAGCCCATATTGTTCTTTGCTTTGATCCTGGCACACAAGCAAAACCGCAATAAGTGGAAAGCATTGGAGCTGCCTGCCCCTGTCAAGCGCCGGCTGTGCCCCTGGTCTGGAAGTCTTGGCTGGTGGCCAACTTTGCCTCCCCCTTCAATGTTCTCTGCTGTAGGGCCGCCTTGGTACACAGGCGCCTGACATGTGGTGGCAAGCTTTAGCAACCCCTCACACAGCTGTGAGGGAGTTGCAGTATGCATGCTAGCCCTTGCCGTACAGGAGACTTGCACTGGGCCACCCCTCACAAGGCTTGCCTGTGCTAGTTCCTCAGCACTTTTGACTTTGGCCACAAGGCTGCAGTCTGATGGTTGTGTGGCCTCCAGCACACATGGCTGCCCTGCTGGTGTGCTCTCCGGGCAAGCCCTATCATGGCTGATTGGGCGCTTCACATCGATGCAGCAGGGTAAGCTGCGGTCTTGTGGCTGCTTTCCTGACCACACATGTGTCTGTCCTGCAGGGGAACTACCAGCCCCGTCCCTTTCATGGCTGTCCCCGGGCGCTTCAGATTTTCATGCAGCACTGTCTTTTGTGCATCAAGATCCGCTGCAGTCTTTGGCTCTTTGCCCAACACCACACGTGTCTGCCCCCCGCAGGGGAGCTCTCCGGGCCGCCCCTCACGAGGCTTGCTCTGGCCACCCTCGGCAGCTTCGACTTTGGGCAGCAGGGGCTGCTGCAGTGGGTGTGCGACAACATCACCAGCTACCTCGACAATGGGGATGTGTCCATACGCAGGGCAGCTGCCACAGCTGTGGCGCAGGTGCTGCAGCAGCATGTGGCCCATGTGACAGCCGGTCAGAGGCCTTCAGCCTACCATGTGAGCTGGGGTGCTCAGTGATCATTAAACTCAGCCTTGGACTGCTCCGCTCGGGGTCAGTCGGCATTGCTCAAGGGGATGCAGCACAAGTTAGACATCAGGTTGAAGGTTTTAGTTTTTGTCCGGGTTGCGTTCTGTGGGATTTGAACCTACGACCATCTACACACTGCGCATCTTCACTCACAGCAAAGTATGCCTGCACCTGGATTGCATCAAGGGTGGCTGCAGCTGTCCATTGAGCAGACCGCCACCTGCCTGCTGGAGCCTGCACTCCATGTTTCATGGGAAGACATGGCCTTTCTGGCTTTTGTTCATCGCATGCCCAATGCCTGACTGTGGCTAGCTCACCTGGGACCTCTCTGGTTGCTGAACGCTGCCTTGCCTGTCCTCACCTGTGACGCAAGCACATTTGAAGGGTGCAGGAAGGAAGAAACTCGCACAGTGGGCAAGGGTCCAGCTTGCTTGAATTGGAATTGAGGACCCTTGAAGGCGTGCGCTTTGAAATGCGATCAGGGGTATCTCTGCCTTTGGCTCCAATACTGGTGGTTACACTGCAGGCTGGCATGCGTGTGGTCGAGGCAGTCGTGCAGCGCCTGCTGATGGTGGCTGTGGCAGACATAAACTCCCTGGTCCGAAAGACTGTATTGCAAACCTTCAAGGACACCACAGATCTGGACATCTACCTTGCACAGGCTGACTGGTGAGCAAGATGCCCTTTACTATGATTTTTTATAGAACACATGTCACAATGCAAAGGATGTAGGACTGCAAACCTGATCATACGGGCTGCTGCTGTGCCCTGCATACTGTGCATGATGCAGCAGATGCCTGACACTTTTCTCTTGCGTCAGCGCTTTCATAGCTGTGATGACAGTCAGGCAGCAGCCTCACTTTGAAGCCGCCTGCTGTGGCCCTGGCAAACCTTGTGTGGGCCGCACTGCAGCAAGCAGCCACTGGTCTTGTTGCCTTTTGAGTGTGGGCCCTGCAAGCAATGCCTGCTGTGATTTGCTGGGTCTAGCAGCGGCATCCTGCCCCTTCAAGGCTGAGGGCAGCACCTGCATGCAGCAGCATGTCGCAGCGACTGTCCAGACCCAGAAAGGGGGCCCATGCGTCCAGCTTGCACTCTTATTGGCCCTCGCCTAGCACTTCAGCACCATGTCCTGTACCTGCGGGTGGTCTTGCCCAGCGCCATATCCTGTGCCTGGGGCTGCTCTCGCCCAGCAGTTTGTCCTGTGTCACCTATGGCTGCTCTGCTGCACAACCCCTCTGCGCTGCTCTGCAGCCTGCGGCCGCTCTTTGTGGTGCTGAACGATGAGTATGTGGTCGTGCAAGCCCTGGCCATCAGGGTGGTGGGGCGCCTGGCCACCTCCAACCCTGCCTACGTCATGCCAGCTCTGCGCCGCCACCTGATGCAGCTGCTGAACGACATGGACTGTTCCCCAGATCTGAGGCAGCGTGAAGGTGGGGAGGCCTTTAAATCTGGCAAAAGCATTGCCTGTGTCCTCTGGTGCCTGCCAGCTTGGCTGTGATGCTGGACATCTCGTTGGCCAGAAGCTAGCACAAGTTGTCATCATACCAGTGCATGTCGCTTGTGCACACAGCGTGAAGGTGAGGGGGGGCAGGGAAGTGCCGCCCTGCAAAGCAAGGACAAGCAAGTGTTCTGACAAAAGTACCCAGCAAGTGTTTTGCTATGCACAAGCAATCTGTTGCTTTGGGTGGTACCTACGGTCAGCAAAGCACAGGCATAAAATTACTTGACACTTGTCTGCTGGTGCCTGCCAGCTCGACTGCCATGCTGCACATTGGTCAGCCCTTACATCAGCTTGTCTGTATGTTCAGACCATTGCACGTCACTTGTGCACGGTGTCCGCATGCATAATGGATGGCTCGTGCACACCTGTGCCTATGATGGCTCACCTGCCACCAGCTGCTCTCCAGCTGCGCTCTTGTCTGCCGTTTGTGGAGCATTGGACACTGCAAACTGCGGTCGCCTTCTTGCGCTTAGCTGCAGGCAGTGGGGCGTCATCCTGGCTCATATTGCAACCTCATGGTTCACTGCCTGCAGAGAGCGCATACCTGCTGGGCTGCCTGATCCACAGCTGCCCCCGCCTGGTGATGCCCTATGTGTGGCCCATCCTGAAGGCGCTGGTTGCCAAGCTGCGCATGGCCAGCTTTGGGGTCATGATGCCCCAGGCAACTGCCATCACTGCTCCCGACGCCAGCAAGGGGCCCTTGCATGGTAAGCCCTGCACACCACAGCTGTGGACAGCACAGCCATGGCAGGGCCTTGCCGTGGAGCTATGTGCTTGCTCCATGCACCGTCATCAGCAAGGCAGTCTGCAGGGGCATGCCTGCATTCGTGTGTGGCATGCATACAAGCCTGCTGGGCCGGCTGGATGTGTGCCTGCCCTTCATGTGTATACCCTCCAAGGGCATGGTAAGCCCTGCAGAGCACAGCTGTGGGCCATGCGGTGGCGTGCTTGCTCCATGCAGAGCACCGGCAGCTGCGAGGCAGGCCTGCTGGGGCATGCCTACACTCGCGTATGCCATGCAATCAAGCCTGCTGGACCTGCTGGCTGTGTGCCTGCCAGTCACGTGTGTACCTCCCAGCTGCACGTCTGCTCCGCATGCGTGAGAGCAGTCTGACCCTTACTGAGCCCCAGCTCTGTCTGCCGGCCAGGTGGAGAGGCGGGCGTGGTGCAGAGCGTGCTGGCCACTGTCGGGGAGCTGTCACGGGTGGCAGGCCCCATCCTGCGGCCGCATGTCGGCGAGGTGCTGCCTCTGGTCATCCTGGCCCTGCAGGGGCGCTACACTGTGGCAGTGGCCACTCTTGGACAGGTGAGCCTGGTTGGGCAGCAGGCAAGTCTGATAAACTTTAAAGAAGTGCAAAAACGAAAGTTTTGCTGCTGTCTACTGATGCGCTATCCTGATCAGGCACAGCACCCTTTCTGCCAAGCAATTGCAAGACGACCATGGCCATCAGAGGCAGAGCCAGTCAGCCCTGCTGCTTGAACAGGGAAATGCCATGCGGACTCGTCACTGTCAGTCAGCAAGGTCCTTCACGAAATGTGCGCAGGTAGGGGTGACTCCAGGTTGCTGGCCATTGCATTCCCCAAGGCACCCTCAGTGGTCACAATAGGTAGCAGACAGCATAGAGGCAGGTGCCGCCCCTTGCTGCCGTGCCCAGCAGGTCCCCAAATCGAGGCCTGAATGCTTCTGCACTACCTGTAGGTCGTGGAGAGCACTGGCGTGGTGGTGATGCCCTACCTGGAGTATCCCCAGCTGCTGGGCATGCTGCTGCGCCTGCTCAGCGAGGGAGACCTCATGTGCCGGGCCGAGGTGCTGAAGGTCCGTTAGTTCTGTATTTCATGCCCTAATGGTAGCTCAAGTTCCCACCCCTCCTGAAGCATGTGGGGTGCGGAGAAACAACCGCACCTCACATGCTTCAGCAGGTCGCCGTGGCGGGTCATGTGGCCTTGCACTGCAGCTCCAGCTCCCGCCCCCTGGCACCCCACATGCGGCAGCGAGGGCCCACAGACAGTTAGCAGCTGACCTGTTCCTTGGAGAGCAGGGCAGCGCTTGCAACCGTACAGCACTGCTTGAGTCAGAGCTGTCCCTGGTCTAGGTTTTGCGTGCATCCTCAGTTCCTGCTGTCTGCTTCACGGCCTTGCTGCACTTCAGCTAGCGTGCCCGGCCGCAGTTCTGGTCATTTGCAGCTATTGGCCCCACACTTTGCAACTGCTGACCAGAGGACACTCCAGCCAGCAAGCTTTGTGGTCCCTGTGCAGGCGCTGGGCATCATCGGTGCTCTGGACCCCCACACCCACAAGATCAACCAGGCTGGACTGCAGGGGGAGGGCAAGCTGGAGCAGGAGGGAGTACGCCCACAGCACAAGGCTCCCCACCTTGTGGGCATGAACGACTCCATGGGTGCGCCCCTCATCAGCTGTCACCTGTTCGCAGAGTACTCGTTGACAGCCTCAGACCTGGTGCAGCGGCTGTACGCATGCTGGCACATCGCTGGCCAGCCCCTGTCCTGCCTTGCAGCTGGGGAGTTGGCAGAGGGCGCCATTACAGGGGACGTGTCGACCCGCCTTGCCCCTGGGCACCAAGTGGCATCGGCACAACTGGGCAGCCGTCCATCACTGCCAGTGCTGCAATCAATCACCATTCCGCCCCTGCTGTGACCTGTATTGGGCAAGGAAGTCTCGTCAAGCATAGTGCACACCTGTTGCACTGCAGCAGATTGCTGGCGGAGAGTGTCTGTGCAGGCAGCCTGCTGAGGGCCGCCTGGCCTGGGACCATTGCCCAGCAGGCTGTAAGCAGCTGCTATGGCTTGCTGCCTCACAGACGCTGTCCTGCCTTGCCTTGCAGCTGGGACACTGGCAGAGGGCGCCTTCACCGAGGACCTGCTGCCAGCATCTGGCCTGGTCACCAGCAGCGATGAGTATTACCCCACGGTGGCCATCAACGCCCTCATGCGCCTGCTGCGCGACCCCAGCCTCAGCAGCCACCACTTCCAAGTGCTGCGCAGCCTGTTTGTCATCTTCAGGTCACTCCACCTGGCTGCGGTGCCCTACCTGACAAAGGTGATCAACCTGCTTACAAACGCAACTCGCTGTTGCCTCATGCAGACAGATACCAGGTTGAGAGAGCTGCTCTGTTGGGCAGACGCACAGCTGTGGTTGCCCAGCCTATGTTGCTTGCAACAGCCAGGTCCATCAGTCACACATTTCGGTCTGCCTGGTCTGTCATTCCCGAGTCCCTACTCTCCCCATCAGACAGGATGATGTAGGCTGCTGTGCTGAATGTCAGTGCAGCAGCTTGCTGCTGGTCTCATGATGCAAGCGTCAAGCTGGCACAGCTGTAGTTCTGTTTGTACAGGTAGGGCACCACAGGCTGTCCTTCCAAGGGCTCCCCAGGAATGCAATGGCAGCATCTCAGATTCTGAGGCACCCACCAGCTCAGCCAAAAATGATCACGCACTGCTGCTGCTGACCTGTCTTGGTGCCTTGCAGGTCATGCCGGTGCTGTTCGGCATCATGCGCAGCACCGACAACGAGCTGCGCGAGTTCTTGTTCCAGCAGATGTGCGAGCTGGTGGCCGCCCTGCGCCAACACATGCGCAAGTACCTGCCCGACATCCTGCAGCTGTGCAGCGAGTGCTGGCGGCCAGCGTCCCCCCTGATGCCCCACATCCTGAAGCTGCTCAGCGAGTTGTCAGGTAGGCCTGCTCCTACTGCTGTTGCAGCTTGGCATTGAAGCGGCTCAGGTGTGGCAAGGCTTTCTTTCATGCCCCATACATCTCCAGATTCAAGTGCCACTGGTGATGTCACACGCTGCTCAGCCACTGATCAGGCAGGGCTCGCCCTTGCTGAGGCTGCAAGCTGTCGTGTGCACTGTCACTACAGCTAGGTGCTGCCCTCACACACACCTGCATGGGGGGGCAGGAAATTCAAACGTGTGTGGGAGTGGCTGATGCAGGCACTGCTCAACCTGCTCTCACTCAGTCTCTGATCGTGCAATGAACACAAGGTGCCACAGGTGGCTCCCTGCTTCTGATGCATCCCCTGGGCAGGTTGTCAGCCATTGCCACTTTTGTAAAGGGCTTTGGTGCTGCAGCTCACTCACAAAGGCCCCTGCAGTGTCGCTGAGAGATGACTTACGCATGTACCTCCCTGAGCTACTGCCCAAGTTCATTGCCCTGTTTGAGGGCGCTGCGCGGCGAGATGGCTATGAGCAGGCAAGCTGGCTACTGGAAAGTCAGCAGAAGGCTTGCTTTGGGTGCTCCACAGGTGGCCCCCGTTTTGCAAGCAGCCCTAAGCCTTGACTATTATCGCTTTGCTTGCGCTCCTGGGCTACAAACTAACACGCTAGCTTGAAGGAGCATCTTTCTTTGGGTGCAGTTTATTGCCTTGCAGTACAAGGGGCCTGTCAAGGCTAGAGGTCCAGAGTGCTGAGCAGCGGACGTCTTCATGCAGGTCAAGGGAGCGTTGAACGCTCTGGAGTCCCTGGGCGCTGCACTGGAAGACCACCTGCAGCTTGTACTGCCTGCGATGGTGAAGCTCATCTCCCCTGGTGAGTCACCGCAGCCTTGCTGCACATTATCTGCATTGTTGATATGCAGTCAACAGCGCAAGACATTATTGCCTGCCAAAGCTGCTGCCTGCTGCCCTTGCACAGAGGGCAATGCAGGCAGCTGACACAACGGGCTACCCTGCAGAGCTCTGCGCCCCATCGGAGCCTTTCTTCCATGATTGTGCTCGTGGCCACCTGGTCTGTAGCTGATGACTCATTCTCTGAGACCCTTTGAGCATCCTGTAGGATATGCAATGGTAGCAGGGACCCTGCACCTCACACAGCATCTGGGCTGTCCGCAAAGGAGCACCATCTCCTGTTGTGTGCAGGGGCTGGGGTGGGTGGGCCGCCTGTGGACATCCGGCTGGCAGCCCTGCGCAGCATGCGGCGCCTGCTACCCCGGATGCACCTGGCGGGCTACAGCAGCAGCATCATGCACCCCCTCATCAGGTGCCTGCCCCAGCTGCCGAGTCCGCAGTAGGGCTCCACTAGGGCCAGCACTTCTGGTTGTTGGTCAGACAGGCTCCGCCCTCACTACACAAGCTCCACTTCAGATTGTGTGCAGCCCTGCTGTTCAGCCACCTGGCAGCAGCGGCGTGCTGGTGCATGCTTATCCACTGCTGTGGCAGTGCTGCATCACCTTTGCTTTCTCCCCGCCACGGAGGCTGCATCGAGAGTTAGCCTGGTTAGGCTCGTCTGGTCTCAGACTGCAAATTTTGAAATTTGATGTGCCAAGAAAGAGAGCTGCATGTTCTGCGTGCTTGCAGGGTGCTGGATGGGCCTGTGGAGGAGCTGCGTGCCCCTGCGTTGGACACCATTGCAGCGCTTGCACTGGCTCTTGGACCCGACTTTGCCCTGTTTGCCCCGACAGTGCGCAAGGTGAGGGCACCGTCGTCTGGACGGACAGACAGTGTACTGTGGGCATGGGCTGTCTGCGCCTGATGAGTGACACCAGCCTGCATCCTTGATGAGTGACATCTGCCTGCACCTATGATGGGTGACACCAGCCTGCATCTACGCAGCACTCCTGCCTGGGCTGCGTGGGCTGTCTGCGGCTGATGGGTGACACCAGCCTGCCTCTACACAGCGCTCCTGCCTGGCCTGCAAAGATGTGCTCAGAGCACAAGCTTCTTGGGGGGGCAGCTGGTTGCTATACAAGGTGGCTCCCTGCTAGGCAGGCGTGCCATCGCCATCAGACATGCCTAGATCACCAAAAACACATGATGAGTGAGCTCACCGTGACATGCCATGGGTGTGAGGAACAGCGTTCCCAGTGCAGGTCATTGTCCTGCACCGTATCTCGCCAGACAAGTTCAACCGCCTGATGACGCGCCTGGTCAAGGCGACTCCACCCTGCCTGAGCAATGCAGATGACTGGGGCAAAGGGGCAGCCACACTGGAGGAGCTCAGCGCAGAGCTGGACGCTGGCGGGCCCAACCACTTCCCTGAGCCCAGTGGTGAGTGGCGACGAAGAGGTTTGACCATGGAGAAGACATCTGACCATGGCGCATAAACTGAAGGTCTGAGGGTCCCAAGAAGTGGATGCTGGGCCCACTTCCCTGCAATGGCTGCCACTGCAGCCATTGGCATGCCGGATGATGAGCCCAGCCTGGCACATGCTGCAGCAGACCCACCATAGCACCCTATGGCAGCACCCCCTGAGACCAAGAAGGCATGCAGTTGCAGAGGAGTTGCCTGTTCAGGGCCCTACAGCCACACAGGGCACCGGCCAGGGCCCTCAACAGCACAGCACAGCTTTACCCTTATATATGCATTGCTCGCACACCTGTGCAGGCCCCACAGCGCCGGGTCGCTACAGCCCCAACATTGATGCCCTCAGGCGCGCCTGGGAGAGCAGCCAGCGCAGCACGCAGGAGGACTGGAGTGAGTGGATGCGCCACTTCAGCGTGGAGCTGCTGAAGGAGTCCCCCAGCCCTGCGCTGCGGGCAACACATGCGCTGGCTCAGGTAGGGTGCTCACCCTGGGGGCTGGCGCATGACCACAGCTGTGCCTGTAAGCTCTGCAGGGTGGCTAGCCCCTCAGTGGGCATTTCCTCACAGGGTCTGAGGTTTCATGCATGCCCTTACACACACGAGCTCTGGCAGGTGGCCTGCTAAAGAAGACCTTCTGGCCAGGCTCTGCGCGCTAGACATGCTCTCGCACAGTTCAGCTTAGCTGCAATGGGTCTGTGGACTTCATCATGTCTTAGAGAAATGAGCCTGCGTTGCTTCAGCCTGCTCCATTTGCAGGCTTTCAGCAGGCTTTATCTGCTTCCAAGCTGTGTTCCCTCAGCGTGCGCGAGGTCCACTTCAGCATGGCACAAATCTATATTGTACAGCAGACTATGACAGCTGCAGTCATCTTGCCTTGATCTTCAGCGCTATGATGCAGGCCACATTATCACGATTGAGCTGCCTCCAGCTCAGTTTGTCAGCCGCAATCAAAGCTTCTCATTCAAGTGCGGCAGTCCCAGAAAGTGGTGTATTGGGCTTTGCATGCCTCACTGTCACAGAGTCTGTCATGACTGCTTCGTGCAGGTGCAGCCCAGCATGGCACGAGAGCTGTTTGCGGCAGGCTTTGTCAGCTGCTGGGGAGAGCTGGACGAGGGGTTGAAGGACCAGTTGGTGCGCAGCCTTGAGGCAGCGCTGGCCAGCCCCACAATCCCGCCAGACATTGTCACCAACCTGCTGAATCTCGCCGAATTCATGGAGCACGATGAGAAAAAGCTTCCCCTGGACTCCAGGCGAGCTTATTGATTGTTGAGCCTGCAGTGACTGTCGCTGCTAGTGAGGTCAGACAGGGTGCTGGCAGCACACGCCAAGCAAGCTTGAGCTCATGTGAAGCAAAGTGAGTCGTGCAGGCGGGCACGCTTGCAGGCTGGGGGCTCAGGGCCGCGCCTGAGATCAGGTTACTGGTACCCTTGAAGCTAGGTGCCATCACAGCAGTGCAGACAATAAGTTTGAAATGCAGGAGAGGGCTTGAGGCCTGGCGGATACTTGCGTTTCCATTGCGCTGGGCCTGCACTGAAAGTTCTTACCCCTGCAATCAACAGGAGCTTGCCCTGGCCTGCGTTGTCACCAGCACTATGTGCCTGAAGAAGCTTGTCGAGAAGTGCCACGCCTTTGTCAAGGCGCTTCTCCGCAAAGGGTATCCTGCTCTGAGGCGGCACCACGATGACCCATTCTGCAGCACACAGGATGCTGTGGGCTGTGCCTGTTCTGTCCAGGTGTTGCCAAGGCTCATCACCAGGAGGCATCTCCCCAGCTTCACTATTTGCCTGCAGCTGCAGTGTCATGCCCTGCCTGTAGGTTGCTGGACATACTGGCTGCGCTGGCTGCCAGGCGCCATAGGTTTTGCCAGAGTAAGCTGCACTGCAACTTCAGATGCTCTGCCTGCAGGATGCTGTTTGCTGAGTGGCATGCGCTGCCAAGGCCCTGCACCACAAGTGCCTTGCTCCAAAGCCTACATTAGACAGCTCAAATCTGCTGCCTTTCAGGACGCTGGGCGCCCTCGCTGAGAAGTGCCACGCCTTTGCCAAGGCGCTGCACTACAAGGAGTATGAGTACGCAACCACCCCCGGGACTGCTGTGGAGGCTCTCATCAGCATCAACAACCAGCTGCGTCAGCCTGAGGCAGCCATCGGAATCCTGACCATGGCGCAGCAGACCCTGCACATGGAGCTCAAGGTGAACTGCATTTCAAGGGCCGCTAACATGTGTTGCAATGGTTTGTCACTTGCGAGGATAAGTGTTCTATAAGGGTCAGATAGCACTGGTCAGGGATGCAAGGTGGAGGCATCAGTGCATACCCAGATGTCCAGCACCCTGCTGGTGCTGCGCCGCAGCTGTAACTGCTGCTCTTTACCATCTCATACAGCCCCGGTATGTGGCTCCGTCTGTGGCCTGCAACATTCCCTCCCTTCCTGCGTCCTGCAGCTAGGAACCCTTATATGAGACGCTGCAAAGCAAAGCGCGCCTTTTGAGGGTCTCCAAATCCAGATGCGCATGACCACCTGTGCTGTGCCACAGGAGTCATGGTATGAGAAGCTCAACAGATGGGACGAGGCGCTGGAGGCTTATGAGCGCAAGTACCACGATGCCCCCATTGGGACACCTGCACACCTGGACGCGGCTCTTGGGCGCCTCCGGTGAGGCATCCTCTGCTGTTGCGTGCTGCCTGAGGGGCGGCTCATGTCCTGTGCTGCCATAGCACTTCCTTTATATTGTTTGAAGCCCGACAGTAGAGTTCTGCCTGCGGGTCAGCTCTTGTCCTGTGCTGTCACCGCACTTCCCCCGTACCACGGGGAGCCCGACAGGTGCACTGCAGCGTGTCATTATGATAGGAACATGATGCTCCACAACAACCACCAGTCCTGTGCTGCCTTCATGCTCCTCTGTTGAGGTCGCTGCCTCTCCTCTGGTGAGGTCGTTGTCTGCTCTGCCGGGGCTTTACTGGTCAAAATGAAACCCCAGATGGTAGGAGACGTGATCCCTATGAATGCCATTGGATCATTGAGGCTTCTTTGGCAGCCGCCAGCAGTGCCCCGGACGGCAAGGAACGCGCAGCAGCATGTACCTCAAAGCCTGCAAGCCTGGTGTGAATGGCGTTACTTGCCCTGCTGCGCAGGTGCCTGGCCGCACTGGCAGAGTGGGAGCTGCTGAGCGTGCAGTGCCGCGCGGAGTGGCGTCGTGCCGAACCCCACGTCAAGAGGGAGATGGCTCCCATGGCCGCCCATGCGGCCTGGCACATGGGGCAGTGGGGGGAGATGGACACTTACGTGCACACCATGAACAGGGACAGCACGCCAGACGACTCCGCTGGCGCCTTCCTGACTGCGGTGCTCAACGTGCACGGGGGCAGCCACGCTGTCGCGAAACGTGAGGCCAGGGTCCTGCCAGGGTTCTGCCAGGGTTGTGGCAGCTGCATGTTGCGCACTTCCAGCTGGTCGCTGCTAAGCTGCTGCAGAGGTCTCCTTTGCAGCACAATTCATGGCTGACTTCAGCTCACGTCACCGTGATACCTGTCAAGCTGCTGCCCATGCCTCACTGGCACCGGTGGCAGCGCTACCTATGGCTGACCTCCGCTTGGGTCACTGTGTTGCATGCACATTTGTGGCCATTGCAAACCTGGACCCCTGGTGCCTGACCCCGGCCACAGTATGCACGGCAGTTGCTAGGTTCAGAACCGGCTGTTAAGACCGCACCAAGTGCATGACTTGAGTGCTCTGCTTGCAGTGCATGTGGAGCATGCGCGGGAGCTGCTGGGCTCAGAGCTGGCTGCCTTGGTGGGGGAGTCGTATGAGCGCGCCTACCCCGACATGGTCCGCGTGCAGCAGCTGACTGAGCTGGAGGAGGTCATCGACTACTCTCAGGCTGAAGCGATCACTAATGGTGAGCCAGACTCCATCAAGCACAGCTCAATAGATCACAGGCTGCAGCACTGCCTGTCTGATCAGAGGTAAAGCCGCAGCCCCATCCCTGCCAGAGGCCTCTACAAAGACTAAGGGTGTGAGGATAGCAGTGTTGCAGTGTGTGGTTCATGGAGCCTGCAAGCACCATGCACAGCAGGGGATGCATCAGCCGACAGCCATGAAAGGGGTGAACACCAGATGTAAGTGTCAAGACCTCCAGTTCAGAGGAGCAAGGGTGGGGCCTACATTCAACCACATCCCATGTGCAGGATACATGTAGGTAGGTTGATTCGTTTGCAGGATGTTGCCTGAGTGAAGTCATGGACAGCTCTCACCCCAAGGCTGCCAGGAAGATCGGTGGGTGGAGAGATTGCAGTGATGCAATTCACAGATCACGAACGCTGCAGCCATGCCAAATCCACTTGGGTTATTTACCACCCTAAACAGTCTTGATCTGGGTTGGTGAGGAGCCCCAAGGAAGCCTAGGCTTCTTGTGCTGCTGGCAGGAGGCTCAGTGCACACTATGCTTTTAATTCTGTGCCAGGATACCTTCTGCACTGCTGCAGGTGACCTGGAGGCGGCAGAGACTCGGCGCAGCCTGACGAGGGACATGTGGCGGGGGCGCCTCCGCGGCGTGCAGCGCAACGTGGAAGTGTGGCAGGCCCTGCTGAGCGTGCGCAGCCTGGTGCTGCCCATGCAGGTGGGCAGGTTATTCTGCTGGGTTCCAGGTCTGCGTCATGCTCTTTAGGATCCAAAAGCTCAATCTGATGCGCTGGGTTCAAGGTCTGCATCATGCTCATTCGCATCCAACAGCTCAATCTGATCCACTGGGTTCAGGGTCTGCGTCATGCTCTTTACAATCCACCAGCTCAACCTGAGCTGCATCAGCCGAAAGAGATGGCACTGAGGCTTACATCTGGAGGGTGTGCACAGGCTGCGCATGCACGCTGCTTGATTGTTCGCCCGCAGGGATCACCCTACGCGGGGCACTCTGGCAGCAATTCTCACGGCTCATAATGTGCCCTACAGGAGGACACCCACACCTACCTCAAGTTTGCCTCACTCTGTCGCAAGCAGAATCGCAGCAGGTGAGGTCACCTGGATGGTCCATGAGCATTCTCCCTTGCTGCCGCCACTCTGAGTCGACAGCAATGGTCGTTTTGCAGCTTCTCTGAACAACAGACTGTCAACGTGCTGCATGCTGGGGAGGGTATTGTGCAGGACCTCCAAAATGCAGGTCGGGCACTCTCACTGCACGTGTCACAGCTGTGCAGATGACTGCAAGCGCCCTTCGCCAGAACTCAGCCCCTTTTTGTCCTAGGCTTCGCCTTCCTGCACAGCTCCAGCCGCCTCCTGCACAGCTTCAAATGGCCCTGGTTTGCTGCTGCCCAGCTGTGGCTGACGCCAAGTGCCAACCTGCAGGCAAGCACGGCGAACCCTGCTGGAGCTGCTTGGCTACGATCCTCTGGACCTGCCTCCTGGCGAGGCTGGATATGGCGCCGGTAGCAGAGCCCCTCACGTCATGTTTGGCTTCCTGAAGCATCTGTGGCACACCGGCGACCGGCATGATGCTCTGCACAGGTACATCTACTTTGCCTGAGGGAGCACTATGGGCAGATTGCCAGTCCTTGCTGCCACATTCAGACATCGTCAACACTGAATAGCCACCACGCTGCCTCAGCATTGACATGCCTGACGCAGCTGATGGGCAGCATGAGCGGCCTCAATTGAAGCAACATGGGGTTTGATGCGTCCCTGCACCTGCATGGCCCTACGGCATGACCTCCTTGCTAGAGCCGTGCAGGCAGAGCCTGGACTGGCCCTGGCAGGCCTGTGCATTGGGCCATGATGTGCAAGCGGGTCCACCCTGACGCACAGTCAGCAGGCTTGCTCACGTCAGCCCTCCAGGGCACAACAGCCTTGAGGCGCAGCTCTGGAAGCATGAGGAGCACTGGGGGCATGCGTTGTACGCTTCCATACATGAGCCATGCCCTGCAGGCTTGCAGTTCTGAGCCACAAGATGATCAGCGCAGAAGCAGACCCCACCCCCCTGCCATCCAGGGAACACAGCCCCTGTGGCGCAGCACTGGAGGCATCAGGAGAACCTTGAGGCATGACCTGCATGCCTTGACACATGAGGCATGCCCTGCAGGCTTGAAAGCCTGAGCCATGAGGTGACCAGCGCGGAGGCAGACCCCACTCCCCGCCCCTCCGCCCCAGGGCCGCCCATTGGCGGCGGCAACGCCGCCAGGCTCGCCAACAGCAGCTGGAGAATGCACACCGCCCCGCTGGTGGCGCGCGTGCACCTGCGACAGGCCATGTGGCAGTGGACGCTTGCCTCAGATGTGGGTTCCTGCCTCATTCTGCACGCTGCTGTGTGCAGCGTCCCGGGACCAAGCATACTGGCCTTCTGGCGCGCTGCACCTCTATGCAGCCCAGCAAGAAGTGGCTCCCAGCTCTCGCCCCTTGTCAACACAGCTGCCTGCATGGTGCCACGGGTGGATGTGTGTTGGGGTGCTTATCTGGCCCCTGCTTGCTGCCTGGGCCCTCCTGCAGAAGCTGGACATTCCCGCTGACCTGTACTGTGTGCTCTGTGCATCCAGTTGGCAATGCATTGCTCTGATGCTGTACCTCCTTCTCACTGCCAGTCGCTCCTGCTGTCTGCACACACTGCCTGAGCAGCCCATGCTGCAATGCTGCATTTCCCCTAGTGGTGGCCCCTTCTCAACGCTTTCTGCAGCAGCCAACAAAGCAGGCGACTGCCTGCGTGGTGGTCAGCCTGCAGTACGCCACCAAGTGCTCTTACTGCTGTCTATCTCCCGCGGCAGCCCAATGAGGAGGCAACGGCCAGCATGGTTTTACAGCTTTCCTTTTCCCCAGCACTGCCAGAGTGCTAGCCAACCTGCCTGTTGCTGCTTCCTGTTTGCTGCAGCAGCTGGATGAGACGATCGCCAGCGTGCTGGCCAGGTGCCCAAAGTGCTGTCTGTGTCCCACAGCAGCTGGACAGAGAGACCACTGGCAGCCTGCTGGCCAACCTGTCATCTTTGCTTCCTGCTTGCTGCAGCAGCTAGATGAGGAGACGACTGCCAGCGTGCTGGCCAGCCTCCAGTACGCCACCGAGTGCGCGCCCAACTGGGCCAAGGCCTGGCACCACTTTGCGCTCTACAACGTGGAGTGCATGCAGCACTACGCCTCCCTTGATGTGCACACAGCGCAGCGGCACGTGGCGCCAGCTGTGATGGGCTTCTTTCGGTCCATCGCCCTGAGCCAGGCACTTGGTGAGCAACAGATGTTTGTTAACAGGATGTGCAAATGCTGTAAGGTTCATGCATCTGACGTCCTCAGACCCCTGAGATAGGGCTGGGTGGACTGTTTATGCTGCCGCGCTTGTGTTGAGCTTGCCGCATGGTGTCTGCTGAGATGGCTCTTTCAGGGGCTTTGCTGAAGAGCTGGCGCTGGGCAAACCACAACATGGTCCTCGATGCCATCTGGACTTGTTGTGTGATTAGTGCATGTGGCGTGTTTGTACCTGCTGCCAAACAAGGACTACTGGAGTCGTCCTGTTACTGCTGCACATGTGACCAGCTTGCTGCTTGGTGCCGAGCTTGATGGGATCCTTCTGCTTGTTGCCCTGCGCCAGGCGCTGGGTGCAGTAGTGTCTGTCTCCTGTCCCTGCTAAAGGCCTGCCCCTCTGCGTGACTGGTGTCTATGGCAGTACGCAGCCCATTTCAGACTGCAAGGTGACATTGTGTCATATTCTGACGCATTTGTATAGGCTTGTGGACTTCCTCTATGCTCAGCGGCGCTCCGCTGGCAGCACAGGGAGTTCCTCTGCCTGTCACATCTTAGTCATGGCATTGCTCCCGCGGCAGCACTCGGCATTCCTTTGCCTGTCATACTTGACCTCATGCCATGCCATGCCATGCCATGCCTCCAGGTGAGGCGAGACAGGGCGCTAAGCTGCAGGACATCCTGAGGCTGCTCACGCTGTGGTTCAGTCACGGGAATGCCCCTGACGTGGAGGCTGCGCTGCAAGAGGGGTTCCGGCATGTGTCCATCGACACTTGGCTGGTTGTCATCCCTCAGGTAAAGATTGAGCCATGTGCATCAATGTTGGGCGCATTTGTTCACAGCACGCTCTGCATCGTCCTGCATCCCAGTGTACCAGCTGAGACACAGCTGCATGACCGATCCGACTGCAGGAAACTCCACATGGACGATTCCACTAGCATAATTTTGTTAGGCTGGGCAGTCCACAGTGATTGATCTGTGTCACGCAGAACCCTGAGCAGCAGCCAGTTACTGTTGCAGCCTGGCCCTCTCCCATGCACCCCTGTTCCCCTGCAGATCACGATGTTTGTTTGTTCTGATGGCACTGGTTCACTGCAGAGCGCAAAGGTGGCAGCGTCCTGCCCTTCAGGTCACCCAGAGAGCCTTTGAAAGGCATGCAGCAGCTGCCCCTGGATCCCCAGAAGTGGCAGCACCCACACCTTCCTTGCAATGCAGATCATTGCACGCATTCACACCGCCAACCAACCTGTCCGGGTGATCATTCACGACGTCCTGGTCCGCATTGGGCGGCACCACCCTCAGGCCCTGATGTACCCGCTCCTGGTGGCCTGCAAGAGCCAGTCTGCCTCGCGGCGCTCAGCCGCCATGAGCGTGGTCGACAATGTGCGCCAGCACGCTGCCACGCTGGTGGAGCAGGCGCAACTTGTCAGCCAGGTGAGCTCGCCGGGGGGTTCTCACCTAGAGATTTACCCTGCACATGGTGGCTGCGTGTCAGTGAGGCGTTGCGTGCTGCTGGGATCTGCTGTCCTGTGCTGTGCTGGAGTTTGCCGCGCTGGTACAGCAGGCGCAGCTTATTGGCCAAATGCGCTGAATCTGCGTGCCTGACGCCCCTTTGCTGGGCAGGGTGGCTGCTCATCAGGCAGGTGCTGCATGCTGGTGGGAGCTGCTGTGTGCTGCATTGCACACTGTCACACTGGTGGAGCAGCTGCATGCTGTGGGCCAGGTAAGTGACATGTGGAAGTGGCGTATGAAAGAGATTTGTGCAGTGGCAATTTGACATCCTTCTGCGTTGCCTGGTGGTAGTCTGCAACTGCTGCAGCAGACGCAGCTCCACAGCCAGGCGTGCTGCTTCATGTCTGTGGGAGCGACTTGAGCATGAATTCAACCTGTGACGCTTTGCACGCTGCTGCGGCAGCCGCAGTTTGACGAGGGTACAGGGGATGGTGTGCTGCATGTCGGTGGGCTTGTTGGGCTATGCCGCACTCTGAGGAGCATGTACAGTTCGTCTGCCAGGTGTAAGACGTGGCTGAGGGAGGCTTGCACATGGGCTCCTGGGCTTGCCGGTGTTGAATAGTGACACAGCAGATTAACAGTGCTGGATGCTGGTCAAGCACATCAAATGATCCGATCACAATGCCGGACTCATCCGCCTGATCAAGGCAAGGCAGACAATCTGCTGTGGCCACATTTCTGGGCAGTACCAGGTTCACATTCTGCATTGCATGGCAGTGCAGTGCAGCGCTGCGAAGCTGACCTTGCTGCTGCCTCCCTGCAGGAGCTGATCCGCATGGCCATCCTGTGGCATGAGCTGTGGCATGAGGCACTGGAGGAGGCCTCCCGGCAGTACTTTGGGGAGAGCAATGTGGAAGCCATGCTGGCCACGCTGCTGCCCCTGCACCAGATGATGGAGGCCAATGGCCCCGTCACTCTCAAAGAGATCGCCTTTGTGCAGGTGAGAAATGAGACTTCTGTCTGGTTGGGGGAGAAGTGCACGGTCATTTGCCAACCGCTGGGCTTCTTGCAGCTTGTCAAGTTGGGTTGAGCCTGTGCATCATAGCCAGTCGTCTCCATGGAGAATCCCTTTGGGCGGACATGTCCAGGACCCACAGGGCCTGTGCTGATGTCTGTGCTGCCTCCTGCCTGTCACTGCCTCTGCCAATGCCATGCCATGCCATGCAAGCTGAATGCCCCCACGGCTGCCGCACCCCTGCAGGCCTATGGTCGGGAGCTGGCGGAGGCCGCTGAGTGGTGCAATAAGTACCGCGTGTCCCGCAAGGAGTCTGACCTCCATCAGGCCTGGGATCTGTACTACCACGTCTTCAAGCGCATCAACAAGCAGCTGCCCAGCCTTACAGTGCTGGAGCTGCAGTATGTGGCGCCCGCGCTGGTTCGTGCTCAGGTGAGCCCTGCACCTTGGCGTGAACATGGACATGATGCTACCTGGCCTTGCAGCCTTGGAGCTGCCATGCATTATGCATGTATCATTATGAGATCAGGCAGGCTGCCATGCATGCGCCTGTACTGGTCCAAGTCCAAGAGGGCCTTGTAGTTGGGCAGAACGAGGCTGCAAGCAAGGCAGCTGCTGTGCATCCTGAGGAGTACAGATGTAATGTACAGTAACATCTGAGACCAGCAGGTGATGTTGCTGGTAGGGCATGTGCACAACACAACAGCGACCTGGACCATGTCACAGCTGGGTTGACCCCCTCTTCAAGGCATCACACTCTGCCCTTCCACCTGCAGGGATTGGAGCTGGCTGTGCCAGGGACATACATTGCTGGGGAGCCTGTGGTGACCATTGCTTCATTTGCTCCACAGCTGCATGTGATCACAAGCAAGCAGCGCCCCCGCAAGCTGACCATCCACGGCAGCGATGGCGCAGAGTACATGTTCTTGCTCAAGGTAGGCCTACCCAGATGAGACTATCACAGACTTGCTAGTATCAGGCTGGTTGCACCTCCCTGCACAGACTGATGCAAAACAAGACAACACAGATGCTCTTAGGCTCTAAAAGAATCCATGCTTTAGCGCAAGGGGACACCGCAAAAGTCATATTTGTCGGGGCATGTTCGCTTGGCGCAGCCCTCTGTGTGCTTGTCATGGCTCAGTGCAGTGTGCAGTAGACCATGCGAGCTGGTGTGCCTTTCTGAAAGAGCAGCCACCAGCCCTTTAAGTGGGCAAACTGTTCGAGTTCTCCGTGGCTTGGGCTGCCTTGCCTGCTGTCTGCAGTGAGACATGAGCTTTACCCAACCCTGCCCATGCTCTCTGCATGCCTGTGTCTACTGTACTCCTCTGTCCTAAGATAGTACCTAACAGTCAAGGTAATGTTGTCTCCCGGTTGCGGTCTGCAGGGTCATGAGGACCTGCGCCAGGATGAACGCGTGATGCAGCTGTTTGGCCTGGTCAACACTATGCTGGCCAATGACCGGACCACGGCTGAGCGGGATCTCTCCATTGCACGCTACGCAGTGATCCCGCTCTCCCCCAACTCTGGGCTCATCGGCTGGGTGAGCAGCGTTCAAGCAGCGTTTCAAAGTGCAGGAAACGACTCAGCAGTCTACCTGCCAGGGGGCCACAGTGACAGGACACCAGGCTAGCAGTGCCACCTTTGATGTTATGCAGACCGCCAATGAACTTCTGAGCAATCCTGCCACACATCTGCAAACAGATGCTCAGCACTCCTGCTGTGCACAGATGTGACTGCATTGCACATGCTTTGCCTGGGTGAGCTGGGGCAGAGCAGACTCTGGTGTTTAGGGACTTTGGTGCAGGGTGTAGCAATATGCCTAAAAGGCACTCAGAATCACAGGCACCCCTGTTGTGCTTTGATGACAGCCCAGCCTCTGGGCGCAGTACTTATGGCAGTGCCTGACTTTGAAGAGGTTGGCCCCACTGTGACGTTTCACTTTGGGTCATGCATCACACCCGCTGCTGGCAAGGGGCTTGTGGGTTGCTAGCTGGCCCTGTGTGTGGGGCCGGGGATTTTATGCTGCTGCTCGCACTGACCCTGGACTGTGCTCGTCCTGCAGGTGCCAAACACCGACACCCTGCACGCGCTCATCAGGCAAGCTGCTTCATGTTTTCATTCGGTCTCTGCGTGTGTGTGATGCAATGATGACTTGCCACACTAATTTGTCCTACTTGAACAGTGTGCTGCACCTCCCTGCACTTGTGTGCCAGACAGCCAGTTTCTGCCCATTCCCTGGTCCCAAGGCACCAGCTTGAGCTTGCTGCTCACTCCTGCACTGACTTGACGGTTCCGGGCCTGCAGGGAGTTCAGGGAGGCTCGCAAGATCGCCCTGAATGTGGAGCACCGGCTCATGCTGGGGATGGCACCAGACTACGACTCCCTCACCATTGTGCAGAAGGTGGGCGTCACAGCCAGGCAGCTGTGTCTGAGAGCTGTTTGTTTGAAAGCATGCCAGCTGCATATGTCTTGGCCTGATGCCAAGGCAGGGGGGGTGCCGACAGGGCAGTCACCCCAAATTTGAGAGCCACATGTGGGTTGTCCTCAGGGTGGCAGTTCTGCAGTCTGCAGGGCATCTGCACTGCACATGTGTGTTGTCAGACCCGCCCCTTCCGATCCTGCCGGGTTTTCAGCTACTGACCTCCCTTCTCCCCTGATGTCAATTCTGAGTAAATTTCTGTTGTTTGTCCAACAGGTGGAGGTGTTCCAGTATGCCCTGGGCTCCGCCTTGATGTCAGTTTTGAGTAGATTTCTGTTGTCTGTCCAACAGGTGGAGGTGTTCCAGTATGCCCTGGACTCCACCTTGATGTCAATTCTGAGTAAATTTCTATTGTCTGTCCAACAGGTGGAGGTGTTCCAGTATGCCCTGGACTCCACCTCTGGGGAGGACCTGCACCGCGTGCTGTGGCTGAAGAGCCGCAACAGCGAGGTGTGGCTGGACCGGCGCACCAACTACACGCGCAGCTGCGCGGTGATGAGCATGGTGAGCAGTGCTCGCCAGCGAAGTGGCGTCAGTGATGGCTCCCTGCTGTGCTGAGTCTGCTGGGTGCCTGACATCCCTTGGGTCAGCTATGAAGCAGTACCCAGTGCAGCATGCTGCCAGGCCAAGACTGGGATCTGTACCCTGAGATGCCTTAGCATCAGAGTGTACATCAGAGAGCAGGCTTGCAGCATGCCACACTGGCTGCCATGACATACAGCAGCTGCAGTGACGACTGACATGCGCTGCACGAGCACGCAGCATGAGTTGAGCTGCTGCTGGCCACTCCGCAGATGCGCTGCCTGACGGGCAACTGCCACCTTGCTTTGCACAGCACCTGCTGTCATTCCGCTGAAGCAGCAGACCTTGTTGTGCATCATCTTCCTGCTGCCTGGCGAAGAGCGGCCTGCTGGGGCTCTTGGGCCCGGCAACTGTCATCACCCCTGCGCCTGCTGTCACACCACCAAATGCAGCAAATCCTTGTCGAAAGCCCTGCTCCTTGCCCCCGCTGCGCAGCCTGCACTTGCTGCCATGAACCCAGTGCAGCAATACTTAAAGACCTAATTGGTGTCAAGTCGCTGCTGCAGGTTGGCTACCTGCTGGGCCTGGGCGACCGCCACCCCTCCAATCTCATGCTGGACCGGTACAGCGGCAAGCTGCTGCACATCGACTTTGGCGACTGCTTTGAGGCCAGGTGGGCGTGCAGGACTGCTCCTCTATTCTCCTGCTGCACTGCTGAGAGGCACTGGCAAAGCACTGCCAGGTCTGCTGCTCGCCCGCATCTGATAGAACAGATCCTACCTTGGTCCGGCCTTTCTGCTGCCCGCCCAGAGAAGCCTCTGTCCCCCTCATGCACTGCCTGTCGGGGTGTCCATTTAACACTGGCAAGAAGTTGAACCTGATTTACAAGGCCTGTTGAATGCAGCTCTGCTTGAGGCGCCGGCAAAACGCTGCCAGGGCTTTTGCCAGCCCGCATCTGATAAATCAAGCCACACCTTGGTTTGAGCCCTTTCATGCCTGCCCAGGCAGCTTCTGTCTCTGCATGGGCTACCTGCCTCACTCACAAGATGGCTGTCTGGTTGGCAGGGGCTGTTGTCTGCTAGACCATGGCCGCAGGCCCTCAACATGTGTGCCTGCTATCCTGTCTGGTTTCTGCTGTCATGAAGACCCCTTGAGACCCTCTCTCACTGGTTTCTGCAGCCAGCTGCGTGAGAAGTTCCCAGAGCGCGTGCCCTTCCGGTTGACGCGCATGATGGTGCAGGCGATGGAAGTCAGCGGCATAGAGGGCAACTTTAGGTGCGCACATACTCGGCATAACACCAGATACCAAGACTGTTTGACCGAGAGGACTGCTGCACCACAGCGACATGTCTGCAGTGGGGGCTGTCTATGTGGGCTGAAGCAGGACAGAACTCTGGATTGTGGGCTGAGTTCTGGGGGTGCCCCAGCTATGAGGTTTGCGGGTGCAGGCCGTGGAGCTCAGCGGCCTTGAGGGCAGCTTCAGGTGGGCACAGCGGGAGCAATGACAAAGGGCCATCAAGCCAGGGGCCAAGCCGGCTGATGGCTTGGGTTGTCCATGGCAGAGATTGCTGTGTGACTTCAGGGGTTGCCCCTCAGTGCACCGGCAGAGCTGCAGAGTCCTGGGCCAGCTGATGGCTTGGGTTGTCCATGGCAGAGGTTGCTGTGTGACTTCAGGGGTTGCCCCAGTGCACTGGCAGAGCTGCAGAGTCCTGCCTGTGTTGCTGAGGTCTGTACAGGATGCGCAGCCAGGCCCTGAAGGTCAGCAGCTGTCAGGGCAGCTTCAGACAGGTGGGTACAGCGGCATGGTGCGCTCTCCAGTTTAGGAACCTGATGAGTTGCGCGCTGCTGGGCCCTGAAGGTCAGCAGCATTCAGGTGGGTACGGCGGCATTGTGGGTTCGTCCAGAGTCATACAAGATCAAGGTGCTGCAGGCATGGGCGGCACATGCAGCAGGGCTGCCTCTGGCAGGGCAGAGCTTTAAGGCCAGTGGATTTTGAATGAGTGCATGAGCTGCAGTGGCAGACTTTGATCCTGGCTGTCATGCACCTCTTCATGTTAAACAGTACAGAGGTCCGCAAAGCTGGGTGCACTTGGCAGACTAGAGCATGTCAGATGTGACGTGCTGAACAGTATCCAGGTCTGGACAGCCCCAAATCAGGAAGCTAGGGCCAGCCCACAGTCTGGTGCGCCTCCTTGCAACACTTGAGCACACGCCTGGCGCCTGGCATTTGCTGCAGAACCCATCAAACTGGAGCTTGTCTGACGCTGTGGGCTTGCATTGCAGAGCCAGACAGTCCAACCTGACCCTGTGGGGACCCACCTGCAGGTACATGTGCAAGAACATGGTGCGCACCTTTCGGCGCGGAGCCCAGCTGATGCAGTGAGCATGCATTACAGGGTCTGAGCGTGTGCATGCCCACCTGCAGGTACACGTGTGAGAACGTGGTCCGCGTCCTGCGGGAGAACAAGGACTCTGTGATGGCCATGCTGGAGGCCTTTGTCCACGACCCCCTGATCAACTGGCGTCTGCTCAACACGACCGACGCCGGCGTGGCTGACAGCAACTTCATCCAGGACGGCTCAGGTGGGTCAGGGGCTTTGCTTGGGTCTCCCTGCGGGGGCAGGCAAGGCCATCTGCTTTGAGGCATGCTCTGTAGATGGCAAGGCAATGCATGTGGGGCCTCTGTGTCGAGGCTGCAGGTGGGTTGCCTGCTTCTCTGCCTGGCAGTGCACAGCAGAGGTCCTGTGGCTGACAGCACTCCATCCAGGACGGCACTGGTAGCAGATGGCTTCATGGCCCGTTCTGGCTGAGTGGTTTCCACGCCGAGCCTGAGCCAGGGTGGGGGGCAGGTGGCGCAGCTGGGAAGCACCTCTGTGGGCTGCCATGGTGCTTGCTCTCATCAAAATGATGGTGACTTGCCAGCACTTGGGACCCAGCAGTTGGTTACCCAGCACTTGGATGTCAGCCAGTTGATGCCCATGCCAGAGCCTGGAGGCACTGATGTCACCACAGCAAGTCATGGGCTGAGGCCGCTGGCAGCAAACACGCTGCATTTTGTCATGAGGCATGCACAGAGCAGTGCCTGCTGAGCAGAGCTCGTACTTTGACCACCCTGTACGGGGATCTGACCCCAGCATGACACCCCTGACGCAGACGAGCAGCTGCTGCGGCCAGAGGCCGCAGACAAAATGCTTGGCCAGCTAATGTTTCCTGTGGGTAGGGACAAGCCCAGGCCCAGCACAGCCTCCAGGGAGCACAAAGCAGCCGAGCAGCTGCCCCATTTGGAGGATGCCATGCTTCAGAACCTGAATAATTGACTGATTGTGCTGTGAATGCAGGTGTGGACAAACCTGTGCCCAGCAGGGCCTCCAGGGAGCAGAAGGCAGCCAACCAGCTGCTGCATGGAGGGGTTTGCATGCTCAAGAACCTGAGTAACTGACTAAGTGGCGCTCTGGGTACAGGTGGGGACAAGCCTGGGCCCAGCACAACTTCCAGGGAGCAGACGTCGGCCGAACAGCTTCCCCGGCGGGAGGCTCGCGAGAAGGAGCTGCACATCGCGCTGGATGGGCTCATCGAAATGGGGGACGCCAATGAAGTCCTCAACGAGAGAGCTGTCACCGTGATGCGGCGCATGAGCGACAAGCTCACAGGGCGGGACTTCATGCAGGACGGGCTGCTAGGTGGGTGGCCCATAGTCCACTTGGCAGCTGGTACACCCTGCAGGATTGGAGTGCCGGGTGAGCAACAACACAGGCCAATGGCGAGACCCCACAGCAGGCAAGGTCTCCCTGGGCATCCAGCTGCACAGGGCAGGCTGAGCTGCTGGGTGAACAACAACACAGGGCAGTGGCAGAACCCAACAGCAGGCACCCTCAGCTTGGGCAGCCAGCTGCATCGTGCAAGCTGAGCTGCCGGGTGAACAACAACACAGGCTACTGGCAGAACCCTCAGCTTGAGCAGCAACTGGAGCCTGCAGGCTGGGCTGCTGGCTGCACTGAGTGCGTGGCAGTCTCAGGTTGCACTGAAGGGTTTGTCGGCAGGGTTATGCTGGGCTGCTCAGGCAGCAACATGAGCCTGCTGGGTGGGTGAGCAGGTGGCTTTGAGTGAGAGATATGTGCTGTTCTGCATAGAGAAGGCGGCGGGCCTCAGCGGTGTCCATGAAGAGGCTGGCTGTTGCTGATGATCAAGCCCCTCCGAGCTGGAGTAGACAGTCAGCATGACTGTGTGGACCTGCTCAACACTTCTGGGGATTCAGGCGGCAAGATCATCCCAAGATGCACTAGCCGCTGATCAGCCGCTGATTGGACTGATGCTTTGCTGTACTCTGCTTGCAGTACTGGCCCTCCCCGCACATGGGTCTGCACATAGATCTGCGCAACCCACCTGTGACATCAAGCCCAGTCAGCTGCAATGAAGACATCTCCATTGTGTGTACAGGATCCACAGAGAGCGACACTGTGCAGATACAAGTCATGCGCCTCATCCAGCAGGCCACCTCGCACGAAAATTTGTGCCAGGCCTACATTGGATGGTGCCCCTTCTGGTGACAGTTCAGACGCCCCGGCCCTGCCAAGCTTGAACAGGTTGCAACCAGTTGGGGACTTCTAAGCCTCCTTGACACCTCCAGCTTTTCCCCAGCCCTCCTCATGACGAATGCATAAGCCATGTGCACACATTTTTGCGCTCAGGACCATTTCCTGCGAACCGACTGAGACTAGCCCAATGGGTGCTGAACCAAATGAAGCCTGAATTGAATGTTACAAACAGCTATCCCTATTCAGACTGAACCTTGCCGGTGGCAGGCATATGAGGTTGAAGACACACAGTGCTGGACGCAGCGCGCGCTGAGACACAATATTCTACAGTTTGGCTGCAGCAGGCTGCGCCTGGGAGACTGAGCCAGCACTGACAGGGACTTTAGATGAGATCCACAGGGCAAACCAGCCGCTGCTTCTCAGCGCCTTGCCAGCTGGGTGTGGCAGTGGGGTGGGGAGTCTTCTGGACTAGACTTTGTTGATCTTGGCGGCCTGAACGACTGGGTTAGCCTTCTGCAGCTGTGCACGCCCCTGCTCCTTGAACTGTTCCAGCCCCGCACAGTGGTGTGCCTCTGGTATCCTGTGCCCCCCGCAAAATGTGTAATCGCAGCCTCGACACTTGAAGCCAGTCAGGCCCACCTGCAGAGCGAGCATGCGTGTTGGTTGTGATGAGCATATGACAGGCTGACACATGCATGATGGCGGGGACAGCTCAGGCGCACATCATCAGCACGGTGGCATCCAGCTCTCTCAGCAGTAGTCCAGCTGGAAAGGGCATGCTTGCCAGATCTGCAGGCTGCCAAGCTTGGGCCGGTGCAGCCATAGTGTGACAGCTTCACATTTCCAAGCAAAGCATTTGGCTCCCTGCACTTGGCTCCCTGCACTTGGAGAGCTGGCACCGGGGCGACGCAGACAAGACAGCGCCCTGGCAGTTGGGCCACACCTAAGCCAGGCTGGCGCGTGGCACCCTTGCACTACAAAGAAGCCTCTCTCACCTTTTTCTTGCAGCAGAAGCACCGAGAGGTGTTGTTCTGCACAGGCCTGGCATCCTCCTGTTCCGGCTCGAGTTCTGCCACCGAGGGCACTGCCTCCTCGACAATTGCCGCTTGGGATGCGCTGCTGCTTGCAGGCTGCTCCTCCTGCTCCAAGCTGGGCTGCCGAGGCTGCTCGGGGACAGCATGGGCCTGCCTGGGCTCCTCTGGGGCAGTGAACCCAGGGGCAGGAGCAGCTCCAAATTTAGTGGCAGCAACCAAGCTGGCCTGCTCCTTTTGCTGGCTGTCCCGGTAGCACTTAGAGCACAGCGAGCTGCAGGCAGGGTTACTGCAGAAGCAAGGGAGGGACCTGAGTGCATTACATGAATGAGCAGCGCTCAAACAATGGCCAGTTGCAGAGAGAAGGCAGGGCAGGGGAAACAGCACTTACGCAAAGAAGCCACAGCCTGCTGCACACAGGGTGGGCTGGGCTGGACTCTGGGCTGGCTGGGTGTCCTGAGAGTTCGGGTTCATTGCTGCGATAGATGGTTTGAAAACTCACTGGCAGCACAGCGTGTTGGCAAGCGTGAACTGAGCCAACTGCCAGCGTGAGTGAGCCCCTTCTGCTTCTTCTTTCTTTGGAGACCCATTCTCAGAAAAGAATATGGGATTTGTGTGCAATACGCCAGCTTACTATGGTATGGGCTGCAGGCATCTTTCTGGCAGGCAATCCACCCATTAGCCAGCCCCCTGACAACATGTCCATTGGTGAGGACACTTCCTTCCAGCTGCCCAGAGTCACACCTTGTCCCACACCCCACTGCATGCAGGCTCCCTGCCTGAGGACTGGTGCAGCGAGCGATCAGCTTCTTGTGGGATGGCGGGGACCTGGCCGGCATCCGCCTGAGCAGCAAGGCCAACAAGGTCTACCTGTAGCCTGGCTTCTGGCAACCACGCACATTGCTGCTGCCTGTGAAGGAGGACATGCTGAGGTGAACTGCCTCAAGCCCTGCCTGGTGATGAGTTGTGATGTGGTCAAAGGGGCCACTTGTGCTGCAGGTATTACATTGCAGCACAGCCTGGGCTGTTTGCCAGGCTACAGCATGTCATTCTGGATTGTTATGACATGGAAGAGGCTGGAGCATGTGTGACAGAGCTCCGGCATGGTGCTCCTGGCCTGCGTTCTCTTACAGTATCGGGTCCTCTGTCATTCCGCATGGCAGTTGGACTGCCAGCCAGTCTGACACGACTGGACTTGTGGTCTGGGCCAGACTCCCCTCCTATTCCCAGCCCCCAGCTCAACAGCTTGATGCACCTGACTTTGAGAGGCAGGAACGACAAGGCCATTAACCCATGCCTCATGCCACTAAGTCTGACCAAGCTGGATGGACTCGAGACTCCGTGTTCTATCCCAGACTCTGCAGCGCAGTTGTCAAGGCTGAGCAACCTCCAGCATCTCGTACTGGACTCTGTCTATGGTCGGAGGGCATTCTCGCCCGTCTTCCTGCCACATCTGCCTTGGCTGCCATCTCTTCAAGCGGAGACATTAGTGCCTTTTGGCTTCCTGTACATGGAGTCAAAGGCACCAGGGTTGCTACAGCAAGTTTTTGATTATTCTCGCGGCTTCAAGCATCTCACTATCGCCAAGAATGGACGTTACCTTCACAGATGCAGCCACGTGTCCGTGCTTGTGCACCAGCCCATGATCAGCATAAACCTTGGTTGCATAGCTGACAACAATCCTGTTTGTACAGTGATCTTCAAGTCATTGCATCAAAGCCTGCAATGCTTGATGTGGGAGGAGGCACTGTGTTGTGGCACACCCCAGACACGTATTTTGCTGAATTGCTTGAGAGCTGACGTGAACTGGTGTGATCAACAGTTTTTGAGGCCACCATCTGCAGCATGTTGGACCACTTACTGGTTGTGCTAGGCGCATTGTAGGTGTTGAACATGCCGTGCTTGTAGCTTGGCAACCAAAAAAAGCTTTGACAGCACCAGGAGATCCTTCAGCAGGCAGGCAAAGCCAGGATGTCAGAGTAAGTACCACTGGCACAGTCATGCAGGTAGGCCACAGTGGAAGCAGACCCCACCATATGGTGCAAAAATCAGAGAGGACTGTGCAGCAAGAGGCAGCACTGGACACTGCAGAGTGTGTACCTCGTCGGTTTGCATGCTTGTGAGACTCCTTGGTCTGTTATGCAGGACAGGCAGACTGCAGGTGTAAGCCAGCATCCAGAGGGCCAATAGTTCTCCAGGGTATGGAAGCCCTTACCTTGCTGCCGTGGATCAAGGAAGTGCTGAAGATCAGCTGTGGGTTGAAAGATCCCTGCGCCCATACCTTCACTCACATAGGGGCACCACCATCCTACAGGGTAATGTCATCTCAAAGTCAGTGACTATGGCTGTACACATACATGTAGGACATCTACACGCAGCTTGACCGTCAGCGCTGGGTTTGTAGAGTCCTGGTCTCATGGGGAGGGCTGGACGCTGCTGTCGGGCGCGGGCCCACTGCAGCTGCAATGGCAAGATGTCTCAGACTGTCCCTAGGCATTGTACAGCGCAGAATCACCTGCAAAGCATTGCTTCTGGGGCAAGCTCGCACAGGCTTTGCTTGCGGCTCAGGGGCTGCCCCCGCATTCTCAACATGTGCAGCAATGCCCACAGCGCATTCTGGTCAAGTGCAAAGGCTTTTCCTCAACTAAGCACCAGTACAATTGCTGTTCTTACACCTGAAGCTGCGATCTAGACTGGTGTGTCCGGCTGTGCCGTTATTGCTGTGGAGTCGGGAGTTAACCAGGCCTGCAGGTTGTTGGTGCCAGCCCTGGGCTGGGAACAGGCGTCATCCAGACACGGAGGCAAAGAGGTTGGTCAGGACTGGCAGGGGTCCACCAGTTTCTGCACCCTCTGTTGACGCCGTCATAGAGCACAAGCTCCTCTGACTTCCCACTAGCCTGCCTACCACGTCAGTGTGTTGACTTGGAGGGTGGCCACCACAGCGCCTGTTCATGCAACGACACCATTTGTTGGCGTATCAATACTGCTTGAGGCAGGAGGCGGCGCAGCGCGCTGTGAGGCAGCACCCTTCTCCTTGACCCCCCTCACTAGCAGTACTCTTGGGTTGGCAGCGCTCTCCCTGGAAGCAGACCCTCCATCAAGCAGTCGCCCCGCTTTGAGAGAGGCACACTTCTAATGTGTGAGTTGGCAACCAGAAGTCAAGGGACCTGATGATTGCGTCAAGGGGGATGAAACAGCAAATCAAACACTACATGCATGCACAGGAACCCATAAGCGTCTCTGTGCTTGTCTGCTGCGGTGCCTGAGCCCGAACTCACAGTGGGAAGGCAGGGCAAGGGACTGATCCCAAGGCAGGAGATGAGCCATGGCTGAGGAGGTGTGCTGTTGCAATGCAGCATAAGGGATGGGTCTCGATTACAGCATCGTCAGCCTCAGAGCAAGCATCGAGAAAAGGGAAGCCGGGCGAGAAGAAAAGTGTAGGTCAAAGCACAGTGTGCCTAAATCTGGCCCAACTTAGCAACGAACATTGCTCATGGGCAAAAGGCGATTCTACACCCCTGCAGAGGTCAGTCGCACGCATGTTAGCTATGTGCCAGGTAGGCATGCCCTCACAGTGGGTCACAGCTGCAGGTAGCTGAGCACTGTGCTCCTCAGGACTGCTGGGTCTCCATCTTTGGCACAGTTTATGACGTCTCAGAGCTACTAAAGGTGAGGACTGCATTGGAGGTGGTCAGCACAAGCCAGGCCAACTACACATGAGCTGCCGCCTGCAGGAGCAGCAAGGTTCCCTGGCGCAGCCCCTGATTGCTGCAGCAGGCACAGACATCTCGCACTGGTGAGCTGAGTGGGCTGCACTGGCAAGCTCAGGGAGATGGCAGGCACACACTGCTGTGTACTGTCTGCAGGTTTGATGCAAAGACAGGCGATGTCAAGCTGCATGTAGACCCGGGCACCAACCTGCTGCAGCCTTACTGCCCCCAGGTATACAGTTCAACTAAGGCTCTGGGCAGGCTATGAACGCAACATGCGGCTCCTGACTCAGTGCACCTGCTGCTGCAGGGACGCTTCCTCCATGTCCCTCCAGCACAGCCGGCCGCGGACTGGGACAGCAGCTTTGCACTGCCCTGGTGGCAGGATGCCGCCAAGTATCGGGTTGGCGCTCTCAGCTCAGGCACGCGCAACATTCGGATCAAGAATGTGCTGACTGACAGCGAAAGCACCTTGCAGGTGGGCTAAGCAGCACCTTCAGCATGTTGCAGTAGCAGCTCCTGCAGCAGGGGTGGAGGACAGCTGCGCAGCTGCTACAGATGCTCATCTCCCATGAGAATCAACAGTGTATGCAGAAGCTGTCAGACTGCCCTGCACTGCAGCTTGCTGTCAGCCGATCCAACCAGCCACGGCCCACAGCCGTCAGCCGCTCCAGCCCAGCCCTGTGCAGCGTCGCGTAGCGTCTGGGAGGCTCAAATCTTTCCCTTCCGCAGGTGCCCCGCGAGGAGACCGTGGCCGACATTCGGGAGCGCTACCTGGACATCAACAGCCATGCCAGCAGCTACAACTGGATGGCACTGCGCAAACACTCGCATGAGCAGGTGTTTGTGCAGCTGCGATGCGGGAGCCTGAGGGCGCATCTTGAGCATGCCTAGACAGCTGCTGATGCCACGCAGACTGCTTTGAGCTGGGATCTGAGGGAGCCTTCAGCAACTTTGCTGACAGCTGGCGTTCGTTGCGCAGGTTGCCTTTGAAGAGCTGGATCTGAACAAGACGCTGGAGGAGAATGGGGTGACTGATGATGACGTGGAGCTGGCTGCCTCAGGGCTGCCCGCGGATGGCTATGTCTCTGTCCTGCACCTGCACTTCTGTGATGATCTCTCGTGAACTAGCAGCATGAACCTCATACACCCATTTTTGAACCTCCAATTCCATGATTGGGGCAATATCTCTTTTTTTGGAAATATTCTGGGCAGCCTGGCTGTTGAAGTGTGCGAGAAAGCCATGCTGTAGATGACTGACAGGGAGAAGATCCTGCTCCCTTCCATTGTGAGGCTGCAAGTCGTGCTTCATGCTCCGTGCTTAGTGCATGGCCTAAACCGCCTGCCTCTGCTGTACACAGGAGGCCGAGCAGCATCAGATACGCGAGGTCTTACGTTGTGAGTCTCAGTTTGGTAGAATGACCAGCCGCAGCTCAGGCTCTGCACCAAAATGCGCGTGCATCATGAGGGTCACAGCTCAGGCATGCCTGTCTCTGCAGGCATCCTGCACACCATCATATTCTGCCGTGCTCTGGGAGCCCTCAAGCCGCAAGAGGTGGACTGCGAGATTCTCAGCAACATAACCTTCGTGAGCACTGTGGTGCATGCGCACTGTGGCTGCCCTGAGGCCAAGGCAGAGGGGCCTGCTGCCATTGCTAACCCTGGCTGTGTACACTCCTTGACTGGTCATGGCCCCGCCTGCAGGTCAAGTGTGGTGACCGTGAGGTGGACAAGCGTGTGGAGGAGAAGATCAACCAGTTCTACACCTGGCTGGATAGACATCCTGGGAAGAGGGGCCAGGTGGGCACCACAGCCCTGCATACCACGTTCGAGTCATGTCCCAGGCAGCATGCAGGAGCCTTGATGCACCGGCATCCTCCCATGCCGACCTGCAGGTGTCGCTGCTGTTCTACGAGAAGCGCAGGAAGGCTGCCAGCTGGTTTGGGAAACAGGCCGAGGAGCGTCTGTACTGGGAGCAGTGGTGAGAGCTGTGGCGTTTGTGCCCAGCACCTGGGAGCAGGACTCCAGGTCCCTGTCTGCAGCGCAGGCCATAGAGCTTGCCTGCTGCAGCCAGGCTCTGGCTGCAAGGCGGGTCACTGTGTTGGCTGACATGTGCAATCTGCAGCGCCTGGTGCACAGCTTGACACATTGGCTGCCCCTTGATGCCTTGCAGGGTCATTGACGTCTCCATCGTTGAATCGCTGGTCAGTCAAGAAGAGCAGAGCTCCTTCACGCTGCAGCCAGGTGCGCCATTGGCCGCCCCCCTTTAGTCAAGCTGTGACTTTCCAGGGGCAACGCCTTTACTCACTCCTGGCTGCTTCAGCTCAATGTTGACCGGACTGCCCCCTCTGCACCCCTGCAGTTCGCCAGCGCCGCCACAGCCAGCTGCAGACAGCTGTGGAGGATAGACTTACGCTGATCGTGCGCACAGTCAACGATCGCAAGGACCACATCCCCCCGGTGGTGTCCCCGTCAGCGGTCACATTTCCCTTTGACATCAGCATTACAGGGTGAGAGCACTCATGGGGATGCATGCACTAACCAGCCACGAGCTGCCTCTCTCTTGTTTCAGACTGCTTAGCCCAAGCTAAGCTGCAAGGAACTCCCAAGTAGCTTATAGGCTTGCCTTGCCATGCCAACATGGGGAGATCATCAGGGAAATCAGCCGTGCTCAAGTTCGCATGGTGCGCTTAAAATGTGTCCCACGCGGTTTTGTCAGGAAACCTGATCAGGGTTTCGCTGTAGCTGCCTGCCCCAGCTGTCAGGCAACAGGCGGCGCACGTCCATTGGTTGTCTCACAACGTTGGGCAATGGAACTGCTGCTGCACCGCAGGGAGGGCGGCCTGTCCTCCACCATAGAGAGCGTGAAGCGCATGCTCATGCATGGCAGCCCCCCTCCAGTGCTCAGCTGAGGCCTCCCAGACCCTGCACCATTATAAGGCTGATCCAGACCATCAGGGGGCTTGGCAGAGAGTCAAGGAGCCTCCCCACGGCTGTGCAGCCCCACGAGCTTGTCAGCCCCCAGGACGTTCAAGGCGGAGCCGTTGTCAAGCAGGCAAGTGCTTCCCAGCTCTGCGCACGCGCACCCTGCACCTGTCAGCGCTGGCTCTGCCTGTTCCCCAAGCCACCATGCAACTCTGCTTTTGACATCGCTGCTGTCACAGCCGTGTGTGGCATTGCCTGCACCCCATTGCTGGCTTTGTGGAGACCTTCTCTGCTTGCAGCAGGCAGGCCCTCAGCGCGAGCCAGAGCTGCCAGCAGGTGACGCAAAAGCAGACGCCCAACCGGAGAAGCCAGCCCTCGGCTTTGGGCAGGGCCCCGACACGGCTGCCCCGGGGGGTGAGCCCCAGTCCTTGGCGGAGCAGGCCCGCCTCCGCAAGGCCCAGCAGGTGCGCAGCAGTCCCCGATGCTGGTGATGGCCAGGCTTCTCCAGCTTTTGAGTGCATTTCTGGGGCCACTGTAATGCTGTTATGGTGGGCACACAGGTCTGCTCAGCACAAGGTACCATTCTGAGGGCCCTCCCTGCACCATATTTGAGTGCAGCTGAAAGATCTTTGGCAGCACCCAATGCTGGTCTGCTTGCTTTTGGATGCAGTCCCTGCCACTTGAGCAGAGCATTCTGGCAGCTCGCTCATGCTGGTAGTGGCTGGATTGAGGCCGCTTGCCTGTTGTCACAGGCCCGCAGCACTGCCAGAGGCACCTCGCCTGGCACCCCCAACAGGGCGCAAGCCTCTGAGGAGGACCGCCTCCGGAGTCAGCAGCAAGCCCGCGCTTCCTTCAGCCGCGCAGCCAGCGCGTTGGCACGCCCTCCCCAGCCAGGGGTGCGGGAAGAAGCAGGGCCCAGCCCTCTGCAGAGCGCTGCCTTCGAGGCGGTATCCTCACAGGGCCCATCCCAGGCAAGTCCAGCCACAGCGGGCAAGCAGCAGGCCAGGCGGCCCTCAGAAGAAGCTTACGCAGAAGGCGAGGAGCATGCCCAGTGGCTTGCCGAGGAAGCTCGCCTGAGGAGCCTTCGTCGGCAGCAGCAAGCCCGCGCAGCCGCCCACAAACAGGGCAGCCCTAGCACCAGCACCCTTCCGCCTAGTGCCCGCAGCTCCGGCTCCTCCCGTCGCAGCAACGACCCCGGGGTTCAGGACCGGCAACGCTTAGAGGAGCAGACCCCACGCGCCTCAGGGTCCTCTCGCCTCAGCGACCCCGGCAGCTCAGACCGGCAGCGCTCGGACGAGCAGCCGAGCCGCTCAGCAGCCGCGCCGCGCAGTTTCCACTCTGACAGCTTAGGTCACTGGGCTCGCCAGCACCCCAGCCAGGCTGGCTCAGCGTCTGCCCGCCAGCGGCAGCAGCGGGCGCTCGAGTCCACCAGCACAGGCACCACTGACGACAGCCAGCAGAATGCAGTGCCGGCCGGCGGCACAGCCTCTGATGCGCGTCGCCCGCCTGTGAGGAGCCTCTTCTCACGCCTGACGAGACGTGGCAGCCGCACCAAGATGGCGCCCATCAAGGCCAATGAGGCCACACTGGCAGCCTTCAGAGATGTGAGCTTTCAGCGCTGCTTTTTTTTGCGGGCTGCCTTCCCCATGTTCTGCATGTCTGGAGTCACTCATTCTTGCTGTCTGTTGGGTTGGTCCGCTGATTCAAACCTCCTGTTGCTATGGACGCTCTGCTACTACTCAGTTTCATCCCTGAGGGCCCTGCTGGGTGCTATTGGATGAGTCCCCAGAACCGGCAGCCTCTCAGAGAGGTGACCATCGATCTTGGAGGCGAGTGCTGTGCTGATTGCTGTCAGGCATACAGGCTTATTTGAGGGCCGACCCATGGAGAACTGAGCTGGCAGGCTTATGCACATGAGACCTGCCCTGTTGTGATCTGCTGCAGGGTTTGCTTCTGGCCGTGTCTCTGCCAGATCTGCAATGTGCGGGAGCTCCACATGTGTAGCTGCCCATGCCCCTGCCATCGGTGCCCGGCTGTCAGGCACCCATTATGCTGCAGGATATCCTATCTTTGAAGCTTGGGCACTTAGCCATCCCCTGCACCTTCTGCCTGCAGCTGAACGACAAGCTCATTGATGGCCGGGCCATCCCGTATGAGTATGAGCGCCTGTGTGCCGCAACGCTGGAGAGCCACAGATCCATGGCCTACAGCATGAGCAGTCTGGAGATCATGAAGCGCAACCGCTACACAGACGTGCTGCCCTTTGACGAGTCCCGCGTTCTGCTGGAGGGCCTGGACTGCGACTACATTAACGCGTCCATTCTCACCAGCAGGTGAGGCCTCAGCATGGTATCGAGCAAAGCATTTCTACTGGCAATGCAGCAGCTGGGTACCAGTCATGCACAGCATATACGTCAGATTCTGTGCTGGCTCAGCGTCCTTCCGGTGCAAGGCACACGTACAACAGCTGCCCTGCTGTACACCAAGGCCTCGTCAGCTGCAATCTTCTGACAGCTGCTGAGAACTCACACCTCCAGACACATTGGACAGTGCGCATTGCCGCAGCCTGCGCACTCAGGCCGTCCTGGCAGCTTGCTTGTCGTCTACAGATGCCTCCTTGTCATCCAGCAGGGTGTCAGGGGCTGTTGCATGTGGAGCCCAGCTGCTGGCCCCCGGCCAGGATCTGAGCTTCTGGCTGCAAAGAGCGCATGCAGGCAGCTGCTTGTGTTGCTGACAAGCACACAAAACACAACCACCGCCAAAGTGTTCAGTGTGCTGACTGCAGGGAGAATGAGCAGCCTCCCTACCAGTACATTGCCACGCAGGGCCCCCTCGCCAGTACAACGGCCGACTTCTGGCAGATGGTGGCGGAGCAGGGGACCTCAGTGGTCGTCATGCTGACCCGCTGCATGGAGGCTGACATGTGTGAGCAGGCCAGACAGTCACAAGCCCTGTTCATGAGCATGACCATGAGTGGCTGCCCTGCTGACCCGCTGCATGGAGGCTGACACATATGAGCAACCTAGACAGTCATGAGCAGGGGACCTCATTGGTCGCCATGCTGCCCTGCTGCATGGAGGCTGACATATGTGAGCGTCTTGGGCAGTCATGACCCCTGTTCAGCTGCTCATGAGGCCTGCTCAGTCATGAGCCCCGTCACCTGCAATTCACCTGCCTGCAGCTCAAGCCCCTTCAGGCGCTTTGCACAGCCGCTGGTTGTGCTGCCGTTCTGCTAAAGCAGGCTCCTTTTAGGGATGCTGGCTGCCATTAGTTCAAAACCTTCTGCTGTTGATGGCCGCATAGCCTTCCTCATTGGGTGCTGCATTGCAGGCCAGCCTCGTGCCTGTCGCAGGGGCTGGGGCTGCTGAAAGGCATTGCATGTTAATGAGTCCTGCATGTACAAGAATGCGGCTCTCATTCTTCTGTCATGACGGAGCAGCCTCCGCTGGCCCTGCTGCAGACGGCAAACTGCGCCAGAAGTGCCACTCCTACTTTCCTGACCAGCTCCAGAGCGAGGAGGCCTATGGTCAGCTGTCAGTCACAGTGACTGAGAAGGAGGACATTGATGGCGACATCACCAAGCGCTCTCTGTCGCTCAAGCATAGGTGAGCTGGGCGACTTGCTCCTTTTGAGGCAGGTTCATTTCTGCCTGGCAGAGCTGAGGGGCTCTTTAAAATGGAGGTTGGGTAGCTGTTGCAAATGGATGCTCCTCCTTGAGCCTTCCCCAAGCATTGGCAGCGCCTGCAGCTCTCAAGATTTTGGGAGTGTCCATGTGACATAATCTTTACACCCCTGCATCTCAGCCAGGGCTCGCCGCTTTGCTCTCAAGCAACCTGCCCCTTCGTCCACTGTGCGGTTCGTGTCGCACAGGGTGCAGCCCCGAAGTCAGAGAAGAAAGCAGAGCAGCTTGTGAATTGTACAGTTTGGCCACCAGTAACGAGTCTCTGAGCCTCAATGAAGGTTCCCCTGCAGGTCCTCTGCGCCGCTGTACACAGCAGCCTGAACTGCCTACTTATGATCTCTTTCACTCCTAACGGCTTCAAAGTGTGCAGCAGGCCAGGCACAAATGCTTGTATTGCGCTGCTGGCTGCTGTCAAGTGCTCTGCCTCTCCCTGCAGGGAATCTGGGGCTAGCCGCACAGTCACCCACTACCACTACCATGCCTGGCCTGATCGGGGAATCCCCCGCACCACCCTGCCCCTGCGGCGGCTCGCTCGCCTGCTGGATGCCACCGACGACCCACAGGCTGGGCCCCCTGTGGTGCACTGCTCTGCCGGCATCGGCCGCACGGGCGTCTTCCTGGTGAGTCCATGCCCCTGACCCTAGCTGCAGCAGCGAAAATTGGCTGCCTCAGCACCAGAGGCCCATAGAGGCAGATGAGCAGGTCAGATTCTGGGTTTTCTCCAGCACCCTAGCAAGCTCCTCGCCTTGGATTCTGAAACATCCTGTTTCGCCATCTGAAAGTGCTATTCTTGGGCAGCCTGCCCCTGTGGCTCCATGTACTGTTGTCAAGACTCCACCAGCTGCCTGCGCTGTGCATCGTCACCTCACCGCTTGGCTGCCGACCCCAGTCCTGCATACCATGTCTTGTGGCAGAACAGAGGCCAGTAGTGCTGCGGACTACTGCAGAGTTGTACTTGCAAGGTGGGCTCAGCTCAATGATGACGATGGACGGTGCAGGCCATGTTCTGATGTGGGCCACTTTGTGGAATCACCCTTGAGTGACTCCAGGTGGAGGTCTGAAGGCTTTGCCTGTGGCTGCAGACCATCAACATCGTCATGCGCCGCCTGCGGAAGCTTGACCCTGTAAACTCACTGGGTGAGTGCAGCAGCAGTGCTTCTCTGCACCTTCAGCTGCCAAAACAACAGAGGAACATGCAGTGGCCCTGCATCGTCGTCCATGCACACGCAGAGCCTCAATCGACCAACCACACCACGACCCAATCATCAGCAGCACCCCTCCGCCTTAGAAGCAGTGTCCAGCAAGACATTGATCATACTGGTTTAGTCCTTTACTGCTTGCAAACGGCGGTCAAGGCTGCCCCTCCCTCCTTAGTTAACATGAGTCGCCAACCTGAGGTCATCCCTGCTTGCAGCGGCGGTCAAGGCTGTGGACCTGAAGCGCGTGGTGGCCAACCTGCGCAAGCAGCGCGCCGGCATGGTGCAGACTGAGGAGCAGTACATCTTCTGCTATCATGCACTGCTGGAGGAGCTCAAAGAAGTGTTGGGCCCTATGGTGAATCAGCCTCGCGGCATTCAGATCACATACATGGCTTAGCCTGGGCGCTGGCCACAGCCAGCCAGACAGGCTCGCCCCTTAAGGCGCGTCCCAGCTTTTTGCTAGGGTACCCAGTCATGATCGACACACTCCTACATAACAGGGCCACCACCCGTGGGCCCAAACACTGCCTGCGGGGCTGCCAGGTCAGAGTGCCGCCCTTCTGATGGCAGCCTGCGGGTGGCAGGGAGACTTCGAGCCTGTAGCGCCAGAGTTTCAGGAACCCAACCCATGTCTTTCCCTGTGAGCATGCGCCCGCCCTGTGCGGCCGGGTTCTTCAGCAGGTGCTGTGCTGCCTGGGACGAGTGTTTTTGTCATTTCTGCACAGTCCAACCACCTTCTGCTTAGGTTGGCCATGAGAAGGATCTCCCCTCTGCACATGACATCAAGCATCTGTTCACATCTGTCATTCTGCACATTGCAGAACTCTGTACAGGACTCATGTCAAGTAGTGGGACAGCAACAGTCAATGCTCATGAAGGACAAGTCCTAGCCTGCTGTGTTTGCTGCTCCACCTCTACCATTAAAGTCCTCAGGGTGCGGTGCAAGTCAGTCTTGTCAAAGTGCTCCTCAGCCTGTTTAACAACAGTCCGTAAGTGCAGACGGGTTGAAGACAGCTCTCGCAGGGACCCCTCCCCTTTCTGGAAGGCAGACAGCTGCAGCTCGCACAACGCGATGGTGGCTGTGGCCAGCACATCAAACTTTTGCTGGTCTGCCTGCCACCCACTGCCTTGCAGCGCCCGTACTTGCTTAAGCAGGGACTCCTTGGCGCTGGTGTGAAATCCAGTTGTTCTGCAGTTGGCCAGGCAAGTGCGATCAGCAGGTGACTCTCACAACTGGCCAGCAGGCAAGAACTCAGGGCAAACTCACCTGAAGTAATCAGCGTGTAGGCCCCACACACGGGAGTCTGTGACAGCTGCGACGCTGGCAGCCTTGAAGATGCTGCCAAGCGCTGTCTGAAATTGCTGCAGCCCATGGTCTGACCCTGCAGCATCAAGGGCAGCCTCACCAAACAGCGTCACCTGTGCTACTGTTCTGGCTGCCTCCCCATGCACAGCTGCTGACTGGCATCTCCTCAGGTCCAGATCTGGTCTCCAGTGAAAGCTTTCATGATGTTTCACACAGAAATCTCCGGTTTGGCAGCCTGTTGGGCAGTGTGACTTCAGCCAGATGAGTGTTGCTGAAAAGAGGCATCCAAGAATGGTTTGGCACTGACTCCCCCTAAGTGGTGGGGAGTGCACATTGGTTTGGACCGCATCTGCACAGCTGCAGCTGTGCCTGGCCTGACTCTCATGCTGCATGCCAATGTGCAGGTGGTCAGCATGCCTGTGAAACAGCAATTTCACTCACCAGCATCCTGCTTGCCGTCGATGCCCAGCTCCTGGCGCCACCTCTGAAGGTGCTGCTCCAGCAGGGTCAGCACCTCCAGCTCCAGGTGCTGCCCCTTGCTGGACTCAAATGCCTGCACATCAGGGTCTAGGGTTACATAGCAATCAGGTATCATCATCAGCCACCTAGTTGAAAATTCTCGGTCAGGGGACATCCTTGCCTTACATATGCTGTTCATCCAGTACAGGGACGTAGCTGGGGGCCAAGGCGCACACAAGCAGCCTGAAGGGCAGGAAGCAATGGTGAACTGCCTGCAAAACATTGCATGAAGGCAGCTGAGGGGTTGAGACATAGGAAGAGCTCGCCACCAGCCCACAGCCGGCCTGCAGTCTGTTGCGGCAGCTTTGTTTGTAAATTTACGTGCGCATGCCACACAGCCATCAGGCTTCTTTTAGCTCAGACGCACTTTCATCAGTGTCCTGCACTCACCTGCGCACAGCACACGTAGACGGCCTTCCTTTCCCATCAACCCAATCAGCAAAGCCTTTGTTTAGCCTGAGCTCAAACACACTGTGCACTGATCCTGCCCACCTGTGGTGTCCTAGTCGGTGCCTGCACAATGTGGCAGTGAGGATGGCTGACCACCTTCTATCCCTTTGCATGCACCTCTTGTTCTGCAGGCACCCCAAACCTTGAGGTTTGTTTTTGCAGCGATCTGCCACATGAGCAGACGGCTCAGACCCTGGCCACTCGGGTACCCTCCCTTCTCACTGGCAACCTTGCCCAAGGTGGATTGTGCACTCTAAGAGCGTACCTGCATATCCTGCAAGCTGCGAGCAGCCAGTTCCCTATGCTTGGCCATCTACAGCAGTCCCCCATGCTTGGCCGCCAACAGCTGCACACCCACACACAGGAAACCAGGCTGTGGCTCCGCATGCTGTCTGGATGCAGCCACCTGCTGGGCTGACCTGCAGCACCCCTCTGCAGGCAGCCACCTGCTGAGCTGCCTCCTGTAGCAACCCTCTGCAGGCAGCCACTTGCTGGGGCCGACCTGTAGCACCTCTCTGCAGGCAGCCACCTGCTGAGCTGACCTGTAGCACCCCGCGGGCTGCCTGCAGCCAGTGGCCGGTCTGTGCGGCCGCCTGAGCATAATTCCCCCAGGTCTGCCAGCTGTCGCGTTTGACCTTGACCGCCTCACTGAGTGCATTGAAGGCCTCCGCTGGGCGCTGCAGCTGCAGGTGGATGGCCGCCAAATTATTCCAGGCCTCTCCATTGTCAGGCTCCTGCTGGGCGCAGCGCGTGAATGCCTGCAGCAGAGACACTGCAGGGTGGGAGACATAGGCACGGTCAACCCTTAAGCTCCTTTGATGTCGGACATTTCCTGGGCGCAGCGTGAGGAGGCCTCCAGGGGCACCATGTGCAGGGACAAGCAGCCGCAGATGGGCTGCTGGGACCGCAGCTATATTGACCTTTGGCCTGCTGCGCTCCTGCTGGGCGCAGCGCGTGAACGCCTGCAGCAGAGGCACTGCAGGGTGGGAGACATTGGCGCGGCCAACCCTTGGGCTCCTCTGACGTCGGGCACTTCCCGGGCGCAACGTGAGGAGGCCTACAGGGGCACTATGTGCAGCCACAAGCAGCCGCAGATGGGCTGCTGGAATCACAGCTCTTATGACCGGAGGCGTGCTGGGCTCTTGCTGGGCACAGGACGTGAAGGCCTGCAGGGCACATGCAGCAGGGTTTGAGACTGGATGGGCAGGTGTAGACTCTGGTGTAGACTCTGGGCCAACCTGAGGTCTCCCCTTCCTGGAACCCTGCAGGGCTCTAGTGGGGCAGGTGGTGGTGGGGGCAGAGGCTGCACAAGCCGTAGGCCCGAATCAGTCAGAAAGCCTATCCAGGCCCTGCCAGGTTTTCCTACGGTGCTGGGCGTATCGACAGCCTGGCCCTACTGCTGGGTGGGCAACCTGCTTCAGTGCTCAGCTGCATAGCCCCTGAGCCTCCCAGAGGCGGTGGACATGGACGCTGGCAGCTTCCACGCACAGAGCAGCGCTCTTGTAGTCACACAATGCCTGCCGCCTGTGCTTCTCAAACTTCAAGATCAGGGTGGATGGTGCACCTGGTCGTCCCCAACTGTCTTCAGCCAAGGCAGGCTCGTATGAGAGGCTGGTTTGACTGCTGTGCTGATGTGAAGCATAGATGCAGGACTAGCAGGCAGAAGGGAGGGGGTGAGCGTTGTAGCAAGGTAGCACTGGCAGGTCATTAAGACCTGCTCTGGTCACCTGCTGCATGTCACAGGAAACAGCCACGGAACACAGCACATCAGACTGAAGCCAAAGCCAGGCAATACAGGGCTCTTACAAGCTTCAAAGCCTGACTTGAACTGCGCAACCTACATGCTGTGGTGTCAATGCATGGCAGGAGGCATGTGCCCAAAAAAAAGGTGAAAACACAGGCTGGCCTGTGTTGCCCCATTGACCTGCATCACTGCAGAAAGCGGCGCTCACAAGCAACTGAACACTGACCTGGCATGCCCGAGTGTAGTCCTGGGTTTTGATGCAGCAGTAGCCCAGTGCGAACCAACCCTCAGGGTGCAGGGGGTTGATGGCAAGCGCAGCCTCCCAGTGCTTTGCAGACTGCAGCAGGCACGGGCACAAAGCTCAGCAGGCACTGGGTTGCTGAAAAGAGTGGCCCCCCTGCTCACAAGAGACAGCAACAGGCACAGGCACAACTTCAGGGTGCAGAGAGTTGATGGCAAGAGGAGCATTCCAAAGCTCAGCAGACAACACCAGGCACAGGCACACGGCTCAGGCTGCCGCAGCATAGCCCACCATCCCTGCCCCAGCAGACCACAGCCAGGGCCAGCGCTGCATCTCACCTCGGCGTACTTCTGCTGGCGGTGGGCAGAGCGTGCGAGGGACCGCTGTGCCCTCACACTGCGGTGCCCCGACCGCTCCCAGGCTGTGTGGAGGTGAGCGTCCTCCAAAGTCAGGTCGCCCAGGGAGCACCACAGGCGAGCATCGTTGGGGGTGACCTGCACCGCAGAACGCTGTCACTTCACAGAGCGCAATGCTGGACGAGGCAGTGGCAGGCACATGTACAAGGCATGAGCTTCAAGAGTCTAGGGGGTTCTCCTGTTGACTTGGCAGCACTGCCAGCAGCAGCCCAGGGCCTTTGCAACTTGACTGCAGGAGATTCTGATGGGAAGGCCTGTATCTCTGCAGAACTGCAGCCCATTCCCCTGACGAAGGACCCACCTCTGATGCAGGAGGCAATGTCCAGGCAGGCAGGAATGTGCCACAATTGCAATGGGTCCTTGGGAACTCCACACTAGTGTTCATGGCCATGACTTCTGTGAAAGCTGCCGCTTCTGGCTTCAGACAGCATCGATGCATGTCAAGGAATGCACTATGTGCCGCCCAGGTGTGTACAGGACCAGATTTGTCACCGCGTGTAGGATTCTGTGCAAGCTGCACCCTCCTGCTTTACCACAGTATCAGTCTTTGTCAAGCAATCTGACCAGTGCTGGCCAGTAGATCAGAAAGCATGTCTCCACCACATGCAGGCTCACTTGCAGGCGCGTCAGGACAAGCGCTTTGGCCTGAGGCACTTTCTGCAGCATCCTGTAGCACAGGATAAGGGCGTCCCACAGCTCCAGGGGCTCAAACAGGCTCATCGCAGCACCTGCAGCACAGTGGTGGAGCTTGTCAGCCAATGATGGAGCTTGGCTGACGAGGACCCCCCAGATGGATGCTACAACTGGCACACTGCAGCAGCATTGCAGGTAGACCTGACGCAAGTGCATGCCCTAGCTGAGAACAATGGGGCTCGTCACGGCGCCTGCATGCACAACTGACCAGGGCACATGGCAGCATCCACAGCGCTCCGGCCCAGGTTGGGCTTGCAGTGCCTGCACTGAGGCAGCTCTCTCTTGGGCGGGCGCTCAGGGCAGCTTCAAAAACAGAGATGCAGAAGACGGTCCCTTCTCCGCCTGGCAGACTCCAGCAGTCGTTGCACATGTCACATGCCCGCCACCATCGCTGAAACCATTGCTGGCGAGCCCCAGCGTCACTCACCAGCAGTGACCAGTCAGCCGCCCAGCATGCGCCACAACCAAGGTGTGATTGCATCAACCCAGCATACTTCCCGGCACTTGCCTGCCTTTCTTGTGCCCTTCTTGCGCGCTTTGCTCGCACAGCACTAGCAGCTGCTTTGCATGTAGCACAGGCAACACGTGCTTTGCACCCTGTGCCTGCTTTCCAACTATCAAGAACCAAGTTGAGCCCTGCAGTTCCTAGAGAAGGCCATGACCCAGCCAGGCTCCAGCCAGATTGGAGGAGGAGCCCACCTGCAGAAGCAAACAGGCGTTGATTTCTTGTGACCAGGGTAGCTAGGTAGCCTTCCTACAAACCCAGACCCCAAAGCAGAGGCAGCAACCCTCGAGCCCACAGTACACTGGGCAAGCGGAACAGCTGCTGGTCCCCGCCTCACCCACAAGTCCCACTGCCAGCAGCTGCTCCCCCAACTCCTTTCTCAGGGCTGCTCCTATCGGGAAGTTTGCACTGAACGCCCACCTGCAGGACAAGAAGTGTTGCAAGCCAGCCTTGATGCACTCAAGGCTGCCACATAGGGGAGGCCCTCTGTGGACAGAAAGCGCAGTTGGCAGGGGAGCGTCCAGTACTGAGAAGCCGCTTGATACCAGGAAGCTGTCTGTGAACCCCACCTGCAGAAAAGCACTGTCGCTGGGCGGTGAGCCTTGCAGTCCCTGAAGACGCCAGCATGCCAAGGTATGGAAGGAAGTGAGCGTGCAGAGCAGAAAAGGCCTTTGATGCTCAGCGTCAGCATTGCTTTGGCCATTGCATTGCCACTTGGCTAACCCCAGGCTGGATGCTGCGCTTAGCCGTCACAGTCAGCTGGACAGGCGTTGCCACCAGCTGAGTATGAGAAGACCATGCAAGCTGTCAGGGCTGCTGCAGCCAGCACAGCTTCAGCAGGACCCAAACCACCCTGATTCTGCTCCAGACCCAAAGCCAAGACACCACCTGCACAGCCTGAGCTTGGATGAGGCCATCCACCCCATGCGCATCGTCACAGATGGCTGCAACCGTTCGCTGGCCTCATCTTGCTGCACCTTTGTACCCACAACGCACTCTTCTGCACCTCTGTAGTGTGTAGCCCCATGAAATCTTGCTGCACCTTTGCACCCACAACAACATCATAACCCCTAACAAAACGCCGCCAGTCTACTGCCATGATTTGGCGCATACAGACAGCCGTGCCTGCTTTGAGGCCACCACCTCGTGCTGCACCATCAAGCTCAGCAGGCCTGAACCCAGCACACCACTCCCCCTTCTCGAGGTCACCTTTGGCCCCCCACCTCATGTGGGATGCCACGGGTGGCTGCGCCTGCTGCGTGGCCTCCGCCTCTTGCTGCACCTTTAAGCTTAGCCACCCATCAAGGTGAAAATTGACTGCCCGCCTCATGCGGGATGGCACAGGCGGCTGCGGCTGCTCTGCTGCCTCCACGACCTGCTGCACCTTGGAGCTTAGCAGACCTAGACCCAGGACACCACTCCTATCAAAATGAAGATCGACTGCCCACCTCATGCAAGATGCCACAGGCGGCTGCGACTGCTGCGTGGCTTCTGCCTCCTGCTGCACCTTTAAGCTTAGCAGACCTAGATCCAAGACACCACTCCTATCAAGGTGAAGATTAACTGCCCACCTCATGCGGGAATGCCACAGGTGGCTGCGGCTGCTCTGTCGCCTCCACGATGTGCTGCACCTCAGCAGACCTAGACCCAAGACACCACTCCTATCAAGGTGAAGGCTGACTGCCCACCTCATGCGGGATGCCACAGGTGGCTGCAGCTGCTCTGTCGCCTCCACGACCTGCTGCATCTGCACCAGGGACCGCTCCAGCGTGCGGGTGCGACCTCGCTCGTGGCGCGCTCGCAGGAGGCGGGCCCCCAGGCGCAGCATGGGCCGCGAGCGCTTCTGTGCCAGCAGGGCGTCTGCAAAGGGGGCCATCTGCCAGGCCTGCAGCTCATCTGCAGGCACCAGCGGGGGGGCAGTGTGAGGCAGCTGCCAGGAGTAAGGCAGCAAGAGAAGGCCGCTGCCTGCAGTGGGGAAGCGGTGTGAGGCAGGTGGGCGCTGTCAAGCCATCTGCCAGGCCTGCAGCTCGTCTGCAGGCAGCAGTGGGGGAGCAATGTGTTGCGATGGAGCCTTCGAATGTTGGCATGCTGCTCGCTGTCCGCCAGGCTCAGCACATATCTCAAGCAGGCATGTCAGAAACGGGGCGAAGGCTGAACAGCGCCATCTGCCAGGCGTGCAGCTCCTGTGCAGGTAGCAGTGAGGAAGCAGCGTAAGGCGCCAGTACGTCTGTGAAGGCACAAGTCCCTGGACCTGCAGCTGGTCCACAGGCAGCAGAGGGGAAGCAGTAAACAGCAGAAGGGTGCCTGCAAAGTGGCACACCTGCCAGGGCGGCCATACGTCTGCAGGCCAGAGGGGAAGTGTCGGTCAGAGAAGCCTCAGCAAGCAATGGCTGCGCTTTGCGCGGCCGCCACAACCTGGAGACACGTCAAGTTGAGAGGATGCAAGGTGCCCACTGCCATACCTGCAGCACATCAGTTGCTTGCCTGACCCGCACAGCTCAAACACAGCTGGTGTCCAGCTGTGTAGACACCAGCTGTGGTCACACCGAACCAGACAAGGAAGGTCTGCCTGCACATCTGGACGTGGAGGAGGCCAGACATCTGAAAGAGGGACAGCTGCACACACCACTGTTTTCATGAGCTCGGCCATGAGGTGATATACACTGCACTTTTGACAACATGTGCTGCTGCTTTCACCATCTACCAGCGCATGCTGACTCAAGCACCAGCACTGCTGCGGGCCTTGATGCAGCTCGCTGTCAGGCAGCAGCACTTGCCGATCCAGCGCTGCTGCAAAGGTGCCTGCCTCACCTGCTGAGGTGCTGCGCTTGACCTGCTCCGCCATAGCCAGCAGCAGAGCCTGCTGGGCCGAGCCAAGAGGGCCCTGCAGGGCCACGCCAGGCTCTCCAACCAGCTGGGGTGCCGGCAGCACATCTGAGTCGGTGGTCAGCCCCTTCATCTCTCCCTGCAGCACATTCGGGGCAGGCTCAGAAGGAAGAGATTGACCGAGGTTTGCAGGGCAAGGGGGCAATGGGAAAAGGGGTTCAAGCATGTACGGGCGGCAAGGTCTAGGTAGCGATGCACCTGTTGTGCGACCATGGTGGCCCTGCTGCGACCAAGTCTGCAAACAGACACGTAGCGACAAGATGTGAATGGCAATGCACTTGCGGTGAAGTCTTGGCCCCCCTGCTTAGCAGCAAATGTCACACAACTCCCTGCGCGCCCCCATGGCACTCTTGCGGGCTGACTGATTGTTGCCAAGGGCAAGCCTTGGCAGTCAGAGAGCCCACAAGTGTGTAAGGCAAGGCCACCTCAGCGTCAAGCAGGCATAAACGGTCCAAGTTAGGACAGCAATGTATTTGAGCAGGAGCTTTGGCAGTTGGTGTTCATCAACCTGCTGCCTGACATGTGACATCCTTGCAGGTCATCCTGATGCTGTCAGAGCCATCTGATAAGACACACTGCCATCAGCTCCACGGGGCTGCCTGGGCCGTGCCAAGGTCAAACAGGCATGGAAAGTTCCAATGAGGACAGCAACTGACTTGCAAAGGAGTGGTGACTGCAATGTCCTACGACTCGCTGCTTAACACTCTTGCAGGTTGCCCTGGTGGTGCCTTGAGAGGCCTGGACAAGTGAATGAGAAACGCACTTCCGCTGGCTCCACACAGGAGGAGGTGCTCAAGTTTCGAGGTACTGCAGTCCAGGTGGCAGACGGGCAGACAGCGCTCAGGGAATCTGACCTGCACTGCGCCGCCTGCTCCCTCCCCAGCGACATCCAACTCAGCAGCTTCGTCGCCACTGTCCTCTTCTGTGGCGCGTGCAGGTTCCTCTGTGCCTGCCCGCACAACAAGCTGCGCCTTGGCGTCCACCTGGTGCACTGTGCGCTTGCCAAGAGCGCCTACAGCACCGCGAAACTGCGTGGACTCGGTCAGCGTGATTGTGTCATAAGGTAAGACACTCGAGGAGTCAGCCAGCAGGCAGAGCTGAAGGCTCAGCTCATCGGCCCATGTAGGGGTGTTGCCCACCATGATGTGGTCCAATCTGCGTTCAAGAGATACAGGGATGGCCCTGTTGTAGCAGACTTTGACAACTTGGCCCATACACAGAAGCCCTCAAGAAGGCCCCTCTATCTGAAAACCACTCTCACTGGGGGGCTGGCCTCTCACCTTCCACTTGGATATCAACTCCAAAGGGCACAGCTTGCCATGTTGAGCCGTCGCTCCCTCACCTTTTACATGAAGACATACTAGTAGCGCAGAGCTTGCTGTGTTGAGGGGCCAATCCCTCACCTTGCACTTGGATATCAACTCCAAGGGCGGAGCTTGCCGCAGTGAGGCTGTCTGCGGCTGCCTGGGGCTCCCTGTAGGTGTGGGCCACAAGGGCAGCCTCCAGATGAGCAGCGGCTGCCAGCCGCCTGTCCTGGATGCTGCCGGTGTGGTCTAACACCTGTGGAGGCAGACAGGGGCACAATCTCTAAAACGTGTTGATTTGCATAGCGCCAAGCTGTGGGCTCCTGTGACAGCATATTGTCTGAACTTCCGTGCCCTGCAAGGCCTCAGTAGCAAGCGCTTCTCTACTTGCTTGCAAGCTGCGGGATGCAGTCGAGGAGCAGAAGTCCTCCTGTGGCTGCCACACGCCACAGGGACCCTGTTAGCTCAGAGGCTCTGCAACTCGAGGACCCGTGGTTGCGCTATCGCAGCCAGAATCAGCAGGGCCAGTCCCTCAAAACAACCCCATGCAGGGCTGCCACAGCCCACCTGCTGCATGCAGTCCTGCACAGCGGCCTTCAGGCTCGCAGCCCTGCCCCCCAGGAGGCGCTGGTTTAGCAGCAGCGCCCGCGCGGCCCACCACAGCCAACTGTGCAGCCCTGCGACCGCTGGCATGACAGCACCTTCCTGTCTGTGCAGCTGCATGTCGTAGCCTGCACCAGGGCACCCTCAGACGTCAGAGTGAGCAACTTTGTATTCACTCTGCTCTGCTTGCTGCTTGTGCTCAACACGTTGAAAAACCCTACATTCCAGGCAGCCCTGTTCATGAAGGACGCCACCACTGTGCCCACTCTTCTGGAGGGGAGGTGTGCTGCATAGGAGGCCTCCTGAGCTCAAGGCACCAAGCTAAGCATTACAGCTCATGAGCTGCCTCAGTGGGCGGCAGAGCTCAGCAAAATGAGCAAGTCATGCGCTGCCCAGGGGCCTACTGAGGCCAGCATATCAAACATAGCATTCCTGGGAATGGGCCTGCTGAGCTCAGCATATCAAACCATTCATTCCAGGAAAAGCGCTGTCAGGGGGCCTGTTTAGCTGACACATTGCCTGGCCTTGGGAACATGATCTGGTCCAGAACAGGCATCGTGCAGCAGCACGAACAGCAGTCTACTGATGGAGACTTGCTCGAGTATCATGGTGCAGGCGCGGAGATGTGATTGGCTTGTGCAGGCCTCACCCAGGGGTTTGAGCAGCAGGCAGCGTGCCAGCAGCAGGTACTGCGGCAGCTGGACCAGCCCCACGGGGTCCTCCCCATCCACACTCAGCTGCGCAACAGCCCACCGATCATCTGCAGGGCGCAGAAGCAGCTTTCAGCGTTGAGATTGATGAGCGAGGAGGGACAGCACATGAATGGAGACAGAACGTTTCTGGCTGTGCCACTCGGCTTGAGGGCAGCAACTAGCGGCCAGAGCTAGGGACGCAACAGCAGCTGCTGAGGAGTCTCACAGGGCACGTGGCTTGCATCATGTGGGCATGCTGCTTGCTGGAGTGGCAACAACTTTGTCTGCAGACAGCAAGCTTGCACTGCAGCTGGACAGCAGTTGCGTGGAACAGCGGCCCACCTGCACTAGCAGCTGCCCGGCCAAGGCCGGGTTGCTGAGCTTCTGAGGTGGGTTGCGCTACGCCAGCCAGTACCGCCGGGCTCTCAGGCACCTCGACTGCAGGACTGCAGGATGGGCAGCAGGACTCAGGGACTGGTCGGCCAGGGCTGAGGCCGGCTCAGGGCAGGGATGCTGCTGGTGTGTGGGTGTGGCAAGAATGCTGTGGTTCGTGTGTGCAACAGTTGCGAATGTGTCACAAGGCTTGGTGCTCTGGCAGGACAGGAGCCAGTCACATACATGCAGCCCAAGTGTGTGGCCAGCTTACCCCGTGACGTTAGCCTGCACAAACAGCAGCAGTGCTGCCACTGCTGTCTGCAGCTGAGCCTCTGCCGCAGCATGATTGGCTGTGACGCTGCCACTGTCCAGAGCAGCAAAGAACGCCTGTGCACCCTTGATGGCCTGGTCCGCCGCTGACTGCAGGCAGCCCACACAGCAATCCTCCTGCAGGGCTGCTGAGTAGGCGCCCTGCTGGATAAGGTGCAGCACTCTTCTGTTGGAGTCCTGTGCTTCTACAGGTAGCAAGCAATCGGCTTGGACAAGTGAGTGGAGCAAAAATACAAGATACTAGAGATGACCACATGGATGTGCACATACCTGAGGGAGCTGCACAGGTGTCAGATAGTGAGCAGGACAACAGATCCGCCTCCATAGTCACAGCCATGCTGAATTTGCGGAATGCTTGACTTAGGTCATTATATCCCATGCTATGTGACACCCCGCAACATGTCCTGTTATTCCAGGCCATGTGACACCCTGTTATCCCAGGCCATGTGACACTGTAAAAAGAGCAATACTTCTCTACAAGTCTCATTCCTTGGCAGGAACATGTACAGGTGTTCTTGTAAAGCATACAGAAGCTTTATTAGGATGGTTCAGACAGATCATTCTGGCACAGTTCAGTGTCTACTCAACTTCCATTGCTTCACTGACCGCTATTGGCTGTGTGGTGAGGGTGTGTCTGTGTCATCCAGGAGGGACTGTAGATCTGCAGCATGCACCTGGCACTCAAAGCAGAGAACAGCTTATCCAACATGGCAGCTAGCGCAATGCCAGCAGCAGCTCGGCAGACACACTTGGGGCAGGTTGCCCACCTCAGACAATGATGCATGCCAACCAATGCTGACTCAACAGCTGAACCCACCGTTTTCCAAGGAAAACGCTGAGGTCCCTGCCCCTGCAGGACCTGCAGGCATTGAATCTGACGTCTGCTCAGGCCCATTGAAGTGGAAACGGAGCAGGCCCCCTTGACCAACCCAATATGGCAGGCTCACCTCCCAGGCGTTTGCCCAGTCAGCAGGCGACCCATTGCCCTGAGCTCTGCCGGCACGGACAAGCCCATCAGGTGAAGTGCAGTCCACCATGGGGCCAGACCTCAGGGCAGACACATAGCTACCTCAAAAGGCTCCAGACGAAGCATCTTGCCTGCTAATGCGGAATAAGTGCACAACAACAATGTTTTGGTGCAAGACTTGTGAAGCGCCTCCTACTCAGCACGCTGCCTGTCACTGCATGAACCCTTTGGGCATGCGCTCTCTCCACATGTTAGCTTAAGGGCTAGCATTCAGGGAAAAAGCTAGACACCTGCTTTTCGCTCAGACACAAAGTCCCTGACTGCTGTAGCGAGTGCAGTACTGCCGCGAAGTCCCAGGACCAGCCTCTGCAGATGAACATCATGCTCTGTGCCATAGAGCATGATCAGTGCACCATTCCTCAACCTCTCCTCTTGCAGCCCAAGAAGACTGTCCCTGGCCAGCTCTATGTCGGTCGCCATCTCCACAGCACAAGACTCTGTACACAGGTGCAGCTGTGCGCTCAGAAGCCAGCGAGAAGGCACATGGAGATAATTTCAATGCAGACAAAGGGCTCCCGGCTTACTGTGAGTAGTGATTGGAGACCTCTGCTGCTAAGCTTTACAGTATGACTGTAGTCTTTATAATAATTTCGTCGTACAGCAGGGGTTGTCTTCTGGTAGGTTTGATTAATTGATTGATTTAGATTCAAAGTCCGTATTCTCAATGCACGGGCATAGGACTATGATCATTTCATCCTACCAATGGACTTTGCTGAAGGTGTAGGGGTACAAAAAGAAGCAGTACAGTCATATCAAGCAGGTCACTGTACTTGGCTGGTAAAGAGGGAGCCGGCGCTCATGGCAGGCTTTGGCACTGTGCTGGGCTTCATCACCACGTTGGACTGCTAGCTGAGGTTGCTGCCCAGAATGCGAACACCCTGGATCCTGTATGGCGCAGGGGGGGGCCCAGCCCCTCTGATTGGCTTGCCACGCCCTCTCAGCTCGTAGACTTCGCAGTCCTGAGAGAGTTATGCTTGGGTATGACTGTGGCCAGCAGTCTTCCCCTCGCAGGGCACCAGGCTCCAAGGCGGCACACCCCAAGCAACAACTCAGCATGGGGACCTTAGGGGAAGACAATCATGTGATGAGACTAGCCCATTGCTATAAAATCGGGGCTCTAATCAGCAGCTGGTGAACTGGGGATACACCACGGCACAGAGAGGGGTCACCCAGGGTGTCCGTTCCTCATCTAGGCCCAGATGTGCCCCCAGTGATGCCCAGCACATTTGCGTGCTGGAGCAGTGCTGCCCTGATGTACGTGGCCACTCGGCTTGGTGGTTGTTTAAACAGCGTTGCCAACAACTGCTGCTGCTCCGCAAATAGGTGGCTGTGAGCAGACCGGAGGTCTGCATGTCCTGGGCAGTGTAGCAGGATATGGCTTTCATCCTCAACCTCATTCGGTGACCCACAGATTCGGCATGTCCGGTCCTCTCGCTTGAGCTGGGGCAATAGGTATCGCCCAGTCTGTACGCGCAGCTGGTGGCTGCTGCACCTGATGCTGGCATAGGTTCATCCTCCCGACCTTATTGCTAGGTCCAAAAACCCTAGCGCGCCAAAAGTGCCTAGATCGACCTTCATGCAGCACTACCAGGTACCATCTGTTAAGTACAGCAGCTACATCAACCATGTCATCAGCCTGGGGCTGGCTGAGGACTACATTGCACATCTGCGTGCCAGCTGCTTCCCAAACAGCCCCCCTTCCCTCAGAGCGGCCATTGATCAAGCCTGCAGACACCTGTCTGGACAGGTGGATGATCTCCAGCCAGTGCCAGCCTCTGCCCCTGGTGTGCACAGTTTAGAGACTTTGGGCCAGCAGAATGGAGCACCAATCTCAGACGCAGCAGTTGCCTTGGCAGCAGCCATGCCTAACACTCCTGATGAGGAAGCTCGTATCCTACAGCTCACCCAGCTCATCAATGCCCGTCATGGTGCGGCTAAGCCACAGAACACCGTCCAGGCTGAAAAATTAGCTGCCAAGCTCTGGAAGGTAGGCGCTATATGGCCTCTACTCCTGTTTGTATGGCGCCCTTGAGGCTTTCAAGGCCATGTCACTCACACACACGTGGTCCTGCAGAGATACGGTGAGCAGGAGGCGCTCCGGTTCTCTGATGTCGACCTCATGTCTCAGGCCAAGATTCTTGAGTTCTCGATGTGGCTTGTAGATGAGGCAGTGCAACAGAATGGTGCTCGCTACTCGTTCAGCAGTGTAGGGTGAGAGGCCAATCCACTGCTGTGCCTGAGCTGCACTCAAGATCCTGCCCTCCCTAACTTTGGCCTAGCATGCAGTGATTATCTATGCCACCTCAAGGAAGTCCGCAGAGAGCAGTACTCACAGGGCCGCATCACCTCAGATGTACCCGCACCCCTGGAGATCCAGGCAGTTAGGGACTTGCTCCGTGCACGCGGCAGGGAGATGCAGGCTGAGAACCTCAATGCGCAAGTGGCAGCTCAGGTGGGTATTGACCTGGTCAGAGCATGTTGTGCAGACGGAATGATGGCGTGTCTGACCCCAGCTTGTTGCTTGCATCTGCAGGTGGATGCCGCACTGAGCGCAGGGCAGCTTTGCCAGTCCCTGCAAGCAGCTTTCCAGCAGAAGCAGTGGCAGTGGGCCTATTTGTTGAGGATGGCAATGACGTTCATGCCCGCCACACTGGGCCGCTCTGATGACCTGCGCAAGCTTCCCTGGAGCTGCCTGGCACTGAGGACGCAGGACAACGTGGGCCCATTGCCCTCTGTGGCAATCCTCTTTGATAGCATGCAGGGAAAGACGGTGAAGCCTGGGCAGGTGGGCATTCCTGGTGTCGACAGGTATGCGCATTCATGCTGCCAGACGCAGTTGGTCAGTGTGCTGCAGTCTGTTCTCAGTTATGCCTCCTCTGACACAGGTACCGAGACCATCGCATCTGTCCTCAGGCAGCGCTTGCCGACCTGGCTGTCGTCACCTTCCACAGGGGCATCAAACTTGAGGATTTGGCCAAGTTCATTGTTGCCGCCCCTAGCATGCAGGGGAATCAGCACATGAGTGGGAAGACCCTCAACGTACACCTTCGGCAGGCTTTTGATCTCGCTGGTGAGCCAGTGTGTCGATGCTGCAGCATTTGGACATGGCTGTCGGTGACATCTGTGGCGTTACACCGCAGGTGTGCCCTGTGGCAGGCTTGATGGGTACTCAGCGAAAGGGGAAGTCAGCCACAAATTCAAGAAGCATGGTGTGGAGGCGGCTAAGAGCGTGGGCATCAACAAAGCGGAGATCAAGATGGCGGTAAGGTATGCAACGCAGCCCATTGTGTGCATTCTGAACAGATTTGTCCCCAGCTGACCAGTGTTTTGCCTTGCAGGCATGAGTCCGACACCACAGACCTGTATTGCATTTTTGACCCGGACACAGCCCACAGGCTGGCTGGTGGGGACGAGACTGGACAGAGAATCATCGTCTGGGCCAGGCTGATTTCCAGGTAAGGTCATCACAGTGCCAGTGCTTCTCACGCAAATCACCAAGATTGGGGGAGGGGGGACTGATCCACTTGTGTTCTGCAGGCCAAGGAGGATGTGCTGGACCGCATCATCCCAGGCTTGACAGTGCTCCTGCGCCAAGCTGGCATGCATCGCCACCCTGCACATCCTTTGTTGGCGCCCTTACGCGCCATCGACCACCTGCGGCAGGTGTTTGTGCGGAACGCCAGCTTGAGAATTCAGTCATATGGGGACCAGTGGCTCCGCACCGTCCAGCCAGCGGCCAGTCGCCTTCTGCAGAGCGCTGTAGGCAAGCAGCTGCGGCAAGAGACATGGGACAAACACATTGCCGCTGAGAGCATTCGTAAAGACAAAAATGAGTTTTTCACCAACCCAATGGTGAGCGCTGTGGCCTTGAGGTGTCCAGATCAACCATGCTCTGACCCTTTCCCCTGCCATGTCGCAGGCTTTCTTCAAGACGATGAGTGGAAAGGAGGCCACGCCTATGCCAGTTGCCCCTGTGGTGATGCTGCCCCAGGTGCCTCTTTCCAGTGTTCAGCCTCCAGCATCCGCCAACCCCAGGCCGTGGGTGCCTCTGGCTTCAAAGGCCAGCTATGGCGTTACTCTGCTGCCTCAGGCCCTCAGTGCAAACACAGCAGCAATCCCAGCCGCAAGATCAGAGCCAGGACTGTAGAACCCCAGGATGCTACAAGAACTGCGAAGGGGTGTCATAGCATGCATGCATGTTGCAAAATTATTGCATGTTGTCTGCGACAGGACCGTTGCGGCATGTTGGCGCTTTGAAGCAGGCTGCAGACACCATGACAGCTTGCAATCTGTGGGTGTTGCTGAGAAGCCGCAGCCACCCAGCTGAAGATCGCGCCGCCACGCTGCTGCCACTCTACCACCAGGCCGCCACTATAATAGATTGCCAGGCCGCTTTGTCACCTACAGAAAGGGTCTGCTGAGCGTCCATGTGCACAGCATGAGGGAAGAGGTCTTTTACTGAATCAGTCCGGAAGCCAAGCAGCGACTCTTCATGGACATACACACACAACACAATAGCAATGTTCTCAGGTAGTGCAACAGCAGGCACACGTTTCTCGAACCTACATAGTACAAGCTTAGTGACGCTAGGTGGCAGTGAGAGCAGGGCATCGGGGCGCAGCAGATCCTCTGCACGGCCCCAGGGGTCATCAACAAAGTCCAGCGCAACGGTCTTGAGATCGACCAAAGGAGCCAGGGTGGCAAGCTGATCATGCGGGGCATACATTGCATAGCCCACAGCACAGCGGACTTCAGCAAGGAGTGGCGACGCATACGCGAGGCCAAGATCTTTTGGACCTGGATGCTCTCCCTGCAGAGCAGGTTGGCCCCAATCCGACGGGCGCGGCTCGAAACTGGCGCAAACAAGTGAAAGCACTTGCAAAGCAGGTAGGTATGGCAGCTGGCCCCTGTAGGAGTGAGAAATGCCAGGTCGAGACGCAGCTCAGTCAGGGCTGTCAAATGTCTCAGGTCTGGAAGCGATACTCTGCCACCACCGAAGACCAGCGCATGGAGTGAGCTGGGAAGTATGGCACAGAACATCTCATAGTCGGGCTTCTGCTAAGTCAACTCCCAATCCTGCAAAAGCAAAGCGCATGCCTGGATCAGTCTTGCAGACCAATATCAGGCATCAGCCATGCAGTGCAACCCACCTCTGTGATGTCTTCCTTCTCTTTGTACTATCCCCAATCTAGCTTCAGCCGTTGCAGGACTGATAGGCGACCACAGATGAAGGCGAGGAGCATGACGCTGGCAGTGGCATCTCCAGGGTGCTGGGAGCGGAAGCACATGCGTATATCCCTGACAGCTGCCATCTGAACATGGTTCAGCTGGATCAGGAAACGAAGGTCTTCACACCACAAGTCCAACACAGGCGGAGCAGCCTTTGCTGTGCCACTCCTCCACGCCTTGCACACACAGGCGCATGCCAGCAGATTGCGGGGGTGGTCAAGGGCGTTGAAGACAGAGACCAACAGTTCCTTTGGGAGCTTTGCCCAGAAGGGGGCCCCAGCCTGCAGGCTGCTGTTGCTGTCCAGATTGAGAGCAAGACCTTCTGTCAACAGCCATGCTGTCAGGGAAGCCAAAGCACCCACCAGCATAGCCAAGGAGTTTCAGCCCTCTGTGAGGAACGTCAAGGCTGCCAGCTTGCTCCCTGGAAGTGGGTACTGATCAGCCTGCAGGCAGGACCCCAGATGCAGCACCAAGCTCAGAAGCAGGGCAAAGGTGTGCCGGGGCTTGTGATCTTCATGAGCTATGCCAGAAGCTGCAGGGGCGTGCATACCTGTTCTCTGTCCAGATGCCGATGCTGCCGAGGCACAGGTCGGTGGTCCTGTGTCAATGAAGTGGCATGTGGTCAGGTCATTATAGGTTCGAGCGCGCCATCTGGTGTGGATGAGTTGACTGACCTCGTTATCGGCCCTTGGCGCTCAAGCTGGATGCTTGGCATGATCTTACAAGTGCACCACCCGTGAACCATCGATGATACAGTCGTTAGGCCCCCAGCTGTGGCCTGCTGTACGACAAAAATAATTATAATAAAGGATGAAGCGGCATCGTCATCACAGTGTGAAATGGTGGCTGTGCTGTGGTGACTGGCTGCCTTCGCTGACAGGCACCTGACATGAGGCAACGAGTGACATTGACTTAGATGGCCGCAGAGAGCACAGCCTGTGCAGCACTCAACAACCCAGCGCCATACCATACCATGGCCCAGAGCTTGACCAGAAAGCGACATGCACAGAGAAGGGGTGCACCTGACGAGCCCAGTGTTGGTGTCAGCTACCAATGGGCTATGAGCTAGGCTGCTCGGCTCGAAACAGCAAGCTGACTGGCGCCGCCCATCTACAAAGCCGGCAGTGCCAATCCCTGCCTCAGTGGTGACCTCACAAAGGTCTCGCAGGACCTGCAAGCACAGCAAGTCTATTGGATGAGCTAGACACATCGCAGCAGAATCACGCTACCACCTCGACAGCTGCTGAGTGCAGGCCTTGGCAGCAGGACCTGAAGGCTCTGCTGGCCCAGTCAATGTCTGATGGGGTGCACGATTGCAGCGTCCAGGGTGGTTGTGGACAAGGAGGGTCATGTCATGCTGTAATACTCCTTCGCAGACAAACTTGGCATTTGCCTCAAGGGCATGGTCATGGGATTTGGCCCTTTGAAGAGTAACCTCAGGAAGCCCCAATTGGAGCTGGCCAGCGCTGTGCCTGTTCATGCTGCAGCTGCCAAGTTGCATGCTACCAGTGATGGCGTGCGCCTCTCTTTGCATGGTGTCAACTCATTTGTCTTCAGGGCGTGAGGACAGGGGAAGTAACAAGCAGCCAGGGGGACCGTGCACAACCCGAACCAGGCCCTTCAGGAGGTTGTGAGTGACAACAAGCCTGCAATGTGCTGGTAGCCAAGCCGCTGATATCAAAGGCTCCCCCTCTGCAAGCCAGCCATACAAGTGAATATGCACCCGCTGCAGGTGCGTAAACCATGCACCAAGATGATAAAATGTTGGCCTTTCACATCTGGCGGGATGTAGGCTTCTAGGTCAGTGGTGGTTTTAACAAGTCACAGAAGTGGTCAAAACAGGGTGCTCATTGGCCTGCACAAGGTCTCGAATGCTGGAAAGTCCCTGCAACTGGCTCGTGAAATAGATGTGCACCAGGGACTGCCGGCCTCTCAGGTGCTATGCTTGGTTGTGGGCCTTGAGCTGTCCACAGGAGAGGCTTGTAAGTGTGCTAGGCAGCAGTCCGAGATCGAAGGAAGACTGTTGCTGCATATGGAAGTGGCCCAGCTGAGGGCACTCAAAGCTGTCTGTGTCTTGGGGCAGCCAGTCATGACAAGTGAGGCTGGTCAGGGCCATGAGGCACAGTGGGAGGGATTTGTCCAGGGACAGCGCGTCCAGCTGGGCGCACTGCTGCTCCACACGGGACCAATTCGGTCCCAAGTCTTGCCTTGTGGTCTCCAACCTTGTCAGCAGTGACCAGCTGCTGGGCACTGAACTGACCAGCAGCGTCTGCAAGATGTCGCCAACGCAGCGCAGAGACTGCAGTGCTGACAGCTGTCGCAGGGCGTCTAGCGTGCCTGCTTCCCCCAGCACTGGGCGGTAGTGCAGCACCAGCTTGGTGAGGCTGCTCAGCCTGCTGACCTGGTCCGCCACGCTGCTGCCGGCGTCTGCTCTCCTTGACAGTGCCGCCCCGGAGATGTGGGCGGCTAGCGAAGGCTCTGCCACCAGCATTGGGGAGGCGAGTTGCGACTCCCAGAGTTGCAGGCGGCCGCCATGTAGCCTGCCCAGAGCGGCGATTGCTTGCCAGAACGGCCCTTGACGTCTGTAAGACGAATCAGAGGCGGCCCAGAAAGTGAGACCCCTGAGCTCCGTGCAGGTGAGCAGGTGATGGATGTGTGCCGCTTCATCAGTGTAGACCGCGCTGTCCAGCTTAAGGGTGCTGTTGGGGAAGGCGCGCTGGAGGATGCCCACTTGCCACAGCCAGCGGTGAAAGTCTCTGGGTAGGCCATCAAGCTTTGATCGTTTGAGGTAGAGGGTGCCTACAGGTTGAGGACACAGCAGCCGGGTTCCTGGGGCTTGGGGGTATGCAGAGCAGCACGGGGTACACACGGGAAGGAGGGAGACTTCATTGCTTGGCGCTCTGTCTTACCTGTCTCCAATGCTGCTCCACATCCATATGCCAAGCTGCGGCTAATGAGCCTCAGGCTTGATGCAGTACCATGCTGCTGCGCTGCCTCAGCAACCACAGCCTGGAAGACGTCTGTGGGAAGGCCGAGAGTCTGCAACAGCACAGACATAGACTGGCATGACTGATCCTGTGGTGCGCAGCACCCTGACCACATCTGCAGGTAGGACGAGCTACCTGATCAGTGTCTGAAGGGCGCACTTCGCACAGCAGAGGGAGGGATCCCACTGGGGGTGCCAGCACACCCTGATCTGACGGGCTGCCCCGATCTGTGCGCCTCTTGTTGCGCATACTGCTCACAAGCTCAGTATTGTCAGGTAGGATTGCCTCATGCTGGAGGGAAAAGCCCAAGCCTCACTGACATGCAGAGTGTGACGTGCCAGCCACGGCATCTCCCTCTGCATCATGATGCAGTGCAGCTGAAGATGGCAGCAGGCACAGAGCACGTTCATGACCCTCCTGCCAACAGGGCAATGTGAGCATGTGCTTCATGAGCTCAGGACTGAGGCCTGCTGTTGTGCCTGTGCCTGAGGTCGGCGCTGGTGCGCTGGCGCAGTCTTTTGCCGTGTCTCACCTGACCTGGGACAGAGGGGCTGTCACACAGACTCTGTCTCGAGTGGGCATGCCCCCTCATTTGTGTCTGGCGCTTCTGCTCAAAGCACTCACCACGTGGCGTCCACTGCCAGCTGACCTTAGCTGCAGCGACCACAGAAGACACTGCCCTGCTTGTCCACAAGCTCAGCCGGTACTCAGCAGCACAGCCAAGCAGCGGACTTGCAGTATCAGGCTTTCAGCAGCAGCCCGCAGGTGTGACGCTGTACCATTGAGCCAGGCTCAGGGACACCATAGGCAAGGTGTTTGGCAACAAACAGGACTTGACATTATGTTGGCCATGACTCAAGCAAATCCATGTGAGTCAGCGCTTCCAAGTTTCTCAACTGTGACAGACATTGAGGACTCACTGCACAATGATACAAAGATCATTTGCAGACTTGTCAGATCATCTCCAGGCGATCAATCACGTCTGTCATACTTGGACGCTTCCCTGGCAAGGTGAAGCAGTCCTTGAGCAGCTTCACAAGGTTATAGATAGCCACTTCGCGTGAGGGGCACGCTATCTCAGCCTAATCCCGCCATGTTGTCAACTTGCTACCGGCAACTGAGCCCATCTGCAGGCCACCAGCATGCACGTCAGTGGGACCCGAGCCCCTGCAGCTGATTTCTGCATGTATGTCTGCCATGCAATGATGTACATGTGCTGCATTTGCCAGGCCAAGCTGCACCAGCATGTGCAATGGGGACTGCCCCTCTGCACTCTGCAAATCTCTGACCGATGTCAGCTCTGACACATGCACATGGGCAGTCTGCACATGATCATCAGGGTAGTGCACTGACTAGGCTGTCTCCACAGAGTCCAAGGCACCCTGCACTCTGCAAACATGACAAGCAGCGCTCACCCATTTCTCGCAGACACGCTGCACTGACTCGGGCAGAGGCATCTTTGTCTTGGGGTCGACTTTGACGTTGTCCATCATTTCGCGCCAGATGGGGCTGACCAGCTCCAGAATGATGACACCCAGGGTCCAGACTTCTGCGCTCATCCAGTCGACCTCTGCGTTGTCTGCCAGCACCTCTGGCGCGCTGTACTCCAGCGTGCCAATGGCGATGGTGCCCCCGGCGGCATCTGCAGGCATGAAGCAAGCAGTAGTAGTTCATACCAGTGGCAGGCGGGGGCTGGGACCCACAACCCTGCAGACTGAGCAGTGGCGGGCACTTTTGCTCTTGGCACCTGCAGCCAAGCAGAGGAGCAGAAGTGAGGTTTGATGGTGGCAGAAATGGCTGCAGGGCTGCCAAGCAGTCCTGGTGGAACATGCTGTTGGCGGCTGCAGGCATGCAAAAGAGCAGGCCTGGCTCATGCTGGCGACAGGTGCAGGCTGGGTCCGCAGCCCTGCCATGCGGAAGTGGCAGTCCATCCTGCTGGCAGTGGGGCGTCTGCAGCCCTGCACCCGCGCTTCATGGCTCGTGCTGGGCTGACAGGGTGCATGCAGAGCAGCAGAAGTGCCATTTGCTGGTGGTAAGGGCTTGTATACATGCAAGCACTCAAAATATCCACGACTGTTGAGCTGCAGGTACCCTATCCCATAAAGTCAGCTCCTGTGTCTGCACAGCTGCCTGGACTGAATGTCAATAGCAGCCATCACCGCTTTGACTCAGCGTGGTCGCAACAGACCCCAAGCCTGGCTGTGTGCTCAAACCCTTTTCAGGTCACCAAGGCACTGCCTGGACTGCATCTCAAGATAGCAATCATCAGAGCTTCACTCGATAGCCTTCAAAGGCTGACTGAGTGCTCACTTGGTGCACTGGAGAAGCGTCCACTCCCAATGTCCACTGCCATGACCTTTGCGTTTGGGCCGCGGCCATCCACCAGGAGGTTGGCCAGCTTGGCATCGCCCCAGATGAAGTGCTGCTTGTGGAAGCGGGCCAACAGCTGCAGGGGCAGGTAAGGGTGCCTCAAGCAGCCAGCAAAGCGCTGCATGGAGCAGGACCATCAGACCAACTTGTGGATGTTTATGGACAGACCAGCGCAAGTGCCGGACCAACTTCCATGCACAGCAGCTGTGCTGCAGGAAGCCCCTGCTACCTTAGTCTTGTGGGCCCGCTGCCTGCCCATCTGTGGGAGAGCAGTCACTATGTCAGCCTGATGAGCCAGACAGAGGTTGCACCTGACACAGCTGCAGGAGCCCCGATTGCACTGCTGGCAGTCATCTCTCAGCTGCTCACACTATCACACGAGGAGAGCAAGCAGGGCTGCACGCAGGGCACACCCTAACCAGCTGCAGAGCAGCAGTCGCAGCTGCCTCGACGCGCCCCTGGGTGAACCCCTTGGCTGCTGACACATGGCAGGCGGGCAACACAAGCACTGCACAGTCAGAGACAAGGGCTAACATGGGCCAGCTGCAGGGCAGCGGTTGCAGCAGTGCCAGACAGTCAGGTAAAGGGCTGACCTGGGCCAGCTGCAGGGTAACGGCTTGCAACAGTGCTGGGCAGGCAGGTAAAGGGCCCACCTGAGCCAGCTGCAGGGCAACTGTCACGGCAGTGTCCATCACGATGGCGTCCATCTTGGGCGCCTTGCCGCCCTTTCCCGGCATCTTAGTCAGCACCTGACTGCCCAACCAAGGGCCTGCTGTCTCATCATCATACTTGTATGATGAGAGGGTTTGGCCCTTGGCCAGCCTGCACCAGCGGCAAGGTATGCTGAGGTACAGTCAACATGTGGCCAGACTTCTGCCGCACCTAGATGCGCTGCTTGACCAGTCTGCAGCAAAACCAATTAAGTGACACAGGGCGATGCAAAAGGCAGGGCGCCATGCCCAGCAGCACCTGGTCCCTGCCCCAGCGACAGGGCAGCAGATATGACCTTGTCCTTGCAACAGCCCATGTCCAGCAGATAGACCACCAGCAATGTATTACTGTGCAACTCCCTATTATATGTTCTCATAGTCTACACCATGCAGACCATATGTGCAGGCTTTGCAAGCAGCCGCCTTTACTTAGCAGGCAGCCCAGAGCCCTGTGGTGCTGTGCATGCCCCACTTGGTGCACCCCTGATCACACCTGCACCACACAGGCTATGCTTGCTGCGGCTGCTAGCATAGCAGCCGCCACATGCAGCAGCCTGCAAACAGCGATCTGCCCCACGCGCTGCTCCCTCCCCTCCAGCATCACAAATCCTGGCCACAACACTGCTCTGGCCCATGCAGACCACACGTCCAAGCAGCCGTCATGCACACCCTGCTCCCAAGCAGGCTGTGCTTCTTGCGGCTGCCAGCATAGCAGCTGCAGCATGCAGCAGCCTGCAAAGGGCACACTGACCCACAAACTGCTCCCATTCCTCCAGCATCACAAGCCCTCTTCACAACGCTGCTCCCTGCCATCCAGTATCATGCGCCCTGGTCGCAGCGCTGCTCTGGCCCAGCAGACCACACCCATTGACTTGTCCAGACAGCCGTCATGCACACCCTGCTCACTTCTGCACCATACAGGCCATGCCTGCAGCTTCATCCAAGCGGTGGTCCAGCATGTGGGCTGTGCCCTCCACATGGCCCAGGCTGTTGTAGGTCGCGATCTCGTGCACAGCCACCTCCAGGTTGCTGACAGAGCCACCAGCCCGGTTGTACATCTTGACGGCAACAAAGTCTGGGTATTCTGCACTGCGGCACCTGCAGCGCACAAGGGGCTCTTCTTATGATGCACCAGACCCACGCAGCTGATTCAGTGGGAGGAGGGCAGAGCTGAGGCAAGCAGGCCAGCCTAAGGCTTCGCAAGGCTCCGTAGCTAAGACAGACATGCTATAAGCTTGCTCAACAGTGCAGTGTGGTACAGGGCACTCACTTGTAGACTTGTGCGCAGCCGCCGCCGCCAAGCCAGGAAATGGGGGTGATGCCCTGCTGCAGAAGCCACTTGCCCTCTCTGCTGTTCATTAGTTCGTCCAACTGCAGTGGCAACAGTGGGCTGTCAGTGTGCATGACTCTGCAGAGCTTGTGCACAGCAGGCAGCCCCTGGGGACCAGTTGGCTGCTGATGTGAACATGCACTCAAGTGTTTTGTGAGGGGGCGCAGAATTGCAGAGGCCTGTTGTTTGTTTTTGAGACGCCTCGTTCAAAGCAGTGGTTAGTAAGACGCCCCTATCAGCATGCTCTTAAGCAACTGCAGTGCTGCTGATGGCCAATTGCTGCTTCTGGCCGATACCCCAACTGCTTTGGGTGCACGGACAGGCAGCAATTGATCCTTACCTTCTCGGCATACTTGGCCTCTTCAGCTGTGCTGGCACAGACAACACCCTCTGGCAGCCCAGTAGGCGTGCCGCTGGCCTTTCTGCCCTGCAAGAGCATAGGACCAGCGGGTTATTCCTGAGCATGAGCGCCTGCGCAGGCAGTTGATGCACACACTGCAAAGGCTCAGAACATTGCCTTACCCTCTTTGCCTCTGCAGAAGGCTCAAAAGGTGAGCGCTGGAGAGAGCTGGCCACGCTCTGCAAGGGGGCACTGACACCAGATGAGCTGGTCACGCTCTGCGGGGCGGCCCCCGCACCAGAAGCCTTTGATACCTCCTGCAGTCAGCAAGTATGGCCTCAGAAAGAAACCTCATCCCCACCAAATTCCCCCACGGCTGGGGGGACTGGGCTGGCACCCAGCAGCAACCTGTTGAAAGGGTGTTGGCATGGCATTAGCATGAGAAAAGCATTGCGCATCAATCACCAGGTCGCAAGCATTGCTTCCTGCAGCAGGCGGAAACAGAAACAGTGCCGTCGGGCCACTGCTGCACCTGAATGGAGACCTGATATGATGTGCTGCAATGCAAGTCAAGTGAAGGGCTGCACAGGCAGTTTGCATGCTCACCTTGGCGTGCCTGGCCTTCTTGCCATGTTTGCCAGGACCCATGGAACTTGATGGTGCCTGCCATGTGTGAGACTCACTTGCAGGGTGCTCTTCCTGCAGAGGCGCCTGCACACAAAGTAACAAGATTTGTCTGGAAGTGGATCTGATCTACCAACACGAGCATTTCTAGTCCTCTGCTTTGACCCTGCACAATGTAAGTGCTGCACCTCAAGCAGGAAGACAGCCTGCCTGCTGTCTGAGAAGCAGGACAGTGCTGCTGACGCCACAGAACAATGGCCAGACTTCATTGTCAAGCCGAGCGAAAAAGCGCGTGGCGCTACGCGGGGTTCCATGCTCCATGCTGGACTCCAGGGTTGAACTCAAGACACTTTGCAGCTGTGAGGCAGCAGAAGAGAAAGAAGAGGCTTGTGAGCCTGGTCTGGGCACTTGCCTGAGCGCGACCCTCCTCCGCCAGGGTTGGGGTAGATGGCTGCGGCAGCAGAGGAACGCTGCGCTGTGCATCTGTGGCCTCAGCCCTGGGCTTGACTGCGGGAAGCTTGGCAGGGTGTGCCGCCTCACAGCAGGGTTCTGTCTTGGCCTTTGCAGGGGACGCTGGCAGTCTGTCTGCACTGGGTCCTGCGCCTGCACCAGGGAGAGAGCAGGGTGGCACTGCACTTTTTTGCAGATATAGGCGCAAGCAACGGCGGCGGCCAGTGTTGAAGCCTTTCAAAAAACTAAGCAGCAAGCTTGGCAGATCGAGAACGCTGCTCAGTTCAGACATCCAGCAGCCACAGCCTGCTGCCACATGCACTTGATGGTCAGGGATGCCCAAAACGCTGAACAGTGCCGAAACGAGGCAGCATACGCTCACGCTTTTGGCTGGTCGTGGGCGCTGCTGCATTGCTGCCAGCTGCTGCTGGGCCAGGCGCATCAGCTGAGGCCTGCTGAGCCAACAGAAACCCGCCTGGTGCAGGGGCCTCAAACAGGGTGCCAACGTGGCCGGCTGTGACTGCCACGGAGGGGCTGCTTGACCGTGAGCTGGATGCCTCCAGCTTGCTGCCAAGTAGTGCCTTGCTGTCGGCGGAGAACTCATGCGCAGACTTCTGGGTGGACTCTGCCCCAGACACGACCGTGTCATGCAGGCCTTCAACTGGATCCTGTAGGCAGCATTGCAGCAGGCGTCCATGCACTGTGCCAGCAACGACTTGATGCGCAACCCTTCACATTACAGAGTGAGTGGCTGGATACATTTCACTCAGCTTTGTGTCACCATGCAGGGTACTGAAGCGCTGGTGGCTCCTGCATAGCGTTTTGCAGGGAAAGCAAGCAGCGCAACGTACCCATCCGCTAAGGCACCACTTCAAAAGCAGGCAACTGCACCGCTGGTGGCTGCTGCGCAGCACTGCGCAGCAGAGTGCAGGCAGCGCACTGAAACCCCTACCTGTGTGCCATCTGAAGGCGGCACTTAGTGTCAGGATGGCTGGGGGGGGGGGGAAGTGGGGGGGAGGGGGGGGGCGATATGTTCCTTCACCTTGAGGTTGTCCTTGGGCTGGCACTTGGCAGCAGTCCGCGTGTGGCCCTGGCACTCAAAAGTTGCACGCTCTGCTCGGGACTTTGATGAGTGGCGGGTCTCCACTTCCACACTGGGCCTGCAGGGTAGTGGGGCAGAGAGTGAGCAGCAGGAGTTAACACTTTGAGCAAAGCTGCAACTGATGCGCATTCTGGGGGAGCAGCCACTACCCACGCAAATCACAGGTTGACATTGCGGCCGCTTAAGCTATGGCATGCCGCCACAAGCAGCTCTGGAGGCTGCCTCTGGCCAGGCAGTTGGTGCTGCGCTGGGTCTGGTGTGACAGCCACCGTCAGCTCTCCTGCAAGCCAGGCTGCAGGTGACAACCCTGAGCTGTTTGGTGCTGAAATGCCCCAATGTGCAGTCTGACGCCCGTCCTGACCCCTGACCCCTCTGCAGAGGTGGCTTTACCAAGCTCAGCCTTGACCTAAGTCAGCCCACCAGGCTGCTGCCCCACTGGTGGACATCAGACGGAGCACCCTTGATGGCAGACCTGCAGGTGGATGACTAGACCTGCAATGCCATGGCCCTGGAGGACCCACAAGCTCACCTTCTTTCTGGTCCCCTTCACTCACAGTACACACGTTTGAGAGTGCTGCTGACTCTGCGCTGCAGTCTGGAGGACCTAGTCTCTCACCATGCTGCCTGCTGGTGTGTGTGCGGGTCAACGATGCCCTGGCGCTGGCAAACCTCATCGTCTACCTTTGCGCAATCATTGGCATGCCAGCACCACGCATGCTGCTGATACACTCCAGCAATTGCACAGACCAGAGGTTTCTGCTGGCTCTGACCACTTGATTGAGGCTCCTGCAACAGCCTGAGCAGCTGCGGGCACGCTCTTCAGAGCTGGCACGAATCTGGTGCTGTCATCAGTGTATGCACTCATTGTTGGTGCAGAGCCTTGGGCACGAGGGGCGCTGGCTACCTCCTGCTCCCTGCACAGGTCACATGGCAGTGTTTGGGGAAGAGAAAAAGAGAGACAGATACGGGAGACACACACACACAGACACATTGATGCGCCCCTGCCAAAGCAGTAATAGGCTGTGATCTTCCTGCTGGTGAAGGCTGGCAGCCCCAAAGGTGAAACGCAGCTGCATCCTTCTCTGGGTGCAGTGTAGCTGCTTCCTAAGGGGTAGATGAAACACAGAGACATAACACCTCTCTCCTGGCCAGACACCGATCAGCTGCCGCCTTCCTGCTGTGGCATGAGAGCAGGAGCAGCCTGCAAATTTTTTCTTGCCCAGAGTGGAACGCTGTTGGGCAGGGGAGCAGTGCGCAGCCCACACAAGCTCTGTTTAATGTCAGCACAGGCACGCAGAGGCTTCCCACAATCTTTTTATTGTCTTCCTCCCTAAGTAAACCCCTGGGTTTGTTACGCACAAGAGGCCCAACCTCTCTTTCAACTAGACAGCTGCTGTTGTGGTGGACAGGCAGAAGGCGAGAGATGAAACCACCTCAGAGGGCCTGAAGCTAAAAGCACTTGCTCCTGAAAACAGAAAGGATTGCTCCCCAGCTCACCTTTTGGCTGCTGCTGCCTGAGCAACTTGCATTCTCTCTGAGATGTCTGCAGCTTGTTGTTCCTTGGCCTCTTTGACCTCCTGCTCCAAGGCATGGATCTGCTTCCTCAGGGCGGCCATCTCTGTCTGGGCGCGGGCTGCGCTGGTCTCGGCATCCTCAGAGGCTCTGCGTGCCTCCACCTGCCTGCAGCAGCATTGCCAGCAGCTTGTCAGCACAGGGTACGCTCCAGGGCGGTGGGTGTGGAGGAGCTGGGCTCGAGAGCACTTCAGCCAGCCCGTCCCCCCACCTCCCCCACTGCAGCATCTTTGGGCAGCATTGTGCCAGCACAGCGACCTGAGGGGTGACCCCCACATGGCTTGCTTGCCCTACCGGCAGCATGTGGTGGCAGCAGTGATGGCGGCAGTGACGACAGCAGCAATGACACCTGTGGCAGCCCCAGGATGGCGACGTCGAGCATGCAGTGGCAGAGCGATGGGCCTGAGCGGGGAATGCTGCTCAGCCATCCAGAAATGTATGCACAAGACAGATAATGCAGATGAAGCGGTTGCGCTCTCATACAGTGGCGGTTCCAGCGCTCTCAGGGGGCGCTCACCCCTCGTGCATCTCCTGGGTCAGGCGCACAATGGTGGCCTTGGCATCCTCCAGCTGCCCCCGCAGCTCGTGGGCCTCACGCTGTTTGCCGTGGAGTGCTGCAAGCTGCCCCCGCAGCTGGTTGGCCTCATGCTGGTTGCCCTTGTGGGCTGCAAGCTGGCCCCGCAGCTGCTGCACCTCCCTCTCCAGCTGGACAGCAGCGTCCTGCGCTTGCTGCACCTGCTGGGTAGCTGCCCGCTCCTTCTGGATCCAGGTGTGCTCCTTCTCGATCCAGGTGTGCCCGCTGCTCGAAAGGTACCTTGGCAGCCTCGCATGATGCTTGCAGCCTGGCCTCCAGGTCAGCCACACGCTTCTGACCCTCCTGCTGCTGCTTCTCACTTGCCCCATTGGCAGCCTGCAGCTGCTGCTGGAGGTTAGCTACCGTCTGCCCTGTCCCCTGCAGCTGCAGCTGAGCCGCGTGCAGCTGTTTGGTCAGTAGCTCAATGTGAGCTTCCTTGTGGACGCTGTTGGCCCTGAGGTCTGCCTGCGCTCTGGCGTTCACTCGGCAGACCTCCTCCAGCATGCTGATAACCTCTATCGCCTGCTCCTGGCCCTGCCGCTGCAGGTACTTGATGAACTTGTTGGCCATCTGCAGCTGCTCCTCTGTCCCATGCAGCTGCAGCTGAGTAGCCTGCAGCTGTTCCCGCAGCAGCTCAATGTCGTCTGCCGTACCGGCGCTGGCGGCCTTGAGGCATGCCAGCACTCGGGTGCCCACCCTGTCCTGCTGCTCCAGAATCCTGATGTGGGCAGCCTGGCTGGCAATGCAGGCCTTCAACTCTGCCAGCACCTTGCTGAGGTCTTGCTGCTGCTGCTGGGCAATCTGCAGCTGCCTCTCCAGGAGCCCAATGTGGACTGCCTGGTCGGAGCTCGTGGCTGTCAGGGATCGCAGCTCCAGCTGCCTGCAGTCCAAAAGAGACACACCTGGAGTGAGGCAAGCAGAGTGCTAGGCTCTGTTCAACTGTAACAAGACTGTGGCTGCAGTGCTGCCTTGAGCTTAGGTGCAACATATCCGCTGAGGTGATCAGGATGAAGCGCTCCGTATCAGCTACTTGAACACAAGGAGGACAGGTTGCCATGTGGCTTCAGTGAGCATCATCAACGCCTGCCAGCCCATCATAGGGAGGTCTATCTCTCACACACAGGTGCCCTGTTACAAGCTGGCATGCATGGCGCTGTTGACTTGGAAATGCCAAGAAATGCTCGCAGAGGATGACGTGCAGGCTGCCTATGAGCCGCCATACCCAGCCAGAGCCATTGCAGGGACATGCCGAAAGCAGCGTGGCCAGCCTGCCTCGCCACAAGCACTGCAGGGGCTTACAGCAGGCCGGCACACAGAACAAAATGATGCACAGGCTGCTGCTGAGTAGCCTCTTTCCAAGACAAGCACAACATGACAACACATGAAGTTGCCAGCAGAAAGTGAATCAAAGCACTGCAGCAACTCACAGATTGGTCATCTCCTGATGTGCAGCACTCAGGTCCTCCAACACCCGCCGCAGGGTCTGTCGACTTTGTTCCAAGTCTCGTTGCAGCTGAAGCCCAGCGAATGGACTGCAGACATACAAATATGGCAGATCAAGTGGCTGCAACAGCCAGCTTTGGACAACCCCCACCAGCAGGTGGCTAAGCACTGGTCCTGCTGCTGTCAGTAGCCAATGAACACCCAGCAAACAGGCGTAGGCGGTATGTGTGCACGTCATCTCTGCGTGAAGGCCATACTGATCATCTCTGTATCGTCCCAATTTTGTTTATGCACTAAGGCGGTGTGTCAGCCCGCAACGTCTGTGCTGGCTGTGTAGATCCTAAGACACTAAGCATGTAACATCTATGAGCAAGGACAAGGAGAGACCACAAGCAACAACTAGATGACTTGTGCGTAGCTGGCATGGGTGATGTGCAGCTCAGCTGCCAAGCATGGCCACGCCATCAGGAGTGGGCAGTGGACTGGTGGGGGTGCACCACAATGTCAAATGCCAAGGCATCAGCCACAGCACATGCGCCAGCACCTTGCATTCAGGCCCTGACCCTCCCTCTACATTCAAGATGCTATTTAGCCTCGTCAAGTGGCGCTGGCTGCATTAGCCTGAACCCTTTACCCTGATGCCAGCCTCTAGCCTTCTGTGAGCACATCTGCTCACGGGAAGCTCAAAACCTCTCTCAAATGCATGTTGGTACATCATGTGGCAATCCATACCGTCGCAGCCCCCAAACCTCCTGAGTGCTTGCAGCAGCACAATGCGCTCCCAACCCACCTGCCAACCTGACAAGCACCTCATCCCTGCACAGCAGATCCTGAAACTAACACAGCTAAGGGCCCCAGAACCTCCTCCAGCTTGAGCAGCGGGTCTTTCCAGTTGTACGCCAGAGAGTGTACCAAAGAGCATGCGCCTGTGTGGCTCTCCTGAGGCACAGTCTCACACTCACTTGAATGTGTCCAGTGCCCTGTTGACCTCCTCCAATTCTTGGTAGCGGTCCATAAAGTGCTTGACATAGTCCATCGCAACAAGTTTTTCCAGCTGCAGGGTTGCCACGGACTCCTGGGCTGCCTGGAGGGCCGCTTCCAGGTTCCGGTGCGGCCTGCAGCATGTTGGGAACCATCTTGAGTCACTCAAGCACAGGTATTAAACGGTTGGCAATGCAGCAGCACATCAAGCACTGATGGGATGGGATGGGATGCAGCAGCGTGCTTATGGTGGCACTCAGCACCCAGCATGCTATGCGCTGTGAGCAGGAAGGATGAGTGCTGCTTGAGGAAGAGCTTGCTGTGGCTATCGAGGCAGCTGCTCACTCCAGTGTGTGGAGTTCCACCAGCACCGTCTCAATGCGCCAGTCGTCCTGCATGGCACACATGAGCATGTGAGGGTGTGTTACATCAGGCTTCAAGAGCAGCACATGGTCACTCTCAAGCGCACCCCCTTGTTCAACAGGCTCCTGGACATGGTGGCAGCTGCTGCACCCACAGCTGCACCGGAAGCCTCCATGGTCGCCCTAAGCAGGCACTTTGGCAGGCCAGTGACCATGCTCAGGCCTGGCATTCTGCAAGCTTCAGGCAGTCTTCACAACGGGCTAGGCTGCGACGAACTTCCGAAGCATTGCTTGCTGCATTGATTGCTGTGGGTGCGGCACGTATGCAATCTCAGAACAGCAGCAAAAGCAAAGCCCCCCACACTTTGGTTCATCCGATTTCATGAATGTGATCTGAGTCATGAGCCTGGTTCAGACACAATTGCACAGGTGACAACTGCTGTCTTGCTGCTGGCAGACAAGCCTGATCATTGTCAGCGACAGGATAGGGTGGATCATACCTGCATGACCCAGATCAGAGCTCATGCATGCCATTTGCCTCAATCCTGTTTCCGCTGGTATGTGCAGATGAAGGCTGCTCTTCAAGGCAGGAATGCTCTGATCCTTGATGGCGCCATGGCAACTGAATTGGAGAGGGTGCATGGCATGGACATGAGCAGCGACCATCTGTGGAGTGCCAAGGCCCTGCACAGCAGCCCGCAGGCCATCAAGCAGGCGCGCGCTGGGAAATTCGGCGTCCTGCATGCATCCCCTGCACTGGCCACACACCGCATAAGAAGGAGCTGGCGCGTGTGCCCAGGCCTTTGCCCCCAAGACATCTGCGCTGCCGTTTTCAACGGCCACTCGCTTGGCTTGTGCTGCAGGTGCACAGGTCCTACCTGGAGGCCGGGGCAGACATCATCACTACCTGCAGGTGAGGTGCATGACCACAGCCTTCTGGAGCAGCGCGCTTCACTGGCCTGCCTGCAGTCAGCACCCAGAGGGAAGGATGCCCGGCTGGCTTGCAAAAGAACCCGCTGGTCCATACAGAGGCATGCTGCTGCTGCCTCAGCTGCGGCCAGATTCAGAGGCCACAGCACAGCGCTGCCTGCTGCAAAGAAAAGCCAGGCAATATGGGGTGCTGTGCTGGTCAGATGATTGCAGCTATCTGCGGTCTCTTTAGGCCTTCCATGCAGGCTGACCTGGAGGCCCCTTTGTACTGCAGCTATCAGGCATCGGTGCCTGGCTTTGTGAAGGCTGGCTTCAGCACTGTGGAGGCAGAGGAGCTGATGAGGAGAAGTGTGCGCCTGGCAGTGGAGACTCGCGACGAGTTCTGGGCCGAGCGCCAGCAAGCGCAGGCTGCCTCCCACAAAGGTGACTACGGTCCCCCTGAGAGGGCCATGTCGGGCTTGTGCAGCCCTTGCAGGCATGTGCACATGCCGTGCTGCATGCAGCAGCCTTCAGAAAGGACAATGTATGTGTGCATACCTGTGACTGCTACTACTGTTTGTGGCACTATTATTACAAGCAGGCTTTGAAACACAGCCTTGGCTGACACTTTTTCAAGGAGCAGCAGCAGCCCCCTGCAGGCAGGCTGCACAAGCAGCATCTCAAACATCAGCATTTTGACAGCCACGTCCAACTGCAGCACGCCCCTGCTTGTGTCCAGCAGCCCACAGCCTGTGCCTGCAGGGCCACACACCAAGCCCTTGGTGGCGGCCAGCCTGGGCTGCTATGGTGCCATGCTGGCAGATGGCTCCGAGTACAGCGGCAGCTACTCCGACACCGTCAGCCATGGGGCCCTGCGGGCCTTCCATGCAGAGCGCCTGCAGGTGTTGGCAGCAGAGCCAGGCATTGATGTGTTGGCCTTTGAGACACTGCCCTGTGCAAAGGAGGTGGCTGCAATCTGTGACCTGCTGGCCTCAGGGGAGGCTCCAAGTCTGCCCGCCTGGATTGCAGTCAGCTGCAGCAATGAAAGAAACTGCGTGCACGGGGAGACGCTTGAGCAGTGCTTCCAGCCGGCGCTGGGGGTGGAACAGGTGGAGGCGGTCGGGGTAAACTGCACCCCACCGCAGCTTTGTGGGACCCTCATGCAATGCCTCGGCAGCTGGCTGGCTGCCAGCGGCGTCAGCAAGCTGCAGGTCTGCTACCCCAATGCTGGAGAACAGTATGACCCAGCCAAAAAGCAGTGGATCGGCGGCACAGGGTCTGATGCTGCTGCATTTGCTGAGGCGGCTGCCGGCTGGCATACATGTGGTGCTAAAGTTATAGGCGGCTGCTGCCGCACCAGCCCGGACTGCATTGCCGCTTTGAGACACGCTTTGACTTGAACAGTGGGCGCTGAACAGTTTTGTTGGTGCCTTGTGGCACACGACATTGTGCCACACTGTCATCAGACTTGAACAGGCAAGATTTCATGCACAGACTGCAGTCAGTGGAATTATTTTCATGCCAACTTTTAACTCTGCTGAGCTTTGCTGACGAAGAGCTGCAGCCACTCCGAAATCATGCAAAAGCATGAAAGCGAGCCCCCTTGCGCTGCATGTGGACCACAACGACCGCATTGTGCAGTCCCTCGGTCCAGCTGAGGGCTGCTCTCGATGTCAGGTAGCCAGCCTGGGGGACAACGATCACTGCCCACGGTGCCAGATGGTGGGTCAGACAAAGAATCAAGACTGAGCAACTGGTCATGATGACTCCCAAGCCAAGTCACCTTGTTCATGTGTGCAGTTCATGGCAGCCCTGGAGCTGATGGGGGCTCCAAGCGCCATAGGCACCCCCTTCCAGCCAGACAATACAGGCACAAGCGTGCTGCTGCAGGGTCTGGAAGGCGAGCTGCAGCACTTCCGGCCTGCGGGCAGCAAACCTCCTCTCAATCAGGTGGGTGGCCCTTTCTGCAACGCAAAGAGCAGGTGATTGGTATGTCTGCCACCACTTGAAAGTGAGCACAAGTGGCCAGCCACTATGCAGCACGCCAGGAATCCAGGGCCCTCTTCCCCTAACCTCAAGGTGCCTGCTGGTTACATGCCTGCCTGCAAAATACTGTCTGCTGCTGGTTGAGGGTGCCTGCAGTAGTGCGATGCAGCCGTGTGGCACAAGTTTGCTGCGCACCTGCAGGCCTTGAAGTCGACACAGCACCTCCCTGCAGCTCCAAAGCCAGCCCTGGCGCCACCTAGGGCTGAGGGCGGAGACCACAAGGTGAGGTCATGAAAGCAAGCTCTGCCCCTGCAAAGCCTCAATCAACTTTGTCCTGCAGGTGGCATTAGTGGGCAGCATGAACAACAGCAATTCTGTGGAGATATACGGCTTCTCAAACGCCACCCTATGTGCTTTCGCTGAGCCTGGCTGTGAGGACGGCAGTCCTCGGCGCGTGCCGGTGAGAGATGCATGTCATGCCCCATTAACCCTATCCCCTGTGCTGCTGTCCCTCTCAAGTGATGGGTGCTGCCAATCACTATCATGCAGCCGTTGTTTGCTTCTGCAAGGGATGCAACCACAAGGGTCCCGCACTGATTTGAGAGCAATTGGGTCACGTTTATCCAGAGGATTTCCTTTGCCATGCTGTTCTTGTACCAGTGGTACTGCTCTCCAGCCCTGCTGGCCCTGCTGAGCGAGGGTCCAGGCTCAAGCAATAGCCGAGGCTGCTTCAACAAGTGTGTGCACGTGTGGGGGCACCTGTGCTGCTGGCCCTGTTGGTGCTTTGCGAGGTCGCTGAGTTTGCCTTCTGGTGCTGTATCAGATTGATGCCCTTTTGCAAGCATGCTGCTGCCCAATCATGATCGGCAACCCTGCTAGGCCCCACTCACAATGGCAGATGGAATCCAGGGTTCAGGTTCAGGGTCTTCAATCGTGCCTAGGCCTTCGGCTCTGCTTCCCCTCAGCATCTGGATCCTTGTTACCTTCTCGCAATTGTCATCAGCTCAAGGCGTTGGCAGAGGTGCTTCAAAGCAACAGGAGCTGGTGGCTTGCTTCTTCGAAATTGCACTGGAAGTTCTGGTGTGAATGGCACCCTGCAGTCTGCCACTGCATACCTGATGGTGTGCTTGGGTTGCTGCAGAGGCCCACCGTCAGGGTGAAGGACAAATGCCGCACGGCTCAGCAATGTATACCATACGACATGAGCAGGGTGAGGTTAAGATGAAAGACCAGGTGCAGAAGCATGGCATGCGTCTCTGGCTTTGTGCAGCTTTGCCGTTGGCCTGCAGCCCACCTGTGGTTGCTGTCGCGCAAAGTCGCAAGCCACACACTGCAGCTTCCTGAGCATAGCCACAGCTGTGGGATGACCTTACAATCCAGTGACGTTGCGTGATGCAGCTTGCCTGGACAGCAGCCACTCCTCACGGCTCTGTGTTGTGGCCCAGGGTAGTGGACGGGGCGCACGCTGCCATGCCTGCTGTCCGTCTGCCTCAAGATCTGCCGCTTTGATGCACTCAACATCATCTGCTGAGCTTCCCGGCTGGCACTGCTGCAGGACCGCAGCCGAGCTGGTGGCCCAGACTTTAACAGGCTGTCCCTGATGCCAGAGGGGGGCCAGGAACTTGACCTCGAAAGTGCTGCCCTGCATTGCGAGACTGACCACCTGGCTGCCATTCTTGCGGGCCTGGAGGAGCAGAGCAGCTGTGAGCCAGGCAGCCAGAGCGGCATCCCTAGTAATCTGCAGGTGTGAGCTAAGCTTCTGAGCGATGCAGTGTGCTGGGTGAGGGGTGCTGCCTTTTGGTTCAACTTGAATGCTGTGAGTGTTTGCCGAGCTTCTGAGCAATGAGGGCTGCCCTGGGCAGCGAACCTCATCTGCACACAGACCTGAATCACACTGCCATGATGAACTTGCAGCCCTCTCTAACTTTCTGCATGGGGACCATCCTGCTCTCATCGGCAGTTTTGCTGGTCCTGTCTGCACAGCTTCTGCTCTGGTCTCATGGACTTTAGGCAGCGTGTGCAGTTGCAGTCGCACAGGTGATGCAGCCTGCTTGCCTGTAACCCCAGATACTGCTGCTGGGTGCAGGCCCAGCTGCAAATGTACAGAGATGCACGCTGGGACGCGACTGCAGAGCTGAGCATGTGTGAGGGCAGGAATGGGCACTGCATGGGCTACACCATCATGGAAGACAGACTGCAGGAAGCCAGTCAGAGCGAGGAGCCATGGAACCTCAAGGTGGGTCATGACTTCACACCCCAGCAGCCAAGCTGCTCAAATGCCATCTGTACGAAAAGCTGTGCAGATCTGCGGTACTATCCCACTAGGCAGCCTTGCAATATGGAGCATGGCCTTGCAATACGAGCACGTCCAGTGCAGAGCTGCTGGGGGTGCAGCCCTACAGTCTCCTCAAGTGTCCTGCAGGCTGCCTGCAGCAGGTCTGGCCCCAATGAGAGCCACATTGACGTTGCGCATCTAAAGCGAGTCATACGTGGCAAATGCTCATTAGGATGTCTGCATGCCTGCAGGCTCACAGACCTCAGATTCCCCGGCCAGACCCCCTGGGCAACCCTTCTGGAAACCCTGGTGTGGCAGCATGGGCTGTGCTTCCGGCGCCCAGCTATCAGGCACTGTCAGCCACAGGTGACTGCTGTGGGCAGAGAGGGTTGACCACACTCGCATCCTGTGGAAAGGAGAGGGAAGAAGAGCCTTTAGTTCACCAAATAAACATCTGTCTGTCAGGCTGACAGGACCTGCTGCATTCCGCTGTGCCACCTCAGGCAGACATGCATTCTGCGTGTGTTACCAAGCAAACTGATCGGTTGTGTTCGTCCATCCTGCTGCCGATGTCTGCGCAGATTGCACACAGCAGCAAAGGGCGCGGCCTGTGGGCGACCATGCATCCTGCATATATGTGTTTATGCATGTCAAAGTGTACTGCTTAGCTATCATGCTGCAAGACCTAGTCTTTTGTTTGCAGGCCCCATGCAGCAGGAACAATGCGGCTCATACAGGGCAGGTCACAGCACCAGCTCAGGATCTCTTGGAAGCAGTCTGTACCTGGTGAGGCAGGCAGTCCCCTATATATGTGTGACAGAATAGAAGGACATATGGGCGGCCCTGCTCATACAGGAAGGGTCAGCACGAACCAGCCCTGGCAGAACTTATCAGCTGCTGGGAGACATTTCAGCGACAGCCCTCTTGTGTCCTCCGCAAATTGCTTCTGCATGTACATGTAGCATTGCTGTGCTGCATCTTGTCTTGCAGCCAGCCTGTTCCCACATTCAGCCTGCTGAAGCAGCCAGCACAGCAACATTTGAAACAGTGGAGCAGCATGCAGCCTTCTTGTGCAGCTCAGCCCCTGTTCCCAGGCAGCAGCAGTTCCTCGCATTTTCACCTGACTCCCGTCTGCCATGAGTCTGTCTGTGTTTATTTGCTGCATGCCATGCCTTTGCGCAGCTGAGGCTGCATTGCAGGACACCACCACCGTAGGCGCCGAAATGGATCTGGCTCCCTCCCAGACAGCAACAGCGACGCCAGGACAGGTCAGTTCCACTGTGGTCACGCTGCTGTTATATGAGCTCATGTCCCAAAAATTCGAGAAGCAACACAAGATCCTGTGCTGCCCTGCTCCCATGCCTGCTCTCAAGATACTTCAACAAGCCTGATCCTCTTGCAGGCGCTTTACAAGACTGCCAGCAAAAGGATGCGGGACGACTCAGAGGAGCAGGAGGACAAACAAGCCTCCCTGGGCAAGGCCCTCAAGACTCTGTTTGATGCTGAAGAGGGGCCCAGCCACCAGTACAGCGCACACACCACATGGCCATAACAGATCGTCAGGCTTGTGCAGCAGACAGCAGAGTCGAAAATGTGGCTGTCATGAGCTAGGGTGTTGGGAGGTGGAAGGGAGCAAGATGCATATCAGCAAACAATGGTGGCAATAGCGTCAGGCGGCCTGCCTGTTGATTCTGACACACATAGGTCAATTTAGTGTGCCCAACATTCCCTGCACCCATCATCAGCACTCATGATTCTGTTGTTGCTGCAAGGGCGGAACCCCCCGTTCATGACATGCTGAGTTTCATGTAAAACGCCGGACATGTGACATGCTGAAACTGCTGCCATCTTGGCATGGTTCAGCCTCCTGCAGTAAGCAGCTCTACAGATGATGCTGACTTTACCGTCAAGTGCAGCTCCCTCACTACCTGTTGCCTGCACAGGGGGACGGCGAGGGACCCTGTGACACAACATCTGATATGCATGCAAACAAAACAAGGCAGATCACAGTTGTATCTATTCAAGTGCTTCAATTTCACAGACATTGTCAGTGATAATGACATCCACTTCTCCTGGCAGCCCGCGAAGAGTCAGAAAGTCCTGAATGAAGATGGCTCTCCGTGCATGGAGTCGGTCATCATGGGTCCAAGGACAAGGAGGATCTCGTGTGCGTAGCCACTTCAGAACACCGAGATATGCGTTTGCGTCACACACAGTCTCATCATGACAAACGGAGGATGCTGACTCTGGGCCCATTCAAGTGCCTTGAGGTCACCCTTCTCAGCTGCAGCCCGCATGTACTGAGTGCCATACTGCTGCTTCCAAGGAAGGCCATTCTCATAGAGCCACCTCATGATGTGAAGCTGACCAGACTCCGCAGCTGCAGAGAAAATGTTGTTCGCCTGATATGGCGGCGGTCCCCAGGGGCATGGCGGAACTTGCTCCCTGAGCCACTGTATGATGTGCAAGTGGCCATTGCTTGCAGCCCGCTGGTAAGCCTTAAAAGACCACATGCACAGCAGGTCTTGCTCCCTGAGCCACTGTATGATGTGCAAGCGACCGTTGCCCGCAGCCTGGTCGAAGGCGTCGATCCCAGCATCACAAACAAAAGTACTCACCATCTGCAGACAGAGATCTCCCAAGTGAGATACAAACACCAATGTGTTTCAAGTTCGACGAAACTCTTCAAGCCCTCAAGAGAGGGCTGTTGTTGAAGCCTCTGCAGAATGTGCAGGTGTCCTGCTTTTGCAGCAGAAATAAATGCGCTGTTGTCCTCAAAGAATTTGAGATTCTGCTCCCAGAGCCACTGTAAAATCTGCAGGTGTCCTCCTCCTGCAGCCGCCGCGGCCACTGGGACATAATCCTCCCAGTCCTCATCTGCAGAGTCATGCGCAAGCAGAGTTACACCTTAGATGGGGACAGGCCATGAGCAAATCAAGCACCTGTGTCCTCGTCTGCCAGCAAGGAGATGTACAGCTCCTTCACACTTTTCAACTGACTATTCATGGCGGCCTTCTCCGTCTTTCCGAGCACTGCAGGTACAGTCTAATGTTGTGCATGACAGGGCAGTGCTTCAGATCATGCCTGACAACAGCATCATCCTATAGGACTGCTGGGGTGCTTACCTTGCTCGTTGACAGTATTACGGGTGGATTTGTCGAACATGGCTGCACCAGAGCGAGGCATGACTGCAACAATCAAGCTGCTGTGGAATCAGCCAACATCCATGGAAGCCACTTCGAACGCATGCTGCTCTGACATTGCAGAATTCCCAAAAGTACCTGTGATCTCTGCACTCTCCCGTCCCTGGGCTCTCCTTGCTTTCTTGCATGCCCTGATACAGTGCCTGCAGCTTCTGGCATTGCTTCTAATACATGCTCTTGGCTTTGATGGTGTTCGGGTAGGGGAGATCTCCGCTGCATTTCAGATTGTAAGAGACCTGTGGGCCTGGAACGGATGCGAGAGCAGTCTGGGGTAGATTCTGCTGTCTCAAACGGGAGGTGACTTTCATCATTTAGCTCCAGACAGATTGCACAATCCCATTCTTTTGCAGCCGCACATGTGTGCACTTGACAGATCACAAACTGCACAAGAGGTTCTGCCTCAAGGCCTCTGTGCATCCAGCACCCTTGAAGCACACCCTCCTCCAGCTGGCAACATGCAGCATATGCATACTTCAGTCTATCAGCTGCTGCACCGCCCTGCCCTGCAGCTTTTTTGGAGGACCCTTGTCCACACGGCGCCTGGCCGCAGCCCCTGACTGGGCAGCGCGGCGACCTGAGTCCGGCCCCCCGCCAGCAGTTGGCCTGCAGGGCAGCACTCACAAGGCAGCCAAGCTTCTCAAGCCTGCTCCAGCGCCCGCGCTGTCCCCAGAGGAGCTCCGGCGGCAAAAGCTCAAGCAGAACCGCGACTTCGACTTCGAGGCGCCCGCAGGCAGCAGCAAGGCCAAAGCAGCAGGTGAGCGTTCAGCCGAGGAGCTCAACTGAGAAAACTGGGGAGCTGCACTGGCTGTTGCACTGACATGTGCACTCAAGCCAGACCTGCATGCAGAATGGGGCCAGATACAGCTTTCAAGAGCTGCACACAGAGGTGCCAGCAATCAGGCAAAGCCCAGCAAAATCTGGTTTGCGGGGTGGCACTAAAAATGACCCATCTGCATCATGCAGGCGGGTCGGCTCAGGCGCCCGCCACTGGGCGACCCCAGCAGCAGGCACCAGCAGCAACTGGGTCTGCGGCAGTTGGGCAGCAGCCACCCAGCACCGAGCCTGACACCGCTGCAGGCAGGCCGGCCTCTGCAGGGGCTCCTGCTGCACCACAGCAACGGCGCCCGCAGGGCCCGCAGCAGGCACCCGCAGCCAACGGGCAGGGGCAACACCGGGCCCACAGAACCAATGGCTCCGCTGCAGGGGCCCAGCCTGCGTCTCCTGTTGCTCCACAGCTGTTCCTGCCGCAGCAGGCACAGCGAGCAGCTCAGCAGCAGCAGCAGGCGCCTCTGAAGCGGCCGGCGGCTGCGCCTGCGCCCGGAGGGGCCCCATCCCCCACCCGCCGCCCCTCCACCCCTCCCCTGAAGAACGCTGCACCTACGCCCGAGCCGGACTACGCCGCTGCCTTTGAGTCGGCCGCCAAGGCGATCCCCTTGGCTGGCAAGCCGCGCCGCCGCAGGACCAGCGGCAGCCTGCTGGGCGGCGCGGGCGACACCTCCCATGCGCGGGCTCCAAGCAAAAGCAAGAAGGCTGCGCTCGCACGGAAGGATGCTGTCTCCCCTCAGGTACAGCACAGACGCAGAGTGGCTGCTCTGCCTGCTGATCCAGCACCTGGCTGGCTGTTGCCCTGTGCAGCAACCCCTGCGCAAGCTGCTGCTGCAGCAAAGCCTTGGTGACAGAATGTAGTGCAACTAGAGATCAGACTCAAGCTCGGTGGGGCGTGGGCTGGTCATCTGCTTGTGCAATGCGGTGCCAGCACCACAGCACGTGGTGCAAAGCCTGTTGCCAAGCAATTACTGCCACCACACATGCGGGCAGAGGCAGCAGGCAGCAGCAGATTACCTGCATGCACACGTGGCTACTGTGTGCGTCTGTTGTGCAGGCGATGGGGCCCAGTGCACGCCAGATAGCAGACCAGGGCATGCAGGCTGCACTGGAGGCCTTCAAGAGGACCCACAAAACGCAGCCAAGTGAGTCCTGTGCACTAGGTCAACACGTGACAGCAGGGTTTTGGTGAATAATACAGGTTCAGTCTCTGACTGTCTGCGTTCACAGGGACTGGTCGCTTGTGTCGTGGAAAGCACTTCCTCTGCCCACACTGCCGTACATACCTCACAAGCATGGGCACCAGTGAGGCAGACAGCTGCTGTCACAGCACCCCTGGGTTTTGTTGTGCTGCAGTGGGGCTGACCTACCTGCAGCAACGCTGCAAGTGCAGCAGCTGCTCTGCTGGCGTCTTAGCCTGCTCAGGCAAGTGCTGCATGGTGATGGTTCATGCAGTGCTGGGGACAGTGTTGGCTGCAGCAGGGGCCCCTTAGCAGTGGAGGTTGTGACTGCAGAGCTTTTCCGCAATGCTGCATTGTGGGAGGTGCCTCTCAAGACCTGCAACTTATACCAGACAACAGTGCACACAGGCAAGGAGCACAGCCAGCAGCGTGCAGGCAGGCTCTTCAGCCAAAACCATCTCCTTAGCCAACGTATCAGCATCTCCATAGCCTCGAAGCCAATGTATGGCGCCAGGCTGCCGACAAGCCAGCAAATGAATCGACACCTGCGTAAGTGGCTGACAGTGCCTGCAGGGCCGCCTAAGTGGAAGGGGCCGCCAGGTGCCATCCCCCCCAAGGGCGCCATCCCCAAGACGCAGCCTGCTCAGGGGGGTGCCGAAACTATCAAGGCCCACCAAGGATCGGTGACAGACAGGTATCTTGCAGTGCAAGGCATTTGAGGAGGGGTGGGTGTGTCTGAGATCGCTTCTTGCCAGCAGTCAGTGTGCAGCCCCCAGCTCTTGGGCCTGCCAGCACGCTGTCACATTTGCTGAGTACCTGTCTGCATCCACCCTTTGCCAGTCAAGCTGCAGTCGAGCAGCAATTCCACGCGCAGTGGCAGGCACCCACAGCCATCACTCACCCCTGCCTTTGCCCTGCTTCTGACTGCACAGAGCAATGTGCACCTCTGCAGGCAGCATTCAGGTTGCTACAGGCAGCACGACCTGGACATCTCCTCCTCCCCCTGCAGAGTGGACTCCACCGCTTGCTGCGTGCAGGTAGCACTGAGAGGCAGTGGTAGCACCACCAGGACAACCCTTCCTCCTGCCCGAGTCGTGCACCTGAGGATCTGCACACACTCTGCAGGCAGTGCTCTTGCGGCCAGTGACACTACGATCTGCACGACCATTCCTCCAGCCCTAGCCGTGTATCAGAGATCTTGCTCATCATCTGCAGGCAGCTCTTTTATAACACAACCTAGTCAACCTTTTCTCCCGCCCCAGCCATGTGTTACATGAGTCACACACCCTCTGCAGGCAGCGCTTTGATGGGCAGCACGATCTGCACAGGTCAGACGCCCAGCACCGCAAAGGCGCGCCACTTGCAGCCCAGCAGCGCCCCAGCTCAAGGCCACCACTTCAGCAGCGGTCTGGTGTGAAGCGGCAGCGCCCCTCTCCCGAGGAGCAGGATGATGAGGAGGAGGACGACGATGATTTCATTGACGATGACAATGCCCAGGACTGGCGGAGTATGCTGAGGAGCATGACAGGGTACAACCCCTCACGGTGAGCTTCAACAACTTTGTGTCCCAAAGGCAAGGGTAGCTGCCTTCACTGGTCAAGCCGCCTGTTCAGGCCATCTCTAGGCCGGCAGGCGTGGTATCAGTTGGGTAATTTGAGCTGAAGTCATGATGTTAGGCCATGCAGGTTCCGCGACACTGAGATGGACGATCGCTCCATGGAGGCCTCGTTTGCAGACATGCAGGTGACCTCCATGAGCAAGAATACTGTGTGTCAGCTTTGCATTGCATGCAGCTGTTGCCTTGCTCCTTCATGCTCATCCTGCATTGGCGCTGTGTGACAACATGTGCCTGCTCCGCATACAATGCATCCCTCTGCTGAGCAGCTCGACCCTCACTTGTCTGACGTCCCCGCTTACAAGGCCCAGCACGCAATCATGTGTGCAGGCCGAGGAGCGGCGCAGTGCAAAGCTGGCTCGCCAGGCTGACCTCGAAGAGGAACGCCTGGAGATGGAGAGGCAGCAAGCCAAGGCCAAACGCCTCAAACAGCAGCATTAATTATTTTATCATACGCAGCATTTGCAATGATGTGCACCCATATGACACAGAGAGACTCATTACACCTTCCTTACAATGAAATAAGACATGTATTCCTGAAGCTATGCAGTGGTGCCAATCGGCACTTTATGTACCATGGACTCCTTCTGTATTTGCTGGCAGCTGCAGACAGGAAAGGACTGTGACCCGCTGTCTGCAATGTTAGGAGAGAAAAGTGACGCAACTCAAACAAGGCAGAGGGGCAAGCACTGTGGGGTGGCGCACCTGCGGTTGACTACATTCAGCAGCTTGGTGATGTTGTTTGACCAGCTGTTGAGCAGCTGCTCTGGCTCAGGGTGCTTGGCAAAGCGCACTGTGCCTGCTGGCCGGTCGATCTTTGCATAAAGCTGACCCCCCACCACCATCTCCGACAAGTGCTTCTCAGTCTGCAGCAGGCAAAGCAAACCCACCTCAGGCTGCAGCCCTGGGCAAAAGCAGGTGCCTGACCTGGGGCACCGCCTGAAGGCATGCTTGCTGCCAAGCAGCAGCAGTGCGAACTAATGCACAGCAGGCTGGGCATGCTGGCAACAGCAAGTTTGAGTGTGCTCTGGCTCACCTCTTCAGCGTTCAAGCACAGCAGTTGCGACAGTCGTTGCATGGTGATGCGGCTGTAGTACTGACTGATTACCAGGATATTGTGCTCAACCACACGCAATCTGCAGCCCAATCAATACACAAACATGAGACGGTGTTCAGCATGATGATGTTGTCAGACATAGTGGCTAGCAGCTCACAGGCATGAAACGAGCCACACAGGCTCATTGCAGCCTGGCACATAAGCTCCACAGCACAGATGAGCTGAACACAACAGTCATGCCTGGCTTGACCACCATAGAGGAGCGTTAGGCTGAGCTGGGCACACAGCGTTTGGCTGAGGTGGGCACACATTTGTTACTACCAAGTCATTTGCCTCCGCCATGAGAGCCACTTATGGTCATGTGCAAGACATCTCGGTGCTGCTGGAGTCAGCATGAGCATGAGCATGTATGACGCCCCAGCCAGTGTGAAGCCTGTGGTTACGACGCTGTATGCAGCTGCTGCCAAGGTGCAGGCCCATACTTGAAGTCCTTCAGGCGGTGCTGCCCCTGCTCCCCGCCGAACACCTCTGTCTGCGATGACAGCTCCCCCTGCTGCGCCTTCTTCAGGGCATCCCAGTAGACCACCTGCCAGGCACAGCACAGGGGTTGTGAGAGAGGGTGCGCTATAGGAGCACAGTGCCTGCAACCAGGGCTCCTGTGTCCTCAGGCCCCAATCAGAGTGGGCATCTGAATTCCAGAGTTTGGAGCTAGGGTCAACAGTCAATGTGCCCAGGGTCTGACTTGTAGTCCCCCCTGCCGTGTCAACCCTTGCTTTTCTTGAAAGCCCCATCCAGCAGTACCAACAGCATCAGCAGAGCTGTTTGACAGGCCACAGAAGATGATAGTGTAACTGTCTATTGGCGGCACAGGGGCAGCAAGACAGAGGGCTGACCTCCTTGGTGATGAAGGTCTGCAGCAGCTCCTTGTAGGCTGGCAGCTGGTCCAGCTTCTTGTCAGCCGCCGTCATCTGCAGCAGGGTCACCTGATCGCTGCTGGCTGCTGCCAGGACCACGTACCAGCAGATCTTCTGCAGCACCTGCAGGGTAGCAGAGAGACACGCCTGTAGCTGCCACTTCAGGTGACAGGACTGAACCTCCCCATGGCAAACCCTGCAGGCAGCAGGTCGCTTTTCCTTCAGCTGCCACTTCAGTGAGACCCTCTCTAGCAGCTGCAGCAGATTGCTTGGCCATCAGCCGCCTCTTCAGTGAGACCACCCTCCAGCAGCTCTTCTGCAACACCCACAGGCAGCAGGCCAGTCGTCCTTCCGCTGTTTCATCGTTGACACCAAAAACCATCAGACCTCTTCTGCAGCCTCGCAGGTGGCAGCGACCATTGTTTCAACACCGCGACTTCTCCAGGCTCAAAACTCACCGGCACCCACTTCTCCTTGTCATCCTTGATGCTGTCTGACTCGTACACGGCCCGGTAGCAGCGGCAGGCGTCGATGTAGTTGTTGGCATTGATGTGGTAGCGTATGAGCAGGTGGTAATACTGCAGCTTCAGCTCCTCCAGGGTGGGGGTGCCCTGCAGCACACAGGGCCATCGTGCTGACCTTACTGCTGATTTACAGAAGGGGTTGCAGATGACCTTGTTGTAGTACGGCAGCTTTAGCTCCGTTCAGAGTGAACCTGCTTTATCTCACACACATGCGTCGCCCTATCTACAGCACTGCTTGTAGCATCACAATGTAGACCTGCAGAGACTCCAACTGCTCTAGAAGGGGTGCCTTGCAGCATGCAGTGGTCTCTGACCCTGTCAGGACTGGAGGCAAACACTGAACTCTGCGCTTATGGTCTTGTGCTTCACAGAGAAGCCTGACACTGCCCAGCAGCACACACCCACAGCTTGGCATCAAACGCTGCGCAAAGGTGACAGCTGGCTGAGCTGGAGCTGGGGTTGTGCCGCAGGAAGAAAGCCCTGAAGCCCAAGTGCATGTAAATTCCTTCAGTTGCAGCACTTTTGACAATCCATTCGGCCCTGGCACTTTTGACAATCCATTCGGCCCCGGAACGAAGCTGGCCCACCTCCTCGGGCGCCTCAATGGTGGTGCCCTCAATGCCAATCTCGCCGGCAGCCTCCCCCTTCTTGTTGGGGACCACCTTGAACGCCCGGGGGCTGACCTTCTTGGCCAGGATCATGGCCCTGCACGCCACGCAGCCTTGTCCTCCAGTCCTAAGGGAGCCCGTTGAGAGCTGTGGCAGCCAGCCTGAAGGGCTACGCTTTGGCCAGCATAAACCCTAAACCCCAAGCCCTAAACGCAGCCACCTGGTATCAGTCCCAGGGCAGCCCGTCAATAGCTGTGGAAGCCAGCTTGGAAGCTGTTGAATGGCCAGCACCAAAGAGACTGTGGCCTGTGGCCCTCCAGGCCTGCTCAGGCATTGGGAGCTGTACAGGTCCACCTACCCACAGCATGAGGCAACAGAAGGTTCGCCAATGCTGGGGTGGATCAGGAGCACGCTGACACTCGCAAGATGCCATATACTGTGGCGGCCTGACCTGACGTAGTCTCCACGGTCGAGGCAGAGGCGGACCTGCTCCAGGATGAATGCGATCTTCTCCGTCTTGGCCATGGCGCCGTATGTCTCCTGCAGCACGCCAGGCATGGGGATGCAGTGCGCAGGGACTTGTGTAAGCGCATCAGCCATTGGAGTTGTGAGGCATGGTTCAGGCGGCATTGGGGTTGAACCCCCCGCAAGAATGAGGATTTGAAATGTGACAGGCAGATGCGATGCCTGGATCCAAGCACTTGCAGGCAGCAGATTCAAGACAGGTGTCATGTCCATTCAGGACCCCTTTTCTTCTCCCGATGCCTGCTGCTCACCACTGCCACCTCCTGTAGCACATCGGCTGCCTCGGTGATGTTGCCCTCGGCCTCTTTCAGCCGCGCCAGCTTGCGGGTGAGCCGCGCCCTCTCAATCTCCACAAAGATCTGCACACCAGCCAGCAGGATGCTTCATGCTTGTGCCCTGCACCTCTGCAAAGCCCATGCAGATGCAGCAAAAGAGATGTGAAGCCTCAACAACATCCTTGAGATGCCAAGCATGCAGTGCTGCAGCGAGAGGACCATTAAAAGAAAGGCTGCCGCCTCAGTGCTGATGTGGTGCAGCTCCCAGAAAGCATCGTGAGCTTTTCAGAATACAAGGTCATGCGGACATAACGCCTTCTGCAGGCAGTGTTCAGCTTGTTATGCTACCCCAGCATGCATAGATTTGCTTCTCTTTAGCGTGGAAAAGGGGCCAGCACCCATGAGAGCTCACCTTGCCCTCTGTGACGGACTGCAGTGTGCGAATGAGCTCGACCTTGGTCTCCTGCTCGGGGGTCTGGTCCACATAGCTCATTGCCTGGCGCACAAACGCCTGCACAGCCTGCAGGCAGCAGCAACACCAGATGGTGTGCACAATGGGCCAAATTGCTCAAATGCTTGAATCAGGCCACATTAATCAGCGAGGCCTGCAATGGCAGGTGATGCAGGAGGGCTGTTGATACCCCATACTGCCCACGGTCTGGCCAGCAAACAAGGGCACAGCGTATGGACAGCAGCGGCCATGGACTGCTGCAGAGCCGCCATTGGGTCACAGATGCCTGCACAAGCCTGCAGGCGGCAGCCATCAATGAGGCCCCACCACAGCAGGCAGCAGACGGCTTGAGCCTTGTGAGCACACAGGCAGGGCGCAGCGCTGCCTATAGTCTGCCTGGGCTGCAGGGGCGCTGCAGTCTTCTGCCAGGGTCTGCTGTTCGCCGGGCTGCCTGCTGGTCCTGGAGGACTGACCTGTTTCAGCTGCGACCTGCGCTTGGCCAGCAGAAGGATGTGTTCATTCAGGCCCTTCCAGTCGCCAGCCTCGCGCAGGATTGTCAGGATGGCTGTGCAGGCCATCTTGGTGCCTGTGATGTCTTCTGCCAGGCGCTGCTGCTTCTCCAGACCCAGCAGCCCCTCCAGCGCCTCTGAAAGCTTGCCCTGCATGCCCACCCAGGGTTGATGTTTGCATGGGGAGGCTGCAGCATTGAGCAAATCAATCAACGCATGTGCAGGCCCAGGGGTCTTCCCTCTATAAGCGGCCATGCTTCAGATGGGTGAGCGTCGCAGATCGACCAGTGCAACATCTGGGTCTGCTAAGGACAGAACCTGCTGGATGCCTGCCATCCCACTGATGCAGAGCTGCATGATGGGGACCTTGGTCTCCCATCTATATGCCCACCTCCTTAGCCAGCGCTTCATTGGCCTGAATGTCAGCCTCCAGCTTGGTCCTGTCCACTGTGCCTTTCTTCTCCTCACGCTTGTCCTCCTCCATTGCAATGTTGGCTACTGTGAACTCTCCCAGGTCCCCCATGCTGATGGGGCTGGTGTGATGACTGCTCAAGGACTGGGAGCCGAACTTTGCAGGGGCCCTAAGGTGTCACCACCAGGTTGGTCTCGGCGGATTAAGCTCTGCGAGGGGCAAAAGTTAGAGCTTTTGAGTTTAGTCGGGGTTTATGCATGTCAAAGGCACCCCACTAATTTCAAACCGACTTGCAAATTGCAGCCCACAGCTGGGCGATCTGCCTCTGATAGCTCTCTGTGAAGTGATCAGGAGCCACTCTCAATAGCCACAGTCGGTTGCAGATTGATCAGGTAGCCCCTGCCCTGTGCATGGGAGGCCTGCAGCACCTACCCTGCTGGCTGAGGTAGCCCCATTCTGGAAGGACTGGGATCAAGCGCGCCACTGCGGCGCCCCTCAAGGTCCAAGAACCATTCATCTGGTGCCCCGGCAGCACAGCAGCCAGGCAGCATGCACATGAAGGAGCGCCAGCGGCCAGAGCAGAAGCTCCTGCTTGATGGCGTTGCCTGGCTTGGCAACGTGTCCAGCTCTGTGTTCATCATCTTTGTAAACAAGATCCTTATGAGCACCACAGGCTATGCCTTTCGCTATGGTGAGCCCCTGGGCGCTATTGCCCCTGGTGTGCTGCCTTGGCTGGGCACTGAGGCCCTTGGACCAAGCATGCGAAGTCGCGACAGTAGCTGTTATGTCAACAGTGTTCTTGTCGTATCTGCAGCCACCACGCTGTGCGCCTTCCACTACCTTGTCTGCTCCCTCAGCATCTGGGTGACTCAGAGCCTGGGCGGCGTGAAGCGCGTCGCTCTGCCAATGCAGGGTAGGCTCGCATGATGTCTGCAGGAATGTCATTCTTGAGACAAATCTGCTCTGTAGCCACCACCCTGCGTCTGCAGCCCTTCTTGGCTTGACTTGCTGCACACAAGTGCCACTCAGACTCGCTCTTGCTGGTGCTGCAGACCTCCTTTTATTCACTGCCACCGCTAATCTGTCCATTGTTTCTCTGAACCTCTCCCTCATGTTGAATCCCGTTGGCTTCTACCAGGTGAACTCACACACAGCCCAGGCTGGCCTGGACACGCCTGGCATGCCTTGCCAACGCACCCTTGATCAGCCTTGACAGATCTTGCACTGTGAAACATTGTTGACAGCAACAGGCACTGATTGTTCCCCTGCAGATAGCAAAGCTGCTGATCATCCCTTTCGTTTGCGTTGTGGAGAAAGTGTGGCTGGGGCGGGTGTTTACGCGAGGCGTCATCGCAGCTGTCATGGTGGTCATCACTGGAGTCGCCATTGTGTGAGTTTCAGGGAAGCAAGAGAGCCGCTTGTCATCCCTGGACCTCTGCGATGAATGCAGGCTGCTCTTTTCCAGGCCTCTCAAGGGGCAAAATCAAGTGCACTGCCGGCATGCCTGGATCCGTGCAACAGACAGCAGCTCTGCCCCGCCGCCGCACACGCGTAGAGGGCGTGCTGCGGCCACCTGCGCAGCTGCCGGCGCCTGTGGTTCCGCATGACGCTGTGCTGAGCGGCTGGATTCGGGCTGCCCCTATGGCCCATGCTCCCTTGACAAATGCCTGTTGCTCTGCTGCACCCCTGACCAGCGCTGTCTCCTGCTGCAGCACTGTCACGGACACCCATGTCAGCAGCAACACAGGGGGCCTGCTGGTGGCCGGCATGTCGGTCGTGTCGTCAGGCATGCAGCAGATCCTGTGCCGCACCATGCAGCAGAAACACAAGCTCTCGTCCCACGAGCTGCTGTCCAACACAGCGCCCGCACAGGTACTGCTGCCTGCTGCCCTGTGCCCCAAGGCTATCGACAGCATGCGTGGTTGCATTCCACCCAAGCAGTCTCATATGTCACGCTGTCCTTGAGAGTTTACATGGCGGTCAGTGCCTGGCCACAACTGTGGTGGCACAGCTTTGTCTAGAACTGCCCTGCGGACAAGTTGTTGCTCATCTTCCTTGTAGTGAGGGCGCAGACACCGTAAGTTGGCCTGGGAGCGTTAAGGCTGGCGAGGTCACACCGGCTCAGCTTAGTCAGCAGAGTTACTGCTCTGGTTGCAGGGATGGACCCTTCTGCTCCTAGGCCCCTTCATCGACCGCCTGGTCAGCGGCCTCTGGGTGTTCAACTACGAGGTCAACGTGCCGGCCCTGACCATCCTGTCCATCAGCTGCGGCTGCGCCGTCTTCGTCAATGTGTCCCAGTTCATGTGCCTGGGTCGCTTCTCAGCCGTCTCTTTCCAGGTGGGCAGGCAGGCGGCCCTTTCTGTGTGGCTCTGGCACCGTCAAGGCTGCCAGTGAGATGTGAGGCCCTGCCTAGCTGATTGCTGGGCCTTGAGCACTCTGACAGCTCCAGCCACTTGCTCTGCTGTGGGAAGGCCTGCCAGTGCAATGTGAGGCCTCACCTAGCTGATGGCTGCACCTGAAGCACTCGAGGCCTCCACCATGACCCTGGTGACTGCCAATCAAGCTGTGCTTTCATGGTGCCATGGACGGGGCTGGCACAGCCCAGCACTTCAAGCCAAATCCAGCACAGATCCGGATCTCTGCTGAGCGTTGTCTCAAGCAAGAGAGTGGCCCAAAATTGATTGGTCTGTGCCACAACGGGTTCCCGGGTGCTGGTAGAACCCCTGATTCCCTAAGAGGGACACGGTCTAGGTCAAATCTGAGTGACATGGGCCCTGAGCTGCACCAACTATGCCTGAGGACTTCAGTGAGTTGGCATGCAGGTGGGGCACAGCAAAACCATCCTGGCTCAAGCAGCTGGCAGGGCGACAGCTGAGTGGACTGTGCCGGCATGCAGCAGTAGCCAACGCTGCTCAAGCGACAGGCTGGCAGATCGGCTGAGTGGATTTGTGCTCGCATGCAGGTTCTGGGGCACAGCAAGACCATACTGGTGCTAGTCGGCGGCTGGGCCTTCCTTGGGGACACCGTCAGCCAGAGGCAGCTGGCTGGCATGGCCCTGGCAGTGGCAGGCATGGTGGCCTATGGAGTCGAGTCCTCCAAGTGAGCCAGGGAGCACGCCCTACCTGACAGGCACGAGGGTGCAGCGCTGACAGCAAACATCCAGCTGGGAGCTGGCACTGCATGCACCTGGTGTGCCTCCCTTATAAAAGCTCGGCCTGTGCCCTTCCTTGCAAGTGGTAGGCGCGGTGGCATATGGAATTAAGCCCTCTAAGTGAGCCAGGGAGCCTGCGTGCATGCTCCTGCTGTGCCTCCACGGTACAGAAGAGCTCTACTTGCAGCCTCTCTGTGAGTTTCTGAAGTGGCAGGCATGGTGGCCTACAAAGTGGAGTCCTCCCAGTGAGTCAGGGAGCTGGCAGTGCATGCTCCTGGTGCGCCTCCACTGTGAAGGGCCCTGCTGTCAGCCCCTTTGCGCGTACTGTGGGCTGGCAGGCGTACAGCTCTGTCAAGTCAGTCATCAATTGAGCCAGGGGTACAGTGGTGCATGCTCCTGCTGTAGACCTACTGTCAGCCTCTTTGAGCAGTCTGTAGCAGGCGTTGCAGCCTGTAGAGTTTGGTCATGCAAATAGATGCTGGTCTGTAGTATTGCAAGCTGCCTGCTGTGGCATCCTACTTGCCAAACAACATTTGTGTTGCCTCCCCCACCACATGTCAGCCACTTTCAAGTCCGGATGAGGGCAGCCCTTTCTGTCTGGCCATTGCCCTGGCAGCCCAGTGTGTGAGCAGGGGCCCCATGCTCTGTGCTTGGACAGTTCAATTGTGTCAGCCTGGTTCCCAGGTCAGCCCTGCGCGGCTAGTCTGCTGAGTGCTGGCTTGCAGGGCACCCCCAAAGCTCTCAAACAAACTTGCGCCGGACAAGGAGGACCTCTTGAACGCCACATCACTGTCAGACTCCCCAGCAGACCCGCTCAATCCCCAACCCAGGTCGCAAACAAAGAGCCCAAGCAGGGACTTCAACGGCCGCCGTTCACCAGTCTGACGTGCAAAGTTAGTGTGTCCCCGACCTCCAGTCCTTTTCTTTTGAGTGCCTGACCACCACAGACTTGTGGTGGACCCTCTTCTTGAGACGCCCTGATTTTATCTATCCCCCAGACAACGTGAACAGTTGTGCAAAGCAATTCATGAGGCGTCCACAGCAACTGCAGGGCACAGTCTGATCAGTATCACCTGATCAGTATCGGCCGGGCCATGTGCCTGCATCGCGCTGCTCGTTCCACCTCTCAATCTGCAGCGGCAGATGTCATGTCAGTGCAGCTGCCAACAGGCTCTTCTTGCACAAGTCCAGGCTTAACAATGCGCACCCACATGCTCTGACCAGAGTCAAGCTATGAGTTGCTGCAGATGTGCTGATGTGCCCACACACACAATTCTCAACATGGTATGCACAAGACAACACGGGCACGCTCACCCAGTCGTTGGGGCAGACAGAGCGGTAGGCCTTCTGGTAGAAGTGGCACTCGTCCTCAGACTTCTCTGCTGCACACTTGTGAAACTCGTTGTAGCGGGTGTAGCAGTGCCTGGCCTGGTTGGTGGAAGGAAAACGGTGATCATAAGGCGCAGACTTCACCTGCAAAGCAGATAGCAGGGGTCAGGGATCTGGCTGCAGTGCAAAGAAAGCCTGGCAGGCTGAGGCAGCCGGCTTCCTCCTCAGAGGCACCAGCAACAGTTGAGAGGCCAGTTGTTTCACACAGCTGCCAAGGCCAGAAGTGCCCAAGCTGTGACCAAGCTGTGCCCTGGGCAAGACAGCTGGATGGCAATATTGCTCAATTTCACACAGGCTGCCAAATTCTGCACCTCGGGGCTATCATGGACAGCATTCCTGCACACTGCCTGCTGCATTCCTGCACACTGCCTGCTGCAATCAGCAGGCAGAGGCTTCCTGTCAGATCAAATGCAGTGCAGCACAGCAGCCCTTTCAATCAGCAGTTGTTGCTGCCAGGCATCACAGATGGCACCTCCCAAGCCTCCTGGCCCCACAAATGGCTTCCTCCCTGAGCCTGAATGATGCAGCAGCGTGGGGCAGAACCCCAGAGCATGGCTATCACTGCAGGCTGCTTGCTCAAGTCCAGACAGACGCAACTGCATCGGTGCTGTCATGCAGACACGGGGGCCTCGCCTCAATCTCAGGCTTCTTCTCCTCTTCCTCCTCCTGCTCTCCCTCGTCGCCGCCTTCCTCCTTGTCGTCTCCATCCTTGCCTGACTCATCGTCCTTGCTCTCCTCCTGCTTCTCGGGGGTGTGCGACGTCTTGCCAGGCGTCTTGTGCTGGGTACCAGCATCCTCAGGGTTGCTGTATTCCTTCTTCTTTGTGGGCTGCAGGGGCAGGCAGAAGCAGGACATTCAAGAAGGGCATCACAGAGCGCATGCACTGTTGGATTTGCCCTTTGCTCTGGGAGCCCCGCTTTTTTCTGTGCTGCTGCACTCACTGCCACTGTGGAGCCATCACACAGCCTCTCCTCAAGGCAGCCAGCCCAGTGCAATTGGCTTGATATCCCCACCCCAACAAAAACCCCTAGAGGTGTGGCTACTCACAGCATTATTTGCTTGCAGCTCGGCTTGTCCCTGCTGGTCTACTCCTCCTGGGGCGTCCTTTGCCTCCTCGGCATAGGCCACCATTGCGTTGCCCATGCTCTGCTATCTCTATCTCTGAAGAGGTGCCCTAGCAAGAGCTTCGTGCCTGGATAGCTCGAGATCCCAGGCCCAGCCAGGGCACAAATGAGAGAAATCAGTATCTGGTGGCCCAGTGTGGAGCACTTCAGCTTCCTGGCTTCGCTGCTGCAAGAAGTTGATGTGAGCAAGGCATTCATATTCAATGGACACCAGGGCGGGTCAAGCTGTTTCAAAACCAGCCTCTTGATTGGCAGGTCATGTCAAATCAGATTGATGGGCGTCCACTATCTCAGCATGATCTGTGGTGCAAATCAGCGTCAAGACAAGTACCACAGCTCCAGGCGCTGGATGGCAAACTCATCCTTGTTGGACAGCGTGGGGCTGCCGAAGGTGTCGCAGATGCCGGAGTGGCCATACATGAGGTCAGCGTCCAGCCAGATGGCAAAGTGCCCACCTCCACCAATGGCTAGACTGTCAGGGGAGCTGAACTGAAAGTACTCATTGCGGGGTGCGCTGGGCTGACGCCGCCAGTGCCACGCCACCAGATGCGGCTGCAGGCAGTTGTTTGGGGTTGGTGAGGTGCCGGGTAGTAGAGGGCCACCAGCGTGCTTGAGGGCCCCTCTAGAGAACCAGCAGGCTCCCAAAGCAGTAGGCTGGTGTGCGACAGCTCATGCTGCACCAAGTGCCTGCCCCGCAAAGCTGTTCCGGGCCCCACCCTCACCTCTAACTGGAACACAAAAGTCTCACCCGACCCATAGTACCTGCATACATGACAAGTGTGGCAGGGGCACAGGTGTGTTAGGGGCATGGACAGTGGATACATCAGGCATGTCAGGCTGTAGCACTGGGAGCAGGATGGCTGCCGTGGGCAGCCACTGGTACCTGGGGGCGACTCGCCAGTGCTCTGAGCAGTAAGCGCCAAAGACGAAGCCAGAGCTGTCTCGCATGACCAGGATGGTTGGGCTGTGCCCTACAGCCATGCACAGCATGCTCCCTCCCATCCTGAGCTGAACAGGAGGCTCTGTACTATATGTGGGCAGGCCTGATTGCCGCCTGTTGGGTGTGGCCACTGTGCACCACATTCAGCAGATCTTCTGGCTGGCGGTCAACAAGATGGGAAGGCAACCAGGTGCTGCAATGGGTTGCAGGCAGGTAGCAGACACACAGCGCTCACCAGCCGCTCGCCGATACAGCGTCTGCAGGCTGATGCCATGACGTGTGGTGCTGTACATCTGCAGGGGCAGCATGAGGCGTGAGCGCCTGCTGCACAGGCAGGCTATGGCATGTAGCAGCCAGGAGCTCCTTGCTGTGTGCAAGCGCTCCCTGCACATGGATCCTGGACACGGCAGCCAAGCCCTGTGCACCGCACAACGAAATAGCTGGGCCAGCGGCCTGTGAGGAGACTGACATCGTTCGCCAGAAGGCCTCAGCCTCCGGCACACAGCCTGGGGCAACTCTGGCCGCCTCACCAGCGTCCAGTGAGACTGCCTGAAGCGGGCAGGAACGGAGGCCGCCAGCGACTGGATGTGCAGGTCGCTCAGGATGGTGGAGGCCTCAGTCAAGTCAGGCATGAACCTGCAGGGCAAGGGCAGCATCATGGGCATGCGACATAGGCTGACTGAGGAGCACACGTGCAGTCCCAGGGCCTAGTCCAGGGGGCAACTATAAGGCAGGTCCTGCCAGCCTGTGAAATGCCACCACAAGCCGGCAGGGCCCCATGGAACTAGTAAAGTCAAGATCAACTCCACCCCCCACAGGACAGAGGTGGGGGATGGAAGTAAAATTTGCCTGAGGCTGGGCTGTCAGGGACCCTCTTTGCCTCCCACGCAAGTGTTGTGCACTCCAGCTCAGCAGGATTTTGACAGCTTCTGTGGTACACAGGCTCGTCCTGCCGTTGCAGCTTTGCTCAAAGGGGGTAGGAGGGATAGGCGTGGTGCGTGCAAGAGCAGCCAGCCATCAACAGCTGCTGCAGCACACAGGCTCATTCAGCAGTCACAGGCTCCCTCAAGGACCACAGAAAAGGCAGAACTCAGAAGGACTCACCGCCCTGGGGCCATGTGAGTTGGCGCAGCCACAGCGACATCCTCTGGTGGGGCGCCAGCGTCTCCAGGCAGCGCTGCTGCTGCTGCTGAGGGCTGCCGGGGCAACTGCACCACTCGGGCCTGGGTCACGACCTGCTGCCGGTCTGCAGTGGCCGCAGGGGTGGAGGTCACAGCTGCTGCAGCATCTGACCAGGTCTCCACCACCCTGCAGGCCGCGAGGTGCAGTGGCCGTCTGCATGCGGTGCTGGGCTTGAAGGCCGCGTCAGAGAAAGCCAGCCTCTACTGCTCTTGCTGAGGTTTCTGGCTTTGTGATGCCCAGCTTGGCTAGCATCTGGCTTGGTTCTTTGAGACCCCAAAGCTGCAGTGACCCTCCACCAAGCTGCCTGGCACAGACCCATCTCTCAATGAGACAAATTCAGGTCAGGTGAGCCAGAATGTCTGCAAACCCTCAAAGCCCTTGGAAGGAAGACCAGCGCACCTGCCTGTTTGACAACGGTTGAGCACCATGCGGCCCCAGTACATGCAGGAATACTTCTGCAGGGTATGGCATCAAGTGATTGGCAACTCCACAATGAACGGGCCTGCGCTGCATTGGACCAGGGTCAGACCTGGGCCAGTCTGTGTCAAGGGGCCTCCCCACCTGTGAATGAACGTCCGCGTGGCTGTGCTGGCCTCAAATGTCAGCCGCCGCAGGGGGCCGTTGCCGCCCCCAGCCTTCCACAGGATCTCCCAAGCCCCTGACTCTGGTGGCAGGGCCCCCTGGACTGCGGCTCCCTCCTGCGGTGTGAACATCTGGGCGCTGTCGCTGCCCGTCCAGGAGTGGCGCAGGTAGGTCTCCAGCCTGCACCGATCAATCAAGGCCGTGTCTTGCATGGAGGGCGTGCCGCGGCCTGCAAGCAGCTGTTGCCGCCTGCGCAGGTGTAATGCAGGCGGGTTCTCAGTCTGCACCCACAGCTTCGGGCTGCATATCAAGTGGTGAGCAAGCAGCGGCCTGCAAGCAGCTGCTACTGCCTGCCCAGGTGTAACATGGGCATGGATGCTGTGGGTTGGGCGATGAGTGCAGGACAGAGCCTGATGCTGCAACTCCCCTCAGGCCTTGAAGCTTGACTTGAGCAATGAGTACAGGACAGAGCGTGATGCTGCACTACCCCTCAGGCTTCCCAGCTGCTCTGCCTACTTTGACGGTGCCGTCTCCCCTGCTTCATTTCGGCCCTCCCAGCTGCTGTGCGGACTTCCACGGTGCCCTCTCACCTGCTTCGCAGCTTCGGAAGCGCGCCCTCGGCCTGGTCCCCGGCTGCGTCTGCGCTGGGGCCGCTTGGCTCTGGCCCCTCCAAGCTCTGCAAGCAGCCCGTTATGCAGCGGTATGCACAACCCTGCTCTTGTAGGTCGTGGGGCTGCCAGGTGTGGGTCTGCAGTAGCCCCATCTCATTGCGTCCAGCAACATAGGTCTGAAAGCAACCCGACACCCCACAGCAACACACAAGGAACAGCCCGCTGTCAGTGCCTCCAACGCCCACCATGTACACCAGGCCGCAGGCAATGCGGCTCTGCGAGGCACCGGGGCAAGCTAGCATCTTGACTGGCCCAGCGCTCCCAACAGACTCGGCTGCTGCCCAGATGCAACATTGCCTCCGCCCACCCAACAGGAGCAGGCAGGTCAGGCCACCAAATAAGAAGACAATATACCTGCACCCCCGCGGGCAGCCGCGCCACCACTGTCGTGGCAGACTTGGCTCTCGCGGGCGGCCTGTGGGCATTGCTCCACCCCCCATCCTGCATCAGAAGGAGCCATGACAGGACTAATTCAGACATGGTCGCAGACTTGGCCTGTGCTGGCAGGTCGGTGCCAGTCGCTGCAGTCCCACACGGATGTGCTTGCACAGCTTCGATATCAAGACACCCAAGCAGAGTAGTGGACTGCTGCATCATCCAAAGGGGTTGACCTCCCCTCACCCTACAGCAGCCTCAACGAGCGCGTTAGCCATTGCTGCCAGCCATGAGCTGAAGACACAGGTGTACCCTGTTGCTGGGCTTTGCATTTTGTACAGGCGGGCATGGCGTCTGCCACAGCCATGCAGACCACCCTGCCTGGCCCCTCCCCAGGGCCTCAACCTGCCTTTATGGGCAGCTCACCTGCTGCTGCTGCTCCAGTTGATCCCGCTTGACAGTGCGGATGCCCAGGAACTCTGTGGGCAGCACCTTGGCACGCAGGTCCACAAACTCGAGGGAGGTGGGTGTGACCAGGATGGAGCCCGGCAGCTGCAGGGCACCAGGGAGAAGTGCATGCGTCAGCCGCAAAAGGCAAGGGCAGTTGCTGCAGCTTGGCATTGTGGCTGTCTCCTGGGTGCAGATTGAGGAGTGCAGGGCAGGCAGACCGCAGCCACAGTGCTGTGGCTGAGAGGGACACCCAGAGCGTTGGGTGCAAGGGCAGGGGCGCCAGCCAGGCCGACCTTGGCCGCAGTGCAGTGGCTGAGGGGGAGACCATGAGCACTGCTCCATGTGAGAGGTCTGCTGCACGTCCCTACAGACCCATTTGGCAGCATTGTGCTGCGACTAATGATTGTTGCTAGATCCCTGTTGGCCCTGGGCTGGCCGGCATAGGTCTGAAGTCAACCGTATGCATCGTCTGGTTCAGGCTGTCTGCCGCCTGCTGGCCACTCACTGCCCACTACCTGTCTCCTGCTGCCAGTGCTGGCAGGGCCAGCAGCGGCCTCAAAGCATCCCCTTGCATGCTGACCTTGCCTTCTGGGGTCCACACATAGATTGGGTGCCCATCCACAGCGCCGCCCAGCAGGTTGGACTCCTCCCCTTCTCCAGCCATGGCTGCCAGCACTGTGCTGGCAGTGTCTTGCCCTTGCCGCCCTGCAGCCACAGTGTTCTGAGTATGAGGGTAAGCTGGCAGCATGGCAGGGCAAAGGTCTGATCCAAATCAGCCGCTGCACATTGCCCAGGTGCAGTGGCTGTCCCCTGTTCCTCATAGGAGACATGCAGCGGTCAGGGCTCTGCCCATGCACCGATGGCAGGAATCACCTGGATGACATTCTGCCAAGACATGCCCCAATACAGATGCGTGCAGCAACCAACTTGCCTGCAGCAGAGGGGCTGGGCCCAGGACTGCTGCCCTGGTGCGTTCCTGGCACATTGCGTACACCAGCCTCCTTGAGCATCCTGCGCAGGAGCTGGTTCTCTCTGGTCAACAGCTTGTCCCTGTTGCGCTGGGCCTCGATTCTGGCCAGCGCTGTGGCCAGGCTGTCCTCCACCTGCTCAAGCCTGTCCTGCAGCTGGGCCATGCTGGGCCCTGGGGGTCCATCATGAGCATTGCTGATGGGTCCCATGGCAGGAGAGAAATGCTCTGTCACCTGATCCGCATTTGTATCGAGCAATTGCTGCTGTGACGGGTACAGGTGACAGAAGCATGAGAAACAAAGCCATATGTGCCACAGCTGCGGGATTCTGAACTTGACATGACCTCCTTGGACAAGTCCCAGACCTGGCCCAGCTGTCTATTGACACTCAAGCCATTCAACAGCAGCCCAACCTCCTCCAAACTCACGACATGCTCCCGCCACAGGGCACAGCAGCGTCGGCACAGCAGGAGAGCGCCTACCGAGCGTATCTGCAGGCCCATGAGGCCATAGACTCCATGAACAGCCCAGGTGAGCATTGACAGCCCCCCCCAGTGACGAATTTGTTTTGGGGCAGTCGGAGCCTCTGCCCCCAAAGGTCGACCCAGCAGCCTGCCCAGCTCCTGCACACTGCATGAGGCTCAGCATGCGATCTATTGCCTGGAAGTGCCTTTTCAGGCTGGCTGCTTGCCTTGGGAGGCATCGTGACTGTTTGAGTCATACAGGTGTAACGTCTGGCTGCTGACAGATGGTGCATACTGCAGGCCTCATCCCCTGGAGCACCCCAGAGCTCCTGATGCCCACAGCGGCGTATTCAGCCGCCTGCAGCAACCACATGCTGCTGCACCCTGCCCCCAGCTTCACGCCCCTGGCCAGCCTCTACGTCCCTCAGGAGGCGTCACTCAGCGCGTGGATGCCCATGGGGCTCCCTGCTGGCCATGGCAGCATGCTTCTCGACACCACACCTGTGCCCCTGCCAAGCCTGCATGCCAGCCCCTGTGCAGAGCCCCTGCGACGCGTCCATGGCGGACCAGCAGAGGGCATCAAGCCTGCGCAGGCGCAGCAGGCGCCTGACTCCCTTGGCAGCACCGGGACCCTCGAGGTCAGTTGTGCTTGTGCCACCTGTTGCAGCATGCATGAAAGTCCACCTGTGACGAGACCAGCAGGGGTTTTCCAGCAAACCCTGTCAGCTGGAGTCCCAGAATGTGATAGCAGGCTTTGATGACGCATATCATCATCAGACTGCATGTAGGTTCAGATGATTTGCTGGGCTGCTGCAGTTGTATGCCTGGGTGTTGCCTGTCTGTGTCTCGCACGCCACTGTGTGGGCGGGCACTTGAGCTCATGCAGACCCCAGCAGCAACACTGGCCTCTGCACAAGCAGCCACACTGCACATGCACATACTGCAGAGAAGGCTGCTGGCTCCGTGCATTGCAAAGCATCTGACTGGAGTGTCTTGTGCTGCAGGACTCGGATGATGAGCCCATCAGTGATGTGGAGTTCACCCCTGCTGCAAAAGCCGTCACCAGGCGCAGGAGGCATGTAGTTGGCAGAAGTGCCTCAACCAGGCGCAGGCGTAAGGCTGCGGCAGGTGAGCCCTGTACAGTGCCCTGCTGGGATGGCACAGTCCCGGGACAGCACAGTACCATGTGTGCAGGGCTGTAGCAGCCATTTGAGCCTTGCAACATGATTGCACGGTGCCCTGTTTGCAAATGGTCGAGCACCCAATCAGCCTTGTCAAGCCGCCAAAGCTGCACAGGCTGCTGCCAGACCAGGGACCCTGTATAAGTTTGTCTTTGCAGAACTGTGCAACAGCCATGGGGGCTGCGCTCCCACCACATGTGCCAGCTGTGCTGCGTCGGCTCAGGCTCGCAAGGGCTTGTGAGCGCCGTGTCCATGCTGCCTGGCCACCAGTCCCTCTGCACAGTCTGAGCGCCAGCTGTTGTGCCCTTTGCGACTTTATTGCTAGATCTCATGAGCCGTGGCTCCTGGCCTGCAGGGGCAGGCACGAGAGCCAAGGCACTGTCTGCGCAGGCTCGCGCCAACAGGCCCAAGAAGGCCGGGGAGTTCAGCTCCACGTACAAAGGTGACGCACTGTCTGCAGGCTCTCAGTTTGCAGGCTCTCAATGCGCTTGTGGGTATTGCAGAGTCTGACCAACACACTGCTGCCACCATTTATGCTTCTGCTGATAGATAGATACATGCTCCATAGGCAATTGCTTACCCAGTCTAAGCTGTAGTCCAGTCTGTGAGAGTGTCATGCCACTGCAGGTGTGACAAAGCACAAGGACACGGGCAAGTATGAGGCACACTTGTGGGACAATAAGGTCATCCGCACAGGCCAGTTGGTGAGGGCTCATGCACTCAGGGCTGCGGTGCTGCCGGAGTCATGCTAAGTTCTTGCTCTGCCCTGTGTGCTGACCGTTTGAGACTGCAATGGACATGATGGGTGCACCTGACTGTGGTCCCTGGCCTGTCATGTGATCCTGTGGCTGTTGACAGTAATCCCTTCCATGAGGGTTGGCTGAGGAATTTGTAATAGGGCAGCTGCATCTTCAGATGCAGCTGCCATTGCTGATTGACGGCAAGGGCAGTCGCTTGCACAAAACGCTAGATAAACTGCATGACCAGCTGCCCCTTGCTATCCACAGGATGCCAATGGGCGCAGGAAGGGCAAGCAGGTCTACCTGGGCAGCTTCAAGTGTGAGAAGCTGGCCGCCAGGGTGTACGACATTGCAGCGCGGGTCTTCCTGGGTCCCAACACATTCCTCAATGTGGGTGCTTTCTGTTTTGACCACTTGACATCAGCAGCCTCTCTTGCCTGCACCAGACTGCATGTTGCCCATGGCATCTATGAAGCTGGCACGCTGCTTGATGCTTTGCAAGGCATCAGCAGCACTCACCTGCACTGTAGCTACCGCTTGCACCCACTGCATGCTGATCAATATCCCATGGCCAGCTCGTGCACAAATGCTGCCATCTCCTGGAATTGCAACAATTTCAGGTCTTGCTTGTTTGCAGCGTCTGCATCCTAGTACTGCAGTACTGCTCCCTAACGTCTGCACCTGGTAGCAGCTGCACTCATCCGCAGCCGCCCTTCTGCTGCAGTTCGATGCTGCTGACTATGAGGACATCAACAAGGAGCTGGCTGGCATTAGCAAGCACGACTTGGCAGTTCTGCTGAAGAAAAACTGCCACACCTTCACCTGGCCCTGTAAACTTCAGGACCTGGACGCCTGAAGGCTGCTCTGGCTAGGCCTCATGACGCCAATGCCTGACAAGTCTGACCCAGCCATGCTGTGTCCTTCTGTGCTCCACTCATTGGGGTGGCGTTGGCACCAGAAGGACTTCACACCCACCACCTGCAAATGCAGCCCCCTCCCGTGCAGTACATGTCAGTACCTTGGTGCAGTGCCATCCACTGCCCTTACATGATAGCCGCCTACGTACAAAGCCCTGATGTGAACTTCAACCCTGCTGAGAGCCCCCTCACACATTGGTCAGCAGAATGAATGGCCTTGGCCCCCATACCTTCCTTCAGACTGCTTTCTTCTATGCTTTCTATTAAGCTCTTGCTTTGTCACCAATAGATGTGCACATGACAGAGCCCACCCTTGACGCCTCCCTTAAACTCAGCATACCAGTGACAGGCATTCCATTGTAATATTGAGTGAAGTAATTTGTGTGCATGACAGCTTTGATTGTTGGCCCATTCATTAAGCTGCACAAACATTCAAGCTGCCCACCAGCAGGAGCCTAGCTGTGCCGGCATGCACCCACATAGACGACCTTCCACGACACAAGGACATGTCCATGTTCTAGCAATCAAACAGCAGCATTTCACAGCTCCTCCACAGCCCATATTACTCCCCTGAGGTAACACCATCAGTCGCAAGCAGCACAGTTGAACTGCTCACGTCAGCTGTGCCCAGCTGCCCAAAGCCGCAGCGCCACCTCCATCAGATCACGAACAGCTGCCCGTCGGCTGCGTCACTTGATGCTCTTGATGTACTCCCTCATGCTGGGGTGGGCCTCGTGCTTGCACGCCACCATCTGCTTCTCAGGGTTTGACCACAGCATGTAGCCTGAGTTAGTGGCAAACTTCAGGGTGAGAGCAAACATTTCCGGGCTTGCGAAGTTGCCGTACAGGTAGGCTCGCTGGTGCTGCACGCGGTCGCTCTCAGCCTCCCACAGGCTGACCTGCTCTGTCACGTTCTGCAGCATGCAGCACACAACATGATGGAAGTGGCTGAGAGCTTGTGGCTTGTGGACCACCTTGGCCGGGCCTTCCACAGGCCAACTGCTCCTTCACAGACGTGCAGTGGCAGGGACAGCTGTCACTGTCAGGCAGCTGGAGGCTTGTGCCCCTGCGCCTGGTACTGTGCCCATGCAGTTGGCAGAGTAGCCATGAGCACAAGAGCCTGCTCACCTATAGGACCCAGGGGGCGGAGCGTGACTGCACCTGAGGATGCAAAATGATGTAGAGCACCCCTACTACAGCATCCAACCCAGCGCCCACCCCTGAACCAGAGACAAGCACCCCTGCAGTTACAGGTGCCAGGGGCACTGCCCCACATTGCACGTGTATGAGCAGAAAATTCTCCTTTTCAAGGTGCCCTGCCCACCTCTGTCGTCCTAGGCAAGCGCCCATTCACCGAGGTGCAAAATAGCCCTTTAATCATCCCTTACAGTGGTGCCACCTGTGGTACTGTAACCGGCCGCCCCTGCACCTCGGGGTGTGCATGCTGCTGGAGGTACTACCCCTTGCTGCCTGCTCCTTGCAAGAAACCCTATTGACCCCGGTCCCTGCCCAGCACCAGAGTGTTGTGAAAGCACCCCAGCAGCTGTGTGCAGGTGTGTGCTGCCGCGAGCACTACACAGCCACCCACAATCGATAGCACTGCAGGCGGGCCCCACCTCTGGAACCATGGGCGAGCGCCCTTGCACTTGAGGGTGCGCGTGCTGCCGCAGGTATTGCACCACCTGGTCTGCTGTAATGCCCGAGTTGAGGGCCCCGGTGACTGACTCGCGCGTCAGCAGGCCCACATACAGGTTGGGCAGACGGCACTCTGCACGTGTGAACATCTTGAGCACGGCCGTCTGCAGATCGGAGGTGGTGTAGGCATACACCTGCAGGGCGGGTAGCAGGTCGGTGCAGTGCTTTGATGGTGGTGCCTGGTGCTGCAGCACCAGACTTGGGATGTGAGGCAGCTGACCAGTCTGATTGGCCGTGGCTAAGTAGATGGAGTGACATGACCACGTGCCTGCAGGCAGCCCAGAGCCGCTGCACAGGCAGTCTGCCTGATGAGCGCTGACACTTCGCAGAGTCTCTCGGGAGCAGTTTAGCTCGTCGATTCTGGCTGGAAAAGACAGTGCTGGGGGGAGTGGCTTGGGTGCCCTGGACCACAAGAGCTTTCTTGGTTGGCAGGGCAAACAGCAGGTGCAAGCCAGAATCCCAGTGTTGCAGTGCATGGGCCCGCAAGCAGAGGTCGGGGGGGTGCTGCAAAGAAGCTTGCACCCACCCTGAAATTGGTCTCCACCACCACAAAGCCTGCAGCCACCTCCCTCTGGACCTCAGCAGACTGCCCGCCTGACAGTGCCAGCGCTAGGCGTGTAGGGCACAGCCACACCTGGTTATCAACCCTGCAAGCACAGTGCAAAGCATGACACCTCAGAAAGTTGGTGGAGTCAGGGAACAGCACTAGGGAGGCAGACACGTTGCCTGCAAGGGCTGAGTGAGAGTGTGGGGACTGATCAGTCGTGCACACGCAGGCTGACGCCGTTGCTGGAGGCCAGCAGCATGCCCTTCCTTGATGGGGCTTGTGAAAACAAGCTTCCTGCTGGTATGGTTGGCGACTGACCAGCGTTGCAGCCCACCTGAAAGGCAGTAACAGGCCCAGCTGCGCGAGGTGGGCTGCGATGCCTGCCTCGAAGCTGGAGAGGTCCTGCAGCGGGAAGGGCTGCCCAGGGCGACGGAAGCCCAGCTGGAGCATGAAGGTCATCAGGGCAGACAGCTCGCTGCCTGCAGGTAGAGTAACATGCCACGTCGTGAGTGCGGCGTGGGAAGCTGCAGCATCTTTGCCAAGGCTCCAGACCCCGCAATCAATGCAGCAGTACCCTGACGACAACTCGAAAAGCTCCCAGCAGAGTGGGCAGGCACTCTTGGAAGACCACAGCTGCAGCCAGATGACAATTATCATGCTAGCCGCGCTTGCAAAGTTGTGCTGGCCGGCACCTCGCACCTAACACATCACTGTGAGCATTGCTACCTGTCCAGAGGTCTGGCAGCATGGCTGCATTGCAGGTAGGCTTGGCATTTCGCCTGCAGAACCTGTGTTGGGGAGTCAGGGCCTGCCAGCCCTAGCAGCTGCAGCACAGATTGTGCTGGCGGTGGTGCTCATGTTGCAAGCTCTCAACCACATGGCAACACCGCTCCTCACTGGCGGCAAAATCTGCATCAGAACAAGAGGCTGCCCAGAGCACTGAGCAAAGCTGTCAGCTCACTACCACATGCTGCAGACACGATATGTGTTGGTTGGGGACATGAGCACACCCAAAGGCCCACCCGAGCGTCGGGCTGCGCTGTCAATGTACTCCCGCAGCAGAATCCACAGCTGGTTGTATGTGTCCAGCAGCAGGAACTGGAATCCTGTTTGGGTCACCGTCCTCTCTGCAGCAAAAACAAACAGGAACAGACTTTAAGACTCTAGCAGCTCAAAGGGAAAGAGTTTCTCTGCAGTGGCCCTGCGTGTGCAGCAACACAGCCAGGTGCCACAGCTATGCACATGACACCGGTGCAAACCAAGGCCACCCTCGAGAAATCTTCAAGTGCCTGGCTAGTTGCAGCAGCCAGGTGCAGCGTGGCTAGATGCTTTGCCAGCTGGCTATCGCAGCCTCTGCTTGCCATCTGATGAGAGGCCCGCCCCCTGCAGCAGCTTGTCAACTGCAAGCGGCCTCTGGTCGAGCTCCCTGGCGGCAGCCTCAGAAGGTGGCACTCCAGTGGGGGTCACTACGTACAGTAGCAAGGCCTGCAACGGAGCACATGATGGACTCAAGACGCCTACTGAAGCATGCAAAGGCTGGGCTGGGGGGTGCAGACCAAGGCGAGAACCCAGGGCTCAAGATTCCAGTCACAGCACATCCACTTTGCCACGCAATATGCTCAGCAGCACTCTTGAGCTAGCCTGTGGGCTGGATCTGCATGCTTTGCTCACCTCCCAGCTGGAGGTGGCATGCCTGTCCAGATCCTCTGGGCCTGGAGCCGCAGCTAGCACATGATCAGGGGGCACCTGCAGGAAAATGACATGTGTAATGCAAATTCCTCGACAAGCCACCAAAGCATTCCCAGAATCGATCTGCTTATATAGTGGACCTCACTGGATGCCACAGGCCAGACATGTCCCTTGCACGCAGTCCCTGTGTCACCTGAACAATGAAACTTGAAGCGCCGGACTGAGCAAGCTGAAGCTGGTGCTGGAAGCCCTCGTGCATTGCATAGGCTGCCATTCCTTGCCTGCACAAGAAGGGCTTTTGCTTGAGCCTGCTTTCACAGCTGTGGCCATGCGGAGGCTCAAGCTGATTATTCAAGCTGCAATACTGCATGAAACACACCTGCTTTGCTGGATAGTGATGGGTTTCAGGAGCCGCAGCTGCTCCAAACGACTCATGGCCGTCTTGTGTTTACTGCTGCCCTCTGCTGTGCACCATGATTGCAGATACTCTGCGAGGAGAGCCAGTCGCAGTCCATTACTGATTACCAGCATTGAAGGGAGTGCCAAAAAGCAAGCTTGACTGACCTGCAGGGACTCCAGGGCAATGCAGTAGCCTGAACAGGTACTGTTTGGCTAAGGGAGGCAGGCAACGCAGGATAGCTTGGCAGACGTATTGGCTCTGGTACAGCTCATCCATCATGGTCCCGCTGAGGCCCTCGATGTAGCGGGCCAGGTCCATGGTGAAAGGGAAAGACAGAAAGCTGGTCAGACTTTGCTTGTCTGACTTGATACACTTCAAATACCAAAATGTAATGTATCAACTGGATGTAAGTGCCGCAACTCCTGAGGCATTGACCTGCAGCTTAGCCCAGGGTCCAGCGTAACAGGCCATTGTGAGAGCCTGCCCCTCTGAGGCTACCTATAGCACAATGATGCTGCACGTACCCGGTGGACTTGATCCACGGACATGAGAGTGCAAGGATCAGGTGACTTGGGGGTCTGCAGTGTCAACGCAGCATGCATTTTAGTTGGCATTCAAACATTTGGCTGATTCCACACCCACTCTGTTGCAGTGATCTCTCGCTGAGTGTGCAGCAACCATGGATGACAAAATAAATATGTGCTCACAACAAACAAGGTAGGCACAGCAGCAGTTGTCAGGCATGATATGAAGCAGTGCCCTGTCACGCACAAGAATAAAAGTGTACCTGCAGTGCTCAACGAGATGAAGATGGCTGCTGTGAGTGGTCAGCTGGAAAGGGTGAAGGACCTGTACAACTCCTTGCTGGCAGCCGAGGAGACAGGTGCTTGATTGACTGTTGGCATGCTCACATCTGAGGCATGACTTTGCTGACGCGCGACCCTGCAGATGAGGATTGGGAGGACTATGTCCCAGTGGCCGCGGCGGCTGCAGGAGGAGGACACCTGCAAATTGTACAGTGGCTCTGGGAGCAGAATCAGATTTCTTTGTGGAAGTTCTTTGTGGACAACAGCGGCTAACATTTCTGCTGCAAGCGTAGGACACCTGCACATGCTGCAGTGGCTTCAACAACAGCCCTCTCTTGAGGTGTGAAGCGTTTCGTCGAACTTGATAACACATTGGTATTTGAGTCTCATTCAAGAGGTCTCTATCTGCAGATGGCAGTTACTTTTGTTTGTGATGATGGGATCAACGCCTTCAACCAAGCTGCTGGCAACGGTCACTTGCACATCATACAGTGGCTCAGGGTGCAGGACCCGCCATGCAATTGTTCTAATCTGGCTTACGAGTGGGCTGCAGGCCGTGGTCACCTGCACATCATACAGTGGCTCAGGGAGCAATATCCGCCATGCCCCTGGGACCCGCCACCATACGAGGTGAACAAAATTTTCTCTGCAGCTGCGGAGTCTGGTCAGCTTCACATCATGAGGTGGCTCTATGAGAATGGCTTTCCTTGGAAGCAACAGTATGGCACTGAGTACATGCGGGCTGCAGCTGCGCAGGGTGACCTCAAGGCACTTGAATGGGCCCAGAGTCAGCATCCTCCATTTGTCATGGATGAAACCAGCTGTGAAGTAAGCTTGTATCTCACTGTGTTGAAGTTGCTACGCACACAAGATCCTCCTTGTCCTTGAACCAATGCTGACCGGATCTATGCCCAGAGAGCCATCTTCATTCAGGGCTTTCTGACTCTTCGCGGGCTGCCAGGAGAATTGGCTGTCATGATCACTGACAAGGTCTGTGAAATTGAAGCACTTGAATAGCTACTATACAGTTGTGATGAGCCTTGGCTGCATCTCAGCGCTGCAAAGCTGCTGGCCTGCCATTCCCTTTCGGTGTCAAACGTGCAGTTCTTAAACAACAGCTTGACAGGATGCTCAATATTGAGCATCCTGACAATTAATTGTCAAGCGTACCTAACCTTTTGTCTCACAGTGCAACACAGCTCACCAACGAGCATTTGCTTGCATGCACGCACAGATTCTGCTATATCACAGGGTCCCTAGACTGCACACTCTGCTACCGGGTGGTGCTCCAAATGATGTTTAAGGCTCATACCAGGCCCATGTGCCTGATAGGTTGCGCTGCTACAGAAGAGGTCGGACCCACCAAGCATTTGGCCTCAGGGAATAAAGGCTGCTGTCACAGCTTTCCTTTCTAAGCTTTGTTTTCATTATTTGCCTGACCCGAACACCTGCTACTTAGCCTGCGTCCATGCATCTGCTAGATTCTAGAGATGCCAGCACTCCTGAGGCATTGACCTGCAGCATGGCCAGAGCCCAGCAAAAGAGGCTTTGTGAGGACCTGCTCCTCGGAGAACTCATGCAGTCATCAGATCTAAGGGTGCCAGCACTCCTGAGGCATTGACCTGCAGCATGGCCAGAGCCCAGCCGAAAGAGGCCCTGTACCTCTGAGACATCTCCTATTGCACGGTGCTGCTACACGTACCCAGCACACTCTGCCCACCTGCGAGAGATTGCAAGGATCACAGCTTGATTTTTGGCTGCTATACATGTTGGCAAACTTCACAGCAGCTCTGTTGCTGTGCAGTAAAGCCATGAGTGACGAAGCCACCAGTGAGATCAATGAACAAGGTAAGCACCGCAGCAGTTGCCAAGTAGTTGTCAGGCATGAATTTGAAGCACCACCCTGTCACGCACATCGATTCAACTGTACCTGCAGTGTTCAGACAGATGGAGAAGGCCGCCATGGAGGGTCAGCTGGAAAGGATGGAGGAGCTGTACAGCTCCTTGCTTGCAGACGAGGAGACAGGTGCTTGATGTCTTGATGGCATGCTCACTTCTGAGGCATGACTCTGCTTTCGCATGACTCTGCAGGTGAGGATTATGCTATGCAAGTAGGCAGCGAAGCTGCAGCTTTAGGACACCTGCACGTTTTCAAATGGATCAGGGAGCAGAAGTCTGAGTGTTTGGATGACGAATACATACTCTATTGTGCTGGAACCGCAGGACAATTGCACATCCTGCAATGGCTTCAACAACAGCCCTCTTTCAAGGTGCGAGGCACTGCGTTGGTCTTGAAACACACTGGTGTTGTGCCTCGCCTGAGAAGTCTCTGTTTGCAGATGATGAGCATGCTTTCGAGTGGCACTTGGTCTTTTACCTTGGAAGACGGTGCGGGCAATGGTCACTTGCACATCATACAGTGGCTGAGGGAGCAAGACCCGCAATGCAAATGGTCCATTAAGGCGTACATGCAGGCTGCAAGCAGTGGCCACTTGCACATCATACAGTGGCTCAGGGAGCAAGATCCGCCATGCCCTTGGGACCCGCCGCCATATAAGGCAATTGATCCCTTCTGTGCAGCTGCGGACTCTCGTCATCTTCACATCATGAGTGGCTTCACGAGAATGGCTTTCACTGGAAGCAACAGTATGGCGCTTAGTACATGCGGGTTGCAGCTGAAGTGGGTGACCTCAGGGTACAGTGTCAGCATCCTCCATTCGTCATGTCATGAGACTATCTGTGCAGCCAGCGTGTATCTTGGTGTGTTCTAAAGGCTGCGCACACGAGATCCTCCTTGTCCTTGGACTGCTGTTGACTGGAACTTTGCTCAGGGAGCCATCTTCATTCAGCAACATCTGATGCGTCGCGGGCTGACAGGTGAATTGGCTGTTTTTAATTACAGACATGGTCTGCGAGCTTGAAAGACATGAATATATAGATTGCCATCAGCCTTGGCTTCATTTGAGTGTTGCAACGCTGCTGGCCTGCCCTTCCCTTGAGATTACCATATCACATATGCGGGTCTGAAATCAGCTTGCTTCATTTTGAAGGATGCTCCTCGGTCTCTATAAAGAGCCTCTATGAAGGATGATCGATGCATGCCTTCCATATGCCACCTGTAGGTGCTGCTGAAGACAAGTGCACATGTGGGGAGTAGGGCGCCCTGAGGCCATGCAGCATGGCCATGCTGCTGGCATGATCTGGGACCAGGCTTTGCACATGGTGGCACAACTGTCAGTAGACTGAGTGTACTTCATGTTGCACAATCACAAAGGTTATCACAAGCAATACTTTACGGTGGAGGCCTTGGTTTGGCTGTGCAATGTGTAAAGAATTGAAATCAGGCAGAGGAGACAGGCCCTGGGGCTATCAGGTTGGCTGTAGTGCTGGCTGCATTGACCTGGGGCAGCAGTGTGGAAAGTGGGATGAGGACCTGGTTTATGAAGAGCTTGGCTTCTGACGTGAGGCTGCTGCTGTTGGCCAGCTGGCTGAAGATAGGGAAGGTGGGAGCCAGCACCTGCACACACCACAGGCCCAAGTCAGGCTGTGGCTGCCAGTTGAGCGCTGCTCAGCCTAAGCAATGACAGGGCAGGTGTCAGGCGGGTTGCCAATGCAGGTAGCACACCTGGATGGTGTTGGCAAGGTTGTCTGGCACATTGATATCCTGGACCAAAGTCGCATTCTGCAGTGCAGATTTGGAGGCTTTACCTTTGCTTCACAGTGAGTTCAGCAATGACACCACAGCTTCGAAGCACAGAGACAGCTCCTGCTCCAGATCATGCATGGGCGGCAGGATATGCCGTGTGCCTCACAATGCAGCTGCAATGGCATCCAAAGCCCATGCCTGACTGCTGTTTCCCGTGGTTGCATGCCTCTAAATGAGACAACTCACCTGAAGACTGGTGTAGTTGGAAGGGTTGGCAGCCACCACCGCCAGGATGGCAGCAACGGCCTCAGTGGAGCCTGTGTAGCCGTACAGCTCAGCTGCTGACGGGACATAGGTGGACTGGAAGTTGGTGGCAAAGGTAGTTTGGTTCGTCACATTGTTTGTCCATCCCACAGGCTTGGTCAGCTGGAATGTGTCAAAAATTTTGCCTGTCTCGGACACCATCTGCATAGCAGAGGAACGTGTCTGAGCTAGCCACCCTTTTGGTAGTCCCTCAGGAGCAGTGCCAGGGACTGACACTGCCCTGGAACACTTGAGCAGTGTCCGCTGGAACCCTGGTCTAGGTAGCCCAGACAGGTGCTCACTGACTCTGTGCAGGTGTGTTGCCTGTATGCAATCTGGGCTCAGGCTGCTGCACCACCACCAGCTGATTAGTTGCCATAATGGGACATATGTGAGCATTGGACATGTCCGGAGCTACAAGGCGCGCAGGTCAACAGGTGGGCAAGGTGTCTCACCTGAGCTACAAGGGTGGTCTGGTTGACGGTGTACCTAAGGTAGCCATGGGCCAGAGAGGTGGCCATCATGAATGGCTGCAGCTTGGGCTGCAGAGTGTAGGTCAGCCACTGCCCTGCGCCACAGGGGAAGAAGGCCTCAGTTGTCTGCCCCTTGAAAAGGAGTCTTGAGCACAGCAGGAAAACGACCTGTCCGTCCCGTAAAAGGGCAGATGCCATGCACAGCAGGCACTGTAGAGCACAGCAGTGATGTCAGGCCCTGACTGGTGACCTCCACCTCAGCTGCCCATGCTGCAGGCAAAATACCGTCAACCATGCTGCTTGGAACACCATGGTGGCAACCCTGCTTCAGAGCAACGTCTCAGTGACGCTGAGCAAGGACAGGCTGCTCACCTGCATTGCCGTTGGTGATGTAGATAGGGGCACGCTGGCTGCCGTCTGCTGCCGCTGGGATGCACGTCGACTTGTACACAGGGCCTGCAGGACAAGAAGAGCGTGTGCTCTCACACACCAGGCCAGATTGAGCTGCTGCCAGATGAATGTATGGATGTGAGCAGACCCCTCTGGCACATGAAAAATGTGCAGCATCCCCTTCAAGCAGTTTCTGAAGTCACGAGACATCAGGCGGGGACCCCATCTCTGCAAAAGCTGGGCGGGCGGCATACCAAGGCTTGAAAGTCGGCATAACCCCAGGCAAATTTGCCAGACGACCACCTGACATGGGACCACATCACTGCAGCAGCCATGCTGAGGGTGTGGCACACACTCGCACCACACACCAGCAGCCAAGGCTTGGCAGACTGCGTGAGCGCAAGCAGCGCCGCAAGACAACCAGCTCACATGTGCGCTGGTAGGCGTGCACGTGTCCTGACAGCACCATGTCCACCTGCATAGCAGATGGACATGGTATGGTCTGCCTCCAGCACTTGAAGCGAGGCAGCCTGCATGACGGCTGAACAGCAGCCAACCTGATTGCATGCCAGCTGGGCTCAGCTCTTTTTTTTTTGCTGCCTCACCGTTGACAGACATTCCTTCAGCTGTGCCATGCCAGGTCAAGGCAGGAAGAGGCCAGGCTGGCTGCCATGCATGCCATGCTGTCAAGCATGCCCTATGTCAGACCCCAGCAGCTCTGTTCCCAGACCTGGTACTCCACAAAGACGTCTTCGTAGGCTGAGCGCAGGTCAGACGCCTCCTGAACGTCCCCAGAGCCGAGAGTGGAAGTGTAAGCGGGGCGGTGGAAGTGCACAATGACCCTGCAGGCAGCATGCCTTCGGGCCTCAGCAGGTGGCAGGTGCATCAGCCCTTCAGGCTGGGAGGCCTGGCAGGCTGATGGCAGCACAGCAGCATAGGTCTACATGCCTCAGGCTCTGATGACCCAGGCAGATGTGGTGCAAGCTGCTACTGGTTGCAGCAGTGCAGGTATCACAGCATGCGCGCAGCACTTGCAGGGAGCTGCTTCCGGCGTCACACAAACCAGCCATTCGCGCAGAGCATCCAGCAGACTTTGCAGGTACAGAACTTCTCCACAAATTATGACTCACCAGGGGGTCACAGAGCGGTTCACAGCCTTTAGGTCCTGCAGGGCAGAGCAGGATGTCTTATGAGGCACCTTGATTGCTGCAGACATACTGCTCACATAGATACAGGTAGGGAAGGGCCACATGCTGGTACGGCTTCAGATGCAGCAGGTGCTGGCCATCGAGTAGTCGGGCGCGCCGCACTGGCTTCTCACAGGACGCAGCAGCCGCTTTGCACACAACAGAGCAGGCATGCAGACCGCCAGTGCTTAATGCTTCCCCACGCTGTGCCTCCCCCAGCACCCTTTTGAGGCTCAGGTGCAGGTGCATTGCTGTGCTGCTGGGACTCACGGCAAAGACAAAGTCAAATTGGGGGGAGCCCGCAGTGAAGTCAAGCTCGCTGCTGATGGCGATGTTGTGGATGGGGCCCTGCAAGCAGAGGTCATGCTGTCAAGCTGCAGTACCATTCATTTGCATGGCAGCGAAAGGAAGCTGACACACAGTTCTCTGAGGAGTCCTTGAGTGCTGCCTCTGGCAGCAATGCATTCCACCTGGAAGACGAGATGCAATCAGCTAGACAGGCGAACGGGCATGCACTGCAAACCCCACCAGATCGCAGCTACATCAGGTAGACCAGTTGAGTGGGTACAGCGTCACAGACCCACCAGATTGAAGCTGTACCAGTAGCCAAGGAATGTAGACGTGGGCATCTGGAAACGCGAGTAGGTGGGGATGCCACACTCGCCGCCTGTAGCAGCACAGTGCGAAGATGATGGCAACCGTCCAAGGACAACTTCTGTGACAGGTACAGCAGCACCTCCCAGGCCTGGTTGGTACAGAAGCAGCAGGTGTGTGCCACAGGGGGCACCTCCTCAGGTGGTGTGCTGTGCCTGCCAGCATCAGCAAAGCTCGAGAATCCACATCAGGGGCGAGGTAGGCTCAGCAGGCTTGCAGGTTGGTTCTAGCCCAGTTTGCGGCTGGACATGGTGCACTCATTCTTCCTCTGTTTTACACGCGCACCTGAGTCAGTGGCTGTGTTCTTGAAGCGGTCAGAGGCGCCAGCAGGGCGCAGGCCGGGCCAGTCCGTCTGCAGGCATTCTTGAGCTGTGACACGCAGGCAGAAAGACTGCACCTGCAATTACTGCTGCTCAAGCATGGTGCGCCTGCCAGCACAGTGGGCACAAAGGCTGCCAGCACAGGCTGTACAGCGCGCCCAGCAGGTGTGCAGAGTGCTTGGCACTGAAGCGCATTGTTGGCACAAGTAAGCCCATCTGAAAGTCTGGAAGAGTATGGCCCCCTTGAAAGACACGGGTGAGTGTGGGCCCCTTTCAAAGCCAGAGCACACCTCATGGTTCCCCTGCAGAGCAGGTCATGGACAAGTAAGAGGAGGAGACTCACAAGGAGAGGGCTGCTCGAAGCACATTCTCTTCCCAACACAAAGCCCTTCAGGCACCGCAAAGCTCACTTCTGTTGTCATTGTGGGGACTTGCATGCTGACTGTGGAGTACTCATCCTGCAGCAAGTGTCGTGATTAGGGCAGTAAACACTACATGCTATGTGCTGCAGGTGTGTTCTGGTGAACAGACGCCAGGAAAGCTTTCAAATTGCCTCCACCCAAGATTCCAAGGGTGATCACCCCACACAGGATGCGCACAGCACCTCATTGAAGCAAGGCGCACACATGTGTACTGCGGTTGCAGGCCTTGTGCAAAACATGGCGATGCCAATCAGAAGCTAACATGGACACAGGCTGGAGAACAGCGGGGTGCACACCTGCATGACGTCCCACTGGGTCTCAAAGCCCCTCTGCATGCAGCAGGAAACACAGTGACTGCACACAGCTGTGGTGGCCGGGCTGGCAGCCTTGAGCAGAGCAGCAGCCTCTTCGTGAGCAATCAAAGGGCTGGCAGCTGTGTGCTACTTGAGACCAATGCGCAGGGACATCAAAATGCGTACACAGCGCTCTGGGCATCACAGGCACTAAGCAGGTAGCCGCTGTCTGCAGGTACAGCTGCCCCACTGTCATACTGACAACAATCTAGTGTGCAGTGATGCTGCAGCTGTTCCCAGAACAAACTCACAGCATAGCAGATGTCGCCATTCATCCACAGCAGGCTGGGAGGAGGGTTGTGGGTGAGCTCCTTGATGAGCTGGGCATTGATGTCCACAGAAACTCCTTGCTCAAGGCCATTCTGCCCATACATGTTCACAATACTGGACTCGATGCCACCAATGCTGCCTGGGGCATAGTACAGCCTGCAGCAGTCCAAGTCATCCTATTGAGCTGACTGAGTCATTTAAATCTGAGACAAAGTGCGGCTGCAGCAAAGCGGTGCTGAGCAGCAAGCGCAAAGCACTGTCAACGCTACTCGATACCTAGAACTGCTACAGAAGAGGGCTCACAGTGCCTGGGGAGGGGCCCAGCCTGATGAAGGACAATGGAAGTTCTCTGCAGACAGTCCGTGGTGTGCACTCAAGAGGGGCACGACACTGATTGCTGTCAAGAGCCCACCAGCAACAGCTGCAACAGCCTCAGCTGCGGGCGCACTCTGGGTGCAGCCGTCCCTAAAGCATAACCAGCAGCCTCAAGAGCCAAGCTTGGGTTTGGCCTAGTCGCAATGGCTGCAGCTCACCTCTGGGGGCGGTCATCCTCCCATTCATTGGAGCCGTCCACTTCTGCATGCCCCATGTCGGCAGTGTCGAGCACATACACGGTGCTGGTAGGACCCACTGGTGGGGGCGTGGTGAAGGTCTGATTTGCGCTGAAGCTGAAGTTCTGCAGGCAGGACGTGCACACCATGCATTCTTGTGCTGCCGCAATGCTGCATTCAGGCAGACAGTGGCAGACATGCATGCCAGCCTCTGCAGCGACATCAGAGCCCTACAGCGAGGGCAGCTGCTGCTCTGGCTGCAGCCATCAGGGGGCTGTTTGTAAGCAGCTTCATGCAGCATGGTCCCGCACACATGGAACCTGCACCTGCTGCTGCCTGAGCCTTCAGCTACCAGACAAGATGAAGGACCAGCACTCCTGCGTGACCAGTCAGGAGGCGCTGTGCAGCTGCCATGCATTTGTATATCCTGTCCCAGCCCTTGCATTCAAGGACGCCTTGCTATGCACCAAGTGTGGTGGCCAGCATTACGGGCTGTCAATGTCTTTGCAGCAGGATACAAACTTTCCCCACTCAGCTTTGCCCCATTCTCCGCTGCAAGCCTTATAAGCGGTTCATTAACCGCGATAGCCTTGTAATCTGCTCCCTCCCCCAACTTGCCCCCAGCACGTGCTGTATCCAAAATCTCATGTGGGCTCAACTGCTCAATGCTTTTCCTGACGAAGCTCTGCAGGCTCACCTTCCCAGGGCTCCCAAATCTGTAGTAGAAAAGGGTGTTGGGCGGCAGGTTGCTCAGGATCACGTTGTTCTGAGTTCCGCTGTTGATCCAGCCGTGAGTGTTTGCGGGGGCGCCACACATGTCAGAGATGCCTGCAGCACATCTGCACAGGACTGGAGAAGAGGGGGGTGACGGCCTGCTGCTCACCAGTGCGGATGATGTCAGCCTAGTACATTGCAATATGGAGTGTGCCATGCCAGGCTCGTCAAGTGCATAACAGTACATGCAGGAGCAGCATGCCACTGATGCATGCTTTGAACAGCCTAGCGGCTGTGGCCTGGTGAGGTACACCAGGCCAAGTGCTTACCATAGCTGGAGGTCTTCCCAGTGGCACTCTGGCCCAGGGCCGGCGTGGTGCCGTACTGGACTGTGGGTGTACCAGCGTCCCTGCTGTTCCACTGCACAGAGATCTGCCTGCAGACATGCCCAACTGCCTGACAGGCTGGCAGGGTGAGGATAGAAGTGCATATAGCGAACTAGAGCACATGTGGCGGCAAGCATTGGCTGCCATGACCTTTTGCCCTGCAGTCAGTGCACCTCTCTGAGCAGGACACAGCTGGCCCTGCTCTTCTGAGCATGCTCTTCTGAGCATCTGCAGGCGCCAGGCTCTTTTCCAGGAGCTGCACCCCTTGGCAAGCAGGGCACTGTCAGGTGGCAGTGCATGCAGCAAACCATAAGCCCCCTTCCACAGTGTCATCACAGCATAGGACCCGCCTGGGGCATCAGCAGCAGCAGCCAGCAGCAGTGCACCCTGCCGTCTAAGTCAGCCTCATCTGGCCTGTCTCCTGCATAATTTGGGAGGTTTTCATGCAAAGCACAACATTAGTTGCTCACCCGCTAATGTTAGTGTACGCCAGGTGGCCGCCTGTGGGCTCATTGGGGTTCGTCAGGGTAAGCACTGGAGATTTTGCAATGACCGCGCCGTCTGTGAAGTTGCCTGCCGCGGTGATATTGCTGAACAGGTAGAACTGGACGTCTTGCCGCTGGTTTAAGAGACGGAAGCTGCAAAGCACAGATTATGTCAACAAGCTGTGCAGACAGGCACAAAATTGGCGGGGCACAGATGGAGCTAGCTGACTGCACCAGCAGGGTGATGTCTGAGAGAGGCAGGCTGTGTGTACTGCGCGCTTGCAGGACCCTCCAGCAGCTGCAGCTGTCAGCCCTGCTGGAAGCATCCCTGGGTGCTGTAATCCGTGCCAGCTGGTGCCGGCATCTTTTGAGAGTGGGTAGATCAGCATCCTCCACTCACGTGGCCGTGCCATTGCCTGTTGTCAGGTAGCTGGGGGCTGCCTGGGCACAGAAGCGGTACTTGAGGGGCACAGCAACTGTGTTCAGGGGGACACCTGCAAAAGCAGAGCTTTTGAGCTTCTGGAGGCAGGTCTGCACCCATGTTGGTACAGCCACAAGATCATGTCTGCATGAGCATTGTACCTGGGGGCATGATGAGTCCAATGGCATCGGCTGGGCCTGCAGCACAAGGTGTCCAGGATGATTCTGAAGGCACAGGCATCTCACTGCAGAGTGACCTATCAGCCAGGTGCTCTCAGCCCTCACTCAGCCCCACCTGGATTTTGCACGCCAGTCCAGGAGACAAGGACGTTCACGCCATTGGCAAAGCTGGAGAGGTTTGTGGTCAGCTGGACGGCAGGGTTGAGATTCGGCGAAGGAGCGGGCGCCGCAACTTGGGCATCTGCAGTGTGCACTATGCACAAAGCCAGGCTAGCAAGGAGGACCAGTGGGCTAGCTCTGCTGTTCCTGGCCATGATCCTGGCTGCTCAGCTGTGGAGGGTGAAGATGTGGTTGCCCCTGCAGGCCAGATCTGTGGGTGGCTCAATTGCAAGGCCAACTGTACACTTGATCAAGCAAGAGAATACTGCGGCACAATGTAGACAGGCTGTAGAAAGCGCTGCAGCCATGGATCCAGATGCATGCAGCTTCTGTGGCATCTTTGCATGAGGGTCAGCAGAAAGTACGGGCTCTGTGGCTTCGTCATCCTTCCAGCATTCGAAAGGCTCTAAGATGCCCAAGCCTGCCGTGGGTGAGAGGACTTGGACTTGGCCCCACCTTGAAAAAACAATGGAACGGCCCTTTGAACGGCTTGTGCTGCGATTGCCAACTCTGACACGCACGCGCCTCCTGTTACGCGAATCTCACTGGTCAAAGCACAGGGGGATTCTGAAGCGGCTTAAGGAGTGAGGGCTGCTGGAGTCGTCTGTCATGTTTGCCTGGCAATGTCCCCTTGAGGTGATACAAATGACTACAGATCAAGGGCTTGCATAACTTCGGGTGCTGCATTTCTTCCCTCTGTTGTGGCTGCTGCTGCTGCCTGTGACACCAAATGCTGCTGGTGCCAGCACGTCTGTCTTATTGGATCACCTTTTGTAAAAATTCTGGTATGGCTGGTGCTGATGGGCCCATCAACCCAATCGTGGGTGCTCCTGGCAGTGAGGCGGCATGCGCTGGTCCTAACTATAGGCGTGAAACAGGACGCCACCATAAGCGAGGTCTGGCCCATATTGGGCCAGCAGCATGGGCCATGCATATGCTGCAGTGCCTCTGATAACTCAAATGTAGGTTGAGTCAGTGTGCCCAACATTCCCTGCACCCATCATCAGCACTCATGATTCTGTTGTTGCTGCAAAGGCAGAACCCCCCGTTCATGCCGTGCTGAGGTCCATGTGAAACGTTGGACATGTGACATGCTGGAATTGCTGCCATCTTCGCATGGTTCAGCCTCCTGCAGAAAGCAGCTCCACAGATAATGCTGACTTTGCAGTCAAGTGCAGCTCCCTCACTACCTATTGCCTGCACAGGGGGACGGCGAGGGACCCTGTGACACAACATCTGATATGCATGCAAACAGCCATTGGTTGGTGAGCTGCTTTGCACTGGGTAGGTTTTCATTGCAGTTGAGAGTCCTTTCAAGCTGAACTCAGATTTACACATGTAAATGGGTAACCTCGATTAAAGGCAGGGCGGCAGCCTGCGACGCTTAAGTGCAACCAAGGCTGGTGGCAATCTAAATCTAAGGCGCTTCACTTTCAGAGACCATGTCTGCGACTATGACAGCCACATCTCCTGTTAGTCCGCAACGAGGCAAATGTTCCTGGAGGAAAATGGCTCTCTGTGCAAGGTCGCGGACAACATCGTCCCAAGGACAAGAAGGATCTCGTGTGCGCAGCCATTTGAACACACTGAGATACACGCTGGCACCACAGATAGTCTCATTCATGACAAATGGAGGATGCTGACACTGCGCCCACTCTAGGGCCCTGAGGTCACCCGTACCAGCTGCAGTCTGCATGTACTGAGTGCCATACTGTTGCTTCCAAGGAAAGCCATTTTCATAGAGCCACCTCATGATGTGAAGATGACCGCACGCCGCAGCTGCAATGAAAGCATTTTCGCGTTCTAACATCAATGGAGTGCTTCGGACCTCGACAGAGGGCTGTTGTTGAAGCCATTGCAGGATGTGCAGGTGTCCTGCTTTTGTAGCAGGATAGACTATGTAGCTGTGATTCCAAAGCTTAGGATCCTGCACCCTGAGCCTTTGTAAGATGTGCAGGTGCCCTCGTGCTGCAGCTGCGCTGGCTACCTGGCTACTACGCCAATAATCCTCATCTGCAAAAGTCATGACAAAGTAGAGTCATGCCCCTGATCAGAGCCTCTGATCATGATGTGAGCAAGTCATCAAGGAATCGCACCTGTCTTCTTGTCTGCGGGTAAGGAGTTGTTCAGCTCCTTCACCCTTTCCAAATGACCATTCCTGGCAGCCATGCATATCTTTCCAAATACCGCAGGTACAACGAAAACATTGTGCATGACAGGGCAGTGCTTCAGACCCATGCTTGACAACTCATTACGCTTGGCAACTACTGCGGTGCTTACCTTGTTTGTTGTTGAATATGGCTGCTGCACCATAGCAAGGATTTACTGCCACAAAGTTGTTGAAGTTAGCCATTATGAATGGAAGCCAATCCAGATGCATGCTGCTCTGACATTGCAGAACCCTCGAAATCACCTGTGATCCTTGCACTCTCATGCCCATGGGCGGAGTGTGCTAGGTATGTGCAGCAGCACCATGCCATGGGTGGTGTCTCAGAGGTCACAAGGCCTGTTTTGCTGGGCCCTGGCTCTACTGCAGGTGCCTCAGGAGCGCTAGCACCCTTAAATCCAGCAAGTGCGTTGAACCTCAGAGGGGCAGATCTCCTCAAGGGCTGCTTTGCTCGGTTCTGGCTATGCTGCAAGTATGCCTCAGGAGTGCTGGCCTCCTTTGATCCAGTGACAAGGCTGAAGGCAGGCTGCGTAGCAGTTTTGCACATGTGTCAGAGAGATCAGACCTAGGTCCTGGTTAGGTCAAACTCTGTGGTGCAGCGGAAGTGTTCGACAAACATGACTGCCATGCTGCCTACCTCTACACGCCCCACTGGTCTGCCCTGCACCACCAGATCTGCAGCATGCCCCCGTTTGGCCAGCAGGAGGCAGTGCAAGGTCAGGGCTCAGGCTGCAGCTGTGGAGACAGTCACCAAGACCAAGGTGCCTCTGGAGCTGGAGGAGGGAGACCTGCCCCTGAACACCTTCAGCCCCAAGAAGCCGTTCAAGGCCAAAATCAAGTCTGTGGAGCGCATCACTGGGCCCAAGGCCACTGGGGAGACCTGTCACATTATCATTGACACGAAAGGGGAGATCCCCTTCTGGGAGGGCCAGTCTTATGGAGTCATTCCTCCGGTGCGCTTGCAGATTGTGTCCTACCTGTGGCAACTGGCTGACTTTCTGGCTCGTATCCCCTCGGCTGGCACTGGGCCCGAACTCGGCCTCCCCAGCCGGCCTTCAGTGAGATGGCCTGTTGCCCCAAGCAACAGAAGGGGGATCGGTCCGAATTTTCGGTCGTGCTGCATCTCGCTAGTTTTCCCAGGCAGAAGGCACCCCTGCCTGACTTGAGCTGCCTGAGGTTGGTGACTCAATTGGCCAGCCCCTGCCGCCGCCCTGCAGGGCACAAAGATTAACAGCAAGGGCAAGGAGATGCCCCATGGCACACGCTTGTACTCCATTGCTGCCAGCAGATACGGTGACAACTACGATGGCAAGACCACCAGCCTGTGTGTCCGCCGTGCCACATTCTGGGACTCTGAGAAGAACGCTGAGGACCCAGCGAAGAAGGGCATCTGTTCCAACTTCCTGTGTGACGCCAAGCCAGGCGATGAGATCACCATGACAGGTCTGTCTGCCCTGGGACTCCCAGGCTGCTGGTGTGCATCTGCATTGCTGTGCCACCCCGGCAGCCCTGCATGTGCTTGGAATGCACATTGCAACAGGGACAGTGTCTGGCAGGCCTGCAGCATGCCTCTACCTGGTGTAGAAGTCAGCACCTCCAAATCCAGCTGCTGTCTGCCAAGTCTGCAAATCTGCACGCCCCACCGGCATGGTGCGTGCAGCGTATCCAAGCGCTTAAGCTTTTGTCCTTCACGTCACTGCTCATGCCCGAGGGCTCCCAGAGCTGGCCGATGACGGCCACAGCAGCAAGGTCTTGCTTGTGTGCGGCCATGTTTGTTACTCCTGAATCCTGCTCTGCAGGCCCCACCGGCAAGGTCCTGCTGATGCCTGAGGACCCCAACGCAGTGTTCATCATGGTGGCCACCGGCACCGGCATTGCCCCCTACCGTGCCTTCTGGCGGCGACAGTTCATGGAGGACCTGCCGAGCTACAAGTTCACCGGCCTGTCCTGGCTGTTCATGGGCGTGGCCAACTCGGATGCCAAGCTGTATGATGACGAGCTGCAGAAGATTCTGGCCACCTACCCCAAGCAGTGAGTGGAGGCTGTGCGTGCTGCCTCCTGTAGGCAGCATCAAGCATGACAGAGCAGCAGCAGGCCAGGCTTTGTGCCGCAGAGCGGCGTCTGAAGCTGCGGTGTTGCCACGGGCAGTACCCTGGCCAATGCTTATGCTGTTGGCAATTGGGGTGGATGCGTGCTGACGCTGCAGCAGGCAGTGCTGCCTGGCCTTTAGCTCAGACTGTCTGCCGGTTGTGGGTTCCTGTAGTCCTTGAGTCAGAGAGGGGGGCGCTGTTGCCTGACTGAAGCAGCGCAGGAGGCCTGTGACCCCAAGCATGGGCCGCTGTTGCTGTCCCTGCCCATGTGTATGGGGTGAAGGGCGCTGTCGTGGCTGCTGAGTGTTGAGCCAGCGGGGGGCTGGCAGCCGCGAGTACATGGAGGGTGGGGACATGGAGGCAACAGATCAGCAGCAAATCCTGGCTGACGCCCGGCGCCAAGACTAGCCAGAGTGACTGCTCTCAATTTCGATGGGAACCTGGCGAAAGTCGCTCTGCTGCTGACACCTATGACACCCGGATCAAGTCCTGCCCTGGCCCGTACATGACAGGCATCACTGGAGCACGCGAGCAGCAGAACATGCAGTGCTGCAGCAGAACAAGCACTGTCACCTTGGAAGACAATGCCCAGCAGTGACATTACAGGCCTCCTCAGCTGCAGGATCAGGCGGGAAAACACCTCTTTCCAGCAACAGCTGAGCAAGCTTTGCTGCTGGGGTGGGCCCCCTCTCACAAGAATGAAGCCCTGCCTGCAGGTTCCCTTAGGCAGCACACTGTTCAGGCACAAGCAGAACAAGCCGAGCCTGCTTGTGAGACATTGCCCCGCAGTCCACGGAGTCCTGAGTTTGCATGCCTTCCCTAACTGCAGGTTCCGCCTGGACTACGCTCTGTCTCGGGAGCAGCAGAACAAGCGGGGCGGCAAGATGTACATTCAGGACAAGGTGGAGGAGTATGCCGATGAGGTGTTTGACCTGCTGGACAATGGGGCTCACATCTACTTCTGCGGGCTCAAAGGCATGATGCCAGGTGGGCCTGGTGACTTCCGAGCGGCGCAGAGAGCAGCATGGGCTGGGAAGCCTAAAAGCTGCGCTTGGCAGGGCCATGGCAGCTCTGCATGTCGGGGTGGCTTTGTGAGTGCCAGTGCATTCCAGCAGGTTATAAAGGGGAATGTGGCAACAGCATGGCTGCAGACCACCATGCCCTGCTGCTCTGTTGAATGCATCCTTGGGACCCCTTCCAAACCACCCAGAGGTGTCTGTAAGGGTCAGATGGCCAGGCCTGCCTCTCAAGGCAGCTCTGCTGCCAGATTTGCATGGTCCTTCACTTGCAGACATTAGCAAGCTGCCACAAAGCCTGGGCTGGGCAACAAGCAAGTTGTGCAGGCTTGCTAGTGCATTGACCTCCCCTACTGCCACCTGAGGGAATTAGGGGCTGCCACAAATGACTGAGCAAGCTTGAACATGCACCTGAAGGCCCTAGCATTGAGGCTGAACCATCAGAGGCTGAACCTGTGCAGCTCAGCTTTATCTATTGCTGCAGGCATCAACGAGATGCTTGAGCGTGTGGCTGGCGAGAAGGGCATGAAATTTGAGGACTTCCTAGCGAAGCTCAAGAAGAACAACCAGTGGCATGTGGAGGTGTACTAGACTAGCGGCCAGCAAGTGGGAAGGCATGTGGCATATGCCAGCCCTGCCCCTTGCAGACTCCCCCATGCACACCAATTAGCACTCTGGTCTAGCCTGTCTGTGGGCTACCAAGCACTTGAGAAACCAGTCCTTTGACGTGCTGCTCTGCGTGCAGCAATAGCGACATGTCCCGCAGCTATTGAAATTTTTGACTGTGCCTGGAGCAGGCATTCTGAACAGGCTGGCCACACACACCCACTCTGGAAGCAACAGCACTCCTTGGAAGCAGGGCTGAGCCTCATACCTGTGCATGCAAATCTGGGAGGACACATGCAAGATCAGCTGAGTTAGAAACCTCTGTCCCCTTGGGCTGAAGCAGTGGGCTGAAGCGAACTCGCAGCGCGACGTCCTTCCAAGCCACGGTCAAGCTGAAATGAGATGAGCAGCTGCTGCCATCGGTGGGGCTGAGAGGGCCATGAGAGGGCGAGGGGCCCGACTACAGAAGGCATGAGCAAGTGGCTTAGCAGCTTCACTGGACCATGCAAATTTGTGCTGCCAAGGCGCATCTGGCCTGCTAATGCCTCAGCATGGACCAGAGGGCTGCCCCTAATCACAGACCTGCAGTTGCTGGCAATGCAGCTCCCTCGGCAGATGCAGACCACTTAAAGTCTCGCAAGAGGCGATTTGCAGCTCTCTTTGGTGAGCCTGCAGCACCCCAGTGCCTTCTAGCCCGACACGAGCTGCATTGCACCCCGGCGCTTGACTTGTCCAATCAAGCTGCTGTACGCATTGCGGCAGGGTTGCCATGCCATCAAGGGCATATCCATGGCGCTGGAAGGGGCTTTTGCCATGCACAATGCAGTGCTTTGCAACCTGCGTGAAGAGTTGCTCTCGTGTTGCAGATGATTCCGCAGCAGGGGAGCGCTGTCTGCAGCTGCCCACACACAGTGGCGACAGGACAGCGCCGGCGTCTCAGGCACTCAACGAGCAGCTGCAGCCGCACCAGGCCCAGCATCGACATCTGCCTGTGCGGCCAACCACCCCTGCTGCTGCAGCTGCTGCACATGGGCAGGCGGCAGAGCTGTCAGCCCAGCTTAGCGCTGCTGCAGCTGCCGACCCATTGCTCACAGGTGTGCAATGTCTGCGGACAGTTGGAAACTCATTCGAGGCGACTGCCTGGCTGCAGCTGCAGTGCTGCCACTGACGTCATGGTGTGCCCCAGGGCGGGAATGCCCTGACTGCCATGCGGCACTTCTCACTGCTGACCCTGCTGCATCTGCATTCTCCTGCCGAGCAAAGCACCTCTGACAGACTGCAATGTGGCCGGGGCCTCTCAGCGCTGCCCCTGCTGACACTGCCTGGCTTACCCTCAGATGGGCGCCTGCTGCAGGGCATATGGAGAGCGCACAGCTGCTGCAGGCCAGAGCAGAGCTGGCTGAGAGGGCGAAGGCACAGGCGCTGCTGCAGGCAGCAGCTCGCGCAGCCATCCTGAAGCACCACGAGGCACAGGTGGGGCAGTTTGGCTGGCAGCGGCTCCACATGCTCACCCTAAAGTGCCCCGCCAATGCAGTGAGTGCTCAGCCACACCTACAGACACATCTGCAGATGGACCACCTGTCACGTCTCTTGAGCAAACCACCCAAGGGTGCACTATACATTGGGCGGGCCTGAGCTCTGAATAGAAAGCCAATGTGGCAGTCCAGGAGTCTGACTGTCTGGCTGCAGGGGCATCTGGCAGCCTGCCGGCAGCAGAGAGCGCTCGTGTCTGGCAGCGAAGCCTTCTCTCGCCGGGAGTGGAGCTGGAGGGAGCAGGGCACTTCACATGGCCCCTTCAGCCTGGCAGAGCTGTTTGATCGTGTGCAAGGTGGGGCACACAGCCTAGCACATGAGCATCTGTGTGGCCGGCATGCTTGTGCAGGGTGCTGTGGCCGGGGCACATGCATATGAGCCCTGTGCAGTGCTTCAAGCCAGCAGATGCTTGCTGGTGCACATGCAGGATGCTGTAGATAGTCTTTGTGTTTGTAGGACCAAATTGTAGCTGGCAGGCGTTAGTCTCTGCCAAACTGCCTAGGCATGCACAGGTCCTGAATGTAGAGGCCCTGCCTGTCCTGGCTTGTTTGCAACGTAGGCGCAGGACGCAAGTGTTTGCTGAGCATTGAGGGCGGCCCTGGACGGCAGCACAGCCCCCACTCCTGTTGTTCTGATATACAGTGAGGAGGACCCTTGACGGCAGCCGCATCCTCATGTACAACAGCTCTGGCAGCGTGGTGGTCAACATGCAGGCCAAGCTTGCGCATTTGGGGCTGCTAGCGGAGGCACAGACCTCGTTGCAGCAGGCTGCGGGTTTTGAGGCCCGCACACGGAGCGAGGCTGCACAAGCCCACCAGCAGGTGACCCTGAAGCACCACACGCATGCTCATGATGTTAGATTGCTGCAGAGCAAGGCGGCCTGCAAGCTGCTGACCTTTACCACAAGGTGCCCACCTGCAGAGCACCTTAAGATGGTGTCAGTAGCATACAAACCACTTGCATCTCCGCAATGAGTACGCACGAGCATGTGTTGGCCAGAACGGCCTTGAGGGGGCTCCCTCTTGAGCTGTGCTGCTTCTTGCCAGATCTGTGTCGCGTCTAGGCTCCAGTGTCCACCTATGACACCTGAGGAATGACACGCCATCCTTGGAGACAACACCGTCATGCAGTGTGACTCCGGGCCCCTGCAGGCAGAGCAGGCAGCAGCAGCACGGGCTCTGGCTAACGATGCCGTGGCTGCCAGGCAGGCTGCGGATGCCCAATGGTCCTGGCGGGAGGGCAGCTCTGCCAGCGCGGCGCAAGTGGCTCAGACGCTCTTCTCTGGCTCCCTACAGGTGCAGCGGTTGTGCTGCCTGGCACTACAGCTTGGCTGAACCCTGGTCTCCTTAAGAAATGCTGTACTGCAGCACTGTCCAGGGCATCTGATGCCTGTAAAGGAACACAGAGGCTAGCCAAGAAGCACGGCCTGCAACTTCTATGAGAGTCCTGCCTCCTCACCTGTGCTGCATGTTGTGCAGGCTGGGCAGATGCTGACCCCTGTGGGCCATGCCTCAGCACCCTGTCCTGCCCAGGTCATGGTCCTCAACATCCACAGAAAGCTCAAGGCCATGCAGCAGCACAGCGCAGGTGTGTGCGCAGCACTCAACACTCCCTTGACATCACTTGGTTCGTTGCCTGCTGGATGCACCCCTGAGTCTCTGCAGCCTGCACAAAACTGCCAGGCCATCAACCCTTTGCCCTGCTGCAGTCAGCCCTGCTTTGCTTCAGCACAAACTCACAACCTGTCCTGCATGCCTGCCGCCTGAATCAGACTGTCAACCCTAGCTGATGCTTTTGGCCCCTGCTGTGTGTGCAGCAGCGATGGAGGCCCCCGCCGCCATCACCCTGCCTGCCCTGAAAACCAATGCATTGCCAGCCTGCAACATGGAGGCGATGTGCTGGGGATACTGGGACGGCACTCAAACTCAGGCGAGCAGCGCTGCAGCATGCTCAACCCCTCACACTGGGCAGTATTGCTATCGCATCAGACTTGCAGGCATACAGGGCACCTGCACGCGCTTCCATACTGCCCTTGTCAACCTTGCCATGAGCCTGAGGCATCAACAAGTGGCCTTGTAGTCTAAAAGAGGCTCACCATATCCGACCATATGCTTGAGGCCAAATGCCTCTTTCAAGCAGCGTGGCCCACAACCACTCCCTCCTTTTGCCGCTGCAGGGCCCATTCTCGCTGCAAGACCTGGCACAGGGCCTGTCAGCTGGCCATGTTTCCCGTGACCTGCAGCTTTACCACTTGGCGGCCTCCACGGAGGTGTTGTACTCCCTGCACCAGCTGCTTGACCATGCTGAGCAGCAGCCAGAGCGACAGGGGCCAGGCCAACAGGCAAGCTTGGCTGCTGCACCAGAGGAGCAGATGCCGCAGCAGGTGTCGCCGCCACAGCAGCCGCAGCTTGCAAATGGGCATGTGAGGAACGGGCTGACAGCAGAGGGGGGCCAGCAGGCAGAGGGCCTGCCTGGGAAGGCAGTTGCTGCCAACAGTCTGGCTCAGCAGGGGCTGCATGGGCCTGCCCAGCCTGCCGATGGCCACGCTCTGGTCAGACCAGACGATCTGGAGCACTTGAGCAGCCACCTGGCCCAGCAGCAGAACGGCTCGGCTGAGCCGACAGAGCCCTGCGGTACCTGCGCACCTGTTCAGGTACCACTCAATGGGCTTCGGGGAGCAGCTGAGAAGCAACAGGCCTCCCGCCCATCAGGGCTGGGGTATCCTATTGTAAAGCCTGCCCCAGGGCCTCAGCAGCACCAGCAACCCCAGGGCGCTGAGGGCGTTCAAACTGCAGCCTCCAGTGCCTCTCGCCCACCAGGGCTGGGGCATGTGCCTGCAAAGCCTGCTCCGGGATCCCAGCAGCACCAGCAACCCCAGGGCGCTGAGGGCGGCCAACCTGCAGCCTCCAGGGGCTCTCGCCCACCAGGGCTGGGGCGTGTGCCTGCAAAGCCTGCTCCGGAATCCCAGCAGCACCAGCAACCCCAGGGTGCTCAAGTCGGCCAAACTGCAGCCTCCAGGGGCCAGCAGGCGGCGCCAGGAGTCATGGATGTGAAGGCAGCTCTGGCGTCTGCACGGTGGGTGCAAGAGACTCATCCGAGCACCCAAAGGCTGCTATTTGCGTGTTACGTCTGTGGCTCACTCTCTGAATGCAAGGAAGGGCCTCAAGACATTCTGCATGGGTCAGAGGCCAGGAGATGCAGAGGTCATACTATTTTGCATCACTCTCAGTGTGCAAGGGTATGCACCAAGTTTTGCATTGCCCTAAGGCCTGGAGCTGCAAAGACCCACGACTTGCAGAGGCTAAGCAATGTATGGTCGCACTGCTTGTTGGCTCAGGATGACAGCAATCCAACTTCTCAATCCTTACTATGCTGAGACAACCATGCTGAGAACTGGTCATGCTAAGCTGAAGCCTTGCACGCCACCCATCTGTAGGTCCCATCCGCTGCAATTGTCTCTACACTGCACATTTAGCCAAGTGCTGCTCCTGCCGGTGTCTGCTGTGCCGTGCTGCTCAGCAGCATCCCATGAGTGTTCAAGCATGTCTGTAAGAAGCGCTCGCATGTCGTGCATGTCATCTGCAACTGTCTGCATGAGCTGAACCCCTGGTGCCTGTAGTGGCTAGTAGCAGAGTTGCTCTGCTGCTGCACCGCCGCATATGTTACTGGGCGCTGCTGGTTGCCAAGTCAGTCCACAGCGGCTTGCTGCCCAGCAGCAAAGACCCTGTCTGCCTGCAGGGAAAGGCAGCTGCAGACCCTTGGGGCTGCATAAGATGCTGTGTGCCTCTGCTCACCAGTCTAGTGCCCAGCTGCATGCCGCCCAGTACCAAAAGCGACATCTGCCTGCAGTGAGAGGCAGCGACAGAGCCGCGAGGCTGCAGAGCGCCAGCGCCAGGCCGAGGCTGACAGGAAGGCGCAGGCCGAGCAGGAGCGCAGGGACCAAGCAGCTGCCACCAGGGCGGCGACTGCCGCTGCCAAGGCCAAGCGGGAGGCTGCCCGCGCTGTGGAGGACAGGCGCAGGTCCGTGTAGTACCCCTGCGACGCTTTGTGTGGGTAGTGGTAGCATGTGATCATGAGCTTGACTGAAGCCACCAAGGCTGAAAAGGACAGGTGCAGGTGTGGTGGGCTGTCCAGGGCAGGATCGGCAGCTGCCAAGGCCAAGAGGGAGGCTGCCCGGGCAGGCAGAGGTCCATGTAGCATCCCTGCTTTGCCCTGTTTGCTGTGTGGGCAGTGCTAGCATGTGCTGTGGAGCAGATGCCGTCAAGGCTGAAGAGGACAGGTGCAGGTGCGGTCGCCAGTCCAGGGCAGCATCGGCGGCGGCCAAGGTCATGTGGGAGGCTGCCAGGCCCATGTGCAGGTCAATGAGGCAGTCTTGGGGGCTGGACCTGACTGAGGCTGTCCTCAAGCATTTGCACACGTCAAGCAGCTGTCGCCTGGCGTGTCGAATGGGGTGAAGCCACTGTGGGCGCTTGTGGCCATTGCAGAGGGGTAGGGTGGGCTGGTGGGGGCTCCTCTGGGCTGGTGAGACAGACACCTACCATTGCAACAAGCTTAGAAGGTCATTGTGGCGAGACATTGTTTTGAGATGCGTGACGCAGCACCTGCTGTACGCCTGACGAAGAGACGTGTGGCTTGTTTTGTGGCTCCCTTGAAGCCTGGTCTCAGCCCTGTTACGAAGCCGGTGACACTTTGAAGGCTCTTTGATCAAGCTTCCCAGCATGTGCTGCCCTCTACTGCAGGAGGGAGGCTGAAGAGAGCAGGCAGCAGCAGGAGGCAGCCAGCAGGGCCGCTGCAAAGATGGCTCGCATCTCTGCCGGCGCAAAACATTCTGGCAAGCAGCTGGGCAGGGATCGCCTGGCTGCTGAGCCTACAGGGCAGCACCAGCAGCACAAGGAGCGGGATGCCAGGGCACGTGCCCAGCAGCTGCGCCGGCAGTCAAAGGAGAAGTGTGCCTCAGAACCTGTCCAGCAGACTGCTCAGCAACAGCAGGAGGGCAAGCCGCAGCAGGCTCAGGGACGTGTTGGGGCCCTTGCAGGGCCTGCCATAGAGGCAGAGCCGCCACAGGGCTTGCATGAAGGCAAGGTGGTTGCTGAGCCCCCTGTAGGGCAGCAGGCGCAAGCAGCCAGGGGCAGGCATGCTGAGCACAAGCAGAGGAGTGGAGCCACCACTGCTGCTGAATCGCGGGTGGCACAGGCAGCGGGCCGCAAGGCCATGCTGCAGAGCCAGGGTGCTGCTGAGAAGGAGCAGGCTGCACACGCACAGCAGCAGCAGCAGCAGCTGCCACCCTCCATGGTTTTGAAGGGGAGCCTGCTGCAGAACCGGCTATCTGGGCTCACTGATGCCCAGAGCCAACAGGCTCCCGCCCAGGCAGGAACAGCGGAGCATTTGAAGGCTCAGGACCAGGCACAGAAGCCTGTTGGCTTGCCAGCTGAGCCTGCCACTGCTCAGCACCAGCAGCTGCTCCCCTGGGCAAGCCCTACGGAGCAGCTGCAGGTTCAGGCTTTAGCTCAGCTGCTCTCCCAGAATGAGCGTCAAAATTCGGCCCTGCAGTCACAGTGGCAGGCAGCGGAGTCACCTGCTGCCTGGCTGGTGGCCCGGCAGCCCCAGGGAGCAGAGCCTGGCGGCCTGTGGGCTCCCCAGCAGCATCAGGGGCTTCAGCCAGGAACCCAGTGGGCTCAACAGCTGGGCCTTGCCAACGGGCACGTCCAGCAGCCTCAGCTGGCTCTGCACCATCAGCAGCAGCTGCTGCTGCTGGCGCAGCTACAAGCGCAGCTGGCTTGTGGAGCCTCTGGTGGCTCTTTCATGAGCCCAGTCTCAGCACAGGGCAACCAAACTGCTCTGGCAGCCGCCCTGGCGGCAGTCAGGAGCCAAGGCAGACAGACGCTGCCTTCCGTTGTATTGGCTGCCCCAAGTCAACCTCTGGCTGAGCCCACAGCTGGTGCCCTGCACGCTGCCCAAGCCAGTCCTCTGGCTCCTGGCCCAAGGTTGGCTGAGCAAGGCCAGTGCGGCATGCCCCCTCAGGCCCCTCTGGCAGAGCCACAGCCGCCTCACAGCAAGGCTGATGCTGCTGCGTCGGCTGCTCCAGCTGCCCTTGGGAGTGACAACTTTGATTGGGCCACCTGGATGCACCCTGAGGGTTTAGTGGGCGGCATCGCAGGGCGCATCAAGCGCCAGGCCTCCCGCAGGCAGCTGCAGTCTCAGCAAGAGCAGGCCGCTCCTGCTGCCGACCCTGACTTCACTTTCCCCACAGAGGAATCCGGTCCCGGGCGCCAGCGCAGGCGGCCAGCAGCGCAGCATTCGGTACAACGCTCTGAGCAGCCTCCTAGTAAGGGGAAGCGTGCTCGCAGCAGTGGGCAGCAGCCCTTGAGACAGGGCAAGCGCAGGAAGGCGCCTCCCTGGGAGAAGGTTTCTGAGGATGTTATGGCCGCTGCTGGCCCTGGCAGCGCGGCAGAGGGGCAGTTCATGCCTGCCGCAGCCCGCAGCAGGCGCGGCGCAGTCCGAGGGCAGCAGGCCCAGCGCCCCAGGCGGGGTGCAAAACCCTCCAAGGGCTGGGGTCGGCGCCAGCAGCAGGGCTCACTGAGCTCCCATGAGGGGAGCCCTGCTGCGGGCTCCAGCTCGGCTGACCCTGAGATCTCAGAGGCAGAGGGGCCTCACCTGCCGAGCCAAGCCCTGGGCAAGTCGCGGTTGAGCAACGTGTCAGCAGGAGTCCGCGCCAGCCAGCAGCCAGCTGCCAGGCTCACGCGCAGGGCGTCGCAAGAGGCGGTGCTTAACGAGTGAGCTTTCATATATTCCTTTTCCAGGGTTGTGTGTGCATGTCTGTCTACTGCACGCCTGTGCGTTCTGCTTGCGCTGCCCTTCCTGCCTGCACTGCTGCGCGCTTGCTGCAGCCAGAGCGGTCTACCATCAGGCAAATGCATGCAGCACTTGGGGTTGCTCAGGCTTCATAGTCAGCATTTTCAGCACCTGCAGCTCTTCCTGACATGGACAATCCATCAGTGGATGTCCCTGATTGCTGCCAATTTGGCCGCATGAAAAGTCAGTCCCAAAGTCAGTCTGACAAGACCACAACAAGTTGTACAGGGCCTGCATGAGTCACCAGTGCTGCTCCTGCAGATTTGGCTGTGCGAGGGGCATCGCACATGACCATGAGGCCTTCCAGGTTATCAAGCTGTGCGTCCTGCAGCAGCAGGGCCAGAGTCTGCAGGCGGCACCCTCCAGGGTGGCCGCAGAGACTACCAACAGTCAGGTTAGCCAATCTGACGGGTCCAACCATACTCGTCCAGTGCTGGATGCCAGAGTGTGCCATTTCTTGCATCCCTGGGCTGCCTGTGCATCTACACACTGACCATGTTGGGCCTGCATGTCTCGAAGCTCCTTTGCACCCAAAGTTGAAGCACCTTAGCTGCCAGTGCACCCATGCAGGGAGCACCTTGAGCTGGCATGCCTTGGCTGCATGCGCACCTGCATGCAGAGCGTCTGAGCTGTGCTAGGTTGTGCACAGCCTGTCTGCGGAGCTCCCTGCTGGTGCTGGACGGGTTAGGGCAAGTCAGGCAGGGGTCCAGCTGCAGACTTGACTGCCTTGCTGCCTGCAGGCTCCGGCTCAGGCCTTGCCCCGGCCTGGCTCTGGGAGTGCAGCAGGGCATCGCAAGCGGCGAGACTCCAACCGCCAGCTGGCCAAAGACACTCCCATGGATGCAGACGCGGCCAAGTGGGCGCAGCTCAAGGTGAGCGGGCTGGAGCGGCATTTGTCTGCTGGCGCAGAGCATGTGCATTGGGTCTAGGTTTCAAGCGCTATCACTGCCAATGGGGCACAGCCTGGGGGTAAGTGGCCTCTACTTGCCAGCTCGGCTTCAGGGGCCTGCTGCAGCTGCTCGTTTCCTGGCCAGCGGCAGGCTGAGCTCTCCAGTCTGGAGCCTGCTGGCTGGGACAAGCTGTGCACAGGGCACTCTTCTGTGGGAGGTTTTGTCCCGCTCAGAGGGTACAGAGAAGCATCCCTGCGGGGCGCACCATGTTCAGCAATGCAGCCTGTCAGGCTTCTCTGCTCAGGTGCGGTGTGCCTCCTTCAGGGGCGGACGGCAGACCTGCGCTTTGGGCGCAGCCGCGTGCACGCCTGGGGCCTGTTTGCCAAGCGGGCCATCGAGCCTGAGACCTTCATCATTGAGTATGTCGGCCAGGTGAGGTTGAGGCGGGCCCAGCACCACTGTGCAGCCTGCCTGAGTTGCCCTGGCTGCGCCGAGCAGTGACTCGAGAGGACTCTTGGACAGGTTCTGCTGCAACATGCAAAGCTCCAGGAGACAGCAGAGCTGCCACATGCAATTCTGCAGAGCTCTCTTGTAGTGCCATGATGCTGCAGCAAAGACTGCAACATATGCACTTGTCTGCCGTCCAGTGGTTGCCTTCCCTGCTTGCCTAGTCGACCTGGCAAGCCGCCAGGCGGCACTGTCTTAGCTCAGCAGCCAGGAACGCGGGCCTGCTGCTGAAGACTCTAGAGCATTTATCATACCTGCAGCTCATCCGGGTTAGCCTGCTGGACACCCGCGAGCGCCAGTATGACCAGGAGGGCCTGGGGTCGTCCTACCTTTTCAGAATCGACATGGAATGGGCGGTGGATGCCACTAAGAAGGTGGGCTTGAGGTGTCCTGCCATGCAGGGACCCTGGCCTGCGATATCGAGTGGGGAGCAATCGCCACTTACACCGTTGGGCTGGTTGTCATGTTTGTGGGGGCCCCGGGGTGCTTGTCTTGCATAGGCCTGTCAACGATCGGTGTGAGCAATGGATGCCACCAAGTGGCTGGGCCTGCCATCTTTGAGGTTTGGTCTGCATGTCCAGCTTTGGCATGGAGTGGTCAGTGGAGACCCCCCAGTGGGGTCTGTGTCGCCTACCGGTTCCTGAAGGGTAGAGGCATCTTACAGCATCTGGCATGGCTCTCTTGCTGGCCGCTTGTCGGCCTTATCTCTGGGGACGCTACTTCAGGCAAAGGCTGTTACGGCTACTGCTACGGGTGGACATGCAGCTCGTATGACATCAGCTTGACTTGCGCAGGCTAAGAGTGTGCATGTGGCTTCTGAGGACCTGCAGCGCTGCCTGCAACATCATTCAGGCCGGACGTTTCTCCAAGGCGCTGAGTAGCTGACCCCTGCTGACTGCACTGCTCCATCGGCTGTGCAGGGGGGACTGGCACGCTTCATCAATCACTCTTGTGAACCCAACTGCTACACCAAAATCATCACTGTTGAGGGCCACAAGCACATCGTCATCTACTCCAAACGCCACATCGCCCCAGGCGAGGAGCTGTCTTATGATTACAAGGTGAGGCCCATGCATCAGACGGCCGCTGTTGATGGGTTGATTGCATGGCTGCTCTCTAAGCAGCTCACAGGCAATGCATTGCCTGCCCAGGCACCAGCAATCTAGCTACAGCTAATGCTTTTGAAATCGCTCAGCTGTGCTGTTTAGCCCAGATTGCTGCATGTCTCTCTTCATGCATGCGTGCCTGACGCTGTCCCTACCAAATCATGCCTCATGCTTGCACTCCTGCCCCTACAGTTTGAGATAGAGCAGGATGCTGAGCCCATCAAGTGCACCTGTGGTGCCAGAATCTGCAGAGGCCGCCTGAACTGATGACAGAACTCCCCTGATTGTGCCCCCCTTTTATTGCGTTTTGCAAATTCATGAGGTGGATGTACACCTGGCCCAAAGATGGTGCTGCATTGGAGGAACAGTCTTGTCCCTAAAAAGCTATCGCCATCAGGAAACCTCCTGCCCTGCAGTACCACAGTTCCCCTGTATGGCTGTGCATGTTTGTTTGTTACAGACAGCATCAAGGGACCATCCGGGCATTGGCAGAGAATGGGCAGGTCTTGATGCAGCCCTGGCAAGATCTGGTAAGCAACTGCCATCTCTTGGGGTTCATTGAACAAATCAGTCATTAGATGGCATCAATTGAACCAATAATAATTGTTTGGTCATCATGTCATGATGGCCACTGTCATCGCGCCACCTTGAATATAGAAGCTATAGCCTAGCATTCTTAGCTCGTATGTCAGCACATTGTCATATTTGCTGGTCAGGTAAGATATCTCCCCTAACGTGATGGAGTTCAATTGATGATAATCGCCTATATACTTGCTGCAAGCAATGTGAACGGTCCCTGGACCAGATGACTTTCCTGCATGAAACTGCGACCAGAAAAGGTCCAGCATTGCGTCTTGTAGCTTCTGCAGTCGAGGCCCATCCTGGCCTCTAAGCTGGCTCATCCTGTGCGGCAGCGCCACAGAGCTGTGCATCTGGCTCCAGCTACCCGCTGAGCCACCGCCACTTGTCAAGCTGCCAGCCAGCTGCTGCTCCAAGCCTTGCAGCTGCAACAGCATGCATGAATGGGTTGTATACTGATAGAGAGGTGGGCACACTCAGGCAGTGACTCATGATTGGGCATGACTCGCCTGGAAGTACCTTGCCTCTTCAATCAGCTGCAGACGCTCAGGGCCTTGCAGCGGCATACGGGCCAGGATGTGCTGCTCTCCCCTCAGGTATGCCAGGACATGCTTGAACGCGCCTCCATCTCGATCCAGGAAGTAGCTGCCGCACATTCAAGAATGAGGGCATGAACAGCTATGCATGGGCAGCAGACCAGGAAATCAATCACTCATATGTAACTGGCTGTCCAGGTGAGAAGGCTGGAGGTCACCCTCAAACATCCTGGCCAACATGCTGTCAGGGTCCCTGCACAGCGTGCTTCTTGTCGTGGCATAGATTGTGCCGCCCACATTGAGCTCTACAACCTGCATGAGCAGGTCTGGTGGCGTCTTCTTATTCAAAGAAAGCAAATGATGTTGACCTGCCTGCCGCTTCTAACAACTTGGAATAGAGCAACCACTCAGACAACCACATCATGACAGACTCCGAGGTGTCAGCTAAACTGCGACCAATCCAAACCAGGCTGAATGAACTGGTTGCAGACCTGAAATCTATGAAGGCCTCAGGGAGCCCAACAAGCAAGCAGCTGTCCCCTATCCAGGAGTCTCTCAGGTGAGCAGTTGATTTGACATTGGAGGCCGGGCAATCCAAGAAGTATCTCGCTGGCAATCTAGGAAGGATCTTGCAGTAACCAGTCTTTGAGCGGCCATCTTCTGTGATGCAGGGCCATTGATGAGCAATACAGCCCTGACAGAAGCGCGGTGAGAAGAGGCGGCGTGCATGAATGTTGGCCATCCTACCCAGCGTCTTTCTGTGCACCCTGTGTTGTGAGCAGCAGGAGGCTGATGCCCCGTGTCCCTGCCTGCGCACCTCAGAGCCCAGCAGGTGCAACTTGCTGAAGTGGCAGAGCAGACTCCTGGTCTCCACCCACAACCACGCCCCTGCCTGCCCTGCAGTTTGTTGTGGACAATGAGGTGCTGGCCGGCCAGGTGAAGCACACGCGCCAGACGCAGCAGCTTTGCACATGCACGCTGTGGCTCAGGACACCTTGCTTGCCCGCACAGCTCATGTCTGCTTTGCAGTCGACCAAGCATTGTCCACCACCCTGCAGGCCGTCCTGACTGAGATGCTGTTTGAGGCCCACGAGCTGCTGGAGGAGGTTCAGGACAGTATGCCTGACGACCCAGAGGAGGAGTCCTAGACTCAACTTGCTTCAGTTAAAGCTCTAACCATGATGATCACAGCCCACTCACAAAAAGTTGCAACTCACCCTTGAACAGACCATGCTGCAACAGGGCTACGAGACGTGAAATGAGGGACAGGCAAGGGGGTGCAGCTGGGGGCTGTGTTGAAGGAGACATGGGCAATGCCCCCAGCTTCAACGAGTGCCTCGCCTGGCTCGCGAGGAGAGGGCAAGGGAGTTGCGCCCGATCAGAAGGTTCTCCCAGGCGCTGCTGCCTGGCAGGAGGGCGTCCCTGCTGATCCCGTACTGCATGGAGGCGCGGTCTGCAGTGGCGGCTGCGACCTTGCTGCTGAGCTGCGCCTCCACGCGATTCCACTTCAAGAGGATGTCTGCAGGCTTGGGCATGGCTGAGGGCGGCTGAATGCTAGGGGAGGGGAGTGCAGCATCTGCAGAGCTATCTAAGCCAGCTGTGTTGTCAAAGGTCATGTTGTAGCAGTTCAGGTTCTTGGCTTCTAGAGCGGTCTGGGCTGGCTGTGGGGGCGGAGGGGCGGGTTCAGGTGGGGCAGCCTGAGCAATGGACTCAGACATGATGCGTCTCACAAAAGAGCGCTCCTCGTCATTAACTGGGCGGCCGTCCAGGCACTGCAGCCAGGGGAGGGCGGCAGCTGGTAAAGGCAGTATGGCTGTGCTGTCTCAGCAGGGACCACAGGACAATTGAAATGCGTCATGCACCACAGCAAGCCGGTCTCAAATTCAGGTGCAACACCTTGAAGGCCATGCAGTCACAGAGCACCAGTCGAGGTGCGACATGCACCACAGCAAGCTGGTCTCAGATGAGGTATGACACCTTGAGGGCCATGCAGTCACCGAACACCAGTTCGCACACATGCAGCAAGCGCGCTGCAGTGCACTGCTGGCTCTGCAGCCCGCCCACCTTCATGACAGGGCACTTGCTGAGGGCCACAGCCCGGTACCACTGCTTCTTGGCCACCAGGTTGTCTGCAAGGCAGCGCAGAGCCATGCGTCTTGAGAGTTCAGGCAGCTGTGCGACCACCCTTGAGTTACTTTTGGGCTTGCATGCATCAAGCTGCCAGCAGTACATGCAGCTGCAGGAGGCACAGTAACACTGCCAGCCACCCCTCGTGTAGGACAAGTCACCCCTCCTCCCTCGAAAATCAGATTGTGTGCAAAGATTAAGCAAGTCCTTTGTACCTTCTCTACTCCGGTGCGACAAGTGTGTGAAGTTTCTTGATGTTTGGCATGCACGCTGGCGGCAGGCCTGAAACAACAGCAGCCAGGCCACACCCGTTTGCCCTTGCAGGCACACCAGTTGGTTACTCAGGCCACCCCCTCACCTGCCAGCATCAGCTCCTGCAGGGACACCAGCTGGGACAGCCTGTCCAGGTCAGCCACGTCTGTGATCCTGTTGCCGGCCATGCTGAGGTACTGCAGGCGCGTCAGCTGGTGCAGGTGGGCCAGGCTGCGCAGGCCGCAGCGTGCCAGGCTCAGATGGCGCAGCCTGTGGCAGCCTGCAGTGCAGGGGCTTTGGTTTCTCTAGAGGGGTGTAGTGAAGGCCCATGAAGCTGGCCATTACCTGCAGGCAGTTTGACTGCAAGACAGACGCAGCAGAGCTTGCGGGCTCGCTCCTTGCACCAACTGAGTGTGGTGGGCGCAGCTGATGACAGCCTGCAGGGCAAAGGAAAAGCAGCTGAAGACTTGATGGCTAGAGGGGGCTGGTCACCAATGGTACATAGATCTGCATGTGCCAGGGACAGATGCCCAGGCGGCAGCCTGCAGTAGCACCAGCACTAATCAGTGGCAGGTGCAGCACAGTGGGCAGGCCGCATCCTGCATTTGTGTGGGCAGCACTAGGCGCAGCCAGTAGCCTGCCAGGCAGGTGGAGCCACACGCAGCTTGCAGCTGTGCAAAGGCAGGCAGTGAGGGCCAAGCGCAGCGCTAGTGGCGATGCTGAAGGATTGCTGTGCCCTGCACGGTCAGATGACAGCTCTGATCGTTGAAGGTGGGCTCAGCCTAGACGGCCACCCTAGAGCCAGAGCTCAACCCCCTGCACCTGCATGAGACATGAGACATGGACATCGGCCTCCTCCTCTGGCAGCACTATTGCTGCCACAGCGACACCCTGGCTGCCACAGCGCACGTCACAAGACACAATCTTTGTTCAGTCCTGTCCCCAGCTGAAAACGTGGCAAAAGTAAAGCTTGGTGAGGACATCATCCAGCACCAGTACATGCAGCTTTGGTTGTTTGTCTGCCATGGCATGACTTGGGCAGCGGTCAACATTACAGACAAGTCTCATGCTGCCCCCACCTGAGAAGGAGGCAGGATCAAGGTGTTTGATGGGGTTGCCGTCCAGCACCAGCTCCCTGAGGGTGGTCAGCTCCTCCAGGCCCTCCAAGCGGCTCAGCTTGTTGCCCGGCAGGTGCAGGCTGCGCAAGCCTGCAGGCGGCGCAAGATCATGTCAAACTGACGGCTTTCTTGGCTGGCAGGCACAGGCTGCAAGCAGCATGCTGACATCTGACATCCAACTCCCGTGCAGCCACACATGTCCAGTGCGATATAAGAGTGTGTTTGTGTGGAAGCCCTGTCGCCTGGCAGGTGCAGGCTGCACAGGCCCGCTAACAGCATGCCGCCTGCCTGCGCGCAGACAACAGGTTTACTGGGAACCTTTTGACAGGTTTTCTTTCGCAATTGGTTCACCCTTGTGTGACGACTAGCTACAAGCATGTACTGCAGGCTCAGCTTGCAGGCAAACACTGTTGCTGTGAGGCAGCCCTCTTGCTCTTGCTCTGTGAGCGGCTGGTGCCTGGCTCACTTGACAGACAGGCCAGCTGCAGCCCTGCCACGCTCCTAAGGCCATTGCTCCCCAGACGCAGCACCTGCAGCCAGACGCAGCGGCAAAGCTTATGGGCAACCTCTGCCTGGTAGCAGGGCCAGCATCGCAAGCCACAGCTTGGTGGCATTGGGGGGGCAAGGCTGGCTGGTCAGCAGCAGCACTGTGACTGCCTTGAAGCTTTGGGCACCGGCGTTACTTCTGCAACAACACTGGGTTGTGAATCTGCGATCTCCTGTGCAACGAGCGGGTTCTCTAAACAACTGAGCTAGGGACCAAAAGGCTCAGACCAAGCAACCTAAGCAGTGTCGCCAAGCAAGAGCCCTGTGTGCATTTGAGGCCAGGAGGCTTGTCATGCTCTCACACCAACCACCCACCACAGCAAGGTGGCCAACAGACTTGCCTGCAGCTGGGGGAAGGGTGGCGCAGGAGCGCTGCAGGGTGAGGGCAGGGGCCCAAACAGCGAGGCAGCGGCTGCCCCCTCCTCCACCTGCGGCTCCAGCAGCGCGGGGCTGCTGAAACAGAACTCTGGCAGCAGACGATTGCTGTTCAGGCTGAGGACTGCCAGGTTGGATAGACAGGTCAGGCCGGCAACCTGCAGGCCACCGAGCTGCACTGAACTTGTGCTGCAGGTTGGGTGTTGCCGTGTGCGCTCAGAGACGCCAGGCTAGCACAGCCAGTGCCTTGTCAGATGAGGCGACAACATCATGCATGCGCCATGCCGGCCTTGGGCCAATCTGCAGTCAGGGAGGTCCGCGGCCACCACGCTCAGTATGCTGTGTGCAACCTCTCTCAAGCAAGTGCCCCGCCCTCTCCACATGCGACAGCTCCTTGTTATCCAGCCCAAGCTGACACAGGTCCTGTCCAGGCAAATGACACATCCCAGAGGAGGAGGCACTGCGCCTGCGCCTTCTGAGAGACCCTCGTCAGTGTCCGTGCTTGAGCAAACTATTGCCGCCCCGTCAACAAGCCCTGCACAGGCTTTCACGCTCTGGTCTGCACCTCAGACAGCTCATTGTTGTCCAGGCTGAGCTGGCGTAACCCTGCGAGGTCTTCCCGCCCAAACACATTGCCCACATCGCGGATGCCCAGGCCACTCAGGTCCAGCTCCTGCAGAGACTCAAAGGTGGTGCACCCTGTGCGCTCGGTCAGGAAGTCCAGCATGAGGTGTCCAGCATACTTGGAACGGCTGGCAGCCTGCTCAGCGGCCTCCACAGGCTGGCTGTTGAGCACCTGCAAGGGGGCAGGTGGGATGGGCTGACTGGGACTTGGTTGACATGCTGGTGGCCAGCTCTGCAGCCTCCGCAGGCTGGCTGATGAGCACCTGCAAAGACACAGGCTGGGGGATCTGGCATCAGGCAAGCTGCATGCTTGGTGCAGCTGGCTGCCTGCTGGGAAACGTTCACTGGCAGATGTTTTGGGAACCACCACCAAAGGGTGGCTTCCGGAGCCCTACCATTGACCTACAACCAGGTCACCAAAAACGTGCGCAGCGGTCAGATAACAGGACAATTCATCCTTAGAACAGCTTCTCAGCCCATCTGCTAAGCATCAGGAATGCCGCTCACCAGCATGTCTTGCAGCAGATATGCAAAGCCAGCCTTGCCTTGAGGCGCCGCAGATGGTACACCGTGAACAAGCGGCAGTCCGCATCCTGCGCGGCTGGGTTTCCAGCGATGTCCAGGATGATGAGCTTGGGCAGCCCCCGCAGATTCCCCACCTCCCGCACCTCCTCCACCTGGTTGTGCCCGGCATACAGCTCCATCAGCTGCTCCAAGCGTTCCAGGCCTGCAGTCGTGGTGTATCCAGCTTACTATTATGTGCATCACCCACTTGCATCAGCTGCTTCAGACCTGGCAGCATGCAGGAGTGCACTCCTGCCAGGGGCATGAGTAAGCGCTTAACCAGGCAAGCACCACTGACATGCACACCATAGGATGACAGTGCTGCCTTGAGCTCCCGGCAGGTTGACTGCAGCTGCTCAGCTGCCTTTGCAGCCATCACCCACAGCATGGTCAGAGGTGAAGAGAGGCTCCTTTACTGCCTTGAAGTGCATAGCGTACCCGCAAGGGTGGTGAGCCGGTTGCCCTCAATGCTGAGGTGGGCAAGCGAGTGCAGGGCGCTCAGCTGGCCCAGGCTGGTGAGGCAGTTGCGTGCCAGGTCCAGCTTGCGCAGCCCTGTCAGCTTTGACAGCCCAGTGACGGAAGAGAGGCTGTTATCCTGCACCGCAGACAATGGCAGCCATGTGGGCGGGAAAGGACAGAAAGTAGCTCCGTCATGCTTGCCGACACAGCATCTGTTCAAAGGAAAAGCTCCTGTATGAAAATTCTCTGATAAGGCACCTGGCTTGGCAGATCTGCAATGCACAGCTGCTGTTTCAGGGACCCAGGACTGCAGGCAGCGGTGGGGTGTGTGGCTGCTCTTAGGGGTAGCATGCCTTGGCAGCTGCCTGTTTCAGACGGAAGGCTTGCTGTGAGACGGGCCCAGATCATTGTTGCACGCCCACCTGTAGCTGCAGGTCCTGCAGGGCTATGCACCCATCCAGGTGCTGAATACGGCTGATGTGGTTTCCAGCAAAGGAAGCCACCTCCAGGCGAGTCAGCCGCTCCAAATTCTGCAGGCGCCGGATGCCCAGAGCCAGACACTGCAGGTCCACTACGTGAGCCCACCAGTCGGGGCCCCAGTCCCGCAGCTCCTGGCTGGGGCAGTCCCCTGGCAGCCAGGGAAGGGCTGGTCAGGCCAGCTGCAAGCATATTCAGCAGGATGCAAAATCCCTGGTCAGACAGGTAGATAACCTGAGGTAGCAGTCATAGACAGCACCAATGAAGCGCCTCTTGCGGACTGCAGAAGGTGCTGTTGAGGCAGTCTGCTGGGCCTGACATGCAGCTGGGGCAGGAACGGGCAGCTTCCTGCTGCTGTAGTCCCCTGGCAGCCCCAAGAAAATGGCATGCAGGCCAGTTGGTTGCTGGAAGGCTGGGGCTACAGCAAGGCATCCACTCTGTCCCTGGAGTGCAACTGCATCTGGCCGATGTGAGTTCTCATGGCGCAGGACTACGGGTCCATCAGGATTGTCTGGCTGCAGGGTCAGCTGAACCCTTCACTCTCCCAGATGCAACATGACGCACTGCCTCTGTTCTTGTCCATGGGAGTCTGGCGTACCTGGAACATCTCATATACTGCTTGATGCACTGCCTCTGTGCATGTTTGTTTGACCTACCTTCACCCTCCCAGATGCTTCGCCTGGAGGGGCGAGCATGGGTGCGGATGAACTGGGCCGTCAGCACGCCATACCCCTCTGCTGCCATGGCTGCATCCTGGGTGGACACTGGCAGCCCGTTCAGGTGGCGCAGCTGCATCAAAGAGCAGCTCTTTGAAAAAAAGGTGGTGTGCTTTGAGAGCCCACTTAAGCAACAGTGTTGTTCCATGCTGCATCTCAGTGCAGCCAACTTCAGCAGTGTGTGGCTCTACACTGCATCACAAAGGAGGCCACTTCAGCAGCGAGACTTCAGTCCTGCACTGCAGCAGCACCCTGACATCATTAGAGGTCGACTTGCCAGCAATGAGTGGCTTGAGGTGTTTTGTGGCTGAGCAGCATCTGAAACCTGCCCTAGGGGCTGACCCCAATTGTGCTTCAGTCCGTGGCCGGCCCATTGGGGCACAAACAGAAGCATCTGCGCCACAAACACCAGTCTGGCGCGCTCTTAAGCAAGCAAAGGTGCAACCAAAGCACACCACCCATGTTGCATGGAAAGTGTGACCCAAGCGCCCCCCATGATCACGCAGTAGCAGCAACATCAGCACCTCTGTCTCCGGCAGCAGGCCAAGATTGCGTAAGCCGGCATGAACTGCCCAAACCTAACGGTGGTAGCCTGCGCAGGGCCAGCGGGCCAGCATCTCATGTGCAGGCATGGACAGCTGTGCTCCTACCTGTGGCAGCCTGCGCAGGGCCAGCAGGCGCTGCCCCCGCTGGCTGGCCAGGGGGGTACCGCGCAGGTTGAGCAGCGTCAGGCGGGGGGTGTGCTTGCGCAGCAGGTTGATGTCCTCCAGCCTGGTCAGGGCGTTGCCCTGCAGGTCCAGCTCCGTCAGGCAGGACATCCCCTGCACAGGACATGCATGACATATGTGAGAGTGCCGTTGTTTCCTGAATGGGGCAGCTCGGGCACGAGGCAGCACTGCCCTGCACAGGACACACAAGAACCGTCAGAAATGTTGGAGCCAGTTTGTGGGTCAGCACAAGGAGCTCCATGAGGCTCGACATGCCCTGCACAGCACACGGCAGCCATGTCAGGGACACCTCGACCTGGCCAGAGAGTTTGTTCCACAGGTCCAGCTGCATAAGGCAGGACTGCCCTGCACAGCACAAACAGGACCCATCAGAAAAATTTGGAGCCCCGCTGTGCCTGCGGCCCTAGCACTGCAAGGCAGCACAGAGCAGCATCAGGACCCACCAAGGAGGCTGCAGCTCAAACTGGGGCCTGGAGGGCAGGCTCCACAAGGCACGGGACATGCGCTGCAGCCACGTGGCGACCACAGTGGCTGATCATGCGGGTTGCGCCTGAAGTCAACCAGCTCTGGAGGTGCTCATGCTTGGAATCTGGCAGTGGCAGTTGGCCCAGCCAGAAAATGCTGTCTGAGACGGCCAGAAAAGATGCAGGCGTCTAGCTCGTTTGCGCAGGACAGCATATCCTTTTCACATGATTTGTCACAGACCATGCAGCCAGTTCAATATGAGAATGTTGGCTCCTCAGCACTCACATGATGTGCTTTGCACAACAGCTTTGCAAGCAGTTGAGATGCTTCAGTCTGGCCCTCTGCAGAGTTGCTAAAGGCAGCAGTTGCAAGTCTGTGCAAACCCCATCTGACCATGCAAAGCATCCTACAGTTCCTTGCTTACAAAGTGCAACAGATGGCAGTCTGTAGGCAGCAGGGGCTCACTCTGATGCCCTCAATGCGCTTGATGGCATTGAAGGCGAGGTCCAAGTGCTGCAGGTTGGTCAGCCCTGACAGGCCTTCCATGCGCTGCAGCTCGTTGCAGCTCAGCACCAGCACTTGCAGCAGCTTGAGGGCGTCCACACCCTGCAGCAAGAAGTGCATCTTTTTCAGCCAGGTCTCAATCTGACCACCGGGCAGCCCACTGTTAGAGAGTTCCAGGCTGTTGAAGATTTGACTGGGAATATAGGCAGGGACCGGCACCCACATCTGCAGAGCAAACCTCACGCAGTGACAGCAGAAGACAGCCTGTGTCCTGCATGCCATGCTGCAGCAGTATGCGGAGCATCCAGTAACCCAGAAAGCCTGCAGAGGTCACAGTGATTGCAGTAGGCAGCTTTCATGTCCTGCATGCCATGCTGCAGCACTGTGTGGAGTATGTGCAATACCCAAGCAGACACGCTCTTAGCTTGAACCCACCTCGATTTTGCGAAGTCCATGGCCATGGAGGTTGAGATGGGTCAGCTGGCTGGCAGTGGCTGTCTGCACCAGCTGTTTCATCTGATACACCTTTACTGGCTGCACCAGAGGAGGCGGCATGTCAAGGGCAGCTGCCCTGCCGGCATCTAGCTGATGGTGCTGCCAGTACAGGGACTTGGTCAGCGCTGAGGGGTCAAGGAAACCCCGCAGGGGTGCTGCTATGGCTGGCTGCTTAGCTGCAGCCCCGGTCCAGGGGGCATCCACAGCAGTGTTGGAGTCTTCTGCAGGAAATGTGATGCATACTGCAGCTGACGGGAAAGAAGGTCACCACTTCCACAAACAGCATGGTCACCGTGCTTTTCGTGAGTCCTTGTGCTCCATGCAGCACCTGCATGGTTGAGAATCGGCAGGTCCATGCTGCAGTGTCATTGCACACATGACATGTCATGCCGTGAAGCTCACCTGACTGCAGGGTCCACCGTAGCTCCACCAGGTACTCTGGCACCAGGCGGTTGGTGTCGAAGACATGCCATATGCGCTGCCTGGGGTCCTCAGCGGCGCACTGGTAGGCTGCAGTGTACTCGGGGTACGCTGCAGGGCTGATGGTAGTGGGGACACCCAGAGGGGAGGGCACCTGCAGAGGATGCCACATGGAGCTGCAGGGCTGATGTGAGTAGGAACGCTTGCTTACCAACGAGGGCACTGACTCAAGCTGCAGGGTGAATGGCAGCTGGGGTGCCCAGTGGGGGTAGGGAGGGTACCTGCAGCCCACAACCGGAAGTTTTGCAACATGGAATCCGGCTGCAAGTGTCCCCTGCTGCTCCTGCACCAGCGAACCCCTTTGCCAGACTGCACACGCAAGTATCTCGCAGCGCCTGGCCAAGTGGGTGCAGGTCAAGGGTCTTGCTGGCGATGCTGTGGAAGGCCAGGCTTGCTGCCCTCATGTTGAACGTCTCTTGTCTGCATGTCGCCACTCGTCCTGCCCCTGCACGTTTTGCAGCTCACGACTTCCTCAGCAGGTTTGACCCCCGTCCTGAGCTTAGATGCAGCATGCGCTGTGCCACAGCAAGTGATATGACCTTGCAGTGGCAGAGGGCCTCGTGTCCTGCCCAGCCATGATGACTCCGTGTAGTCTCAGAGCGCAGAGCATCTCCAAAAAAGCTCTCATCAGGAGCGCCATGGGGCAGTCATTCACCTTGATGGTTGCACCCAGCAGCGCCTTGACCACCAGCATATGGCATACGCCACTGGTGCACTGCCGCGACAGGGCAGCCTGCCTGGCCAGCGGCGCAACCAACAGCAGTGGGGTGCTTGCCAACAGAGGCGCCGCTGCCTGCAGTGCATAGCGTGGACCTGACTGCCGGGTCATGGGCAGCACTGGGAGCTGTGCAGAAGGAGTCAGACCTGGCAGTGATGCTACCGCCAGTGGCCTCGAGCAGCCACCATGATACACATCAAATTGCCTCACATGTAATGCCAAAGAAGTCTGGGCCTGGTGCAATGCCCAGCGGCTGCTCAGCTGCTGACTCAAAGCAGGCAGGTCTGCCCATTTCGCCATGCTTCTTCGCAGGGTGGTATTATACAGATCAGCTCACACCTGCACAGGTGGAAATCCCTCCTCCACTGTACGCTGCAGCTGCTCCACTGAGGAGCCCATGACTATAAAGTAGTCAAACGACTCTGGAGGATCAGTCTGGCAAACAGCCTCTCGCAGCAGCAGGTCCATCCTGCAGGTGGCATGCTGCACGGCTGTTGATGGCATGTGGGAATGTAATGGCGGCTTCTAGACAGTTAAGGCTGCACTTGCAGGTCATAGACCCCTGAGGCAGTGGACGTAAACTTTCTTCACGTTGTTGGCCGCAGCTTGCCCTCGCTTTGCACAGCTGCAGGATGTATAGACCGTACATCAAGGAAAAGCACCAAAGGGAATGATGACAGCTGTTGTGGACCTGGCTGGCTGAATGTAGCCAGGCGCTCACTGCCGTCCTGTGCAACTGCTTTGACAAGGACCAGAGACAAACGGGTCATCAGCAATGCACGAAACCTTTCCACTGACAGTTGCGCAGCAGTTATGATTCACTAATCACGCAGCCCCTCACGTTGCCTCAGATCTGCAGGTGGTCCCCGCTGGCGAGGCATGTACAGCCTGTTCTGCAGGCTCACCTGTTGCGCATGCAGAGGTTGCGCACCCCCATGGTCCCCTGCACAGCCGCGGCGGCCAGCACTGCCCGCAAGCATGGGAGCCCTCCCTGTTACTCTGCAAACAGTGATTGCTCACTGGCCGGGCAGCCCCTCAGTGTCTCTAAAGATCTGCAGATAGTCCCCACCAGCAAGGGCTCTAAAGCCCTAAATCCCAACATCTAAACCCCAGCGCAGGTACATATGTCACCCCATAGGCTCACCTATTACGCAGGCAGCGGTTGTGCACCCGCATGGTCCCCTGCACAGCCACGGCGGCCAGCCCTACCCGCGCCAGCTGCTCCGCCGGGCACCGCGCCATCAGCAGCTCCTTGCAGCTCTCGCTCCACTGGTCCCCCTGCCCGCCCTGCTCCAGGCGGATGTTCCCTCCTGTCTCCAGCTCCACCTGCAGGCGCCGCTCTGCAAGGGCTGCCACAGCCCGGCTGGCTGTGGCAGCCGTGGCTAGAGCGGCTGCTTGCTGCGCCGCCTGCAGGGCAGTGCAAACCTGGGGCTCCTTGCAGAGCGCAGCTTCACAGTCAGGCTGCGCCGCATGGCACCGCGCTATGCCCAGGAGGGCTGTCTGCAAGCGCTGCCACAGTCCGGCTGGCTGTGGCGGCCATGGCTAGAGCGGCTGCTTGCTGAGCCGCCTGCAGGGCAGTGTGGACTCAGGGGTCCATGCCAAGCACGGCTTCCCAGTTGGGCCGCGCCACATGGCAGTGGGCCACAAGGCAGTAGACTCCAACAGGAGGCCTGTCGGCAAGGGCTGCCACAGCTTGGCTGGCTGTGGTCACCAATGGCTACAGCTGCTGCTTGCTGCACTGCATGCAGGGCAGTGGACTTGGCGCCGAAGCTTTGTGGGCACTGGAGAGAAAGCCTCCTAGATGACATTGGGTGACACCGCCAGGGCTGCTGCCCGATGCACGCCCTGCAGAGCGGAGCACCACATGATGAGGGGTGCCATGCAGGGCTGACACAGCTGGCCGGCAGCATCAGCGCCCACTGAACATGTGGATCCTTGAGGAGAGCGCAACAACCTGGCGGCTGGCGCTTGTTCAGCGGTCTTGACAAGCATTGCATGGCAGCATGCAGGGCAGCCTCCCTAGAGGCGCAAGCACTCACATGCTCCACATGAGCATTGATAGCCTCCTGCAGCCCTCGAGCCTTCTGCTGCAGTGCCTGCGCCTGGCTGCTGCCAGGACTGGCGTGCAGGTCACGCTCCACAGCCTTCAGATTCCTGATGAGCTGCTCCTCTGCATCATTGATAGGCTGCAGAGCTGCCTGCAGGCCAGACCCAGTTCGACGCAGGCAGGTAATCAGCATAACCCAATCATGTTACAGGCGTGTCAGACATCTGTGCCTGGCACCAAGCAAGGGTGAGCACATGACGTATTGGCATGGGACAGTTTGAAGGCGACACCACTTTCCAAGTGTCACAAACAGTGACAGAGGGATGGCATAGCTCTTGCCTTGAGTGTGGCCTCTGCCTGTTGAATGACGGCCCTCGCTTCTTGCTGCAGCGTCTTGATGCGCATGTTATAGTACATCTGCAGGCAAAGACAGGGACTCATTCGTCATACCTGTGGGCCTAGCAGGCCAGCAGGCCTCTTGCAAATTTCTTCTGCACAGCACAGACAGCACTGCCGCCCCACAACCCGCGTGCGTCCCAACTGCTGCCGTCCTGGCCTGAGCCAGGAGATCAAGATGAACGCTGCAGCCATCAGCACCAAGAAGCCCATGTTGGTACACATGAGGCGTCTGTGGGCTGGCTGCACCCCCAGGAACTGCCAGCGCATCAACCAGCATCAAGGCGACCATGCCAGGAGCCCGGCAAACCTTTCAGGGGCAAAATTCCATACACGCAGCAAGAGTTGCACCTTTTTCTTGAGGTATGTGGCTTCAGCCACAGCTGCCGAGGAGGCTGTCAGGGTGAGCCCATCCAGGCTTGTCAGATGGGGCAGGTTGACAGCTGCATATGTGGCATAGTTGCACAGCCGTGCGATGGGGCTCGGCGCGTAGTCAGGATGACTAAAGCACAGGTCCTGCAGCGATGTCAGGGCCGCCAGGTGCCACACCTGCAAGCGGGCCGCTTTGCATCATCATGCTTGTCCTCCCGGTTGCTTGCTTGTAGGCAGCTGTCCTTGCATGCTGCACAGGCTTCGACAGATATTTGACATTGTATACAGTGCCAAAGGGTGAGCACAAGCATGCTGCTGGGAGTCTCACCAGAAGCTTGCAGGAGTCTAGCTGAATTACAGCACAGGTAAGTGAGCAGCATACAAGGTTCACTCCAGCATTACACCGGCAGCACCAGGTCCCTGAAGGTTGACTCCCACCTGCTTGAAGCTGCTGATGTGGGTGTCTGCCAAGTTGAGCTGCTGCAGGGAGGTGTTGGCCACAAATGCATTGCCCACTGTGGCAATGGGGTTGGCTGCCAGGTTCAGCTCTCGCAAGGCAAGCAGGGTGGCCAGCCCGCCCACCTGCCGTATCTGGTTGTCAGCCAGCCACAACACCTGCAGCACGGCAGCCGCCAGTGCTGATGTGCTAGTATTGGCCACATGCAGCCCCTGTATAGTCCTGCAGCTATGCACCTCATGCTGCAGTGCGTTGCCACAGCCACAGCCACATTTCAGGGCCTTGGGACCACCAGCTAATGGGCCGACACAATTGGACTGCGCTTGTGCAGCAAGCACTGCCTCAGGAGCCCTCATGGGCTCCAAAGCCAGGCATCAGCAGTGCTGCTGTGACGTGCTTGTGGACGCTGACCTGCAGCTTGGTCAGAGTCTCTAGCCCCTCAATCTGTGAGATGCTGTTACTGTACAGGAACAGGCGCTCCAGCTGGCTGCACCCTTGCAGGCCCCACATGCTGGAGATCTTGTTCTCAAACAGCCAGAGCTGCTGCAGCTGTGGGCAGTGCTGCAGCCCCTCTATGTGCACCACGTTCTGCAGGTAGAGGGCATACTGTGAGGCTGGGCAGCAAGTTGCTGCTTGGGCAAGACAAGGGCCACCCGTGGCAAATTAGACAGCGTACCTGCTGTGCTATTGTGAGGCTGGTGAGACTTGGGAAGAGGTCCAAGCACAGCATCTGCAGCAGCAGCTGCACATGATTGGCAGAAGATCACCACGTCGCAGAGATAGCCCCAGATAAGTTGCTTCTGACCCTGGGGAATGTGTAGAGGAACAGCTCCAGTTCTGTGCACTGTTCTGGCTGCAGGACAACCTGGTCCTCTGTAAGGCCACAGCTGAGGCAGATCTCCCGGAAGGCTGCAAGGCATTTTGGGCTTCAGCAAGGGGCACAACAGACTGCAGCAATGCAGCACTTCGATGTCAGAAGGCCACCTGCAGACTCCTCCTCATCCAAAGTCCTGACCCTTGCTGCCCTGGCATTGGCTGTGAGCAACATGGAGCTGTTGTCTCCTGGATATCAGACAATGCAAACCCAGGCCCACATCAGGAAGGATGACGCAGCTGCGATGACAACTCGACTTCGAGGTAAACGCCTGCATAGATCCACCGCTGTTGACTGGTCTTCTCAGAATCGCGCAGCCAGTGCTTTGCGTAGCTGTCCTGGCTGTTCCAGCAGGGTCATTGCAGCAGCCTTCCCAGCATCTGTACTTGTCCGCTGACAGGAGCTCCAACGCAGCATGCAGTGAAAGTATCGGCCCCGATCCCCTGATCTGCTCTGCCTAAAGGTAGCCGATGGCTAACACCTACAGGATAGCAGGGCACAGCGTCACCTTCCCACACAAGGCCTATGGCACGCAGGTAAGCAGCAATCACGGGTTGCCTGCAGTGGAGAGGCGCTGACGTGTTCTGTCATGCACATTGCTGCACAGATCGCCAGAGGCCTGATCTGCCCTCATGTGCTCCCTGCAGCTCACCTTCATGGAGCGCGTGCTGCGCAGCCTCAGCACCAAGGCCAACGCCCTTCTGGAGGCGCCAACTGGCAGCGGCAAGACGCTGTCGCTGCTGTGTGCAGCCCTGGCCTGGCAGCACCAGCAGAAGATTGAGCTGGCTGCCAAGCGCGAGGCTGACAGGGAGGAAGAGGAGGCTCTAGCTGCTGCCACCGAAAAGGCTGCTGCTCGGAAGGATGCAGCTCTCGTCAAGCCCGATCGGTCCCCTGATTGCACAGCTGCTGCTTGTGGGATCAAGCAGGAGCCTGGTGCAGAGTCGCAGCCCCCTACTGCAACGCCCGGCTCCTCAGAGCACCGGTACAGCAGCGACAGCAGCTTTGCTGACCCGTCTCAGCAGCTGGCAGGCGAAGTTCAGGTACCACCCTCTCGCGACCTTGCTGATACTGTTTCAGAAGCTCAGCCTGCTGACCACTGGCAGCCACTTGCACACTGGAGACAACTCAGCAAGCTTGCAACTGAGTTGTTAGATCTGCCATCAGCTGGCCTTATACCCAGCTCCAATCTGCATTGCATGGCAAGCCCTGCTCTTTGCAAAGAGTGTCACCAATGGCAGCCAGCTATGTCTGATGCTCACAAAGTGGCCAGACAGCAGAGGACATGCCACTGCAGATGCACAATCGGCACAGGCTGACTGCAGCAGAGGCACAGCAGCAGGAGGCAGAAGCCAGGCGCATCGCCAGGGAGAAGGAGAAGAATTACAAGTTGCCCAAGGTGTTCTACGCCACACGGACGCACTCCCAGATTGCACAGGTGAGACAATGCTCATGCTGTTTGAAAGGTGTGCAGAGTGCAATGCTGGCAGGGGATGGCCTGAGTGCCAGATGCCAGGTGATCTAGCCTGTTGTGACTTCTCAAGACAGTGCAGCATACATGAGGGCCCGTTGTGGTTGGCACAAGACAGTCATGGGCATGACGTGCAGGCTGGTCCCTGCTGTGAGTGGCAGGGAGGCATTTGCTGCTTTTTAAGGGACCGAACTGGGTTTGCAGACTTTGACATCCTCAGCAGACAGCAGCATGCACAAGAGAATCGTGGCCCCAAACTTGGCTGCAGCTGGTGTGCAATGCCGCTTATGGCCCAACAAATGCCTGCTTCATCTTGTGCTGCTGCGCCTGTCAGCTGCTCAACGCTGTGTTGGCGTACCTTCAGGTCATCAGGGAGCTCAAGCGTACCATCTACAGGCCTAGGATGGCTGTTCTGGTGGGTTTTGCCTTCCTGCTTGAATGGAAGCCTCAGACTAAGGCAAAACACTTGTCGCGTCCTCATGCCTCCTCCTTGCTGAATCTGGCATGTCCCAGCAAGCTTTGCCTTTGTAAGCTGATGTCAGCAACATAGAATCAGCCTCATAGGCTGCACTGCCAGGACTGTAGGTCAGGTGATGCATTTGCACGCTGCCTCACCTGCAAGCGTCTCAGGGCACTGCTCACAGCCATAAACCCCCCACGTGTCCACTCGTAGGCTTCCCGCGAGCAGTACTGCATCCACCCCACCGTCTCGCGCAAGTCCAACAAGGATGAGGAGTGCGACAAGCTGATCAAGGAGGAGTCTGGCTGCAGCTGCAAATACTTCAAGAACGTCACCCGTCTCTATCCCATGCAGACCTCCTCAGCACTCAATGTGAGGCTGGCAGAGCTGGTCCCTGCTTGCAGCACCTGCTTGCAGCACCTGCATGCAGCTTATCAGCAAAGTCTTTGTCCATGTGCTGCTGGCAGGCTCATAGCTTATCGGCCTGATGCTTGTGACGCATGTGCATGCGTCTCATGCCAAGATGCTCAGCGCCCTTCCATAGGCAGTGCAAATTGTCTTCTGTCTACAGGTGCATGACATCGAGGACCTGGCCAGGGTTGGGCAGCAGCTCAAAGCATGCCCTTACTTTGCAGCCCGCCACTTTGCAGGCGAGCTCAAGCTGTGCACTGGTGTCATGCTACAGCCTGCACAGCATGCAGCCTCAATGGGTCCTCCACAATGCCAGCAGCATCGGCACTGGCGCTGTTGCTGATAATAGCAGAAGTGAAGTGCATGCCCTGTTTGACATCCGCATGCCCATATGCAGAAAGCGCTGAGCTCATCTTCTGTCCGTACACATACCTTCTGGTGAGCCCGCTGCTGCTCTGTCGTGACCCATGGCCAGCCCTGTCTTGGTTGTAAAGCCACACATGGCTGCCAGTCTGTATCAGCACCAGAGCAACTGCCTCTGTCGCTAGCTAACCTAGATGGCATTGGATGGTGCTTGACATGAACAAGCTCCCAGCTCTCCTCAAGTGCTGTCAGAGGTGCTTTGACTCTGCAGGACCCAGTCATCCGCCAGGCCATGGATGTTGACCTGAAAGAGGCAGTCCTCATCTTTGATGAGGCCCACAACATCGAGGACGTGTGCAGGTGAGCTTGGCCTCCATGCACATGCAGGAGCTTTGGTGCTGCACCACGTGCGTGCTTGCTACCAGCCTCTGGGGGTGCTGTGGTCACATCTAATTCAAAACCCCCTCCCCCATCCCTTCCCCAAGCCAGCTGCTGTAATGCTGTTGAGATGGCTCTTACCTGGTGCTGTGCAGCTTGCTTGCTAGCTGTCAGCATCTGGGCTGCCTGAGGCAGGCTCCAGGGGTCGCAGCTTGCAATGTTAGCAGTCACGTTGGCTGTCAGCATCTGATGGTGCCAAGCTAAGTGTTCTTACTCTATATCAAAGCTTGCAGACGGCAACCACTGCTGCATCCTGGGTTTTCTAACAGTGCACCGTGGGGGATTCAGGCAAACAAGTCGCTTCCATGGCCTGCAGGGAGGCGGCTTCTGCAGAGCTGGAACACTCGCTGCTGCAGGAGGTGCTGATGGCCTTGCAGAAGCTGGACCTCATGACCTCAGGTGTCTATATCCTGCTGCGTATGCAAGCAGCACCAAGGGGTAGTGTGTGCTGCTCAGCCCGGCAGTGTAATGCAGCAGAGGCAGGAAGCAGCTCAGCCAGCAAGGTTGAGCTTGACAAATCAGCTCCGCCAGAGCATGCCGCCTACCCTATGGTCTCAATCAAGAAGGGACTCCCTGCCGTTCATACCCATGCTGCAGCAACTCAGTTCCCCAAACCATGATGCAGGAGCTGGCAATGACATCTACCTCACTTTGGCTGGCGGTGTGGGGCGCATGCAGCACTGGCTCCAGCACAAAGCCAACAGCCAGGCTCTGCAGCCGGCAGGAGCGCAGCGCTTTGAGGGGGTCTGGGCGGGCAAGCAGGTCAGCATGGGACTCATTGAGCTGCGCCGAGCAGTGCTGTTGCTGTGCATTTGCCACCTTCTACTAGAGTCCTCACCTAGTCTAGGCGACACTGCCTCTGGATACTGATTTACTGAACACCAGCACCTCAGATTTCTAACCTGTGCCCATCACATCGTGGTGAACAGCCTCTTCTGCAAAACGCCTGGCCAGCAGATAGCTTCAGTGAAGCATCTGGTCTTCAGCTGGGTTCCGTCACCCATAAGCTGCAGGCTTTGGCAGAGCTGGCGGCAGCAGGACTTGGCCCCAGTGAGGTGGAGACGCTGCACAGAGCATATGAACAGGCTCGACAACAGCAAGAAGAGGAGAAAAGGAGGCAGCAGCCAGGTGGGTGTCGCGCCGCTGATGTGAGCTGCTTGCAGTCGGCAGGGACAGAGTCAGATGGGACTGCCACACAGCACTCTGGCGGGCAAGGAACTCAAAGCAGCCAGTAGGCTTGGACAGGCTTGTTTGAGGGCAGCTGGTGAGCTGAGCACCATGCAAGCCTGTCGTTTTGGCAGTAACTTCTTGGTTAGTACCGCTTAGCCAAGAGCAAGCAACAGCAGCCAGGCTGTTGATGCCCTGCCCTTGACATCAGCATCCAGCTGTGTCATCCTGCCACACTAATCTGCACGACAAGAGGATTCTATGCTGCTTCAGGAGCGCCAGGGGAGAGGCCGACCAGCAGCCCAGGCTCTGCCAGCCAAGCTGCCCTGGCCAAGGGGATCCCAGCACTCAGTGTCATCTCACGGCTTCTCTCGGTCCTGCAGCTGATGTATGCTGTGAGTGTGCCGGCAGCATATGTAGCGAAGTGGCCAGCTGCTTGGCTGGGCTAAATTGCGCAATTGCCGCACACATTGCTCAGTCTACGACGCTGGCAGTGTGCAATACCAGGTCTTTAAAGGGGCATGTAGGCACACATCCACGCCAAATGGTTCAACGTCAGCTTCTGCTGTTCCTGAACTTGCACTGTGTTGGCATTCCTGTACGCCTGACCCACTAACATGGGAACGCCAGCATTGCTGCACAATACTCACACTGAGACGTGGCGCTGGCGCCAAAGTGTGCTCACAGCGAAGTGTTGCGCATGAGTGGCCAGCACTTCATGCAAAGCTAGCTTGGCGGCTGCAGTCTGTCCACGCCTGGCATGCCTGGTGAGCGTCCACCTGACATTTACATACTGCAGAGTGGGCAGGACAATGTGCAGGACTACCGCCTGGCAGTGCAGCGGTGGATGCCTCAGGGCCAGAACGCTGGTCGCAGCAGGAATGACAGGCGCTTCAGGTATGCAAAACGACTAATTCGTAGCGCAGCATCGCCCGGTCTCAGCCTTCTGCACACGCTTGTTCCTGCCTGCCATTGGCCCTGTAGAACCCTCAGGTGGATGACGCTGCTCACCATGGGGAGCGCATGACTTTCTGGGCTTTTGAGGAGCACTACTGACAGATCCATGTCTGTTCGAATACTCAGGCGGGTTGACGATCAGAACAGTGCCTCCAGTTGGGTAGTGCAGCTGTGCCTGTGGTCCATGAACCCTGCAGTGGCCTTCAGAGGGGTGCGCGAGGCTGCACGCTGCGTCGTCCTCACATCAGGGACTCTGGCCCCCATGGACACCTTCGCCTCCGAGGTGAGACACACTGGTTCTTCATACTATGACCAGCAATAACAAGTATCTTGCTAACCTGTCTCTGGCAGATCTAGTGCCTCACCCAGTGGCTGGTTGGCAGAAATTGGCCGGCACCAGGGGAGCACAAGACGGCCACCAGCAGCTTGCATGTGGGCCTGTGAAGACAAGTACGGGAGGGATGTGCTCCATATGGTGCAGGGTGTCCTGTCACTGACACGCCTGAACCCTTCTCTAGATGGGCATAGCCCTGCAGGTGCCCTGTGTGATTAAACATGTATTCCCTGACAATCACGTTCCATGATTCCTGCAGCCAAGGGCAGCCTTGCCAGCAGTCGCCCTGCCTGCCTTCAAAGCTGTGGGGAAAAGCGGGTGCAGACCAAGCAAAAGGATCTGAAGAGTTTCCCTGTGTGCTGCAGCTGGGCACAGGGTTCCCCCTGACACTGGAGGCGCCCCATGTGGTGGACATGAAGCGCCAGGTCTGGGCAGGCGCTGTCTCCGCTGGGCCGGACGGCAGCAACCTGAATGCCACCTACAGAGTGGCAGACACCACTGCCTTCCAAGACAGCCTGGGCCAGGTGAGCGGATCAGTACATTGGCTGCAGGTGAGCATGTCAGTACATTGGCAGGTGAGCATGTCAGCGCATTGGGTGTAGGTGAGCCTAGACCTTGTAATTTGCATGCTGGTGCACTGCAGCTTCTAAGGGCTGCTGGTGGTGCGTAAGTACATCGTCTTGATGCAAGCTGCTGCTCGTTCAACCGTAGGTGACAGCTATTGCTTTGTGAGCTGAAGCCCGTCTCCAACGTCCTCAGGATTCCTCTGCCGCTGGTGGAAGGTGCTGCTCACCTTTGGAGGGGTGCTGCCTGTCTGAGTTCCTGAACTGTGCTCTTCAGGCCAGACATGCACCTGGCCTCACAGCAGAAGGCCTCACTGCGCTTGACGTATGTTCACATGTCCAGCAACCGGCTCAAAGTAGGCTTCAATCCTGCAGGTGGTGCTGACCGCATGCAGGATTGTCCCTGATGGCATCCTCATGTTCCTGCCCAGTTACAGCCTCATGAACAAGCTGTGCTCCCGCTGGCAGGTAAGCCCTTACTTTCATGCCTAGAGTCGGCTTAGCTCACACTGGATGACGCTTTGGTGCCTTGCCTGCAAGTATGCACACCAACAAAGAGCCCTATATAGCGTCAGTCCAGGGCACCAGGCACATCATCACGCTGGCAACCCCATACTGCTGCAGGCCACTGGCACCTGGGCCCAGATCTGCGCCCTCAAGACTGTGGTCTCTGAGCCGCGGGGGACAGGAGACAACTTTGACAGCTGCATGGCTGAGTACTATGCAGCCATCAAGAGCGGCAGAGGAGGCTTGATGATGGCAGTCTGCCGGGGCAAGGTGGGTCTGTTCACAGCGGGCAGGTCTCTGCAAGACGTTGTAGTACGTCACTGTCTGGTGCTCAGACGAGGTGCTGGCGACGATGGGGCTGTCATCGCAATTGCTGGCAGGGAGCCTGGCTGCCTCTGCAAGGCACAGCATGTGGGCGTGCTAAGAGGAGTTCTCGCTGCAGCCCCAGCATTTTACGGATGCAGCCATACTGCATTCAGACGGTGCATCTCCTTGCGCAGCCTCCCTGCATGCAGCCTCCAGAATGATCCGTTGTGCCTTACAGGTCTCAGAGGGCCTGGACTTCACCGACGGCAATGCACGAGCAGTGCTGCTGGTTGGCATTCCCTTTCCCAATGTGAAGGTGAGGCTTTGTGTGCAATCAGGCTGAGCGCCGGCACACTGAGCTGGCTTTGCTTAGACGAACCAGGCTCAGTCATGCCTGGGACATGCGCTGCATTGCGCTGCATCAATCATAGATGGTATCTGGTCAACTGCGGCTGTCCAATTCATGTCTAACAAAGCTCTTAACAGCAAGTTTGCCCTGCAGGACACAAAGGTCAACCTGAAGAAGAAGTTCAATGACCAGGGGCAGCGCACGAGAGGCCTGCTCAGCGGTGACCAATGGTACTGCCAGCAGGCCTTCAGGTCAGTCTGGGTTGTGTCGGGGCTTGCTAGTTGTGACCAGTAGGGCTAGCACTGGGCCCTGCTGATGGGAGTGGCCTTCCTTGGTGGGCACCAGAATGAGTTGTGCACAGTCACCTACTGGCATGCTGCCTGCGATTCATCTTGTTGACCAGCAAGCCTGACTGACCACCAGTGCACCTGCAGCAGAATTGCAACCACATTTGCAGCCTGCATTCCCTTCCAACATGCTGCAGGGCACTGAACCAAGCGATCGGCAGATGCATCAGGCACAGGCTGGACTATGGCGCCATCCTGCTGATTGATGAACGCTTCCAGCAACCACGCAACCAGCTCAACCTGTCCCGGTGGTGAGCTCCAGTTGGCTTTGAAGTCACATGGATGTGCGACCTTGAATTGGTACCAACAACATTGCCTCCTTGCTACTGGCAGGCAGAATCTTTGACTGGGCAGTCCGCGGAGGTTTGCTAAGAGATGATGTGCAACTCTGGACATCTAAGGGTTTGGCCATACAACTCTGGCACGCAGGAACCTATCAGCTCCCTGGTTGTTCTGGTGCCCAATTCGGCGTATCTTACAGCTGAGAGCACTGCTATGACATGGAGACTGCAAGCACGCAGCTTGCACCTGCTTGTCACAAGTTGAGGCCTCCACCCTGCACAGTGACTGGTATATACGACTTGCTTCCTGTAGGTGATGGCCGCCCTTAGGCACTGCTGCATGTCGGTCTGACATTGATCTTAGCCTCAACACTCATCAGATAAATGCTTCTGCCTGCAGGGTGAAGGGCGCCTTGCGCATGCAGCCCCACTGGGGCAATGCTCAACACTCCCTGCAGGCCTTCTTTGCCCGCCTTGCAGCAGACCCGCCTGGGCAGCCACCTTCGGCTCCTGTCAGTGCTGCGCCCAAGCTGGAGCTGGTACTCAAGCAGGACCCCGGTGCTGTGGCCACTGTGGCCTCCAAGCAGGAGACTGGTGCCCGCAAAAAGAGCCCAGATGCCTCCCCGGCAAAGGGCAAGCGAAAGGCAGGTGGGGCCCACGTACAGCATCCTGCAGCAGCTGCTGCTAAGGAATCTGACACATGCGGTGTTAGTATCAGGCCGGCAAATGTTGTGGGTCACTTCAGTTGTGCAGTGCTGCTTGATGCTTGACATTGTTGTGACTGGCAGCTGATCAGCATTGCTGATGCCGCTGGGTCAGACACACATCATTGCACTTCTCCTGTTATCTCAGCATGTTGTGGAACTCTGGCAGTCGTGTGGCTCCCGCATGCAGAGCTCAGTGTAGGTGTCCCTGCTTGGTGCAGATCAGATCACAGATCCCCAGCAGACGCTGGCAGCTGCCTGGGACAAGGCACCGCCAGCCCAGAGCAAGTCAGCCTGCCAGCACCAGGGCAGCCTGTCTCGAGAGCACGCCCTCCACCAGCCTGCAGTGCTCGTGAAGTCAGACTCCGCGCCCATGCAGCAGGAGGCGTCAGCGGGCGTGCAGCCCTGTGGACAGCCCACATCATGTAGCACTGGAGCTGTAGCAGCAGGCAGGCCCTCTCCAGCAGGCACCCATGGCATAGCTTCCAAGCAGTCTGCTGGCCAGGGGGCAACTCCTGTGGGGCTCAGCGGGAGCAGGCTGCCATGCCTGGCTCCAGCAGACTCTGCCGTTGGGGGCCCCAGCCCTGCAAGCGGGAGCCGGCGCAGGCTGCCTCCCAGCCTGTGGGAGGGCACGCCCCATAAGGCGTCGCCCCCGGGCAGCGCTGACCTGGTTCTGCAGCAGCGCATGGCGGGGTTCTGCTCGCCGGCCAGGACCAGCGGCAGCAGTGGCAGCAGCAGCCGCGGCAGCCCACAGCAGTGCCTGCCCGCTGCAGCTGGGCCGCAGCCGACAGCCGCCCATGGGAGTGCCCCCGCTGAGGAGGCTTGGGCAGCCAGTGACCGGCCAGCAGTCAAGAGGCAGCGTCGCTTCTCTCCTCCTGCCTCCACAGCGTATGGCAGCGGCCCTGGCTCACCCTCTGCAAAGCCAGCACAGGCCAAGCAGCAGCACTCTGCAGAGCCTGACGGGAAGGAGAATGTGCCAGTGCTGGCAGAAACCCCTCAGGAAGCCCCGGAGGGCCAGCAAACCTCTGCAATGCTGCAGCGCCCAGTGGATGCAATTGCGGAGGCTGGCACGCCTGCGGCGGGGTCAGAGGCGCTGGCTGGCACAGTCATGGGGTGCCTGTCCAAGGCCACTGTGCAGCAGTGGGTGCAGCATGACCTGCAGGCCTTTGCGGAGCACGTGCGTGCCACTGGGGAGGCTGAGGTGGGCTTACGCATGTACAGGTTGCACAAAATACCCCTGTAGCTGCGCCCTGGGGTGATTATCAAGCTTGAGGTGGGCTTGTGGATGCAGGGCAGCGCTGTGTGACCTTGGCGCTGTGCCTGGGGCCTTCTGCAAGATCAACGTTCCCACTGCTCCTCTCCAGCAGAGCTGTTCATTTCAGATGTGGCTCAGCGCTTGCCTGCATGAGTCCCCTTCTCCAGACCAGCCTTGTGCATCGACACCGCACTGCAGGCTGACATGCTCTGCTGGGTGCTGAGCAGCTTTCTGCTGCACTGCAGTCTGAGGTCATCCTGCTGGCCCAGGCAGGACTGTTGGAATGCTTTGACATGGCAAGGTGGGCTTGCGCATTCTTCACCACTTGGTCCAGGAACTGCAGCATCGCAGAACTGCAGCAGTACACAGGCATCAGTGCGAGTCACTGGTATGCAGGCCACCAGTGGGCTCTGGCAGCAATGGCCCTGCAAGCTTCGCTGCGTGCACGCTTTGAAGCCTGTGGAAATTGGTGGTTTGGGTTTAGTATTATCACCTGCCCACTGCTGCAGGGAGGTGCTGCAAGCAGAGGGCAGCATGGACAACCTGGCCAGTCAGTGGGCCTGCGCCCTGCCCACAGGGCTGGCTGCCTTTGCACAGGCTGCCGGCATGGCTGCTCACAGCAGGCAGGGACCAGCTGTGGCAGAGCATCAGGTGGCACCCCTCCGTGGACACCTGCAGCAGCATGGCCTTCAGCCCACTCTTCAGGTCAACTGGCACACCTCTGCGTCGGTGCCTGCACACACTGTATGGCGCCTGAAGTCTGCGTATCGAGTGTCCTGTGCGCACATATGGTCACAGCTCTTCTATGCATCAACATGGTTGCACCCACATGTCTGCCTTCTGAATGAAAGTGAGGCCTGACCATACCTCTGTTGAGTACAGGGTCTGACACAGGCCTATCGGGATGGGGTTTGGGCTCAGGGACAACAAACAACACCGCAGCCCCCTGCTCAGACACGGCAAGGAGCACACACCAAAGGCGCAGCGAAGGATACATGCTGTGCAGACAGAAAGGCTTGTGCTGACCAGCCCGCCACAGGAAGCAACGTAGCAAATGCAGACACCCCAGCTTCATCTAACACAGAAGCTTGCGTCCTTGCCCTCGAGGATAATATCAATGGCTGGGAAGGCTATGAGGACTGGGCAGCCTGGGACCTCTAAACAGCCCGTATACTAATACATCAGACCCCACATGCTCATGCCCACCAAGATTTTGCCCAAAAGTGAATGGCATGACAGCAGCTTGCATTGTCGACAAGTTCATTTGAACTGTACTGTTTCAGTGAATTCAATCATATGTCAACACATGTCAGGGCCACTGGGCCTCCTGGGCATCCTCAATGATGTCTGCATGGTCTGTGAGGTGGCCAGAAAAGTCTGAGGATGACAAATCATCAGCCTCAAATGAGAGGCTCACATGCTCAGCCCCTGCTGCCGCAAAAACATTGGCATCACGGACTACCGCCTGCAGAAACACTTGGCAATCTTTCAGGCACACTCCAACTTTAAGGATCAGACTTTCGCCATCCTGCAAGCATGCAGAGGCGTGCCAACCTGCATGCTGTCAGAGACTGGCTTCTTGCTCTGCGCCTGAGGTATCAGGCCCTGCAGAGAGCAGTATGGGGTTGAATGAGGGCTGAAGACAATTGGCAGCTTGGGCATTAGGTGCTGTGCTGCACAGCTGCAGTCAGTGTCTGCCACCGGTTATAATACACACTAAATCCGTGCTTCTGACAAAGGAGCTGATGGCTGGGCTGCATGCATGTGCTGCATAAGAGACTGCTAATGCAGGGCAAAGTTGGCAGAAAGTGGTGCATGCCTGCTGCTTGAGCTCCTGCGCGACTTGATCCGGCGTCTTGCGCTGTATGCTGCCACCGCCCAGAGGGGCCAGGGTGGGCTTAGCCCCCAGCGGTGCCAGCTTGCTGGCTGGCCTGCATGACGCGGTCTCCTTTGCACATGAGGGATTGCCAGGACATCTAGGTGTGATGCCAAGTCATGGAGCCAAGCTGAAAGGTCAGCAGAACGCCATCGAGCTGGGGGGTTCAGGTCTCTATTTGCACAGCGTGAGGCTCGTGCATGCATCAGAAACATGCATCTGCACCTTCTACTGCTGGAGGGCCATTCATTACGTTGCGATGAGCAGCAACCAGCTTTACAGCAGTGCATATGGGCCACTGCCAGCAGCCCACCTCAGCAACCCAACTTCGGGCAGCGCCATCCGTCCGCCCCTGAGGCTGGAGGTGACCTCGTGTGACGTAGGTGCCAAGGGGCTGTCCAAGCTGTCCCTGCTGGGGCTGCACCAGATGGGACGCGCATGAGGATCATGTGCAGCAGAGCTGTACAGACATAAGATGCAGTTCTGCTCACGTGCTGCTGAGTGTTTATTGTGGGCGGCTCAAGACTCCACAAGCACACATGAGTGCAGAGGGGCTGTCCGGGCTGTCCCTGCTGGGGCTGCGTCAGACGAGATGCTCATGGGCATTGTGTGCAGTAGAGCTGGACAGACGAAAGAAGCAGTCGTGCCCAGGTGCTGCTGAGTGCTTATCGTGTGCAGCTCAGGATCACACAGGCAGACATGACAAAAGGAGCCGTCCATGCTGTCCCTGCTGGGGCGGCAGTACAGTCGGCAGGATAGGCGCCTTCAACAGTGGAACCTGTTGCAGCCCACTTGCTCATAAGGCTGGGGGCAATTTGACCCAGTCATTCACTGTCACCGCCGGGCAGTGTCATCAAGGTGCTGCAAGCAAGCAGCCTGCTGAGCACTGCTTGCTGCCGGTGGACTCACGTCATCAGAGGGCTCCAGACAGGGCGAGGGGCCGCTGTAGAGCGACCGCACCGCAGGAGAGCAAAGACCTGCCCCACCTGTCAGCATCGTAGTTGGTGGAGGAGTTGGCGCTGGGCTCTGGGCTCAGCAGCTGCCCCTGGTGTGAGAAGCTGCCTCGGTTGACAGGCTCTGGGATCTTTAGAGAAAGGTCCTTCTCCAGAGACGCCCCCTTGGGAGCATCTGTACCACCAGACAGGAGGACTGAGAGATGAGAGCAATGTGCAGTCGCTGCTTTCAGCAGGTCCCACACATGTCAAGTCGCAGAAGGACGCTGCGGCACAAGCTTGAGTCAGAGGGTAGCAATTCCCAGGCTGCTGCTGCTGCATGGCTGTAATGGTGGTCTTTGTGTGAGCCTCAGAAGGGGTCTGCGTTGACTTTGAAGAAGGCACTGCACATGGAAGGCAGCTGCAGTGTCTGCCACACGACACATTTGCCAATGCTGCTGCCCAGCCTGGCCAGAAGTCTGCTGCACCGAAGCCGACAGCTGCAGTCGGATCAGACAACAAGAAGGCCGCAGCGCAAGCACACCTGCCGCTGCAGCCCGATTGGCCAGGAGCGGGACGTTCACAGACAGTCCCATGTGCTCTGGGTGCACCAGGTTGTCGCTGGGGGATGCTCCTGGGGACAGCAGGTTGTTGCTGGACGCTGGCGACCCTGGCGACTGCAGGCCTGTTTGCCTGCCAGCACCCTCCACATCCTTCAAGCAGCGTGCCAAGCTGGCAGTGTGTCAGCTGAGGATGGGGCCTTCCTGGTGCTTGTGGTGTACCCTTTGGCCTTGGCGGCAAGCACAGTTAGCCATGAGCTGTGGCAACTCTGACCTCCTGCTTTCTCTGCCCATGCATGTGTGCTTGAGGTGCTCAAGTGACCGGCCTCTTGCCTGATACTTGCATTGGGCTGTACCTTCAGCAGCCTGGAGGACCGCCGCCCTAGGGCCCACCATCATGAGTTGAAAGCGTTGAGCAACACCTGCTTGACACACGATCTTTGCTACTTACGAACTATCGTTCTCAGCTGAGAACCAAGGGCTGAGGATCCAGAGACTTTCAGCAACATGCCCCCATCTCTTGTCATAACAGGTCTGTCATCTGGCTGGAGAACAAAACTTGGGGTTACCTGCTGCCCAGAAGGCCCTGCCAGCTTGCCATACGGTGGCCCTGCCTCAGCTCCCTCCTCCTCATACTCTATTTCGATGTCCTCACTGCACAGCGACCACACTCAGTCTCAATGTCCTCTCTGTACAATGACCACATACTCAATCTGAACGTCCTCTGCAGACCTCACGAGCAGCAGTGGCAACACCTGTGGCGCTGTCAGCATGTGCCAATCAGGTCACCCTCAGTGGCAAAGCCTATTTCTCTGAGGCAACAGTACAGATTGGGCCAGCGTGTGTGGCTGCCACATGAGCATGCACTCAGTACAATTGGCCACAACAGCACAAGCTGGGCCAGCTCCCAGCTCACAGCTGCCAAATAATGATGCACTGTGGGCAGACGGCTGCAGAAGTATTTGCTAAGCCAGATCCTGGCTGCCCAAGTAATAAGCGTACGCCAGGGCAAGCGGCGAAGGCCCCTCACCTGATGGCTGACCCCCCCGAGATTGTGGGGCGCAGCTCCCTTGCAGCCAGCTCAGCCCCTGTCAAGTGCTCCATAGGACGCCCCAGACCAGGTCCTAGGCCGCTTGCCTGGATCACAGCAGTCGTTCTGAGGAAAGGGCGCTTGCGAGTGTTGACCTGCCCAAAGCTGCAGGTCTGGGCAAATAACTGACATGCAGGAGTTGTGCTGCACTGCTGGCAGCTGTTTTGGGTGGAAGGCAACTGGATGTCTGACTGTTAGACAATGCTGCCAGCTTGCTGAGCCTTGACTATCTCAAATTGAACTCTGTACAGGCAGAACCTGGCCGATGTGTTGTGGCTGGCGCACATCTTTCTCTCAATGTCCCTTAAATTGAGGGCAGGTCGGGCGGCTCGAGATGCAGATAACGCTGACATTCATGCTGCCACACGCAGCTGACATGGCAGCTGCTCTGCAGCAGTCAGTCCCCAGTGCTGTGTCACAGGCCACCTGGCCCCCACCTTGGACGCTGCTGCAGGCGCGGGGTGTGCCTTTGCAGCGTCCTGGGCTTTGCTGTGGCCGGGCCCATGCAGCACAGCAGCTGCCGCGGCAGCCTGCTCCACTGTGTCTGGGGACACCGGCCTGCCTCCATGCTGCGCCTTGATGCTATCCCCGCTGTGCGGGGAGCCGTGCATGCCTGTGGCGGGTATGTTGACGATGTGCCCTGCAGGCAGACGGAGACACCAATAAGGTGAATGGAAACACCTTGACGCTGTCACCGCTGCTTGGTGAGCTGTGCATGCCCGTGGCAGGTATGTTGACGATGTGCCCTGTTGGCAGACAGCACCACCCTGCAGCTAGATGCACACCTTGATGCTGTATTCTGCTGCTTGGTGAACTTTGCATGCCTTCTGCTATGTTGAGAATATGCCCTACAGGCCGGCCATGAGACCCTTGCAGTAGAGGGGTACTGATTTACTATCAAGCCCTCTGCAGGCCGCAGCAGCGCAGCATGCTCGATACTGTTGCCAGACCGCGACATGTCCAAAGCGTTCCTCGCAGCAACTGAGACGCAGATGAGCCCACCATCGTGCAGCTGGTCGTACCTGCTGCGCACAATTTCAGGGGAGAGAGCTAGCCAATCTGTCACCTATCCTGATGAAGCAGGTGACCCCAGAAGCAACTCACCCCCAGGCTTGGCCGGCATCGCCCCGTTCTTCCGCGTCACCGCCCCGCTGCTGAACCTTGGGGAGGCTCTGCCGCCAGCCAGGTGGATGCGCAGCAATGACAGCAGCAGGGGCTCGTCGTGCTCACGTTCCAGCCCCTGCAGCACATGAGGGGCATCGGGCCGAGTGGATGTGCACTCAGCACTGGTGCAGTCATGCCCCGGCCCAGTGGTGCCATGCGACTGCCAGAGTGCATTTAAGTTGGATCTGACCCAGCACACAGCTCTCCATGTTTCAAGCAGGCACAATGCAGAGACATGGCAGTTGGTTTCACAGACTGGACATGAAATCACTTGGCGACAGCAGCCTTGCACACAGCAGCATGCAGGGCACTCACCAGCTCATTGCGCAGCTGCTCCCGAGACGGCATCTGCTTGCAGTCAACCTCCACATCATACACCTTCAGTTGCAGAAGTACAGATAGGCGTGGGGGCCGTGGTGCCGCAGTGCCTGGGCGGCACAGACATCAGGAGGGGGCTGGGCAAAGCCACTGAGAAGGCAGATGCACAGTGCAGTGCAGTAACGCAGTGGCCAGAGGAAGCTTGGGCAACCGTGCTCGTTGCACTGCAGAGTGGAACGTGCGCCTTGGGCAGCGAACAGCCCACAGACAGCCAGATAAACCAGCTCAAAGCAGCACCTGCATGCTCCATCTTGGACAGCATGTGCCAGAGGCTGCTTGGGCAAGCCTGCTCAGTTCAGTGGCCTTGCAGTGCAGTGGCCACCGGGAGCTGCTCGAGGTATGTGCAATGCTAGCATGTATTGAGTGCAGGAATACCTTGCCAGTCTGTGCCAGATGGCTCCAGGACAGAAACTCCTTCACCAGTCCGGCCAGCACAATGCCTGAAGCACAGCAACCAGACTCAGCGGGATTACATGCTTGCGTGCAGCATTGGAGGGCAGAGCAGGAAAGAGACCAGCCTTCGTTGTTGCTGAGAAGCTTGTCTTTGAATGGGTTGTGAATCTGCTGTGAGAAGCCTGCAAGTACACTGCTTAGTGCATGGCGCCATAGATAGACTCGTAGAAAGCAAAGCTTGCTGGTGCCCTGTACCTTTGCCAGAGGTTTTGACCTCCTCTTCATCGATGGCGGCAAAGACATGAGCTCGCAGCTGAGCCTGCACATGAATGCCCTTAAGAGTGCTGGAGGGCTTGCCAAGCGTCCAAGCTCAACACTTGGGGTACCTTCAGCTGCGCAAGCACGCCACGCCGCTCCAGAGTCCTGGTGACTACCTGCAGCACACATCCTGTTGAGCACTGCTCCTAGTTTGCAGACGTTGGGCGGCCCTGCAGCTTACCTCTTTGATCTCATCCATGCTCCTGAGAGGGTCAGATCAGGAAGGCTTTGAGACTTTCGAAGCTCTCTGACTCGAACGGCAGTCAAAGTCAAAGTCAAGTCTGCCTCTCGACTACTGCCTGCTTCGCTGATGCTCGCCCAGAGAGCCGGATCTGAGAGATCAGGCCCGCTGAAGCTTCTCCGCTGCAGCACCTACTCCAGATTCAAGGCACTCTGCAGCTTGAGCATCAAGCCATCGCAGACACTGCTGCTGCTGGTCAACTCCAAGGCAAAGCCAGAGGGAAACCTCATAGAGATGCCTATGCTCATATTGTGTGATCTGACAGCGCTGTGCACATCCACAAAGGCATGAGTCTTGGACAGGCGCCAGGGACTAGCTGAGGAGCTTCCTGCATCATGGATCAGCTGGCACAGTCTTCAATGCCACTGACTTGCAATGCTGGACAAGCAAGCCTGGAAGGCCCTCAGCACTCTGTGTCTGCAAAGGCACAGCAGGTGCAGTCCTCTGTGCGCTTTCACGCGCACAAAGCAGTAGAGCTGTATACGGCACAGTGACATCTGCCAAGTGTCAGAGTTGCTTTACACTCTGCTACACAATCTTGCAATGTCAGCTTCTGTGACAGCCTGCAGGACGAGTATCTGTGTTTACCTGGCTTACCACTGCCCCACCATGCCAGGTGCAGGGCCCACAGGATCGGCAGCAGTTGCAATTCAGGGTGTCACGGCAGCAGCCGTTCAGCCAGGTGCACCAGCTGCTCCCTAAGGGGCAGCCCACTGCCTGGCCAGAGCTGCCCTGCCAGCAGCAGGTGCAGTGCGGCTGGAGCCAGCTGCCAGCAGAGTGGCAGCTGCAGGGCAGTCAGGGCGGGTGAGGGCCTGTCACAGACGCTCTCTGTCTTAGCACTGCTGCGCTGCAACCGTCAATGCTGGCGGCCAGAGGCAGCAGGAACTCCAGTGCTGACCTTGCTGGCTACAGGCTGCTGCCTGCCAGAACACACCTCCTGGTGGCCAGCTCATGCAGCTGCCGGTGCTACAGAGAACGGAAACTGCCTGCAACAAATCAAGCAGTCTGTAAGCCTTACGTCCTGAGCTGACTGCTACAAGCCTCGCTGGGTTACTGCAGGGGTGCAGCCTCAGAAAACAGTCCCACCTCCCATGCTGTGGGGCCGGCCCCCGGCTCTGCTGCAGCAGTGGCTGCTAACAGCAGCCGCCCCTGTGGGAGCAGCGTGGACATGACCATGAGCCTCAGATCCAGCTTCCACGATCAGGCGCCCACAGCAAAGCGCCTGCGGGCCTCCGCCTGGCAGCAGGAGGCAGGGCCGGCAGAGAGTCATCTTCAGCAGGACAGGCCGGTCAGAGCCCGAGCTTGAAGCTGCAACCTTCCATTTGCAAAGCTATGAAGCGCTGCACAAGACACCTCTTTGTGCCTTGCACTACGTGACAACGATAGGTGCTGTTTGCTGGTGGCCATCAAGCCGGGAGTTATACCTGCCAAGTTTCTGCCAGCAGCAAGCTGAGCCAACACCATGAGAAGTTGCAGCTGCTCTCTGTGTGCCCCACAGGCACCAAGCAGCCTCGTAAGGAGCCAGGCAGCTGCAGCCAGCGCAGTCAGCAACCCCTACCTGTTGTCAGCCAGCCAAATCCTGCCAGTGACCCAGCCTCAGGGCACCTCTGAAGGCGCGCCAGCCTCCAGTGCAAGCTTGCAGCAGTTCCCTGGCAGCAATCCAGGCGCCTCCCTGCAGATGGGTGCGGCGGCTACCAGCGTCCTGGCCCTTGGGACAGCTCCAGGCGCCGACGGAGCAGCGGGAGTGGTGGCTCCCTTTGCTGCAGGCGCCGAGCAGGAGGGCGTCGAGGTCATGCCACTGACGCCTGTGACGGGGCACATGGTCAGGTGCGCTGGGTCTGTGGCTGCTGCTTGTGAGTCGCTGAACATGCTCACTGCAGGTCCGGTGGTGCGCAGATGTGGGGGCACTGCATATCAGGTCAGGGGGGAGCGTGTGCCCAGTCCCTGCACAGCTTTACATCCCCTGACTGCTGGCTGCCGTCAGGCAAAGCAATGTGCTGACCTGGAGCTGTTAGTGCATGGCCGCCTGCCCAACTGTGGCAATGGACTTGCAGGAAGTGTGGTGACCTGGGATTTCTGGGGTCGGTGGTGGTGATGGGGCGGCCGCATTTGGCCATTCTGTACTGCAGTGACGGCTCAGAACCACCGGTGAGCAGCAGCCTGGGTTGTATGCAGCTTTCATCCACAAGGCTCATTAATGCCAGCAGTGAAGCGTCTGGCCATCTCTATGTTGCCAGCCACTGCCTGTCACCACGTTTTGTGATCTCTTGCCTTCGAAGTGGGTGAAGCACCTCTGCTCACACACATTTGGCAACTGGCGTGGGCCAATTGTGCCTAACCCACCTTTGAGGGGCCCTGCAGCTTGCCTGCCATGTGCAGGCCCATGCCTGCCGGCAGGGGGCGGCCCTGTCAGGCCAGGTGATGACAGCGTGCAATGGGCTGATGCATGGCTTCCTCATGATGGGGAACCACAGCCTGAACGCCATGATCATTGACCCCAGCGCAATTGTGCCAGCTCAGGTGAGGCTGTGGTGAGGTGCTGGCATATGCAGAGGACGGCTGCATGTCTGCCCATCTTGCTGGAGAGTCAAGCCTTCATTCCTGACACAGCATAGCTTTGTCCTGGACAGTTTGCGCCACACGTATACTGCTTGCTTGATATGTGGCAGTCTAACAGCAAGCGCAGGCGTGCCATCTGTACCACGCTGCAGCTTGCGCATGAGCAGGTGGCAGGGCAGACTGTGCCACAGCCCAAGGCCGACCCTCTGCAGGAGGACCAGCAGCTGCTGCACGGCTATGGCAGCTATGCCTCAGCAGACTGGACGCAGACGAGCCTCCAGCCGGCCTCAGAGTTGCCCTCTGATGCCCCCTGGGAGCAGCAGCGCTTGAGGGTGAGGCAGGTGCATCTCACTGTCCCGTAACTCAGGGTGTGCGCCGACCTGCCCAGCAGTTATGCTCCATGGACCTTAATCCGCAGTGAAAAGCTGCAAGAGGCTGTGCTGTCGCAGGCTTGTGCCAGCGTGCTTGGATGCACATCCTGAAGGGGTTCCTTCACAGCAAGCAGCACAGGCAGGCTGACTTATGAGGCTGCCGCCAGCTCGACTGCGCTGCCGTCCTGCATGCTGGGTGGCACAGCGCAATCTGCCTGTCTGCCTGCAGGGTGGGCACCGCTCAGCTGTCTGGCAGCGACAATCAGGCTCCTTGGGCAGCTGCAGTGCTGACGATGAAGGCGGGGAGGCTTCAGGGCAAGAGCCAGCTTCTGAGGTTGCAGCCCAGAGGCAGCTCAACAGTTTGCCAGGCCTGGCAGGTGCTGAGTACCCCCTGGTCCCCATGCACCAGACCGCAGGGGCCGCTGCGGCAGACAGCGGCACACAGTCTCCTGCAGACGGTGAGCAATTGTGCATGTGACTCATGTGGGATGATGCTCGAATCATGTGACTTCTGCCACAGCCCATGCCACAACCCATGCCACAGCCCATGACCGGTTCGAGTGTCAAGCAGAAGTGACAGTGCTATCGACATGAAGCTGTCAGACTGGTGGCATGAGCAGCCCTCCCACACTCTAATGCCTGCACTGCCCCCTGCAGGCCAGCCGCTCTGCAGCAGCGCGGCTCAGAGGTCTGGGGACTGGAGTCGCCACTTGCAGCAGTCTGACTTGCCTGACGATGGCTACACGTGAGTGCTGATCTGCTGAACAGTATGCGGCTTCTGTGAGGTGTCATGTAGACCAAGCCAACTAGGCTATGCAAGGCTCCTGGCGAGACTGAGCCTCTTAGCTTGTGTGCTGCTGCAGCTGCAGCGTGTCAGTGACCCTTTTGACCTGCCTGATTGTGGCCAAGTGCCAGTGTGCAGGTGGCGGAAATACGGGGAGAAGTGCCTGGTGGGCAGTTGTGCTCCACGTCTTTACTTCAAATGCAGCCACAAGGCTTGTCAGGCCAAGAAGCACGTTCAGGTAGGATCGATCGTAATGCAAAACTCTACATGTTACGCAGGTCTTATTCCTGCTCCTGTCAACCAGCCTGTTTGACCAACCTTGAAATGCTGCTTGGCAGGTGCTGCTGGCAGACACAGCCTCTGTTGCAGTCCGCTATACTGGAACACACAACCATTATCCTGTGGGAGAGACAGCGCCACTCCTGAAGTGATGAGCTATTCAGCTCTCTTGGGACCAAACTCTGCTTCCTTTGTGTTACGATTAGCATGCTATGCCACTCTTTTTGTGAACCCAGCAAATTGTCAACACTGCTTTGGGCTTTTGTGTCGGCAGGACTGCCAATGTGAACAGAGATACTGTTCAAATTAGGGCTGCAACATGGCAATGCTAAGCTTGCATCATCAGAGATGCTTAAGCAAGCTTTTCAAGGGGTTTATTGTGACAACTTCCCTGTAAGTCATGTAGACCAAGCCTGGTATCAAGCCAAGTCTGAGAGAACAGGCCTCAAGGGGCTTGCCCTGGTGGGCCATGAGAGAGCTCTTGATGAGGGATCAAAGCACCGACACATGGGACACACAGGATACAACAAAATAAGCCAGCGCACTTGGCAAAAGCTCATGATTCTGCTCCAGGCACCCAGGCAGATTGTTGCCAGCAGCTGAGGCCCTGGCAGACTGTGTCCTTTGTGTATTTGTGTCTCACTGAGATTAGAGATGTCTTGTGGGAGGTGGCACATGGAGGGCCTCACGCCAGCTGCTTCAGGTTGATACTTTCAAGTGGAGTTCAAGTGTAGTGGAACTTTGTTGTGCAATGGCAAGCCAGAAGTAGTTGATTGGCCGAGAGAAAAGGGTTACGCGGACATGCAGTTGTAGACCAAGAGTGCCCATGTGAGCCCAGATTGAAAGTCTGCCAGTGGCAAACCAGCCGCCAGCCTACCAAACCACACCTTTCCTGCCTTTGGCAAGCCCCATCGCCAAAACTGCATCAACCAAGACTTTGACTTGCTGGGTGACCTCTTCAAACTGGGGTGGCCTGCAACCCCCCCTGCAGCTGAGGCTTGAATTTTCCTGCAAGGCAAAGTGCACTGCTGCCACCTAACAGTATTATCAGGCCAGAAACCAGCGACAACTACATGGCCCTTCATTGACTACTTAGGTGGAGCTGCAGCTGCCAAGGTAGCAAGGCTCAGAGCATAATGCGCTCCAGGCCTTGGAGGGCGTGAACTTCGAAGCTCTCCTCTCATCCTTAAGTCTGTGTTCCCCCACCTCCTTGCCTTACATGTCGTAAGGCTGTATTACCTCACTCATGGCTTCCACAGCTGCTCCGAGCTGCATACCAGGGGTTGGCGACTGTCACCAGTTCATCGCCTGGCAGTTGGCACTAAGTGAGACAGGTGAGAGTTGCCAGCCCTTCTCGACATAGGAAACGATGGAGTTCCTGTGATTGATCTGATTGCAGCAAAAGTATGGCACAACCCAGGAACCAAGTCAGCAGGTTCAGGCCTATGAAAATGGCGCCTGGCCCACAGAGTTGCTGATACTGGCGCAAGTGGCAACATCTAAATTTGATTCAGAGAGAGATTGAACGTTGCTTGCAGTGGCCATGCCGGTCAACGCCTTGACCTCCTAAGTTGCGCCTTGGCCTTCCAGCGTCAGTGGATCTCAGCCCTGACAGCAGCCCGCCTGAGAGGCTCTCATCATGTCTTTCCGAGAGCTTCGAAGTAAGCCTGCTGTCATGAAACTGCTGGCAATCCTCTGTTTGACACCTGTCTGCCAGCAATAATACCACAAGATACATGATCCTGTCTGCAGATTTCACGGAGGTCATGCGCAGCCTTGGCTACCCAAGGCCCATAGCCATGGAGAGCTTTAGGGCACCCAATTTTGAGCTGGTGGCCGATTGCTTGTACTGGCTATTCCAGAGGTGCGCAGCATGCTCCTTTCCTTGTCCAAATGGTCACAGAAGGCTTGGGGGCATGTTGGGAATATGTTGTCTGGCAGCGGGGTCAAGTCTGGCCTTTGCACTGCTTTGCAGGCTGCTCCTTGCACGTTGCTGTTGACCAGAAGCATGTGTCAAGGCAGTCACATTTCTGTCAAATGTCTGGACAACTACACAGGCCCAACACTCCCATACTCCAGCAGCATACCATGTTCCACTGAAGCTGTGTCGACCATCTATCAGATAGCTCTATTGGCTGGGCCTCGGCAGTACTGGCTGCCTCAGGCACGTCTGGTTGCACAGCATGGTCCGTATCGAGGCTCAGCCTGAGAGGAGTGTCACAAATTCCTGGATGCATCACTGCCGCAGGTACGACCCTGGAGCGGATGTAGTGGATGACATCAGCACCGAAAGCGACCGCGTGCTCTTTCTGCAGAGCATTGCGCAGAGCTTGCTGGTCAAGGCGCGCATGAAGCTCAACATCAAGCGCCTGTACCAGGCAGATGGGGCCGCAGTCCGGGAGTTACTCAAGCTGGCCAGCCTGCTACATCGTGCCATGTCCGTCCCAGTAGAAGATGTTGAGGTGCGGCTTGTGAGGTGTCACATATGCACCAGTGGTCGCCATTGATGAGCATGGCGCTGCGCAGCAGAGGCACACTGTGTTAGCTATAGACAGCTGCTCAAGTAGGCCAGCCTGCTGCAGAGAGGCAACATTCAGAATTGTGCAGGCCAGCCAGCCTGGCCGTATACATCAGCTCCACGTGAGGGCCAGCAGTGGGTGGCCAACCTTATCTGCAGAGGGCATGCCGCGAAGGCCCCTGAATGTGTCTGCAGCACAACTTAGGTCAGGGCTGAGCACAGCTGCCGCTTGCAGGAGGCGGGCGCCGACACAGCTGCCGTCAAGCGCAGTCTGCAGGATGTGGACGCCAAAGCAGCACGCCAGCTGACGGGGGAGCTCACGCGCGCGGGCGCAGCCGTGTATGACGCTCTGCAGCATGAGCGTGAGCTCCGGGAGGTGCGCCAGAGGTGGGTGCCCCGAGCAGGCAGTCGCCTGTGCCAGGTGTGTTGTATGTGAGGGGTAGCTGGACCTAGCCGTGACACACAGCAGATAGCTGCCATGGTGTTTGTCAGGAATAGACCTGCACATCAGCCCTGCTGACGCTTGTGAAAGGTGCGCCTTCTGAAATGATACCAGGATTCCTACCGCTGCATGCATACGTGAGCCTGCAGCATTGCCAGAAGCATCCAGGAGCACAGGGCAGCGCTTCTTACCCAGCTGTCCTGCTGAACGCTTGCTGTGATGAACACAGCCAGGTGTGCGCACATGGTCAGGCCATGCCTTTACCACCAAGACCCCCACTGCCGCAGATCCTGGTCCAGCGAGTGAAGCTGTGCCTGTGCATGCACAGTCCTTTACCACTCACAGATTGCTCACCCAGTGCCTAAGCAGCAGACCACAGCTCGCTGACTTGTTGCTTTGCCGGCAGGGCTATGGGGCACAACATGGACGGGGAGACCATTGAGAGGACAGTGCGGGAGGCCATAGCCGCGGTCAACGACAATGCAGCCTCTGTGGATCGCCTCAGCAGCGAGCTGGACGAACATGCCAGGTGCGCTTACAGGCTGGACCAGTGGAGGCCTTAATCTGAGGTGGGGCGTGCTGCATCATGGCTTTACCTTGGCCTCCCAGCAGACAGTCCCAAAAAGCAGCAGCAGCAGCGTGCAGGCAGCGGGTGGCATGGCTGTCAGCAGCAGTCGGCAGGCCCCACATCAGAGCTGGGATTCGCTTGGGCTGCACATGTCCATGCGGCTGCAGGAGTCGGTACCAGCACTGCCTCAGAGACCTGTGTGGGTAGTGGGTCAAAGCGGGTCAAAGCGTGCATGGACATGTGCAGCCCAATCACACAGCTCTCTGAGGCAGTGCTGGTGCCAACTCTTGTGGCCGCAGCAGCAGCCATGCAGCTGATAGCAATCTGCAGCCCTGTGTGTCTGCAGCCCTCTCAACCCAGCCAGCAGGGGGCCTGTCCCAAGGGGCGTCGGTCGCCCTCTGGGCCCTGTCTCACCCAGCGCTGGTGTCATGCGAGTTGCTGTCCCTTTATTTGTGCAGCCAGAGCAATCACACACGATTAAGTCAGTCATGGAGATCATGCCATCCTGGTTGGTGTCAGCCTCCTGCACCCCAGCATGCAGCTTCTGCATCGCCTTTCTTTGTCTGCAGGGGGGAACAGAGGCAGTGGTGCTGGCTGCCTGGTGCTGACCCCACGCAACATTCTGCAAAGCACCTTCCTCGCACATGCAGGCCAAGGCAGGCAGCAGTAGGGGAGAGCTAAAACACCCTGAGTTGCAGCCGAGCATGCCAACTGCAGCGCTCGTTCAACGCCGGTCCAAGGCTGGCTGCAGTCAAAACTGCTGCAGGGGGCTCCAGAGGCAATTGGCCACTGCCTGGACAGAGCATGCACTCTCATCCGGGATGTGCAGATGTTGCCAGATCTGTCTCGGGGCGCCTGCAGGGGTCTGCAGGCCAAGCTGGACAAGCGCCGGTCAGAGCTGGAGCGCGCCGAGCGGCGGCTGAGCACCCTGACAGCGGTGCGCCCTGCCTACATGGACGAGTATGAGCGCCTGCAGGGGGAGCTGCAGGACTTGTTCACCCTCTACCTGCAGCGCTTCCGGTGAGTCTGGGTCGAAGCTGCTGGTCTGGTCCCTCAGCATGTGCACCTGCTTTCACAGGCGGGTCAACTGCTTCTGGAATGCAAGCTTTTGTTTACCAATCTTGGTGCAGCAGTCCCACTGCGCACTGATGTCGGGCAGCAACCCCCACTGTGCTCTAACTTGGTGCATCTGCCCTATAGTGTGCCAGGCTGAGCTGCTGGATGCTGTTCATGTTCAAGCATTGTTCTTTGTCAATGCTGCAGGAATCTGGAGTTCCTGGAGGGACAGCTGGAGGCGCACCACTCAGCGCAGCGTAGCAAAATGGACGCGGCTGATCGGTAGGGCGTGTTGTCAGTCAAGTCTTGCCTGCAATAAGCGTGACTCTGGTGTGCCAAGCTTGGCTGTGTATGCAGGCCAGCTTTGATGCTTCAGTCTGCCTGTTTTGGGCTGCTTTTGATGGAGAGGCCCATTCTGTGCCTGACCCCGTGGCCCCTACCATGCTGCGTGCTTGGCAGAGTTCATTGCTGCCGCTATGCAGGGTCACAGACTGCAATGATGAGCTGTGCTGTGCTGCCATGCTCAGTGCCACAAGGAGCACCAAATGGACCCTGCTGCCCTGCAGGGGCCATCCAGAAGGTGCAGCAGTGCCTGCACGAGCACAGTCTGGATGTTCTTGGGGGTGAGGCAGAGGTGGATGCAACAGCACCTCCAGCCGCTGACAGAGATAACTAAGCGCTGAAAGCAGCTCAGCAGGATCCCGGGAGCACGAGTTGTCAGTCAGGCCCTGCTGTCCTGCAGGACTCTGAAGAAGATGCAGCGGCGGCTTCAAGAGGACGAGCTGCGCGTCCTCAGAGGGGAAGCAGAGGTGGATGAGGCTCACGTGGACGACGACTCGGCAGTCTCAGAGGATGCGCCTTCAGACACAGGGCAGGGTGCCCAGACGGCGCCTGCCGGGTTTGTGACGGCTGGACGCGGGCCCTCGTTTGGGGGCGGTGGGGAAGCGCGCACCACCACCAGAGGTGAACGAGGGGGCTCTTGCTGGCGGCTGGGTTTGAGGGAGGTGGGCTGGGGTTCCCTACCTTGGGGGTGGGGCCGTTTCGGGTAGCACCAACGAAGGTACACAAGGGTGAGGGTGCTGCATGCTGACTTTGAGGAGCGTCGGGGTCCTCTTCTGGAGGCCAGGGGAAGTCGTGCACGCTTACCAGCAAGGGGCATGGCTTGCTCATTCTTAAAAATGAGGCCACTTTCAGGAGCGCTCTGCCGCCACGCAGTCTCACTAGAGGTGGCGCGCTGCCGCTGTGGGCTGAAGAGAGGCTGCCAGGTGTTGACGCCTTGCCCGCAGGGTACCCAGTGGTGGAGCCCCCTGCTCGCTGGACCTCACAGGCTCCAAAAGAACTGTCCACTCATGGGCTGCAGACAGGCCCTGCCCATGCAAAGGCCATCCTGGCATGATGTGAGAGCCCCTCATGCCTCGGAGCCCTGCCCACTTCACATGCTCTGACCAAAACCAAGGTCAGAGCTTGGTGGAGACTGCCAGAAATCTACTGGCACCTGCTGCCTGCAGGTGGCCAGGTGCTGGGCACGCTGACAGGAGCTGGCTCTGACCTCTCCGGAGACAGCATTGTGGATGACACAGGCAGCGAGAGCACTCACATCAGCATCAACGATGGCGGCCCCTCCGACGCAGAGCTGTTCAAGGAGGATGATGGTGCAACAGACCTCACAGATGGCGAGGAACTGGACAATGTGCTTGAGAGTGATGACAATGACTTCTGACAATGGTTTGTGCACGCCTGCCTCTGCCGTAATGCTGTGGCCGGGTTCTGACATGTATCATGTTATGGCCATGCTGCGCACTGACTTGATGGGGTCTTTGACAGGACCTCGCAATTGTTACACAAGAAGGTCCTTCACATCAAGCTTGCAGGCTGTCAGCAAGGCTAAGGTGGGCGTCAGAAAGATCAGATGTCAGCAATGGTCACTTCCACCTCAACTCCAGGCTCAATACTGCATTGCAGACGAGCAGGGAGTCAGCACAAGAGCACTGGGACGCCAACAAGAGCTGTGAGCGCAGGCTCAATGCTGGTGTCCCTTGCTGCCAGGATGTGAGCACCGGAGACTTTGAACATGTGGACGGGTCAACAGCAAGGCCCCCACCTGATGGAAGTAATCTGCTTCACGACCTCAGCAGGGGAGTGCAGGTCGATCAGGCGCTTGTGGATGCGCATCTCAAACCTGCAGGGCACAGTGTATGCCTGACAGGGGGCAAAACGGAGCGCAAACACAAGCAGCAGGCAGCACATGCAGGTCCCTGCTCTAACGGCAGGTTCTGGGCCCGCAATGCTTGCTTGTGCCTCTGTCTTATGCCTTGCAGAGACGTGCACAGCCGAGCAGCTTCCGCAAAAGCAGGAGGCCACTACAGCAGCTGCAGCATGCCCACAGCAGCATGGCAGGCACTCAAAGAAGCTGCCAGCAGGTGCGGGGCACTCACCTGTCCCAGGTGTTGGTTCCCTCACCGCAAGGGGACTTGCGGGTGGTGATGTGCAGCACCTTGGTGGGCATGCGCACAGGGCCCTTCACCTTGAGGCGCTTGTCCTTGGCACCCTTGATCAGGTCAGCGCACACTGCAGGCAGGGGAGGAACCGTCTGCGCCAGTTGAATGGCCTGAGGTGAGGCAACCCGCCTGCCAGGGCTGCATGACAGGAGGACGCCTCACAGGCTGCAGTGAGCAAGTCAACGCACCCTTCAGGTAGGGATCAAATTTGGTTTTGACCAACTGGGGCTAGGCAGGAGAACCACCAGGGCTGCATGACAAGCGTACGCCCCAACAGCTGCAAGCGGCAACCCCGCACATATAGCCGGCAGGAGGGAGGCATAAGAGAGAGAGGGTGCAGTTTGATACAGATCTTCTTACTGACATGGTTCTGTGCAACAGAAACCCGTGGAGCCTGTTGCATGCGCCGCCTGCACTGTGCCTTGAGCAGCAGAAGCAGTCCCTTATATGGCTTGGGAGGGTAGAAGCTTGCTGTGCGTGCTGATGAAGCCCAGTGCGCATGCTGTCTGGCGCCTAGGCAGCAACACAGGCAGGCTGCGGCCTGCTGTGCGCAACTGAACCCAGACTGTGAGAAGAGATGCGTGCACAACAATCCTGGTGACGAGAGTGCCTGACTCCTTCACTGCTGCTCCCAAGTGCGGCCAGTGCATGCCTCACCCTTCTCCAGGTTCTTCACATTGCGGGCTGTCAGTGTGATGCGGATCCTGTGGATCGCGGCTCCCTCCTCCTCCAGGCCAGGCTTGCTCGCGGCAGCCATTGATGGCTTCATGGTTGCCATCCTGCAGACAGCAAGTTCCTACTTCACCGCTGCTTTCTGCTGAGCCAGCTGTGTCTTGCTCAACTTGAGGTAGGGGTAAGGCGCACCTGCTGTTATCCCCGAGTCAGCACGCAGGAACCTCCTGCGCCTGCGCAAACTGAGGGATCTGCGACAATATGGAATTTTACGTCTTTCTGAATGCTTGACCTACAGCGGCTGACCTAAAGCTAGTTGTGCGTCACTCATGTTACAAGTCCAACCTGACGAGAAATGCAGTTTCACAAGCAGCAGCAGCGTGGAAGCAGGAAACGAGCTGTTCAAAGGTGGAGCTTTGCACCAGGTCTTGGGCGGCCAGGACTTGGTGCAGCATGGCACCGCAACGGACAATGACCAGTCAGCATAAACAAGAGGGAGCAGACTACAGACCAAAACTGATGTCCAAATGACATGACTGATGTTCTTGAGGGTGTGTGCAGGGCTGCTGCTGAGCTGCCTTGGAGCGGAGCTCAAGGGAGAGTTCAGGCTAATGTCTCGGGTTTTGCAGTGCTAGAGTGACTGTCACAGTGCTCTCACGGGGGGTTCATTCTGTTGCGCTCGAAGTTGGTGGTCGAGGGAAGCGTGGGCCTGCTGGTTGGAAGCCTGGGTGCTGCTCATCTCCTGGATGCAGTCTGTGGGGCTACAGACTGCTGACCTACAGGCAGGTAGGCCACACTGCTGATGCAGCTTCACAATCATGCTGATATGTCACAAGCCAGCTACAGGTGTGAGAGCCCCTCTGCAAACAGTGGTGGTCAAATGCTGCCAGGCAGAGCACCGCAAGCCTGAGCACTAGATGCTGCTCCACATACATGAGCCCATTGCAGCACGTCATCAAGCAACAGCTAGCAGGCAGTGCAGGCTTGCCTGTGAAGATCTCTCCATAGGTGGTAAGGTCGCCTGTGATGTTGTTGACCAGGGGATTGCCTGTGCGGGTGCTCTTCCAGTAGATGCGTTCCAGCCCAGGCAGCGTGGAGGTGCGGTAGTTCTCAATCAGGGACGCAGCCAAGCTTGTGTCATCATTGCAGCCGGCCTACAGCATGGAAAGCGGCAGTGTTGAGGCAACTCTGAGCTGTCAGTGGCGCAGCCTGCCCATGGTACAGGCAGCAGAGTAACGGGAGGCCAGGGTGACTCCAGCTTAGCTCCTGTCAGTGCTGTAGCCGGTCTGCAGCAGAGGCAGCAGCTGTCATGTGAGTGTGGGAGGGGCTAGGCCGGCAGGCACCCTGCTCAGGGCCGCTCTGGACAAAGAGTCCCAGTAAAAGAACAGCCTTGCTCTTGTCACTGTTGCAGTCAGCCTGCACCACAGGCAGTGGGAGTCGCATGAGTTGGCTTGGCTGTGGCAGGCAGGGCAGTCCCTCATCTTGCAGCCCACCTGCAGCATCTGAAAGGCAACGTGATGGTGAACACGACTTGGCGCAGTAGGCGGCGCAGCCTTGCCAGAGTGGATGTGAAGCAGCCCACAGGGAGCACCCTCAGCCCTGAACCCTAGTAGGCTGCAGCAGATTGCAAACAGAGCATGCTCAGCCCCCGTCGGGGTCTTGGTCAGTGCTGCGTCTGCCTCAGTGCTGCGCGTGGCCCCTGCCCTTTACATTTGAGATCGCGGGTGAAGCTTACCTCTGTGATCCAGATGGGCTTCCCAGGGAATGCTGCATTGACGGAGGTCACCAGGCTGGTCACCTGGTCCCACTCACACCTGCAGCACAGGGGCATCATCAGGGTGCAGGCGCCAGCAGACTGCCCCTGCTCTGGCTCAGGAGCACAACATGCGCGTTTGCAGGCAACTTGCTGCATCAAGGGCTTGGCAGCTGACAACTGCTGGGGTATATGCAAACCAGCTACACACTCCACTGTGCTCCATCAAGGCATGCGGCTCTTGCCAAGGTGTGCAGGAGACGCGTTCAGCTGTACCACATACAGACTGGACAGCCCCTGAGGTAGCTCACTGGTAGATGTGAACGTTCATGACGTCGACCGCATCTGCACAGCCAGCATCCATGAATTGCTGCAGGAAGGTGATGTGGTTGGTGGTGCAGAAGGGCGCGAAGAAGCTGCCATCGGGGGCGGCCACACAATAGGCCACTCCAGGGGACACGGTTGTCACAGCTGAGCGGTCAGGCAGGTTGGTCAGCAGCTGCAGGGTAGGAAGCCAAAGTTTGGTGGCTGCAAAACAGGTGTGACGCAGGCGAGGGACAGGGCTGTTGACGCTGAGGGGTTGTGGCTTGCAGACCAGCTGCAGGACTGGAAACAGGCAGGCGGACATGCATCTAGGTGCTGCACAGGCCTTCCTGTCAGTTTACCCGGTAACCCATCTTGTTTTCACAGTGACTTCTTTGAAGTACCAGGGCACCTGCAGATAGGGTGCACAGGCGTCTGCGCCGTTGCTGAAGACATCTGAGTCCCCCAGCACGTAGGCGGCTATGTTGGGCTCATTGAAGATCTGCAGAGCACTGGTTGTGCGTTAGTGGACTGCATCGCTGCATGCAAGCTGAGAGCTTGACAGACGCCAAAAAGCTGCATCAACTATACAAAGGGGACAATTGCAGGGCCCAGTATATGGGCAACAGGCATGAGCAGCTCTGCACCTGCAGCTCCGTCACTGCCGACCAGTCAATGGGCCCAATGTTGTTCTGCAGGGCAGTAGGGCTCCAGTTGTGAAAACGCAGGGGCACACTCATAGGCTTACACATTGGGTCGCTCCAGTTGCCGCAACTGGCCGGCAGAGCTGCAAAGCTACATACAGCCGGCAGAGCAGGCCGCACTCCAGCAGTGCACCATGCAGGAGTTGTGGTGCACAGCCACAGCACCCACCCGCTGGCGAATGACATACAGGTACTCCTGACCAGGGATGTCGGGGCACAAGGGCACTACATTCCAGTTCTGGTCTGCAGCCAGAACAGGACAGGACAGCATCGGCATAGACAGTTCTGACCAGGGAAATGGGGACAAGGGCACGGCGTTCCAGTCTGGTCTGCAGCCAGGCCAGGACAGCATCGGCAGGCAGTGCACTTCCTTTCTGGTCTGCAGCCAGGCTGCAACAGCATCGCCAGACGATGCACTTGGTGTCTGGTCTGCAGCCAGGCCAGGACAGCATTGGCAGGCAGTGCACTTGTGCAGGGCAGGCAGCTGCGCCAGTTGCTCTCAGCTGCCGCATGCATGTGAATACAGGCCACACTACTTTGTCAGCAGAGCCCAGCAATGAGCATGGCACGGCAGAAAGCGGCAGCAGGGAACACTGTGCAGGCCAGGCATTCCAGCAAGGTGCAGGCAGAGTGCACCAGGTGCCCCACTGTCAGAAGGCTTCTGTCTGCGGTCAAGGTGGGGTCAAGCTTTCTGTGTGTTTCATGCCTTGCATGGCTTCCAATGAAGCAGCAAGCTGTCAGGCAGCAAGCAGTGGGGCTCACAGCAATAGGAGTTGAGGGTGATCATGTCTGTGCAGTCGTACTCTGAGCCGTAGGGCCCTGGACCCTCCATGGAGGCACACATCTTTATGGTGGCTGGAACCTCCTGCACAAGGGCAGGGAGACTGAATCGACGCACAGCTGGCAGTCAATAGTGCATGTGTGTGCATGGCTACCAACAAAGTGAACAGCTGCAAGGTGTGGCAGGCTGCCGCCACAAGCACAGGGGCCAGACCCCCCAACAGACCGAAGCACGGACGTGCAGCGCCAGTGATGTCAGCACGTAGTGCGCAAGCATCACTAAACTGCCCTGTTGCTGTAGCAACAGCATTAGACACCCCCTTTGCCCACCACTGCCTCTATTGCAGCTGTTGGCGCAGGTGTCATGGCTGCAGCTGTGCTGCTCTGTGCCATTGGCATGGCCACAGCTGACGAGGTCGGGGCTGCAGTCTGGGATGCTGCAGTGGCTGAGCTAGGCGGGCTCTGAGGGCACTGGATGCTCTGAACAGGGACAAGCAGGGTCGTGCTGGAGGGAACAGCTGATGCATCAGAAAGCGAAGGATTGGCAGCCTGGATCTCGCCAGCTGAAGCCCCGCTGGAGCTGAGCTTGACAGCTATCTGGGCGATGGAGTCCCCCTGCTGCCAGGTGTAGATTATGGCACAGGAGCTTGGAGAGCCAGCATCTGCAGGCGCAGTGGTGTCCCATAGCAATTAGTTTCCATTTGTAACTATTAGGTGGGAATCGAAACTAGAAGAGGCAGAGTGCAGCGAGCTGGTGCCCACCTGAAGGGGTTGCTCCCCCTTGTCTGGATGCAGCATGACTGAGACTATACGCAGTGGCACCCACTTGGGTTTGTTGTGCAGTACTGGTTGGGAATGGTCAGCAGCTGGCCTGCCAGCGAGCTCAACCGCGCACTGGTGTCGTCAGGCAGGCTGGGGTTGTACGCAGATACAATGGTGGTGCCCACACCACCTGCACGGGCAGGTCAGACCTAAGCGTTTGAACGTGCGTCGCTGCGGAGGAGGCAAAGGTGCATGGGCGCCAAGCATCAGCTGCAACAGGCGCCCACCAACACTTGCTGCAATGGAGAGGATGGTGTCTGCAGCCTGCACAGTATACTGCAGGCTGCAGGGTCCGCTGCTCTGCAGGAGCTTGCGAGGCTGTTGGCGCAGGTGCTGGCCACAGACGCCAGCCTGCAGCTATGCAGCAGTGCATCAGCGCTGCTGGTATGGGGCAGGTGCAGATACAAAAATTTGGGGGAGAGAGGCCTCCAGCCGGGTGCAGGGGCCCAGCTTTGGACAACACTTCAAGGTGCAGCCTCACACAGACACCCAGGACTCACCACTGCGTTGAAAAGCACCGCCATTGCGATCAAAATACGCAACATAAAAGCTGCCATCGCGGACGCGATGTGGATTGGTGGTCACAGAAGGCGCTGCTGGTGAACAACTTATCGGCAGATACACGCAATGTCCTGCCTCTCAACCTTGATGTCGAGATCTGAGAATTCAAAATTGCCCCTGCGATTTTGAACTGAGCCCAGTCATGATTAATTACAAGTCAGTTGACATCAATGCTTGCAGGGGAAGTTTGGTCATTCATTGGTTTCTGGGGGCGTCAGGTAGGCACACTTTCAGGAGGGGAAGGCCAACACAGTATGGCAGTCAATACAGGCTGTGCTCTCAGTCAGAGACATCATCGTCACAGAGGGCCTGGGTTGTCGACCTCCTCCTTCCTGTCAATCTGAATGATGAATTGCTGATTGGGCTCATCGCCAACAACCGCTGCTGGGCACAAAAGCATGGGTCAGAAGAGATGCAGCTGAGGCCTTGCAGCCTGCAATAACTCAGTATACCATACCATGACCACGCAGCGCCCCACCTGAGTAGTGCTGCGGCGGCTTGTCGCTGGGGCAGTTCTCTGTGTCGTCCTGGAACAGCACATCCCCAGCTTTGAACACACGCTCAGTACCATCCGTGGTCTTCACCATCCTGCACAGCAGAACAAAAGGCTTGGACGTGCAGAACATGCCCAGGCATTGTTGCCGACTGATAGAATCAGCGTCCTGAGCTTACCAGGAACCCTTGATACAGACAACAAACTGAGTGTTGGGGCAGGGGTGGTAGTCATTTTTCAGCCCAGGAGCCAGCTCAGAGAAGACTGTCTGCAGAGGTGTGCAGGCAACTGCTAAGTTTCACAGATAGACATGACCGCATGCCCCTTCCAGTATCCTCACTGCGCCTCCATAAGCAATGTTTGCAAGCCAGTGATGCAGACAGCCCACAACAACAGGCTTGGCTGTACTCAGCTGCGGTGAGCTGACTGGACCAGTAGCTCATGGTGGCACTCTTGTGTTCTTGGCCTGCTGCGTGTGGTACAGTGGATCTTTTGGCACCTGTCATGCCTGACCTTCTTCACTGAATGGCCAATCTCCTTGACAAATTGGGGCTCTGCGGCGTATGACTTGAGATCAAACCCCTTCATCTTGCCCTCATAAATGTGTGTCTCGCCATCTTTGGAGACCCACCTGCAACACTATGTGCAGAAGCTCAGCTCAGCATGGGCCCTCGCGGATAGTCAGGCCTCATCTTGGCACATCAGGGCTACAGCTCAAGCTTGGGCAGTTGAAATATGCGCTGGCAACAGCCTGTCAGGCAGCCAGCCCTGCAGTAGGCCCAGCCGTGTGCCTTGCAGTGCTGTTGATGGAGCCATGTCGCATGTCAGGCATGTGCTGGCAGCAAAGTGAGGGTGGCAGCAGCACTGTGTCACTGCTCATCCTCCGGGGTTGAAGCCATATGCCACTCACAGGTGGGTGTAGGGGAAATTCTTGGGCTGCTCGTCCTGCTGCTCCCCAGCCATGGCCACAACGCTTGCCGGCCTGCTGGACGTGGTGCCTGCCGCCTTACCAGGGCGCTCAAAGGTGGCAAAGGCTGCTGCGGTGTGCAACGCAGGCGCAAACTGCCTGCAGCGTGAGACACAGCCATGTCTCAGAGCCTCGCTCGGCAATAGGCATCTTTCATTGCACAATCAGGATGGTACTTATTTTGGGTGCTGCCCGTGCTTTGGTACAGGATTATCCCAAGAATATCCTTGCATGACAGGCATGATCACTGCCATGCGGGGTGATGCGCAGCTCCCACCAAATCTACCTGATGACTGTGCTACGGCTCACAGAGCTGCAGCTTCTCGGTGCAAATGTTGGCCTCAGCAGGATGCAGCTCTGCATCTGTCAGGGCGCTTGATGTGCCACGTTCAACGGATTGGCTGCAAAACCTTTAGTTCGATCTGCAATCCTTTAAGCTGTGAGGATGACTAGCTATAGCTGAGATGCACCCGGTCCAGCGATTGATGATACCTGTCAGATAAGCTTCAAGCGCCATACCTTTAGCTGGACAGACCCCTTTTGCATTGTCGAAAACATGGGCCAGACCATCAGCAGCACTGGCAACACCCTGCAGAAGCAGGTCAGCAACATTGCAGACAAGGTGAGCTTCCCTGCAGAGCTTGTTACGGCATGCCTGCTGTCGTGTTGCTATCCCGTGTGCTGATGTGTGGAGAGCATGTGAGCCTTGGCACTGGGTCGCCTTCATGCAAAGCATGTGCAGCGCCAAGCCAATGTTTTCAACCTCCAGGTCCAGGAGACGGCAGTGACTGGCTCTCAGAGAGGCAAACGCAAGGAGTATGAGAAGCTCACCAAGACGGTGTCTGCATCAGAGTCCAGGGCAAGTCCTGCCACGAGTATGAGCTTGGCCGCATCAGGCCATGATGCTCCAGCACGCCGTTGCAGCAGGGGAAGCAGCTTACCAGCAGCACTGTCATGCACAAGCACTAATGACGCCATGCCTGAGCTGAGGAACTGCCCGGCTCAGAGCATCAATAGATCACCCAGTGATGCATCTCCATGCCTGCTAGGGGCCGGTCTATGCTGTAGCAATGACTGTCTGGCCCCTGTTGGGTCTGCATAGCAGGGCTCCACATCCACACACACTGGCTTAGCAAAGTCTGCTCACCCCAGCTTTCCATGTGTGATGCAGGACATTGTGGTGGATGCCACCCTGCAAGCCCGGGAAGCTGTGTCAGACGCCCACCAGCAAGTGCAGGATAAACTGATGCAGCTGCATGGCCTGCAGCACCAGCTGTCGCTGCACCGTGAGGCTCAGGAGTCAAAGGATGCAGACATTGTAGCACCAGAGACGCCGCCAGAGGTGCTGGCAGCCAGGGCAGTGCAGATTCAGCAGGAGATTGCAGCGGCGCTGGAGTCCACAGAGGCCGCAGTCCAGAATGTGAGTCTGGCAATTGGTCCTGAGGCCTAAGATGTGATGGTCTCATGATGTTGCCTGATAGTTGTGCTCCGGGAGGGTGCACCCATTGTGCTGCTCACGATCGACTGCTGCTGGTAGAAATCAGTGACATCTGCGATCACCAAGCTCTGCATGCAGGTGGTTCCCCAGGCAACCATGGCAGACCGGCGCACATCAGAGACATGACTGGAATTAATGCTCTCCATCTAGTCCTCGCTTGTTTTCTCTGTAAGCCATCTGCATGTTGATGTGACCCAGACTTTGACCGAGCTGTTTGTTCACGGCAGCCCGTGGCAGATCAGCTCAAGCTAGGAAAAGTGTTACAGCACCTCATCTCACACTGCAAATGTTAGAAAATGCACTAAAGGTGAATGTTTGACAACAGTGGATCGAGGAAGGCACCTTTAGGTCTACAGCCATGACATGGCTCTTGCAGGCACACTCAATACTCATTGCAAATGCTTTCCAAGAGAGTCAGCTCAGTTGAGGCAATCCAGATTGCAGCTCCAATCAATTTGTGACATGGGGAGAGAGGATTCCAAAGGCCATGCGGTGAGAGTGTGTGCTGTCCTCCAGCCTGCACGCAGGCGCTGCCAATGGTTGTCCCGCCGTTGACATCAAGAAGTAATGACATCTGCTTCCCTGTCTGTCAGGGGCCCAGGTATTCTAGCTGGCTGGGCTGGTGGAGCCATGGGGCCTGATGTAGGCGCAACAGGAGCAGCAGCTGACGAAGCGCAGTGTTGCGGCCACCGTTGCCGCACTGCATGCAGCAGGAGGCAGCTGCAGCAGGGTTGCCTCAGGACCCCTTACCGGAGGTCAGGCGATCCACCAGGGCCCACAATGCTGCCTCGACGGCTCAGAGGCGCCGGGACAGGCCCAAGGCCAGGCAGGGGCCCAAGAAACGGCAGCCAGCCCTGCCTGTCCCGGGGCGGAAAGCTGTCTTGCTCAGTCCCTGGAGCCTCACATTGGCCCCAGCGAACCCCCCAGACCCCCAGAGGGAACCAGCAACCCGGCCCTTGTCAAATCGTGGCCCCGCAGGCTGCCCAGAGCGCGGCAAGCAGCCTGCTGGGGCGCCGTCAGGCTCAGGCACGGCTCCTTGGTGTGCCAGGGGGCAGAAGGACCACAGCCACACGGGAGACACCCCTGCATGGCAGCCCTGGGACTGCAGTCTCAGTCCCCTGCGGGTGCCCCGCCCTGGCCCTCTGGCTCGAGCAATGCAGTGCACCAAGGCACCACCTGGCGGCAGCTCTGGCGCGTTGCTCAGCGGCAAGGCAGCAGCCACGCAGCCTGGCGCTGCTGCACCAGCAGCCCCCACGGCTGCTCCTGGGCTGTTGAACAGCAGGCCGCGCATCTGCAGTGGCAGATGGGGCACCGACCATGTGGGAGCACCCTCGCTCCTTGAGGGTGGCACACCAGCCTCCTGCCAGGCTCGGTCAGCCGCCGCAGAGAGCGCGGTGCACACCTGTGGGGCTGGCAGCAGCAGGGGTGCCAGCAGAGCTGGCGCAGTCACGGTGCCTGCGCACTCAGCGCCCAGCAGCACAGCTGCCACACCTGGGGACGGCCCCAGACGCACCTGGCAGCCGGCAACCATGGCCACAAAGCCCCCTCACACCATTGAGCGGGAGAAGCTGCCGCAGGAGAGCTACCTCAGCAAAGGCCATGTGCCGTCGCCGCCAGCTGCAGGCACTGTGAAGGGCAGCACCACTGGCCCCATCCGCAGCAGCAGCCAGGGCCAGTCCAAGCCAGCCCCTGCTGGTGGGGGTACAGGCGCCGCCGCCTCGTCTTCTGGTGCTGGCCCTGCTGCCGCCGTCGCACCCACTGGGCAAGCCCTGGGAAACACACATTCGGGGCCCACGTCTCGCAGGCTCCTGTGCTCGGGCACAAACCCTGCAGCCCTCCTGCCCTGGATGTCGCCCGGCCGCTGGAGGCAGGCTTCACTTGCGCTGCTGCATCGGCCGCTGGCCTCTGGCATTAAGGGGAAGGCAGGCACAGCCCCTGTGCAGCAGGCAGGCCGCGGGGCACCCTGGGTGAGCAAGCAGCAGCGCTCAGAATGGTTAGGGCCAGCGTGCAAAGAGGGGTGTCCACGGACCAACAGCTGCTCAAAGGCGGGCAGCAACAGGGAGTGGCCAAGGTGCTGCAGTCACTGTGGCTGTGCAGGTGCGCAGGCTGCTGGACTGCAATTGCAAAGCAGATCCCACTCTGCCTTCAGCATTTGTTCCTTTTGACTGGCCTGGGCCTGTCATATAGTCCCCCTTTTCTTTGCAGCCAGCAGGTGGCTGCCTGTTACAGTGCATAGCACCCATCTTATGATCGCGGACACCCTGCAGCACGAAGAGGCCACACATAGCCCTGCCTCTGACTGACACTGCCCGACCTTGTGCAGGCAGCGTACAGTGGCGACAGGGCCCACACGGCTTCAGAACGCTGTGCAATGCCTGCGGCATTGCCTGGATGCGAGGCAAGCTAAAGATGCCGATTGTGGGCTTCATCCCATCTGTGCTGGGCACAGCGCTGAAGACTAGGCAGGCACAAAAACCAAAAGCGGCGTGGAAGGTCAGGAACCGCCTGGCAAGCCTGCTGCGGGCTGCGCAGCAACACTTGCTGCCTGATTCACTCTGCCTCAGCATCCCAGGCCCCCTGGCTTTGCCAAACTTGCAGCATCAGGTGTGCAGAGCAGCGTTCCTTGCTAGATCTGCACCCACTTGCAGCTCAGGCCTGCTTGATGCAGTTGCCAGCTCAGCTTGATATAGGGGTATGTATATTGGCGCACTTCAGGATGGATGCACCAAAGCAAGCTGTCATCGCAAACATCCTTTTTGGCCTTGTTCAGCGCTGGAGGGTCTTGCTAGGGAAGATTGTGCCAGAGCTCGGCCGGGGGCGGCGAGGGGGGGAGCGGGGGGGAGCTTCAGGCGAAAGCCTGTTCATCAATTGCATATCTGGTTGCCCCGCCTCATCTGGTGCTGCAGGCTGTTCATTGCTGCATTGACTGGTACTGAAAGATTACATTGTTGCAACACAGCCAGCTCAAACCCGCGCCGATGCCATCTGCAGGGTGCAGCAGCCTGATCTGCTCACTCTTCTGCTGCAGGCAAACATCCGGGGAGCCTCCCAGCTGGTGGTCACTTCAGCTGGCAGGGTCATTGCCAAGCCCCGAACTATGCCAAATCGGAGTGCCAGGCTTGCCTCAGCCAGTGGGGGCCAGGCTGTGCCTCATGAGGCATCAGCACAGGCTGGCGTGCCCTCCAAGGCCATTACGCAGCCAGAGCATTCAGCTTCCCTGCGCAGTGAGGATGCCCCGCTGAGCGCTGCAGCTGGCAAGCCCTGCATGGCCGCCACGCACCTGAGACGATCTGATGCCCTGCACAGACCCAGTGCGCCGCTGACGACTGTGGCAGTGGTGCAGCAGCCTGCGCAGAGCTGCTCAGAGTGCTCTGCCAGCCCAGTGGCAACCAGCCCAGCGGAGTCCACCAAGTGTTATGTTGAGGCTGGGCATGGAAGGGTGTGTGCCTGGTGTGGCTTAGAAGGTGGGTAGACACTTTGCCCGCATGCTTTGCCCCTGCGATGTGACAGACAGCCTTTGCGCGGGTAGGACAGCGGCACAAATCGAGGCCAATGTGTGCTGAATGGGGCTGGCCTCATTGCGCGCCACTGCTGAGGCTGTCATTGCTCGAGCAGAAAGTCGGGAACATTGGACGTGATGTCTGCTGCTTGGTCCCCCTCAACCAAACCCTTTGAAGCCTGCAAACATGAGGGTTGACCTTCTCTTTTGCTCTGCAACTTGATTGGGTAATGTGCCGCCATGTGTTGGGACAAGATTATTCCACTGCTCACCCTGTTGACTGGCCTGCCTGTAGATACACCAACGTGGCGCCCTGGCCCTACCCGCCGCAACGAGCTCTGCAATGCCTGTGGCATCAAGTGGACTATGCGACACAGGCAGAAGAATCGCACCCCGTTGCCTGGTGCCGCTCGGCGCAAAAGTGCCCCATCGCCTTCCGCCGCCATGAGCAACAGCCCAGCCAAGGTGCAGGTGCAGGTGCATGCAGATCTCACTGCTGGCTGACGGCTGCAGGTTGATTGCATCTGATGACATGAAAGGCTCTGCATCTGAGCCACCTCAGTTGGGCGATCTGCCTGTAGATACAGATATTAAACCAACTGTTGTCATTGTTAGGCCATTGTCAGGCTGCCAGGACGGGCCTCCCTGTCTCTCCAATTTCTTTAATGTGTCCTTTTTGCATGGCATGCCTGTCCTTATACACATGCAGTGCAGGCCCTCTCCTGATCATGTCAAATTAGCCAGCTGTGCACCATCACGCATGGCTTATGTGATGGCCTGCTTGCCCGCAGACTGAGGAGGGTTTCCTCAAGGCTGTACTGACATCGCAAGCCAAGGCGAGGGCTCAACTCTGTGGGCTGCACAACTGCTCGAAGCAGTGTCCAGCAACAGCAACGCCTCCAGCACCAGCAGGCACTGAGGGTGTGGCAGGCACTGCCCATGCTTGTAGGACGCGCGGCCAGAGCCCTCCTGCTGCTGCTTCCCTGCCAAGGCTGGCGCTGGAGGTTGCGACTGAGCTGGCAAGGCAGCCAGCTGGCGCCCCTGCCCAGCCCCAAGCTGTGGCTGCTGCCGCCAGCAGCGCAGTTCTGGCTGCAGCAGCAGGCAAACATGCTGCCCTGCCAGGCAGCTCCCAGCAGGCACCGCCGTCACTCACAGCAGCAGGCAAATCCTCCACACCGACGGTGCAGACAGGCACCGCCACGGGCCTATCCATGGCGGCGGTAGCAGGACCAGGGTCAGGGCGACTGCTGCAGCAGGTGGCACCCAAAGCCTCTGTCAAGGTGTCCGGCCAGTCCGCACCACAGCAGTGCGGCCCTCGGGGGGCTCGGCCAGCACCCTGGCGCTGGCTTCAGAAGCGCCTGAGCCGCACCATGTCAGCCATCTCAGGCGTCCGTGTCATGCCTCCTGGTTCAACGCGAAGATCACTGCCCTCAACGGCCCAACGTGCAACAGACAGGAAGCCACGTGCCACACGCGGGGACCCATGTGGAACCAGGGGCACCCCATATGCCCAGCGAGTCTGCCAGCTTGGTGCCAAGATTGAAGGACCAGCAGGCCTGGGGGCAGGGGCAGTTGGCAGCACCGGTGCTGCTGGTGCTGGCCCTTGTGCCAGGACTGCTGCGGAGGCGGGGAGTGTCACTGCAGGGGCGGGCCAGGCAGATGGGTCTGCTGCAGAGGCGGGACCAGCAGGGGCTGCTGCTGCGGAAGCGGGGCAGGCCAGGGGCGCTGCAGAGGCAGGCCATGCCAGCGGGACTGCTGTGCCAGGCGCCAGCTGTGCTGCTTGCAGTGAGGGAGCTCCCAAGGCTGGCAGCACAGGCTTCCTGCCAGCCAGACGAGCTGGCATTGGCGGCAGCTCTGCCCCTGTGCGCATCAGCTCTGTTGCAGGGAACCAGGCTGCAGACAAGTCTGACATCATGGGTCCTGTCAATGACAGGACAGAGTGCCCCCAGCGCATCCCTGGGCTGATCAGCGGATGCGATTCGTCTGAGCTCATGTGTGGGGAGTCCCTGACCAGCCAGTCTAGCTTGCGCGCTGCAGGCTGCCCGCCTGGGTCAAGCAAGCATGCCGCCGCTGCTGTCGATGCAGCAGATCCTGCACCTCAGAAGCAGGCAGGTGCAGCTGAGCTGAGGCTGGCGCCAGGTGCCAGTTCACCAGAACCTGCTGCTGTGCATGCACAAGAAGCTGCACCTCAGAAGCAGGCAGCCCCAGCCGAGCTGAGGTGTCCCAGCCCAGCTGTGGGTGCTGTGGTGGTGCAGACAGCGGTAGACTTGCACATGCACACCTCTGCTGCTGGCCATGCAGCAGATGCTACACCTCAGCAGCAGGCAGCCCCGGCTCAGCTCACTGAGCTGAGGTGTCCCAGCCCAACAGTGGCTGTCCAGCCTGCTGCTGTGGTGGTGCAGACAGCGGCAGACTTGCACAGGCAGGCCTCTGCTGCTGCTCATGCAGCAGATGCTGCACATGAGCCGCAGGCAGGTCCGGCCGAGTCAAGTGGCGGAAGACCGGCAGATTCTGCCAAGCCCCTTGATGTTGAGGTCAAGGCGAACAACAAGTTTGGCAATGGGGCCAGAGCTGCTGCTGCCTGGCAAGCCTTGGCGTGGTCAAAGAAGGGCCTGGAGACGCCAGCAGCAGCTTTCATCCACAAGGCTGGGAGGGCTGTGCCTCTGGAGTTAGGCGGCAGCTTGCACGGTGAGCTCAGCTGAGTGAGACTGCCGCTTTTATAGTCCACAAACACCACCTTCAGTATGCGGCTCAGGGAGGCATGGGTGCAGCACATCCTTGTGTGAGGACTCATGGCCAGACTTCCTGAACGAGCCTCCTTGTCAACGGTCACCTTTGTGGCTGCTGCATCAGCACAGAATCCACTGCCACTATGCCACCAGTCCCCTGCTGTTTGACATGCTGCCTTTACCAACAAGATGCTGCCCTGCTTTGCAGACGCAGCTGCAGGGAGTGCACCCGCAGATGGCACTGAGGGCAGTGATGGCAGGTGCGCAGCTGGGGCAGCTGCGCAAAAGCATGACCTCCAGGACCCTGCCCCTCAAGGAGTGCAGCTTGGGGCGCACCAGGACCTCCAGCAGCCTGCTGGTCCTGCAGGGGGTCGGCAAGCTGTCCCTCAGCCTGCAGCAGTGGGAGTGGTGGGATTCCAACAGATGAAGCAGGTCATCAGGTGCGAGCGCGAGAGCAATGAAGCATAGCCAGGTGCCACCCCGCATGGCTTGCCTGGTCACTCATGTGGATCAGTGGTCTTGAGCAGCACAGAGTTGGTAGCAGGTGCAACAGCGGGGACCTGGGGAATGCTCCACCAGTGCCTGTGAAATGCAGGGAAGCAGGCTGAGATACATTGCAACAGAGGCTGAGATACATTGCAAGAGAGGAGTACATTTTGCTGCAGGATGCACTCTCAGCGGTTGGCACTGGGGCTGAGTAGCGCTGGCCGGGCAGTGCCTGGTGCCTCAGGCCACAGCCATGCCGGCAGTGGGGCCGTGGCCGAGGGCGGCGCTGCTGGCAGCGGCGGGCCAGTGCCTGGTGCCTCAGGCCACAGCCATGCCGGCAATGGGGCAGCAGCTGAGTGCCAGGCCGGCCCCAAGCGCAGGCGTGAGGCAGAGGATAGCAGCTCAGCGCAGAGGTGAGGGGCACTGGAGTCTGGGTGTCCTCATATCTTTGTGAAACCTCTGCCCTGTGCGACAGAGTGTGGACGACCTCGTGTCTCTGTGGGATCTGTGCCTTGTGCGCATTGGCTGCTCCAGGGCTCAGCTGTGCTGCCTCAAAAAAATCCAAGCATGGCACGTACACTTACTCTCCACAAATTTACTCAGAAGGCTTGGTGACTTGAATGTGTGGCTTGTGCACTATAACCAGTGAACACCCTTTGTTTTGTTGCCCAGCTTGGTTGAGGCAGTCGTGCTCTTTAAGTTGCTACATGGCCTTGTGAACTCAGGTGTCTGCAGCTGTGTCTTGCTCTGCCTGCAGGCCCTGCAAGGTCGCAAAGCCAGAACATCCCATGCCCACCCATTCCAGCGCAGGCAGTCATCAGGACCGGGCCCAAGCGACGTCACACCAAGACGTGAGTCGGTTGACTGTGGGCAGGGTTGACCAGCATCAGCTATAGCTTCTGCGGCTTGCGTGTTGGCCTCTGAGCCGCCAGGCATGGCTGTGTTGCTTCATGGCGTGCCGGCCTGGCTTGGGATCTTTGCGCGTGCAGTCCTGTCCAAGTGCACATCATGTGCGTGACGGCAGGTCACCAGGCAGCCTGTCAGATATGTGCCTCATTGCCCCACTATTGAGATCTGGCCAGAGTGGTTGGCCTCCTTTGGGTCATGTTGATGCAAGCACTCCATGATGTGATGGCTTCTTGCCTGCATGTCTGCAGGCTGCTGCTGCTCCAGGCTTGGCAGCGAAGAGCTTGGGCAGGCCTGCAGACGACAAGGGCGGCCAGTCTGCCTGTGCCCCTGCACAACCTGCAGCCGTCCAGTCGCTGAGTCAGCACAGGCCTGCTCAGCCTGACTGTGAGCGCTCCCTGGCTTGCACAGCGGCCGGCAGCTGCTTCAGGCAGCGGGAGACTGGCGATGGGGTAGGCCGGCTAGCTGCCGGCCCGACTCCTGCAGGCACTGCCTTCCCACAGGAGGCGCAGCTGGTTGTGTGCATGCTCACAAGCAGGCAGCATTCTGCTGACCAGGACGGGAGCCACTCCCCAGGGGTGGACCCTGCTGCTGGGAGCTTCTCTCCCCTCATAGGCTCTGCTGCCCTACCAGGCAGGCAGTCCCTGGCAGGGCTGCCTGGGGCCCCAGCAGAGGCGCCTGGCCCCCTGGACAGTGCTGCAGTGGAGCAGCAGGAAGCCTCCCCGCAGACTGTGCTGGTGCAGGATCACCAGGTGGGGTGCCAGGCAGATTGATTTTTGTGAGCTTGCATGCCTCCAATGTAGGTTGGAGAAGTTCCCTGCTGCAGCTGGCTTGCCCCTTGGTGCAGCAGTCCCCATCATTCCTGCTGCTAAAACAGAAACAGCTGCACAAAAAAGGGGTCCCCATTCGAGGATAGAAGATGTCATGTGAGTTGTGATTGCTCGAGATTGCATTGAGAGTCCTAAATGCCTGCTGACCTGCAGGATGTCCCATACAGGAGACAGGGCCTCAACGCTGCACTTCCAGACGGTGCTGCATATGGTGGCCCTGTCAAGGCTGCTTTGCCAGCACAGGTCCTTGCCACCGCTGTGCCTCCCTGGAGATTAGGTGGAACCCCTGTCCCGCTCCATAGCACGGCAGGCACAGTCCCTGTGGCGGCTGCTGAGCTTCATCCCCAGGAGGGGCAGCCAACCAGCAGCACGAAGCAGCTGGCAACAGGGCATGCTTCTGAGCTGAACGCTTGCGCCAGGGCACCAAGAACAGAGGCTAGGGGGGCTGTAGAAGGCCCCAGTGCTGTGGCAGTGGCAACGGCGGCAGCACCGGCATCTGAGGGCAGAGCCTGTGAGCCGGCGACATGTCCAGGACGGGCTGTTGGCAGTGCCCCTGCCGGGACAGGCTCAGCCGCCATGGCTGCCAGCAGTGCCCTTGATGGGGCAGGCACGGCCGCCATGGCTTTCAGCACAGCTGCCAGGCCTGTAGGCAGGGCCGCAGAGGCTGCTGGGTGCTCATGCAAGCCTGCGGGGCCTGCCACCAGGAAGAGGAAGGCGGCCAAAGCTGGGCCCACTGATGCTGCGCAGACGGGCTCTCAGAAGAGGGCCAGGCTGAGTGGTGAGGCTGCCGCGGCACTGCGCATGCTTAGAAAGGCGCGGCAGCAGCATTATGAGGACGCTGCAGGCCCCATTGCAGTTCTGCAACTGGAGAGCGTGAGGCTGCAGCAGCAGCAAGGCAGGGATGCTGCACGTGTCGTCGCGCGGCTGCAGCTGGAGAGCAGGAGGCTGCAGCAGCAGCGGCGACTCCAGTGGCAGGCAATGCGCCCACGTGCTGGCCAGACTCTGCACAGACGGTCCAGGGGCAGAGACCCTGCCAGGGTTCTGCCCCAGCCGGCTCGGCCCTCCGCCCAGCCCCTGCGCAAACGCTCCAGTTGGGATTCTCCTGCCAGGCCTGTGCCACCTGACAGGCAGGGGTTTCCATCATGCCTTCAGCCACCAGAAGGGGCAGTGGCGGGCGGTGAGAGGGAGCAGCAGGGCGCAGTGGCAGATGGTGGTCCGTCAGGCCCAGGGGGCTCGCTGGCAGTCAGGGGAGCTCCACAGCTGTGGGGAGCGGCGCATGGGGGCGCCACACACGCTGGCCTCATGCAGCCACCTGAGCCGGCCGCCTTGCCGGGAAGAGTTGGAGTGCCGCCGGCAGCGTCTTGCGCCCCCTGCCAGCCTGGGAGCATGTATGCAGGTGGGTGCTGGCCCCCACAGGTCTGCTTACAGCACAGTGAGGGTCCCAGCAGATGCTCCCTGCAGCTGCCAACCTGAGTCAAGCAGTGCAACACTTTCGGCTGATCCCCTGCAGTGCAGCCTGCTTCAGGCTCTTCGCTGCATGCTCAGCCTCATGCTGCCGAGCTGAACATGCCAGGGCACTGTTCTGGGCAGGAACATGCGCCATGCAGTCCTGACCAAAAGCCACATTCTGTGACTGAGTGTGACTGGCATGTCTCAGCCATCAACCACCAGCTGCCAGCAGCGTAACAAATTCCTGGCCACTAATTTTGCTCCACAGTCTGCCCCTGCAGGAGCTGACCCACCACCAGGACCACCACTGCTGCCACCTCCGCCACCAAGCAGGCAGACACAGTACTGGCCTCCCCAATGTACAGTACAGGATGACGGAGAGTGGCCGGCCTTCAGCGGGATGTCCCCACAGGTGCTGGCGCCTGCCGTCCCACCTGCTGGGCCTCCGCTGCACATGGGCCTTACCGGGCAGAGCTGCTGCTCCACGCCTCAGATGGGCGCCGCCAGCAACTGGGGCCAAGGCCGTGGTGGCAGATTCCGGGCAGCAGAGCAGGTTCGGCATGGAGCCGTCGCTGCCCGTAGCGCAACAGCAGGCATGCAGCCACCACTGCCGCCTAGCCCACCTCCGCCCCCTGTCTCACCACCACCGCCACCTGCCCTGCCACCACTGCCGCCTGCCCTGCCACTGCCGCCTGGCCTGCCACCACCGCCGCCTGCCCTGCCACCGCCGCCCTTAGATCAGCCTTGCTGCAGGCTGCCGCCTGCAGCTCTGCCTGGGATTACGCATGTGGCCCCAATGCGGAGGGGAGCGGCTGGTGGCACGCCCACAGCAACCTGGGGCGTGCCACAGTCACCGCCATTGAGGCAGGGCTCAGGGCCTTTGCCACCTGCCCCACCCTGCTGGCCAGGCCCTTCAGGTCAAGCACACCAGGACTTAGGATGTGCGCTGCCGCCTCCTCCACTGATGGCGCCGCCGCCTCCTCCACTGATGACGCCGCCTCCTCCAGTGGTGGCACCGCCGCCTCCTCCACTGATGGCGCCACCTGATTTCCGGGCATAACATGGGACTGTAGGAGCCTGGGGAGCCATGCACCACCACCAGCATGCTGCAGGCTGGCGCCCGCTGGAGTTCCCAGGGCCACAGGCTGGGCAGATGCCGCCGCCAGGCCCATCACCTTGTCATGAGTTGTGAGACCGCTAGCATAGCATTGAACGCTCTGAGACGTAAGTCGGTGCAGTGTGCTGGTGCCGCATGATGTGGTGAGTGCCTCATCAGCTGTGAGAACCAGAAATACAGGTTGGATGTACTGCCATGACACAACAGAATCTGTCTGCGTCCTGATGCATTTGAAGACAGCATGTGTTGCACCCCGAGGCACGTCCAAGCTGGTGATCCAGCTCAAGCAACTTCAGTGTGCTGTGTGCAGCTCTGGATGGACGTCCAGAGGCTTTGTCTGCTGGTTAGAAGTCAGAAGCCTGCCGGATAGATGTCTCAAAACTGAACAGAAGCAGCATCAGAGCTCTTGGCTGTCCTGTGCCACAAGCTCTTGCTAGAGAAGTCAGCTGTTCTGGCATCCAGACCTTCAGGGCCAGGGCCAGGCCACCATGGCGGCAACAAGCGCCCTACAGCACTCCGGTGCTGCTCACCAATTGTCTACCACCTTGCAAGGGGACATGCCCATGCACTCACCGTTTGATGGTCGGCATTTACAGCGTCGATTTGAGAGGGCAGCAAGATCAGGAAGCTCAAGGCTTAACCTCTTGCTGGGGCAGCATATTCTGCTTTTAGAACAACAGGGCTTGTGTTTGCACATGGCAGGATTGTACAAAGATGACTGCCGGGTGCCCAATCTTCATCACAGTGGCTAACCGCTCCATGGATGGAGAGCTGTCTCGGGCAGGACAGCAGATAGGGTTACACATGCTGATGCGCTGGGCCAGTCATTTTGTCTTGTGGCCGGGCTGACATGGAGCAACATCTCTACCCTCTGGCGCATCAGCTCTCAGAAGATGAGCCAGGAGCAGTGTGCAATTGCAAGACTAACACTCATCATCAGGCCAGGCGGGAAGGAGCTTGATGACAGAGCTAGTACAGAGCTGCCAGCCCAAAGCTTTCTCTGAGTCATTACAGTTCCTGAAGGGAGCTGACATCTGATGAGGCCAGGCTGCCTTCTCGGGCGGCTAGATATAAGGCAGCAGCCTCCTCCAGGACTCCATCAAGAGCTGCAACATCCTCTGACTGGTTGCTGACAACTGTATGGCCATCCGCAGCAACAGCCATGTCTGCTCAGTACGCTGCAACCTCAGCATCAGCTGCTGCGTTTGGCTGCAGCTCCTGCAAGCATGCAATGAAAATCTTTGAGCTATGATCAGAAACAGTACGATGCAGGCTGACTATGCCGAGACACACCTATATCACTGCCACAGGCTTCGAGCACAAGCCGCGTTATGCGTTCCTTTGCCTCGAGGGCTGGTGCAATGGTGTTGGCTTCCATTGCAGCCTGAAGCGCAGTACTAAGCTCGTGTTCCCAGTTGCCCTTTCTGTCTGCAGAAATTAGGCCCTTGTTGGCCTCCACCTTGCGTGCATCCTTGGCTAAGCTGACTGCCTGCACGTCAGTTGTCAGCTGTCAACCTCCTTATGAAAGCCGCTTGAGATGCAGGTCAGAGTATGCAGTAGCCAAAGCCTGGCTTGAGCTGTGCACACAGGGTGTCCAAACAGCAGTGCTGGGTCAGCAGGACAGACCTGTCTGCCTCACAGACCTGTTGTGCCACACCAAGAAGTCCATACTTGGCTCTGAAGCTCCAGGCCGCCATCTGACTGATGTGATTTGTGGTAGAGGACAGCATCAGCATGCTGTTGTCCTCTAACTCGATTTGGCACCAATGAGATATTGACCATATAGCAAGGTTCTACCCAAGCAGAGCCCTGCATAGCAACTTGGAACACACATATTGAGATCAGCGAGGCCACAGCCGATCAGCAAAGAATGCCAGACCGACACTCACTGTGGTAGACATATCCAAATGGAAGTTTGACGAGCACCCTCTGGGGATGGGGGGTGAGACAGGTGCAGGTCAGATGCCATTCGTCGTCCGTGGATCCATCGCTTGTTGGAGAGGACGACATCTGGTGGGGCGTCTGAGACCTAGACTTGACCCGTCAGACTTGATCAGCATGCATGTCACAAAATGTCATGACTGCATCTCTGAAGCCCCTTCTTACTGCAGCTCTCACAGTGGTGCTTGACATACCATATTGTCATGCTTGCCAACAAGCTGGGCGGCAGGGCAACAAACAAACAGTTCAGCATGAAGCAGAAACTGCTTTGCAGTTCAGTACGGCTTGCTGAGGAGGTCATCCCATGAATCACAGTCCTCCTCGACGTCAGCAGCGGGTGAGCGCTGCTGGTCGTGCATCCTTGCAGACTCTGTCGTGCACCTCATATTGTCTGCAGCGTCCCATTTGGAGCGATATATGTCCTGGCTGCCCAAATCTGCCTCCTGCAGCCTGGGAGCTGGTGGGCCCAAACCCCCAAAGCTGGAATATCCCAAGATGGAACCCTGTGACACCAAGTCTGGACCTGGGCTGGGTGCCGCAGGCATGCTGTTTCTCTGTGTTGCCTCAGTCAAAGTCGGCATCTCTGCTGTGGCGCTGCCTCCATACGACATGACCTGGCGAGTGATATCCTGCAGTCCATGCAACATGGTGACAAGCCGGCAGACTCCAGTGAAAGGCACACCTGTGTGCAGAGTAAGGCATTGAAGCGAGGCTTGCTGTGCGGGTGTGGCAGCAGCTATGCAGAGCATGGCAGGGGGGTGTCACGGACTACATTGCCAATGGCCAATGCTGAATTGGTCCCAAAGTTGCGGGCTGCTGGAAAGACAACAGAACCCAGGCCGAGGTACACTCAGGGCCCCTCTTGCACTCAGCATTGACTCTGGGAACCTCTGGGCTTAATTTTTTTCTGGTGGGTGGTTGAGGTTGCAACCACCCTGGATCAGCACTGCCCTTTCCTGCTTTTCATAGCTCAACATGCAAAAGACAATACAGGCCTCGCCACAACACAGTCAGGGCAGCCTGCTGCACTGGTGCAACAACAGTCGGCTTGGCAGTTCAGACAGCAGCAACCTCAACACAGCCATGGCCCACACCCAAACAGGCTGATGTGGATGCCTGCTGCATGAGGGCTGCGGCCAGCTCAGTGATGATGATGTTCTCCTGCAGTGCTCTCTGGCTCATGCAAGGCAAAGCTCAGCAGCAGTTGCTACGCAACAGCCCAGGCTGACCTACTGCATGAGGGCTGCAGGCAGCTCCCAGAGACTGGGACTTCTCAGTGTGTCACAACTTCCACCTAGTGGGCCATCCACACACACAGTCCGGCTAACCTTCTGCATGAGGCCTGCGGCCAGCTCAGCGTCGCTCCTCTCCTGCGCCTCCCGCTGCTCCTGCTCTCGATAGTGTTCGTCAAGCAGGATGTTGCCTGAGCTCACGATGTAGGCGCTGGGATTGCGCAGGTTTGAGGAGCCCCACAGGAGGTTCAGCACCTGCAGCACACCAGATCACCTGCTCGACGCCCGCACACAGGGATGTTGCCTGAATGATGGTGCAGCCTCTTGGGGTACCTAGCTTTGAGACGTTTCAGAGCTCTCAAGTGTGGGCCTGTGCTTGGTTCTTACTGGGTGCAATGCAGCTGCACGCTTGGAGTTTCAGAGCAGCGTGCTGAGCACCTGCAGTCCTGGATCCAATAGTGTTGTGTCAGGGAACATACTAGGATTGACCAGCAAGGGGGTCGGGACAGGCTATACACCTGTAGCCATTCAGACAGGGCTGCTTGACAAGCATAGCAACAGGGAGCGACCAGTCTTATTTCTGGTGGTGGCACAGTAGCACGGTGGCACATCAAGTTCCCCCTGCATGCACACAAATCAGGGGCGTGCAGGTGAGCAGCTGACGAAGCGCCCAAGCTGCCAAGCTCGCAAGTACTCAAGCTGTCAGACCACTGACATCATGAGCTGCTGAGGCACCCTCTGCCCCGCAAATTAGAGAGACAGGCGCGGCACAAGCTCAGCAGGCAGCGGGATCTCATCAAAAAGTTTAAAATTTTTGGGGGTTTGCTTGGGAGTCATGTTTCATTCATTTGCCTTGATCATAAAGAGTGAAATGATTTCACACTTTATGGTCAAGGCAGAGGAAGGACATGTAACCCCCAAGCAGAACCTGCCCCCAGCTTTCTACATAGGGGCGCACCAAACCTGTATGAGCAGGCACACCGGTCTGACCTCCAGGCCAGCTGCAGATGTCCGCGCAGCTTGACACAGCCAGTGCAACCCGACACCCTCAGCACATGGCTGGCTGTTCAAGTGACACTGGAGGCGCCATGGCCAGCCATGTGCTGAGGATGTTGGAGACTCACGCGCCTGCAGTTGCACTTCAGGGGGCATGGTGCTGACGAAGCTCCTGGCCTGGGCGTCCAAGTCCCCGCGGCGCAGCCTTTTGTGGTTGTACAGGTCCCTCAGGACCTCAGCGGCCTGCATTCAGAGCAGATCAGACTGACAGAGGTGGTACAAGCTACTGGCAAGCAGGTGCACCGACAGTTGCGGCATGTGCGGTTTTGAGTCTACAAAATCGCAAACAACTTTGAAAGGCGTCTACCTTGAAAAGCATATGAGTGTGCAAAGATGCCAGCAAGGAACAGTCTGGCATGCTGCTGCTTGGCTCCAGACAGGACGAGGCTCACACAAGAGCATCGCCGTCGGGCCCGAGAGCTGTCGGGTTTCCCTCCAGCCGAGCGCAGATGATGGCTACCAGCATTTCATGTCAGACAGCGCATCTTCTCAAGCTGCCGCTGTATTCAGTATCCTGTGCTCACCTCGAGGCAAAGCTTGGTCTGGGTTACGTCATGTTCAGATGCAGATCTGGGCTGCTTGCCTGACGCTCAGAGTCCTGGTAGTTGAAGCCTTGCCCTGCAGCAAATGCGTAGCAAGCAACACAAGCGTACCAAAGATCTGGCCTGCCGTCATTGTGAGGGTGCACAGCTAGAGGCATCCCAGAGGCATTCTGAAGCCCCAATCAATTCCTATCAACAAGTTGCTAGTGATGCGTCTTGCTTTGCTTTTATTGCTTCGCGTCCAAAGGTAGTAGCTTCGCTGTGCTTGCTACGCACAAGGGCGGAAGGAGGATGCAACTTGTTGCTAGAAGCAAGTAGTTGCTTGGCTCATTGCTTCGCGACCAAAGGTAGTATAGCAGCTGGCATCCAAGCCCTGTTTGCTGCCTCTTGGACTCGTTGGCATGCCCGAAAACATCTCTAATGCGCAGCTGTGTCTGCTGTGCCTTGCCTGCAGCTGGCCTGGTGTGACCCGATTCTCAGTCTGACAGGAAGCTGCCAAGCATGAGATGAGTCCTGGAACAAAGCCATGGCAATGAGTACTTGGCAGTAAATGGCACAAGCTGGGGCTAGCGCTTGACAGCATGCCGCTTTTGACTGTGCAGACCAACCTGATGAGCGCCGCGCCTGCAATGAATCTGGTGACTGGCTGCCATTCATCAGCCATGCTGCTTGCGCCGCCTCACTCAAGCTGCTGGCCAGCAGACGCTGGATGGCGCCCTGCTTGTTCTGCAGTCAGTCGGGTCATTGATGAGCAGCAGAGATGATGGGGCATGCATAAAGTGCAAGGCAACATTTAGCTGTGGCATCTGCTTGCACAACAAGCAGGGGAGGCTGCATGCGACCACAGGCAGGCTTCAAAAAGTGCTCAAGATGGTGGGTTCCCAGTCTGTGGCCAGCACCAGAGGCCACAGCAGGAGAGCACAGGCATAACAAGGCCCTGCTGTTTGAGCTGTCTCATCTGCCTCATGGGCAACGGCTTCTTGCAGCATTGAGGTGGCAGTCACCTTCTTGTGGGTACCAGCTTCTTTCTCGATCTGCAGCACCATTTCCACCTACAGGCACAGACATCCAGAAGCTCTCAGGACCAAGGGGTCTGCCCGCAGGGTGGCAAGCACAGCACGCCTGGTGTCAGCACGGACCGCTGCTGTGACGTCCAACATACACCTGCAGCAATGCAAAGTGCAGGTATGTAATGTCCATCCGAAGGTCAAGAAGTCAAGCTCATATCCATGCTCATGAAAAGCATGCTGATGCGTGTGCATGCCTGTGGCAATGGCAATCAGTTGCAGCAAACTACACTGTGCCTGTGCGAGGCGCCAGCTCTGCTGAGCACAGATCCATCAGTCGGCAAGCCACTTAGAGTCCAGACTTGCTCAAGCGTGGCTCAGCATAGGGTAGCCGTGCTTGTTTGCAGGTATCAGATGGGTCGTCACACCTGCTGCTGCGGACCCAAGCTGTACTCTGAGGCAATATGCCCGGTATGCAGGACACCAGCGCTGCTTAGCACAAGCATCATGGTACCACGGCAGCCATACCTGCAGCTGCGGGCCAGTATTTAGACTGAGACACCCGCATGCCTGATGTGCAGTGCAATGACACCACTCAGCACAGGGCTTCAGAAACCAGAGAGCCTTATCTGCAGCTGCAAGTTAATTCTGCCTGAAGCTCCTGCAGGCCTGGTGTGCAGCACATGCTGCTGAGCACCACATTGCAGGTACCACACCAGCTGCACCTGCTGCTGCGGGCTGAACTGTGCCAGCAGGTCTTTGTTAGTGTCGTCCATGTCCTTTGGCATGATGCTCAGGGTCGTGTACAGCCGCCGCAGCTTGTGCATTGCCTCATCGCAGATGCCCCCGCTGCCTGCAGCAGAAGAATGACAACACTTAAGATGGTATCCAGCAGCTCAGGGCCTCTCAAAATTTTGGCCTCACTGCCTGCAGGTAAGGAGTGACGACTCCTATCTTAGACACTCAGCAGGTCTACATGGGTCCACCCACTGCCACTCTGGTAGAGGCTGGTCACGCATGCCCTGCCTGCAGATCAGTAGGGACACCGTGACGCTGACTAGGCGCTCCCTGCTGGCCAGTACAGCTCCTGCGCTGCCTGCTCCATGAGGTCTCCAAAGCCTGAAGGCACATATGCTTGCCAAGCTCAATAGTCCAAAGGCGCCAATCTGTAAGCGGCAACACCTTTGCATGACATGCTCACAGACGGCGCCACTGCCTGTGGCTCAGCTTCGGCATAGGTAGAGGGTCATTGCTGGCTACAGCAGGTCCTGCCTGGGCTATTCAAAGTCGTGAGCGCTGCTGCGTGAGAGGGAATGCTCAGTACTTTGATGACTGGCTGACAATTCACGATACATGCAGCAGGAGCGTGACAGCATGCTACTCAGTTCTAGGTGTCCCAGTGACCTTGGCCCAACCTGAGGACTGCTGCTGTAGCATGGCCGCGCCTAGATAAGCATTGCTGGCTTTGTCAGGTAAGGAACATTGCTGGCGACAAGCAATGAGATAAGAGGGCAATGAGGATCAGTGCTTGCCTGCACCTGGTGGAGCCTTGGGAGGTTGAGGTTTGGCCTGCCTGCGAGGTGGTGTTGGGATAGGCTCAGGTTCCGCATCCATGACCTGCATGGCGGTGGGACACATGATGCACACTGGGGCCTGTTTGTGAATCTGCACCGGAACAGGCGCCTGTAGGTCCCAAGTACAGAGGAGGCCTGGATTGTATGTTTGCATAGCGGGTAGCTAGACAGATATACAGAGCTCTGCTGTCTTGCCGGTAGGCCCTGCTTGCTGTGCACCACCTGAGCAGGCTTCACATGTCATAGCATCCTGATGTCAAGCTTTGGCTGTCATGTTGTATATAGCAAGCAGACAGGCAGGCACAATGCTGCCGCTGCTGCTGCGCTGTACAGGCACTGTGCAAGCTTCTGCAAGAGCCACTTGTGCATTCGTCAGCCCAGGAGGCGCCCTGCACCAAGCCGGCGCAGACGACTCCACCCTGCTGGCGCGCCTGTCTCTTAGCTCTGCTTCTGAGTGCGCATACAAACAGGCCACACCTGTGGCAATGATCAGCATTTGCAAGCTGCACATCACAGAGATGGGCTGGGGAATGGCAACAGACAGCAGGCAGTCCCTCACCAGATTTGCACCTCCCTTCAGTATGGAAGTGACACAGCATGGAAGTGACACAGCAAGGAACTGGCTCTCACAAAGGTCTAGCTGCAGAGGGGCAGCACCAGCAAGTAAACAGCCTCACCTGACAGTTTTGAATTTGCTTGCATCAAAGTCAGCCCTCTGAGAGGCCCTTAGCTCTGCATCTGAGTGAGCAAACAAACAGGCCACACCTGCGGCGATGATCAGCATTCGCAAGCTGCACATCACAGAGACGGGCTGTGCAACGGCAACAGACAGCAGGCAGCCCCTCACCAGATTTGCACCTCCCTTCAGCATGGAAGTGACATCTGCAAGCAAGGAACTGGCTACTGCAAAGGTTTAGCTGCAGAGGGCCAGCACCAACAAGTGCTCAGCCTCACCTGACAGCTTTGTATTTGCTTGCATCAAAGTCAGCCCTCTGAGAGGCCCTTAGCTCTGCATCTGAGTGAGCATACAAACAGGCCACGCCTGTGGCAATAAGCAGCATTTGCAAGCTGCACATCACAGTGATGGGCTCGGAAATGGCATCAGACAGCAGGCAGTCCCTCACCATATTCACATTTCCCTTCAGGATACTAATGACACCTGCAAGCAAGGACTGGCTGTCACAATGGTATAGGTCTAGCTGCAGCGGGGCAGCACCATCAAGTGCTCAGCTTCACCAGGCAGTTTTGTATTTGCTTGCATCAAAGTCAGCCCTCTGAGAGGCTGCCTGGTAGTCTGAGGGGTCACTGCTGGACAAGTGGGCAGCCTCAGTGTCGCTGTGCGGGTTGCTCTGGCGCCGTTCAAGTCCGCAATCCATCACAGTGGCAGCAGCCCGGGGTCCTTCAGCACGCAGTGTCTGCAGCAGGTATAGTTGCTGCTGAGGCCATATTTGAAGGTATCTTGGAGCCCCACACAGCAAGCAGCTGCAAGCAAGCCAGCATGCTGGCGTCAGTCAATGATATGCTTACCATCACATCGCTGAGGCGCCGGACTTGCGCCAGCGACACAGCCAACAGGGCCAAACAGGCAGCTCTGTTTGTTGGCAGATGTGTTCACCTCAGCAGTGCAGAGCACCCGGCTGTGCTCACAACAGGTCCCAAAGTACAGAGGCCTCACCTTGAGCACTTGCACCAGGTAGGCAGACTTGTTCTGCAGCATGCCTGTCAACTCCTTGGCAGCCACCGCCTTGAGAGCGCACAGCTGGATGGCAGGGACCTGGGCCCTCAGGAAAGTGCGGGACCTGCGGGGTGAGCAGCAGGCTGTGATGTAGCTGCGTCAGCGCTCAGCTACCATGTCTCATTGGATGCAGTGCAAAGGGCCAGGCTGCAGCCAGGGAGCTGCAAGACCTGCAGGGGACGGCAGCAGCCTGTGAGCCCCCCGGTGAGTGGACACGGCCCCATCGGCGGCCTGGGTGATCACAGCTGGAGGCTTGCTGTGCCCATCTAGCGCACTGGTCACAGCAGATGTGGCCTGCACAGCAGCCTGAGGCGTGCCTGGGAGGCACACTACCCGCTGCACACAGCAAGCATGGCGCGCACCAAATAAGGCAGAGCGAGGGAGCAAGCTGCACAAGGCAGCAACGGGATGGCAGCAAGCTCAGTGTCATGGCCTTTGCACAGAGCTGCTAGAGAAGGTGTCGCAAGCAGGCCATGGCTGTGGCATGGCTGATGCTGAAGCAACGCATGGACTTTGGCCATTGACACATCAAACAAAGCACCATGTCCAGCATACAGCAAAACATGCGCTGCATGAGGCATGGCAGGTGCTGAAGCAAGGCAGGGGCTTCAACAGGCAGCACAGCAGGGTGCTGTATCTGGCACCTACCCCTCATCAAAGTCGTTTGTCAGCAGGCCCTCGTGCACAACTCTGGTCTGCAACATGACGGGTACCACCTGTTATCTGGTCAGGTGCCAGCCAAAAGTAGCGCAGCATGCGTGCAGTCGTATCTCATCACAGGTGTTGCATGCAGACAGCAAAGCATGTAAGCAGGCAGACTGCAACGCAAGTAGGCCAGCATCAACAGCACTCAAATTGTTGCTGCAGTGTGAACAGCACTGCACTGCACCTGGTAGGCTTTGGGCGTCTCATCTGACTGCCAGGCCAGGCCATGCCTGGCCTCAGTGGCAGCGGTTGTGCTTCTCTTCTTGTGCTTGTCTGCCACAGAGCTCCAGCCGGGAGTCTTATCCTCACCCTGTAGCAAGCCGCCATATGGCATGATTGAGGTGCACTGCACGACCCACTGTGCTATGGGGATCCAGGTAGACGGCGCCAGTGATGGCTGCAGTACAGCTGCAGGCTGGCCATGCAGGGCTCCGTGATGCCATGCAGATCAAGTGCGGCGGCAGGTCATCACGCTGTGTTGAGGTGAGAAGACCAAAAAACAGTCTTTGTACCTCCAGTGCACTGAGTGAGTTAAGGCTTGCCATTCTGATGGGGCCCTGTAGACAAGGCGTTCCCTTGGATCGATCATGGGTGGGCCAGGGTCAATCAAGACAAGCTAAATCTGCCAGGGATCGATCGAAGAGACGACCATCTTGCCTGAAACCCGTCAGGGAGCAGCACAAATTGACTGCTGCTCTGCGAGCTCTGAAGAGCAACCCTTGATGAAGACTGGCGTCAGTGCAACGAGTTTTGCAACCGAACTGTCCATCACAAAAGCCACATGATAAAGTGCCAGACCTTTTTCCGGCAGGTCAAGCGTTGACCCGTTCCCCTGTCAGCAGACTGTGGCCCCTGTGCAATGTAACCAGCTGCACAACTCCAAAGGGCATGCCCTCTGACGCCAAAGTCCAGCAGAGTCTGCAGCATTCACTGAGCAGGAAGCAAGACAAGAGGTGCGTCATGCTGAAGTACTGTATGGCAGCGCCAGCTGGCCTGCATGGAGTGTTGACACTGCTGCAGGCCGTCAGCACAAGCCCCCAGCACCCAGCAGGAAGAGCGCAATCAACTACACAGGCCGCTGCTGGGTCTGCTGAATCAGGCGAGCAGGCAGACCAAGGAGGAGTTTCATAGACAGATTCAGCTCCGGCAGCCTGCAAAGCAAGGCAGCAGGGCTGGCTGCCCTGCGACAAGACAAAATGACTCTGCAGACGGCCTGTCACACACAACCTGCTCGCGGCTGCCCCAGGGCAGCAGTGCGGCAGACAGTGCCAGGCACCAGCATGCTAGCCCCCTGCCAGAGCAATCAAAAGCTGAGAGCAGTGCGGATGCAAGGCAGGCACCAATCAGGCAGAGGCCTGAACTAAAGTGCCGCATCTGCGGATTGCAGTTGCAAGAGTCTCAGGTCCAGCAGCACATGCAGGAGGAGCTGGCTCTGATGGATGAGACATGGCCGAAAGATGCAGGTGGGCAGTGTGAGTCGAGGTCGCACGCAGACCTGTGGCACACCAAGCATTGCAAGTGCTTCCCACTGGCAGGTGGGCTGTGTGCGACTTGTTTCTGCCCAGACATGTATGCAATATCGTCATTGGGTGGGCTGTCTGCAGTGCAGTGTTTGTTGTGGACCTGCAGCATGCTGATGTGTGGCTGTCAGCTGCGGCTGTCTGGTTCAGCCTCATACAGGACTGCAGCATGGCTCTCCGTCCTGCAGAGGTCGCCCCACAACGTCCACTTCGGCGCCATCCTTCTCAAGGTCAGGCAGGACAGATGAGGCCGGGGCAGCAGCACAGAAGGGCACAAGCGCTGAAACACAGACTGCCCAAGCAAGGCAGCCATCAGGGCCAATACCAAGCGCAGGTGGGCCAGCTGCAGAGCAGGCACCCATGAAGCTGATCAGGTGCTGGTTGGGCTCCCTCTTCGCTGCAGACATCTCAGTCATCCCCAGACACCTCTCAGGTGACAGCATGCTGGCCCTGTCAGACAGCTCACCTTTGGTGGCACCTGTGAAGCGGTGCCTGGCTACAAGTGCTTGACAATCGGCGGGGCCTCTGGCTGCATCCGTCAACCAGTGCTTTGCAGCAGGCGCTCGTCGTGGGGCAGACAATCCAAGGCCGTGTTTGCTCATAGATCAGAACGCTGTTGCTACGTTCTGCTAGTTTTGTGCCTCTCTTGCTGCAGGTACTTGTCTTTGGACAAGACCCCATGGAGGCTACTCAGCCAGCCCACGCAAAGAAGCGGCGGAAGGCCTGTGGGGCGTTCAATCATTATGCTGATGGCTCTGGGGAGTGGGTGCGCGCTGTGTACGGCAGCATCTTTCACTGTGTATGCACTCACCTTTGGAGTTCGGCCAGCCAGCACCTCAGGACATCAACTGAACTGCATGGTCTGTGGCAGCATGTGCAAACCTGCATGGACCTATGGGTGCTGTGCAGGGAATGCCTGGCTGCATGGTGCCTGCCACTTCAAGCCTGCCTGCTTCCATATGCTTGCAGGGTGCTGGGCAGTGGGTGCATGCCTGCATGCTCAGACCTGCATGGTGGCAGCGGCGCTGAGCTGCACAGTCGTGTTGACGGGTAGCATGCAAGTGCTGTGCATCTCCTCTTGCAAGATACTGACACCATTGAGCTGCAGGTGGCTGCCGAGTAGTGAGTGATTGCTGTACATCTCCTCCTGCAGGATGCTGACACCATTGGCATTGAGGGCTCAGGCATGCAGACCTGGGAAGGCGTGGGATTTGCCGGCTTTGGCGGAAGCTATGGGCCTGGCTAATCGTTGTCCTGAGCTGCTGTGCAAATGACTCCCAAGTGTATCATGTTCAAGCGTTCTGCATCAGCTGACTGAGGAAGTGCGCTGCTGTATTGCAATGATTTCATCATAACTCTTTGGTCAAGTGACATGAGCATCTTGCTTGCCATGCCATTCTCGAGAAGCTTGGCCTTTACAAGCTGTATGTCTAAAGCAGTGAGGCTTTGTGTTGTTGGGCTGACAGCCGCGAGGGTGCATAAAGGTTGTGAGGCAGCTCTCTCACGGCGCCAGATCTGCCGTGCCTGTGTCCACTTGAGCCGCAGGAATGCAGCAGGGCAAAGTATGTGGCAATGTGGGTGGTGCTGGGGTGCCAACAGGCAGGGGCTGCGAGACCCATATATTGTTGCAGCTCTGCTGGCTCCTTGCACAGCAGGCAGAGGTGGAGTTGCTGCTGCCAGGTAGTGTTGCCAGGTTAAGCTATAGTTCTCAACTTCTAGAGCTACACTGACAAGCTTCATTGCTGACTTGATGAGGTCACATGTCTGATCAATGAGCATAAAAGACTGAGGCAGGACTTCATGCTGATCTTGACCTAGCAGCTGCAATCTGATCAGAGGTTTGGGTGCAGATCAGAACCCATGATGCTGCAGGGAGACTTCTGTGGCTGTGGCAAAGCTTTGAGATCTGCTGGGCATGCTGCCGTCAAGGGACCGAGGCGTCTGGCGCTTCATGTAGTGTGAGTTGAGGTTGTCCCTCTCAACATGATTGCACTGTATGGCATCTCTTCATCCAGCACTGTCATTGTGGCTGCCATCTAAAACGGGGCCAGATGACCGACCGTGAATGTGCTAGATGTGCTTGGGTACATTGGCTGCATATGATGTGGTTCTTGCCGTGAGACCAGCACCGGAAACTTCATCTGCAACAACTTGCGACGTTGCCCAAACTTGCAGGATGCATTGCCAGGGCTCCTGCACTGCCCCGGTATGTCACCGTTGTAGTGGCACAGAGCTTCCTGCTCTACCCTGTAGGGATCTGGGGGCGAGACAGCACTAGCAGTTGCCGGCACAGGCCCTGCTGCCGTTGAACACTCCTGTGCCACCTCTGCAGGGCTGCCAAGAAAAAGAAGGCCCCCAAAACAGGTGGCGGCGGTGGTGGTGGAGGTGGAGGTGGAGCTCCAAGCTACGGAGCACAGCAGCGCTCGGTCAAAGACCAAGCCAGGGAGGCGTCACAAGGGTGAGCCTGAGTGGCGCCTGTCCTCAACAGGCAAGCTCCAAGTGTGTCTCGATATTTCACAAGGTCCGAGGCAATTAAGGCTATGTGCAGCACAGATACCAGTGAGGCAGCATGTGGTGACACAAGAAGTGGTGTCACACGGGTAGGCTCGCTGCCTCCAATGGCCGCGTGCTGGGCGCTTGCTGCTGCGTGGGGCAGCACGCAGTGGCAGACAAGGTCCAGAAGAAAACAGAACAAGCGCAGGACTGTAGCAGCAACATCACCCTGCAAGGCACGTCGGTCCACATGCTGCCGGCTGCCTCCTGCATGGCTGTTGATGCCCGGTGATCTCACTGGCTTCCTGGACTGACGTCAGCTGCTGCTCCACCTGCAGAACAAGGACATCTGCACCTTGAGTGCCGCCTAGATTGTGATGAACATGCCTGTTGCATTTACCTGCGGCAGAGCTGTTTGCATGGAGACCTACACGGTTGAACGATAGCTCAACAAAGCCGCGGTGGGGGCCTTGAAGTGGCACGTTCGTGGCTGTCTGGCTGCCACGGCTGCCTGCAGGCTGCCCGCATGCAGAACCTGACTGGAGAGGCTGCAGGCAGGCTGGTGCCAGAGCAGGCTCATGAGAGTTCTGGGAAGTATATACTGTGCCTGCAGGGCTGCCTCTGCGCTGGATCCCCTGCCAGGTCATGCTGCAGCTGGATTCACGCCTCTGAGGTGGTTTCCTGGCAGGGCCTAAAGCAGTGGTGTGATTAGCGCCGCTGACTGGCCCTCCAGGGCTGCCCACATGCAGGACTTTAGTGGACATGCCTGAGGCTCAGCGATGCCACCTATAACGCATCAGCACTGAGGCTGGTGGTGCTTCCCCTGCCTGCAGTGCTGCCTATGAACAGGAAACCCGCAAATCATCCTGCAGCTTGTTTCACGCCTCAAGGTGGCTCCTGCAGGGGCCAAAAGCATTGGTGTAGATAGCACCGCTGACTTGCTCTTCAGGGCTGCTGACACGCAGCCTCACTGGAGGGGCTGGAGGCTGAGAAGCGCAACCTTCAAAACCTCAGCAGTGGAGCTGACGGCTTTTCCTCTGCCTGCAGCGCTGCCTATGCTCAGGAAACCCGCAAGGTTATCCTGCAGCTGGACAAAGCCACCAAGGTGGCACCCAACGGGCGCCAGATCCTCAAAAACGTCTATCTGGGCATGTACCTGGGGGCCAAGATCGGCATCCTCGGCCAGAACGGCGCAGGGAAGTCCACTGTCATGAAGATTCTGGCCGGGGAGGACAAGGAGTTTGATGGGGAGCGGCAGCTGGCCCCTGGTATAAAGGTGAGCAGCATGTGCAACTCCTTAGAGGTGACATTCACCTTGAGGGGGAGCGGCAGCGTCACAGAGTGCAGCATGTCATTTAGGAAGGCCACTGATGTGTTGGCGGGTAATATTGACATATGCAGCCCTGACAGGCATGCTGGCTGGGACAGGATGAGGTTTTTTATGTCAGCCCTGACATGATTTTGTCTCTGGCAGAGGTTTTGGTCACTCTGTCAACAGTACGGCCATCAGCTCAAGGCATCAAGTCTGCAGCGATGCAGTGCTGGCCAGACACTGCAGGACTCTGCTGCACCAGATGCCACACAATGCGACGTGCGTGGTGGCATTCAGCGCCTGACCAGAAACCCCCACTGCTGGCCCACGCCCTGCAGACAGCCTCCTGCAGCACGAGCCCCAAGCAATGCAGCCAAATTTGTGTACTGCTTTGTCTCTGTGCAGATTGGGATACTGCACCAGGAACCCAAGCTGGATGACTCTGCCTCTGTGTTGGATAACATCCAGCCGGCACTGGAGCCCGTCAAGCAGATGGTCAAAGAGTTTGAGGAGGTGGGTCTGCGGCTGTAGATGGGTCCCTGCATCCAGCTAGCTGCACAGCTGCTTGGCGTACTTGCCCATGTGGTCAGGCAGCAGTGATGGCCAGGTCTGCAGCCCCGCAGGTCTGCCAGGCAGTGGGGGAGCTTCACCCCAATGTGCAGTCGTTGATGAACAGCATGTTTTGAGTTGATGAACAGCATGTTTGGAGTTGGTGAACAGCATGTTTGGAGTTGCTGACAGGCAGACTCCTGTTCCCCTGCCAGGTCAGCATTGCGATGGGGGAGCCTGATGCCAACATGGACTCCCTGATGAACAAGATGGAGCGCCTGCAGACACAGATTGATGCAGTGGACGGCTTTGACCTTGACCGCCAGCTGGAGCGGGCCATGGATGCCCTCAGGTGCCCTCCAGGTCAGCTCGGTGTGCGCCAGCGGTGTGAGATAGGGGCATGACCCTGCAACGTCAACTGAACCAGCATATACCTTGCAGGGGAGCATCAGGTGGCCCCCTCAGCAGTGTTGACCAGCGGCCCAGTCCTTTCTCTGCGGTGCCACGAGACAACAGTGGACTATCTAGCGCCTGCAACTTGCAGGGGAGCAGCAGGTTCCCCCCTGCTCAGCAGTGGTGACTGGTGGCTCGAAACTCCCATGCAGTGCCACCTGACAATGCAAACAACCCGCTGCCTTCATTCCGCAGGGGAGCAGCAGGTGGCCCACCTCAGTGGTGGAGAGCGGCGCCGCGTTGCACTAGCCCGCCTCATCCTAGAGCGTCCAGACATCATCTGCCTGGACGAGCCCACCAACCACCTGGATGCCGAGAGTGTGGCCTGGCTGGAGCGATTTCTGGCAGGTGGGGCCACCTGCCATGCATACCTTTGAGCAGGTTGAGTAGCTGGGGCGCTTTCTGGCAGGTGGGGTCATCTGCCTTGCATAGTGTTGAATATGTTGAGTGGCCCGGACGCTTGTTGGCAGGTGAAGGCACCTGCCTTGCATACCTGTGAGCAAATTGAGTAGTAGCTGGGGCGCTTGCTGGCAGGTAGGCTCAGTAAGAATGCTCTGCCGGAACAGCTCTGGTTAGCCATTAGGGCAGTCCTGTTGTCTCCAGCCTTGCCGTGTGATGTCCTGCCTCAGCAAGCTGCCCACCTACCGCTGGTCGTCCAGGATGTGCAGATCAGGATGTCCAGGCGTTGCACATGTGCATGCTGGCCCACTGCCCAGCACCAGAAGTCTATCAGCAGGCTGCTCAGGGACACATGCAGTACCTTCTGCCTGAGCAATGCCATGCTGAGTGCTGTCTTCACCAGCATGCAATCTGCTGCACCGCTGCCTGCGTGGCTGCTTTTGCTGGGCTTGGCAGCATGGAAGCATGCCACCCCTCATTCTGACACATGGCTCGCCTTTGCAGACTTCCCTGGCACTGTGGTGGCAGTCACCCACGATCGCTACTTCCTGGACAACGTGGCAGGCTGGATTTTGGAGCTGGACAGAGGTGGGCTAGCAAACCCTGAATTTTGAATTCAGAAGGAAGCATCTGTGCATATCTGGCAGCCATGCTGCTGCGCTGGGCTGCAAAAGCATTGAGGGCTGAATGCAGCTCATCTGCAGCTTCAGCTCCCTAGCACGCACGGATTGAACAGATCTAGACTGCAGGCACGGGGCCCTATGAAGCAGCACGGCTGCCCAGCTGATACATCAGCACCACAAACGCTGCCCTGGTGTGTGCAGGTCAGGGCCTGCCACATGAGGGCAACTACAGCTCCTGGCTGGAGGCCAAGGCAAAGCGCATGGAGGTGGGCATTCAGCTTCTGCTTCCTTTTGTTGGTACAAAGAGAAGGGAGAGAAAGGGTACCCCGCTGACATTGCGCACCAAGAGGGGGGAGCTTTCGTACCTGCCTGGCCAGCAGTGCTAGGTCTTGCTCTGCATCAGGGGCTTTGGTGCTAGTCATTGTAGCAAACAGAGAGCGCCGATGCCTTCTGCATGAGGCAGAGCACAACAGCAGGCAGCCTTTGCAACTGCTGGCTTGGCAGAAGCAGCAGCACAAGCAGCTGGTCATGCTTGCCAGTCAGTCCTGTGAGAAGCTGTGCTGCTGCATACTGCACAGGCCACATCAAGCAGCACCATCATCTGGAGAAACACCCCTGCACTTCCAGCCCCAGCCCACCCACGGCTCTGTATGCCGGAAATTGAAAAGCAGGAGCACACGCCTACAAGCTCCCACTACACCCCTAGGCAGCAGTGCTGCTGCATGCAGCACATCCTATCGCAAAGCTCTCCCGGCTGACATCGGCTACAGAAGCATGCCAGCCATCATGTACCAGTTGCAGCTCAGACTGTCAGCGATCCGACACCTAGCTGCTCTGCTTGCAGTCAGAGTCCCGCCAGCAGGCCTCCCTGCAGAGGAGCCTTGCCAACGAGCTGGAGTGGGTGCGCTCCAATGCCAAGGGGCAGCAAAAGAAGGGCAAGGCTCGCATGCGGCGCTACGAAGACCTCACTGAGCAGGTGAGTGGCAGTGTTGGGTCACTGCTACTGAGGAGTGGTGAAGATCCTTAAGCTGAATGCCTGATAGAGTCTGGAGCACATGCGGCACTGTGAGATCCTCTGGGTGGCTGAGTAGGGTCATTGCTGCGTCTGGGGAGTGGTAAAAGTCCTCAATGTGAATGCCTTAGAGAGTCTTCGGCGCATGGTGCGCTTTAACACCTCACTGAGCAGGTCAGTAGCAAATGGTGTGGGGCAGCATCTGGCGGTTGCTCCCCCCCTTGTCGGATTATCACCCTTCTCTCCTGCCATCAATGGCTGCCTACCTGCAGGCCTCCCAGTCAAGACCTTGCACCCCTAACCGCCATCGTCAATCTGTGGAACCACATCCTCAGAATCGTCATCCCACAACATCCCACGAACTGCCTGCAGAGACAGCCTGCCTGCTCTGATCTTTTGGGCCTTGCACAGTGCCACACAGTCTGTCATGCCGCCTGCTCCGCGTGTGCAGGCTGCCCAGTTTGAGGAGAACTCATCCCTGGATTCGATCACCATCCCCCAGGGGCCGCGCCTGGGAAATGAGGTAATCCACCTCGACAGCGTGTGCAAGTCCTACGGCGACCGCCTGCTCATGGACCAGGTCAACCTGGATATCCCGGCTGGCAGCGTCGTGGGTGAGTTGTGCTGATGGTGATGCTGTGGATGGTATCAGGCAGGGTGAGGTGCTGCACTGCCTGTGTACCTGCTCATGGACACGCTCATCATCTGGGCACCCCAGTCTGTCAGCACACAGCCCTAGCACAGCCTCCTCATGGATGAGCTGGAGCAGGAGATCCTGGATGAGGTGTGAGACTGCCATGCAGAGCGCATGGAGTTCTTGGCTGGTTTCTGCTGGCAGCATGCTTGCTGAGCTTGTGTCAGGACAGTCATGTGGGGCAAGCAGCTGCAGGATGGCAGCCTCAGATGGCAGTGCTGCATTTGCATCACCAGAGACCTGCATTTCCCGCTGGTCTCTGGCTGTTGACGCTGCAGATGCAGCCTGATCAGCTTCTGGAATGCCATGGAGAGCACTATCATACCCTGCTGGCAGCCAGTCCACCTTGATATTTCCCTGGGTGCAGGCATCATCGGTAGCAATGGTGCTGGCAAGTCTACCCTCTTCAGGATGCTGATGGGCCAGGAACAACCCGACTCCGGCACAGTCACGCTGGGCGAGACAGTCGTACCCATGTATGTTGATCAGAGTCGCGGCAGCCTTGGAGACGGCAGCAGGTGAAGCTTTGTCTGCTTTGCAAGAAGGATGGTCAGCCTCCTACTGAAACCAAGTTGCTTTCTGGCTTCCTGCAAGCCAACAGCAGGTCTGGCGGTGCGTCCACTGTCCCGTCCATGTGAATGGCAGTCTGCTGCCTGCTGCATCAAGCCTGCAAATCAAAGACAAACACAGAAGGTGGTGGCACAGATACAGAATATGTGCTCCAGCGCACTGAAGAGTGCCACTGTGCTTCTTGCCAACTGCAAGCAGTGACCAGGAAAGAGTGCTTAACCTGAGGTGGTGCACTGCTACTGCTGCAGGTTGGTGGTTGACGAGATTGCAGATGGCGCGGAAGAAATTCAGATTGGCAAACGGATTGTCAACATCAGGCAGTACTGCTCCTGGTGAGTCTGTCAGATCTTGCAAGAGTTGCTCTTTCAGTGCTGGCAAACAACAAGCAGCGAGCTGACCAGCAGCGGCTCCACCATTATGTGGAGACCCAGGCTTTTGGCAGATTGTGGGGTCAGTCTTGAGCAGGCGACAGCCTGGCAGAAGGTTGCTACTCAGGGCCCTACACCTTCATCTGTGCTACTGGCTGCTTGGCAGCTAAATCAAACTGATGGGCAGCTGACACATAGGACTCGTGCTGCACACATTACTTCTTTTGGAGCCTGCACCACCCCCAGTGCAAGGTGTCCCTGTTTTTTTGATGATGCAGGTATAACTTCACAGGAGCAGATCAGCAGAAGAAGGTTGAGGTGCTCTCTGGCGGCGAGCGCAACAGGCTTCACCTTGCCAAGGTGGGCTGAGCGTACAGCAATGCTGAGGCCTGGGCATCGTGGCGCATCATCTCCGGTCTGACAGGCCGCTCAACTTGTGGCACCTTGTAATGGTGGGCCAAGCGCTGCAGCCGTGGGCTCACTGCCATGCTCTTGCCTGGTTTCTGCCTGTGATGTGGCGGCAGGTTCCTGTCATTGACAACACTGCAGGGACAACCTGCTGCCGTCTGGGGTCTGGCAACCACCACTGCCAGCTGCTTGACGGTTGAGGCTTGTCTTGAGTCGCAAGTGGTGCTGCAGGTGCTGAAGCAGTCCGGCAACCTCCTGCTTCTAGACGAGCCCACGTGAGTCACGCTTGATGCCATAAGATGCAAGCTGACGTTGCACCACTGCTTGTCAGGCCCAGCTCACACACAACCATCACCCAGTCTGCTGAGCTACCCCTTAGTTTGCGTCTCTGCGCTGCAGGAATGATCTTGATGTTCAGGTGAGCCGTCAAGCTTGTCAACATCATAGCATGAATTGGACAGCATTGTCTGCTGCCATAATAAGAAGCCATACTGCAATGCTGAGGCAGATTCTTGTCCCTGCAGACGCTCAGAGCTCTGGAGGAGGCCATCTCAAACTGGGCAGGGACCGTGCTTGTGATCTCTCATGACAGGTGTGCTGGTGCTTGGCCTGCACCCCTGATATTGAGCTGCAGCCAGATCTGCCAAGATTGTGCACTTTACCTAGTTGCTTGAGGCCTGTTGCCTGCAGTGAGTCGCATACAGTCTTGCTGCTGTTGCCTGTAGGTGGTTCCTTGACCGACTGGCCACCCACATCTTAGCTTTTGAGGGCGACAGCAAAGTGCATTGGTTTGATGGCAGCTACAGTGAGTATGAAGCAGACTGGCGGCAGAGGTCTGGTAACAAAGATCCCTCCCGCATCAAATTCAGGAAGCTGGCCACTGTCTGATTCAAACTTGAGCCGTGAATGAATCCTTTCATCCTGAGCAGCTGCAGCTACAGCACGCCACCTGCACACTGGGATGTGACTATATTCATTGCTAACTGATATTTGAACTGGGGGGCCAGGAGAGTCTCAATGTCTGCTATCACATAGCGGCAATTTCCAGATAGGCTTGTGCCCAGCATGGCCTCATCATCAGGTCATGCTGGCACACGGTTTGAGTACATCAAGGCCACAGTGAGGACCCTGTACACAGTGCCAGATGCCCCTGGTACAAAACATTGTTGCATCCACACTAGATACTGAGGAGAGTTGCAGTTGTAGTCACAGTGAAGTACCACGGATAAACGAAAGCTGCCTGCGTGGCATCGCAACTATGTTTGCTGACCATTCAGCATGGTGTTGCTGAGGCCAGAATGACATCTGCTATCTACTGCAGGGGCAGGGCTGCTTGGCTGCTTCAATGGCTGACAGACAGAAGTATTCATGACATGCTGCCACCAAGGCTGCAGTCAGCTGCTTTGTGAGAGCTGCTGCCATCATAAAGCTGCAGCTGGCTGAAAGGCTGTGACACAACAGCCTCACCCAGCACTGATGCTATGAGGCAGCGCCTTTGCTCTGGGCCACTGTATCTGGGGTTGCCGTCTGCATGCACAAAGATGTGTGAAAGCAATACTTTATGTACGGAAAGGCACATGCTGGCCTGCGCATGCTGTGGGGCTGATCATGGCAACAGCAGGCTCCCATGCAGCAAGGGCAGCCTTGAATATTGTATATTAATATGCATGCAGGGTGTGACTGCTCCTTGAAGCCCGTGTGCATCAACGCCCTTGCTGCACAGACATGAGCTGGCTGCAGGGTTTGCTGGCAGGCAGGCCTTCTTACTGCCAGCCCCACCTGAGACTGTGCCGTGCTTGATTGCAGAAAGTCTCATCTGAGACTCTGCTGCACGTGACTGCAGAGAAGCTGGCCGCCAAAGGCCACAGGCAGTATGGCTGCCCGCTGCTGCGTCCTCTGCCAGCACATCCACCTGTACCAGGTCAGGCATTCACATAACAGGAAGTGGCAGACAGCAAGAGATGTAGTGGGATCCAGATGGTAGTTGACTTGAGAAGACCAGTTATTGACGAGTGAGCCACAGAAGCACTCCCAGGAATGTCCACATTGCAATTTTTGAACCACCATCTCTGCATGCAGTGGTGGCCGGAGGCCATGCACATTGTGGTCCACTGGTCGATCTGCAGCACTTCAAGGAGTTGCCAGGCTGGTTTGCAGTCAACAGTGCCTGCCACTCACCCAGCGGCTGCACTCCATCTTCTGGCTGCACCAGGGCTGCCACCTGCCAGTACTCCCCCTCAGTGCCTGAATTGCAGCTGTCACCTGAGCTGTCCACTGGCCACCTGCCTGCACTGTCACCTGCAGCAGCAGCAGTAGAGGCATTGTGGCAGCGATTAGCAGCAAAGGTTGCTGACCTTGGCGTCGTGCAGAAGGGAAGGAGCACGCCGCATCAGCCGACCACTATGTACTGTGTGTAGCGGTGGAAAGCACTCAGAGCCACAGTCTTGCTGCAGGCTATGCACATCAGTAGGCCAGCTGATTGAGGCAGCACTTTTGGGGGTCCACTGAACCTGGGAGACTGAGGCAGCACCTCACCTTTGCAGGACAGTCTGAAAGCCGCCTGTGCAGCGCCAGCACGAGCTTCTCTGCATCGTCATTCCTGCAGGGCACACTTTCCAGCGATGTCACTTGATGTGTGCGGATGAGTTGGTCCTGCAATGCACAGACTCTCCAGCAAGCCGGAAGCCGCCGTCTCGGTCCTGCAGGGCAGGAAGTCCCTTCGGCCAGCAGCACAATGGTTGTAATCGTTTTTAGACAGGAGGAGTCCTCCCAGCAGTGGTCCACCTCAGCCTCATTGCACAATGCAAACTGTCAGACATAATTCATTGTGCTGCTTGCCTTTCAGGCATCTCCAGAGTGCGTGAGATTGCAGCCAAGGACCCCTCAGCGACTGAGGGCTGCGCAGCCAGCAAGGCAGTCAGCAACGCATCGGAGCCTCCGCTGGGGCCATCAACGCATGACAGCCCTGCACAGAGCGCCCAGCAGCCACTCACAGCAGCACTGCTGCCCACAGGCTGCCACTTTCAGCTGCCTCACCAATGCGGAGAGAGCACGCATATTGAAGGTTGCACTCTGAGCCTGGCCAGCAGCCAGCACAGCAGTGAAACCTTGCAAGCCTGCCTGCCTGCAGCCCCCCACAACAAAGCATCTGCTGCTGGGGTGTGCCCTCAAACCCTCGAGGGCTGCACCCGTAACTCACCACTGCAAGTCTAGGCTCCTCTGCAAGGCGCCTAGCGCCTCCTGGGGCCTCCTCAGCTCCACAAGTGCCTTCTCCTTGCGGGTGGCAGCCCTTGCCAGCAGCTGCGGCGCCGCTGCGAGGCCAGGCCCCCTCGTGAGTGCGATGTCACAGAAGTCAACACAGTCGCTGAAGTTCCTGAGCTGGAACATGACTGCCGCCCTGCAGGTGCATTGAGCATCCTTGCAGTAATGTCACACATCTGTAAGCAACAAGATGGGCGGAATTTTAGCAAGTAAGCGCCTTGCAGCCACAAGGGGCTATCTCAAGCACTCTGTGCATGCATGAAATGCTGAGTGTGACTGCGGCTGCAGCCTCTGCACCTTTTTGAAACACAGATGTCCTGGTTGCCACTGTCGCTCGCGGCATCGTGGCAGGCAAGTGCTTGACCCCTCAGGCTCCAATCAAACCAGAGGCAAGAGCAGTGGCAGCTCACATGTTGATGACATCAGGCTCGGGTGCATCCAGCGGCCAAGCACAGGAGCAGCTCACATGTTGGTGACAACTGCGACATCCCGGTCCCAGAGCTCCGCCGAGGCATGGTAGAAGGCAAAGGCCTCTGAGTACTTCTTGGCCTTGTAGGCCGCATTCCCCTGTTCCTTGAGAGAATTGGCCGCAGCCGTAACCTTGGCCTGCAGGAAGCAGATACGCACCTCACAGCATTCTCATGTCTCTTTCTCTATTGAGCCCTTACACCAGACCCACCGCCGCCTGCAGGATGCAGAGTCACGTCTTGCCGAACATATGCAACCCAATGCTTTGCTCTCTTGGGGCCTGTAAAATCATCTCTGCCTGCAACACCAGGCTATTCTGCCAGATTGAGGAGTATGCTGCTGGCTTCTCATGACTCTTCTTGGCCTGTAAGAGCCTTGCTTGAGTTGGTTCTGAGCGTAGCTGCTTTGCTGGCAGTTGCTACGCCACAGGCTGCATTACATGCCGACTAAGACAATGAGAGATGTCCACCCCACTTGTCAATGTCCTCTGTGAGTTGTCAAGTGCTTTCCATTCAGCAGGTTGCATGCAGCATGCCAGCTGCATAACCCAGCCTGGTGAACAATCCATCTCAGTGGACCCACCTCCTGCTCAGTCAGGCGGGGCTGCTCCCCTGTCTGGGCTGCCAGGGCACTGTGAGCCGTAGCTTCCCGTGTGGGCCGGTCACCATCAGCAATGGCTACGCCGTCCAGGGGAGAGGCAGGGCGCTGAGGGCTGCTGGCGCCTGCAGGGGCTGCAGCGGTTCCACTTGAGGCAAAGCTCTCCTTGACACTGCAGCAGGGCCAATGAGCTTTCAGTTGGGCATCCAGCAGTGGGAGGTGGCAGGGCAGTGAAGGCTGCAGCCGCCTTCAGGGGCTGCTGTGCCAGTCCTGTGCAAGCTCTCCTAGTTCCTGGCCATCCAGCGTCTTGATGCAGCATGAGCTGGTCTGACCTTCTTTGACTTGCTTTTAGTGCAGCATGTCAAACCAACACTGGCAGCATACATGGCCAGACTGCACTGCTATCTTCTTTCTTCCTGGGAGCCCAAGCACTACAGGGTGCAATTGTCATGTTGACGGTCTGTGTGCTTACCTGGGCTGCAGAGTGCCAGCTACACAGTGGGCAAGGTACAGGCCAGCAGTCAGAGCCCCACAGGTCAGGCGCCACAGGGGGTGATTGACGAGATCCTGCTGCTCGTCTCGCGCCAGCCGGCTCGCTTGATTGCCCAGCTTGACCGCCCTGACATACTCAGACTCGGCAAGGTCTGCGCCTGGACGGGTGAGCAGTGACCCTGCCGGGGTGGCGGCCTGCATCAGCAGAGATTATGGCATCAGCAGGGCAAAACACACATGATGTCAGAAAGAGTACGCACATGGGCGTGGCCAGGTCTGCCCCGTTCAGGTCATCTGCCTGCAGCAGCAGAGGTCGCAGTGTTAGCAGGACAAGTTACACAGAACCCTGGCAGCATGAAGACACACGCCTGAAAAATTTAGCACCCCCAAGGTAGGACTCATAGGTCTTGAGACTGGGCCACAGCCCACACGACAGAGTGGAGACTTGAGGCGGCTTACAGCTACCACCTGTAGTGGAAATACTGCAACGACCTGTGCCTCCTTTGCATGGGCTAACAATCCAGTATTGGGGGTTGGCGTGCAGCAGGAGAGCTGACTGCGACAGCCTGATGGAGATATCCAGAGGCAGGTGTATAGGTCCTGCTGTTGCGAGCAACACAAACTGCCAGCAGGCTTGAATTGCCTGCAGCAGGCCCTCAGCAAAGGCTGTGCACCTGAATAGTGAGCAAATGCCTAGAGGCAGACTGGAACAGGGCTACAGCACATAGGGCAATGCAATGAGAGGCAATCTTAGAAAGGGACTACAGTGTGTGGCGCATTTACAATGCTCATGTGCTGTGCCAACAGCAGCAGGAGAGGTCACCTGCTTCTTGGTGTGCGTCTCATGCAGCGCCAGGATCTGCTGCCACTTCATGTCTGCAATGTTCAGAGGTGCTGACAGGGCTGGCATGCTGCCTGCAGTGCAGCAGCTGAACGTGCTTGAGGACTAGTGCGCCCATCAGAGGTGCCTGACATGGCTGCTCTAACATGTGTCAGTAACCCAGCACACAACTCAAAATGGCTGCCTGCCTCCGCTGTAAAGCCACGCATGCACCAGAACCTCTGGTTCACTCACACATCATCTGGGGATGCTGCGGCACAAGAATCATATTGGCACCGGGATGTTCTTGTCACAACCCAATCATGCAACCCACAGCAGAATTTGCAATTTCAGTCAGAAGCAAATCATATTGCTGATGGCTCACCTCACCAGATGCTTGCCAGTAGTGTGAGCAATTCTGGGACGCTCTTGATGATGTGAACTCTGTGTGATCCTGTAACTGCTATATCTCACTGGCCTGGGCTGTACTGGGCTATCAGATGCAGTTGGCCGATCAAGGTCTCCGCGAATTCAAAGTTCAGGTCAGGAATCTGAAGCTTGAGAAGAGAATTCCTTGTTCTGGCATGCTCAGTCCTCTCAATGCGATCGTAAAGCCAAGCAATCGGGCACCTACTCTGTTACAGTGCTACGTCAGAAGCCTCCCATCTGACCAGCCCACAAAACGCACATGCAATGCACATGAATGCATTCAGGGTTGACAGATCAGCATGGACCCAGCAGAGATGCTGCACTCTGCATCAGTCACTCTGGTGCACCTCCCATTCCCGGGTTGGCAAGCCCTCGCGATGGCAGCTTGATCCCCATCAAGTTCATGTTGAACAGAGGAAGCACATAAGCAATATGAGGATGGAGATCAATGCATGTGCGGCATCAGGAGCACCGCCAGCACAAGTGGAGGGGAGGTACATCCGTGTGCATTACCTACGCAAGGAGGGGTCAGCAAAGGTGAGACTGCTGCACAGTTTGCATGCATACATGTCAATTACAACAGGGGCCCTGTCTTTTGCAGGATTGGGGGCTACATGCCTGGCATGAAGTGCAGCAGCCAACCCCATGGGGAGCCCCTTTACATCCCACGACGTGAGCTGTGTGCTTGTGAACAGTCCCTGCCGTGCTCTGTCATGCAGGCTTTGCCTCCTGCACTCTGCAGACAGGGCTGGAGCTGTGATGCAGGGTGCACCGTCAGGAGGCTACATTTGATGTGCAGCTGTGCCCAGACCACCAGAAAAATGGCTACTCTCACTGGGTTGGGCTCATTGTACATAAAGGTGCGCCAGTGCAAGCAACGTTGCTGCAGTGCAATTTCCAGGGGAGCTCTGTGTTGCCCAATCTATCACTTCAGCTGAGCCTCAGCACAGCACAGCATGTTGGAGCTGACACACAGGCTCCCTCTCTGTTGCTGCTCTCCTGGCATACTGTCGGCATCTCTGCAGGTCCAAATTCACCGGCGTGTGCAGCCCTGCACCAGACTTATTCTGTATGCAGCCCATCACATGCTAGTTTCCTTGGGGCGGCCTGCACTTACATCCCCTGCGCTACTGTGTTGGCCCTACGGGCTGTACTTAAAGCTTACTCTGCCCTCTGATAACCTGTCAAGCCGCATCAAGGTGTCTCTGCCAGTGTAGGGGCCTCGCGGGCTGTAGTTGATGCATTATCTGCCCTCTGCTGAGCTTTCAAGCCACATCAAGGCGTTCCTGTGTTGTCAGGGGATGAGAAGGATGCTGGCGGGGAGATAGTGGAGATCTCAACAGACGTGCGGGAGGTGTGGCTGCTGTCAGGCAGCAAGGAGGTGTTGTACAGCGAACCTGACCCTGAGACTGCCTTTGCTGGGGACCTGAGCAGATCCTATGCTCACTGGTGAGCTGTGCGCTGCAGCTGCTGAGCTTCCCAGGGGACTGAGCAATATGTATGGCACATGGAGAGCAGTGTACGCTTGCAGCCTGCACTGAAGCTGTTCTGGGTGCAGCTGCAACGTCTGCTGGGCACTTGAGCCTATTCTACATCGTTGGTGGGTGGCAGGCCGGCAGTCTTGCACCTCCAGGGGCACATGCTGTAGGGTTGATCCCATTTGGCGTGGATGAGGTTGGTGCAGCTTCCGCTGCAGCAGATGTGCCAGCATGCAGGTACATGAAGCCTGACGCAGCATGATCTCTCGTCTGTCCCTGCTGGGTGCTGAGAAAGGCTCAAAAAACCCTGACTGGTCTCAGAGCCGTGCTGTGCAGGGTGAGGAAGGACGTCATAGCTTGGCGAACCAGCACCACCTGGCATGATGGGCCTGTCAGATTTGCGCTGCACTGGAGCCGCAGCGGCGTCTTGGAGACTGCAGGTGCAGATCGGCCCCACGGCCTTGCTTTCTTCCTGTCAATCTGCTGACTCCAAGATTGTCAAGCTGCCCAGCAATGTCATGTGCCCCTTTCATTTGGTTCCATGAAGGTCAAACAGCTGCAACAGCTTTCATGCGGCTTTGAGCTATTTGAGTGATGGCATGGCCCCACAGCAGGTCGCTTCATCCATCAAACACACCTCACCTGGGACCCTACTTAGGAAAACACAGCACCACTGTCCCACGTCTCTCCCCTGCTTCCTCTCGAAGGCTCCTCACTGACCTGTCACCTGCACTGCACGTTCCCAGGGAAGTGCAGGCCACGCCCAGCCGTGTTTCAGGGAACGTGCAGGCCACGCCCAGCCGTGTCGCACAGCCGCCCTCACCCTGCCTGCAGCAAGGATGGTGCAAACATGCAAAGTGATACCTGGTCCCCCCATCATCGTGTCTCACAACTGATCCTGTTGCCTGCCCTGCATGCAGCAAAGGGGGTACAGGCAGGCAGCGGGGACGGCGAAGGGCATGCAGACCTAGAGCTCCTGGCGGAGGACCTACCAAATGAAGTTCTGCACAAGTTTCCCCACTTGGCAGGATGCACTGCCATCCATGTACCACCTGCTATCATTCAGCAGGCGAGCTATGCGAATGTAGCCTTCCCCAGAGGGCTTTGCAGGCACACCGTCCATGCTGCCTGCATACAGTGGCGGCATGACTGCCAACCTTCCTCAACATTGTAAGGGGCACTGCTGACAGGCTCTGACCAGAAAGCTTGCCGCTTGCGAGCCAACTTGGCCACAGCCAGGGCCACAACTGATGAGCTGTAACAGCCTTGTACCACTGCACGTCACTTGTGGCACGACTGACAAATTATGTGCCCTCATCTTGATGTGCTCGGGTCCATGCAGGCCGCCAAGATCATGACGGCACAGCTTGCCATATCTGCCCAGGCAGCAGATGGGAAGCTGATCACGGCCACAGGTGCGCGGCCGCACATGTCAGGCAGCTCTGGTGCCAAATCCAAGACGGCAGCACTGCACCAATGGGCCCCAATGCAGCTGACAGCAGTTTCCATTGGCCTGCCTACTGCTTTGCCAAAAGCTGTAGGGGCTTTTCTCCCCTGGGGCCATGCATTGGGTGCACTGGGCAACAGATGACAATGGACAGAGACCATTCCTGCGCAGGCATCCAGCTGCCGGGCTTGCTGGATGACCTCTGCTTCTACAGCGGTCCCCTGGGCGCTGAGGTCACCACTAAAAGTACCAGCATCAGGCTTTGGGCTCCCACCGCACAGAAGGTCAGCCTCATGCTTTGAAACGCAGGGCACGCATGGCGGATCTAGCTCTCAGCGATGAGTGTGGAAAGAGAGTTGCAAGCTGGTGTGGGTGGCCAGCTGGGTGCATATTTGGCTCAGCCATGCAGTGTCAACTGGTCTCAGCGGAAGGCTCAGGCTGCTGTGCACGTCATAACAGTTAACAGAGCACGTGCTTGTCAGAGGCAGGTCTGCTTCAATGGGAAGCATGCAACCTGCATCAAGCATCTCTGAGGGACGCTACCTGGCTGTCAAAGTGCTATGCCTGCTGGTCTTGCTGCTGTTCTCCACCTCTCCCTCAGGCTGCCTTCTGCAGCTGCCGTCTTTGCCTTTGTTGCCTGTTGCGGCATCTGTTTGAACCAACCTGACCCCTTGTCGCCTTGCATGGCATTCCCTCTGGGGCCCCTACAGAGTCTGTAGCTGCTGCAGCAGACTTTCCTTGCAGTCCTGTGCACTGCAGGGCTATTCACTGAGGCGCTGTGCCTGCTGCTGCAGGTGGAGCTGCTGCTTTTTGATGAGGCCACAGGCGGTAAACCCCATGTCCTGCCCATGCAACGGGATGAGCATGGCGTCTGGCTGGCACAGGCGAGCTGCTACCTGTGTATTGTGCTAAGCAGCAGATGAAATTGCCGGACACCCCTCGGGAACCAGCTTCTTAGACCAAGCAGGTCATGCTTGAGCAGCAGCAGTACAGGAATGTGCTTGAGCTGATCAGCACTTGTTTGTTGTAAGCATGCACAGCAGGCACTTGAGCTGTACAGGCCTCTGTTTCAGCACAACTGACGGCAGTACCCACACATTCAGAGTGCTGCAGCTACCTCCCCTCAGACAGACTCCCTGAGGTGCTGAGGCCCTGCGCAGGGCTCTAGGGATTGGTTGTGGAAGTACTACCAGTACAGGATGCAGCTGTTCTGCCCAGACGTGCAGCAGGTGGTACCCGATGTGATCGCCACAGACCCCTACTCACGGGGCCTGGCTGCAGATGGTCGCCGCACACAGGTAAGGCCTGGTCAAAGCATACACTGGCCGCTCTCTGGCTGAGCTGAAAGCGTGCTGCTCAGGGTCGGCACAGCCCTCATCCCCGTCTGGCAGAAGCCCCCAGCCCTGCCTCAGAGTGCACCCCTGCAGCTTACGTGCACTGCGGGGTGCAGCCATGCAGCAGGAGTGGCCCTCTCACAACTGGCGCCACTTCATGCCCTGCAGATTGTTCTGCTGGATGCAGCTGAGACGCTGCCAGAGGGCTTCCTGGACCACACCTCCCCTCAACAAGACCATGTGATGGACACTTCCATCTATGAGCTACATGTGAGAGACTTCAGGTGAGCCCGCTGCCTTTCTGGTCCCTCGCAGAATGTGGCAGCGTAGGCCTTTGTCATGTTCCGTGGACCCTGGCTGCATGACGACCACGCGCAGCATTTTGACTGTCAGGAGTCGTGAGGTCCCTCAGCTGCTGGCTCCAGCTGCGCTGCCCACTTGCACGCTCACTCCGCGCTCCGTTCAGAAAGTGCTGGCCCCCACAACAGAAGAACGTCACATGCCGCGCCGCAACCTGATTGCCAGCAGAGGCACTGGTCACCGCCAGTACACGAACGGCTCTGGCATGAGAAGCCTCTCCTGCTGACTGCTGCAGCGTCTCTGACGCCAGCTGCCCTGACGAGCACCGCGGCAAGTACCTGGCATTCACCCAGCCTGGCAGCGCAGGCTGCAAGCACCTGCAGGACCTGCAGCAGGCCGGCCTGTCCCACATCCACCTGCTGCCCACCTATGACATTGGGTCTGTGCCAGAGCGAGCTGCAGACCAGCAGTTGGTCAAGGTAAGCTGCCATCAGTCAGCAACCAGCTGATGTGGTCCATAGCAGACAGTGCGACCTCAAGGCAGTGCCAGGTTTGGTCGCCTGCTGCATGGCAGCCTGTAGGTAGGACCTGGTGGTGGAGACTTGGCTCACTGCCAGGCTCTACGCTGCTTGCAGACTGTGATTATGGGGTCCAGTTGAAAGTGTGAGGGAAGTGTCTCACGTAGAGTTGTGGGCTTTGCATGCTCTGGGTGCAGCTGCCTTGGGCTGACCATGGTGGCTCCATGCCGTGCCAGACAGCCGTCTTGGTGTGACAAAGCCACTGCCTGCAGGAAGACCTGTTGCAGTATGCAATGGATGGGGAGGAGCAGCAGAGAGCAGTGCTGGAGATCGCTGACCATGACGGCTTCAACTGGGGGTGAGGCTGTGTCTTGCGGCTTTGCGGGGAAGCGGCCTGCTGCACATGCTGCTTGGGGTCCCTATCGTGTGGGAAGGCCAGCAACACATGTGCAGTATGCTCTGCATGGTGCTCTGGCTGAGGCCAGCTTGGGGCACTGTCAGGCAGTACGGTGGCTGGGGTAGACACCAGCACCACTTCCGAGAGCACTTCCCTGAGAGCCCTGTGCGAGCAGACAGCTGCCCTGGTCGGTCAATCTCAGATGGTAGCACCATGCTGACTTCTGCTGCCAAGCCCACAAATTGCCAGCAGGAAGCTGCCCATCCTTCTTCTCACCAAGTGGCAGCTTACCCAATGCCTAGCTGCTGCATGCTCAGAGGGCTGGCCAGTGCAGGTATGACCCAGTGCACTACGGCGTCCCTGAGGGGAGCTATGCCTCCACCCCAGATGGCCCTGCCAGGATACGAGAGCACAGGGCCATGGTGCAGGCGCTGCACAAGATGGGCCTGCGGGTTGTGCTGGACGTTGTCTATAACCACACCTTTGCAGCAGGTGAACCTTGGGGTACTGATCCAGAATTCAGGACAGCACGACTTGTGTCTGCCCTCCAGTGGCAGGCTGGGACGAGGAGCACACCTGCAACCCCTGCTCCAGCACGTGCACAACATCAATTTGTTCTGGGGGAAGGTGCTTTGGATGACCCACCAGTCTGATTCCTAAGTCTTCCAAGAGGGACATGGCCCACCCAGGGTCGTAATGTCAGTCACAGCAGAGGCCCAAATTGTGGTGAGACCAAAGGCCTGCTTTTGTGGTGGCTGGCAGGGTGCCCACTGAAATCCATCACCAAGGGTGGGGCAGCATGCTGACCTCAATGTGCTGCATCAGGCAGCCCTCTTCCAGTGCTTGAAAGCCTTGCCATGAGTGCCTCATCTGGAGGTACAGGATGGCGCTCCAGTATGCTGGAACCTGGACAGTGCTGCTGCACTGCATATGATCTGCAGCCTGCTTCAGCCCTGTGGATGCACAACTGCTACAATAGTCTGCACATCGACAGAGCTCAGCAAGCCCCAGGCGCTGCCAGATAATTGATGGAGTACCATAAGCACCTGCAAGCCCTTCCTCATTGGGGTAATCACTGACATGTAGTGCAGGGCAGCCACTTGAGTGCATTCAACTGTGATGTGCCGAGCTCTACTTGTGTCACGCTAATCTGGTGCAGCTGACATGCCCTTGCAGGCCAGCAGAGCCACCTGAGCGTGCTGGACAAAGTGGTCCCTGGCTACTATCACCGCCGCATGGAGAATGGTGACATCTGCATGTCCACCTGCTGCAACAACACAGCCTCCGAGCATGCCATGTGTGAGAGGCTCATTGTTGACGATATCACCCACTGGGCCAGAAATTACAAGGTGGGTGGGGCCATCACAAAAGTTACACTGTTGCAGCTTTTCTTTGGAGCACGGCGCCCAGGGTGCAGCTGCTGTAGAGCAGCAGGATCTGATCTGCAATTGCATATTCAAGGCACTGTTATCAGAGAGTCATAAGGAGCAGGCCCTGCCCCAGGCATTTGGTTAAAGATGTGCATGCCAACAGGCACGTACCAGCTTGACAGCATTACAGTTTGTTAGCAGCTGCACAGAGTGCACTGGGAGCATGTGTCTTCTGCTGCCTCCCACCTGGCAGCCAAGCCAAGAGCTGATTTCAATAAGTCTATCCTGCAGGTGGACGGTTTCCGCTTCGACATCATGGGCCATCATTTGTAAGGATTTACCCCGCCCTTGTCCTTTCCGCCACTCACTGTTCATAACCAGCAGCAAACTGGAGCTATGGATGCGTGCAACATGCTGCCTGCAGCTCAGGAAGACCTGCTGCTGTGCAAAATGAGCGCAGCTTCCTGGCTGCCTGCCTGACCGCGCTGAATCACCTTGCTGCATTGCACGGCACTGCTGTCTGACCTTTAGGAGGTGCAGAGAGCCCACAAGGATTCGTGCTGATGCAGGGTAAGCAACATGAAGAGTATTCAGCAGGCATTGGGGCCCGCTAGGCTGCAGCCAGATGCAGGTGGCGTCTATATGTATGGTGAAGCATGGGACTTTGGCGAGGTGAGGCTTAAAAGTGACTTTTCCACTGTCCATGAACTGACACTGAATGGCAGCAACGCCGTGACGATTCCTTTGCAAGCAAGCAGCTCATCTAGAGCTGCTTGGTGTTTTCTGTCACTGCATTGCGTTCAGTAAAATGGCACCTGATCTACGGAAGCAGGGCAGAAGCTTGACAGGTTGTGATTGGAATGGCCTCAGGCTTACTTGCACTGCACCTGCCAATTGCAGGTGTCCTGCAACCAGCGTGGGCGCAATGCCAGCCAGCTCAACATTGGCGGCCTGGGCATTGGATCTTTCAATGACAGGCAGGTCCCCAAAGCTTTCACACACAGCCTGCTTGAGCTGACTGTGGACAGCCTAAGCGATGCGCCTGCTCAACAAAGCTGTCCAGTGCAGCCTTATAAAGAGCACTCACAAGTCCACTTTGCACCTGTTGCCTGAGCAGCTGGCCATGACAAGAACTGAGCTCCCTTCTCTTGGCTGTTCTCAGCAAGACTATACGGCGCTGAGCTGAGCCATTTCCTGCTCAGTGCAGGTTCCGGGACTCACTGGTTGGGGGCAGCCCATTTGCATCCCTCTGCTTCCAGGGGTGGGTGAACGGCTTGGCCACACGCCCAAACAACTTCATGAAGGTGCGCTGCAACATGTCAGGAGCCAGTTGTGCAGCCACTGCTGCACCTGCTGCAGAAGTGGTGAGCAGATGCTGCGGCACACAAGGTTGCTGAACTGCAGCAGATGCAGATCAGCTGCTGATTTCAGGGCGGTTAACCTCTTTCCTCCTGCCTCTGTGTAGCCTTTGCCTGTCTGTTGCACAGGTTCTGACATAGAGCTGCCTGCAGGGAGAGATGGCGCCCCAGGAGCAAAAGGAGCAGCTGATGGAGTACTCAGATCTGCTCAAGCTGGGCCTGGCCGGCAACCTCAAGCACTACACCATCACAGATAGAACGGTGGGCCTGTCCACCTGATGGTTGCTGCCCTCAGTGGCTGCCGTGGCTGCCATGACCTCAGCTGCAGCAGTCCCTGAGCTGGACCTGATATTTGAGGCGCTCCGCGTGCATTTGGTTTGGCCTGACAGGCCAGTAGGCTTGCATCTGGCGCAAGCCCAGTTTCTTCTGTTTATCTGGCATGAGCCTGCAGGCCAGTGGGCTTGCGCTTGGTTCGCATGTAGCGTACTTTCACAATCCAGTGGACTTGCGATGTGGGGGCCTCACACGCTGAGCACAGCTCAGCAATCGGCTTGACCCAGCACAGCGCTTGCACAGTGGTATTCATCGACGCTGCTTTGTTGCTGTGCAGGGCCAGGAGAAGCAGGGCAAGCAGGTGATGTATGGGCAGCAGCCAGCAGGCTATGCCCTGAACCCCTGGGAGACGGTCAACTATGCAGATTGTCATGACGGCGAGACTCTGTTTGACCAGGTAAGGTTTCATATTTTGATACCTGCCTAGCGTGTACATGCTGGCAGGCGACAGCAGCCTGCTATGCCTGCCTGAGACGCTGGCTGCACTGAGTGCCAGCTGAAACGGCCTTTTGCCGTGTCGATTCCCAAACAGCAGTCATACCTGTGTGCCCGACGTGTACACATGTGGCGCTGTCACATCTTGCAGCTGAGCGGCAGCTGACTTGCATGCAGACCATAATGAAGGCAGCCGAGGGGGTGCCAATCGAGGAGCGTGTGCTGATCAACCAGCTGGCTACCAGTATGGTGGCCCTCTCACAGGCAAGCCATGGCGGGCAGGCAGCAATGACAAGTCACCCCTGGTTGATAACATGGCATGCCTCTAGTCTGTTGTGCCTCAGAGGTGCAAATATACAACCTTGGGACTCAGCTACTGAGTGTGTGGCTTGACTGCAAGGCATGGAGACCTGAAAGCAAGCTGCCTGACGCTGTGGCCAACAGGCACCCAGCTTTTTGTATCAAGGCTGACAGTCAGCTTGCCTGCACAGCCAACAACTAGACCGCAGTATTGCCATGTCCAATGCAGCACACCAGTGCAAGCCTGCCTTGCTGCAAAGCCAAATACCTGAGACTATACAGCAAGCACAAGCTTTAATGCTCACCTCAGCAGCCTGCCATGCAGACGACATGTGGCAGCTAGCATGATGGCTTGCCCGCAGTTTTTGTGTGAAATGATCTTAGCCATCATCTCTGTCTGCAGGGGATTGCCTTCTTTCATGCTGGCAGCGACATCCTGCGGAGCAAGTCTCTGGATCGTGACTCCTACAACTCAGGCAAGCAAGGGCAGTGCCTGTGCTGTCACACAGAGGGCTGCACTGCTGCCATTAGCTGAAGTGTACGCAAGCAATATCAGTCACAGGTATCAGCTGCAGCATCACATCTTATGGTGCACTGTTGCCAGCTCAGACGAGTGTTGGCGGCGACTGTGCTGTGCCGTTGTCAAGTGTGTTGATGTACACTGTGGCTGTAACTGAATGATGCATTTGAGCACCCAGTCTGTGGATTCATGGTGATTTTGCTTCGCTCAAAGTGGCATGGAACTCTGGGATGTGTAGGCTGTGGCGTTGGCGGCTGTCGACGAATGCTAAGCGTTCTTGCTGTGCCGTGCAAGAACCCACTCAAGCTGAACAACCTTGAGGGCACTCTTGCAGAAGTCACACACTCAGTTCTGGCTGTCAGCACCTGCTGCGCCTTGCACTGATGTTATTGTGCACATGCAGCATGCCATTTGCTGTGCGCAAGGTATCAAAACTGACCTGCATGCATGTGCAGGGGACTGGTTTAACAGGGTGGACTGGACCCTCCAGACCAACAACTTTGGGGTGGGTCTGCCGCCAGCCTCCAAGAACAAGGCTGCCTGGCCCTTGAAGAAGCCACGGCTTGTGCCAGAGCTGAAACCTAGCCCAGACCTCATCAAGGAGTCCAAGTAAGTGGGGTGCCTCGTGCTTTGCTGTGAGGCCCTTCCTGAGGCAGCCACTGTCAGCAAGTATGGTGCCATTCATGAAGAGCAGACAAATCGAGAACATTCCAAAAGCACAGCAGCATGCTGCCAGGCTGTCTGCATGGGCAGGTGGAGCTGTGAGCAGAAAACCACAGCGCAGTGCCGCTGCCTTGGCAGTCGCGCTCAGAACAAAGTGTGCTTCAAACCATGCAGGGCGACGCAGGCCACTCCAGACCGTTGACTGATTGGCAGATATGCAGCACAGTCAGCTGTCCTCATGACGCAGGCTCCTCAACCACCATCAAGACCACCAGTTGTGTTGCAGGTTAGCCTTCCAGACAATGCTGCGCATTCGCTACTCTTCTCCTCTCTTCCGCCTGACCTCAGCCGAGGCCATTCTGCACCAGGTCTCTTTCGGCAACTCTGGCACCGATCAGGTATGCAGTCCCCTAAGGGCCACCAGCTGCGTGTTCCTAGACATCAGCAATGCCGTGCGGCTTGGGGGTTCAGGAGCGGCAGACACACTGGCAGTGCTGCGCCCGTGCAGCGACATCAACTCGCCCCTGGCCTGCCCTTTTCTGAACGCCCTGGCCGACCCTGCAGTGCCTGATCCTCCTGTCCTTGCCATCTGAGCGTACAGGCTCAGATCATCAAATTCCTGATGCACCACCCTCAATATTGGTGTGACACAGCGTGCAGGCAATGAAGTCAAGCAATTGATCCAGGCCCTGATGCACTGCCCTTGTGCAGGAGCCTGGCGTCATTGTAATGGTGATCAGCAGCTGTGATGTGGTCGGCCTTGAGGCAGGAGTGAAGGATAGCCGCTGGAAACGGGTCTTGGTGGTTTTAAATGCAACTCCAGAGGCAGTAGAGCGCCCCTGGCCTGCAGGTTGGTCTGCTGAGCTTATGTGCACTGCTCTTCTGCTGTCTGGAGCCTAGCGATAGCTTATACCTGCTCAAATGCCGTGAGCATTTCCTGGAGCCTCCTGCATTTGGCTGCTTGGAGCACCTTTGCAGGGACTGAGAGGTTTCCTTGTGCCAAGGTCTAGGTATCCACTGAGTTTTTTTGAATGCCTGCAGGCGTCAAGAAGCTGCAACTACATCCTCTGCTGGAGAAATCAAAGAGCAAAGCCAGCTTGACACGAAGCAAAACATGTATGTGCCCAGCTCTCACTGCCTCTGTGCTTGTCGAACCCCGCTGATTGCACATCGCAAGGTAATCATTAATTTCTCCAGCTTGTAGCGATTATAGTGATTACTTGGCAGTGTCAGACATCCAGTTTTGACTTGACGCTTGTATGCTCTTGCTAGATGTGACTGCTTCAAAGGGCATGCAGGGGTAGCATACTCCTGGTGAGGCTACATAAGACATAATCCCAATGTCTGGGTTGGCCGACTGCAACCGCCACCTGGAAGAGTGCAGCTGTCCAGAGCTTTGTGACAAGGCTGTTGATCAGAGACTTGCCACCATCCTGTGTGGACATCAATGCCGGCAACCAAGTCTCTGTCTGCTGCTGGCTACTGTCCTGGGTAACAGCAGTACAGAGCTGCCGCTTGCACTGTGTTCCTGGCGCCTGCAGGCATTGGGCATGGGCTTCACATGACAGCTAGATTGCCTTGAGCCACACGAAGCACACCTTTGCATACTGATCGTGTGTCCCCTGCCGGATAACCTTTAGTAGGTGCGTTATAAAGTCAGCAGCGAAACGGTGCCTGCAAACAACATCAAGGCGACCCAGGCATCCCACAAGCAAGGCAAAGCTGCCTCTGTCTGCCTGCTGGTCAATGTGTTGACCACAACCAGGCTGGCGAGGCCGCCCTTGCAGATCCTCTGCTCGGCTTCAGCATCAGGCAAGGATCCCAGCTTGAAGGTAAGCACCATTGGCGGAGCCTCAAGCTGTGCCGCACAGTTCCTGATGCACAACAAGGCCTGCAGCTCCCCTCGAGGGTGGGCAGCGACACATTCAAAGGTTCTGAAGACGCAGAGATAGGTGCAACATCACACCCATCCCGCAAGTTGATGGCCCAAATAGCTGCAGTATGTGCTATGTGGACTAGCTCAAGTGCCCATCACCAACTGCACTCCCCTCCCCATTGCACCTGCGCTTCCATCCCCTGCCATGCGTCTCCGCATGATTCCCGCCAGCGCCTGCATCCTGACAGGCTGACAGCAGCCATGCTGCCTGCAGATGGGCTGGGCTCAAGTTCAAGGAAAGAAGCCAAAGCAGCCTCCCGGTGTGCAAGCAGCTGCACCGCCAGCCAGCATGTACTCTTGGGCAGCTGAGGACCCTATGGACCCCCGGGCATTTGAGGGGCCACGGGCATACATGGTGAGCTGCATTGCATCGTGGAGCAGGGCGTGAAGCTGCAGACTGGGTGCAACCAAGCGCAGCCTGAGCATCCGAGGGCTTGCATGCTGCAAGGAGCACACGGAGCCATCAGTCAGCTGTGTCACCCGGCTTGCCTTGCCATGTCTCAGCTGGCAGCGCCCTGCTACAGAGCTGCATGCACAGTGTGCGGCTATCTAGGCGCCAGCTGTCTGCCAGCACCTTACTTCTGCCCTGGCGTCACCCGGCCCTGCTGCACCTGCATGCATGCATTGTCCGCTCTGGGTCCCCAGGTCCCGCACATAAGTTACCATTTGGGCTCCTTCCACATTTCTGCCTGCACTGAGACCTGTGTGATTGCTGCCGACTCCTGAGATGGTTCACATTGTTGGCATCTGAAATGCCTCAAAGCACCCCCCTGCAGCATGACCTCCTGCTCTGAGTCCCTTACGCCTTGAGACAGGCTGAGATACGCTGCATCAAGGTATGCAGGCCAGTTGTGTCAGGCAGAATGCCTGCACCACGCTTGCAATGAGTCCCTGCACCCATGCTCATGCTGCAGGCCAGGTTGATTCGGGAGGGTTACATCAGCAAGGACGACTTTGATCACAGGTGGGCCTTGGCAGCATGCTGCAGCTCAATGATTGTCAGTGCCTGGCTGTCGGGTCCAGTGCGCAGGCATAAACCAATACTTGTCATATCTGATCAAGTCCTCTGGCATGGCAGGCGCTGTGTGCTTCACAGCACAACACTTGTTCAGCAGCATGAGGCGCCCTGGCCTGGTTGGCACAGCTGCCCCCACGCCAACGCTTTCTTGTGGGCTGCTGCAGCCTCCTTACCCTTGCGAGGTCACTGCAGGTGCCGAGAGGCCATGACCCATACCAGCCATGTGGTTTGAGGTGTTGTGCTGCCAGCTCAGCAGCAGCCCAGGAAAAAGGAATCTGGATGCCTGCAGGTGGTACAGGGCAATGCCCTAGCTCACGAATGAGGCCCAAGCTGCGCTTACAGCTTGGAGGTGGGCCTCAAAAGGGCGCTTGAGTGGCAAGTGCGGCCTGGCACCTCACCCAGCGCTGCCATGTTTCTGCAGGTGCCGTGAGGCACTGCCCCACTTCAGCGATGAGGCCCAGCTGCACGCGCTGCGAGACTTTGCCAGGCGGGAGGACAAGCATGTCCTGAACAACCCATCGGCCTACATGATGTACCTCCTCAGGGTGAGCTGCTGCCGCACTGCAGATGCTTGATCATGGTATCTGCCTGTCATTAAGAGATGTGCCACCTATTACAATTCTGGGCATGGTGCCAGTAGGAATCAGTCGCGACTGCCATTACCTTCGGCAGCCTGACGGGGCAGTGACTATTTGTTGTAACCTCACCAACTGCCATGCTGGACCTCCTGAGAGCAACTCAATGTCATTTGGCTGTCATGTGTTTGCAGACAGCCAAGTTTGACTTTGGCAAGAATGGATCCCTGCCTTGCATTATCACGCAAGAGTATGAGCAGGGGATCGCCACCCGCTGAGCCTGCCTGGGACAAGGCAATGCCATCTGCACCAACACACTTCTCAAAGCGCGCAGTGTACTGCGCAACTGCTGAGCCTGAGCACTTTGCCCTGGCTGGCTTTTGCTGCACCAAGTGCAAATGTGCCCAGCAGAGATGCGCCTCTGTTCTGAATACAACAAGGAGCAGCTCAGTCAGCGCCCCAGGCCCACTGACACCTTGGCAGCAGCTGTGCTGCAGACCATTGAGCAAGGAAGGGCTTTCTTTCTGAACCTGCCCAGAATATTTGGGTGCCGACCTGACCATGCAGAGTTGGCATGTGTTTTTCCTGCAATGTGCTGCAGGACGACGTTGACCTGCTAGTGAAGCCAGCAATCTGCTCTGGCCAGCATCTTCAGGACAGTCCCCTGATGTGCAACATGCTGAACAGGGAGCATCTCACCATTTGGGCTGTCTGCAAAGCCACCTGAGAACCCCGCTCAAACTGAAGCTGTCATGCGCTGTGCTTCAGGACCCTGAGGGAAGCACCTCTCCGCTGGACCTGATTGCAAAGAAAGCTGCGAATCTGCTTAGGTGAACTTGTCCATGCGCTGTGCTGCAGAACGCTGAGGAAAGCACTTCTCCGCTGGACCTGATTGCGAAGAAAGCTGCAAAACTGCTCAAGGCCGAGACTCATGGCCTGGATGATGCCTGCATCTCCCACCTGGCCAAGCTGTCAGCGGACAGCCAAGTGAAGGTGAGGGCCTCCACAGCAATGTGCAGCCCACACTGGAGCGCGCAAGCACCTCTGGCCCATGTGCATGTGTGACCGCCGATGGAGTGCAAGTGGGTGGCTGCAGCTATGCACACATTACCTGACACTGTGAAGCTGAGATTCATCATGTGGTGCTTCGCTGCAACAGTACGACCTGATGGTCATCATGCTGTTTGCAGTCGACAAGGTATGTGTGAGCTGCTGCTCAAGCACAGCACTGGTCGGCTGCGAGCCACAGCAGCACCTGATCACATCTCCGAGGGCGTGCCAGGTACAGTCCGGGAGCACCCAAGACCTCAGCAGATGGTCTTGGACTGTCTGCCGCGGCAGACCGCCTTGTGAAGCAGCAGTGCATGCTGAAGGCATCTCGCTGTCCTCTCCGGCAGGGTGCAGGTCAATGTGACGGCCGCCAACATTTGTCATCACAGCTGCAGGCTTGTGCAGTCAAGTGCCACCTGCACTTACCACCTCCGGATTGTGCAGATGGGCTGTGTCTGACTGTCTGGCTTGTTCAGCCAATTGTGCACACTGACTGTCACCCACATATAGTTGTGTGCCGGCAGACTGCCCGCGCATGCTTCTGAAACTTTGCACACCAAACGTCCTCAAAGCCTCTGGAATCACCTGCAGGTTGTGAAGGAGCTTCAGAAAAACCTGGCCACCACCTAGACAGCAGGCTGCTACCTGCACATCTGCCTGCACCCCCCATCTTCCTCAGGAATCTGCAAGAAAGCTGTCCTGCACCCGCAGGTTGTGACCAAGTACCTGGCCACGCTGCGCGCCACCACCCTAAACAATCCTAACAGCTTCTTCATGGCAATGCTGCGCGAGGCGACCGCACCGGCAGCAGGCAAGCTGGGGTTCTACCCACTGCACGTTTGACAGACATCCGACCTGCACATGCCACTGCGCCATCGGCAATTGCACAACTGGAACTTGACTGCTGGCCAATGGGCAGTGTCTGCACTCTTTTCTGTCACCATGCTGTGGGGCGACTGCATCTGGGCAAGCAAGCCAGGCTCCCACGTCTGCTGGTTTCTGCTTGATCATGCCTGCTAGCTGGTGGGCAGTGTACTCAATCCTGTCACCATGCAGCGCAAGGCAACTGCATTGGCGACAGCTAAGCTTATGAATCTGCGCCTGCTTGCTTGATAGCCCTGCTAGCCCATAGGTAGCCTGTTCACTTACTTGGTCACCAACATACTTCTATGACATGCGCCAGCTGCAAGCAGGACTTTGTTCCTGTGTCTTGGCATGCCAAAGCATGACCATGCTGCGGTCGAGGTTGCACCAAGCAAAGGAAACATCTGCTGCCAGGCTGCAATACCATGCACACCTGCCGACATGCTGGCACTGCCCGGACTCAACATTGATGGACTGCCTGTCCCACTGCAGCTGGAGGTGCCCCCATTGATGGAGAGATCTACCTGCAAGCTGGAGTGTGTCCCTGCCTTGACAAGTCTCCTGCCTGCCATGTTGCCGCCAAGGGCGTGCTCATGAACGGACGTCTGCAGCGGCATGCACGATGGCAGCGGCATGCCAATGTGCTGGTACTCATAGTGTTTGTCAATGTTGGGCTGCCTGCCCTGCTGCAGGTGAGGATTGAAAATTGCTTGCACATCCCTCAACATCCCTCACTAACCTCTTGACCTCCCTGCTGCAGCTGAAGACGCGCCCAGCAGGCAGGAGATCTTCCAGCTGGCTAGATTGTGCACCTCTTTGAACCACATGTCCTCTCTTGCTGCAGCGGAGGACGCGCCCAAAACAGGGGAGATCTGCAGGCAGGCCAGGGCAGAGCTGGACCGCCTGTACCAAAGCGTCAAGATTGTCAAGAGGGACATGCCCGAGACCAACATGAGCCTGCTGGCGCGCCTCAGCCCGTCACAGCAGGTACACTACTTGCTGCAAGGCAGCTCACCGGGGCTGAGACTTGCGTGGCTGGGTTGTGACAGGTCTGACACTGGGGCGACCAAAAATCATCACGGTATGTGCAATGGTGTAGCAGACAGCTGCAACAGGAGTGGTGGTGCACAGGGCCCTCTCAACCATAAGCCCCCTGCAGCAGGTTCCACAGGCAGGCTGCTCTCTCAGCCCCGCATAGCAGGTACCATGCGCGGCACAGGTCACTCGCAAGGCAGAAGGTTTGATCACAGTCCACAAACGAGACAGACCACAAGTTGTCACAGGGACTTGCTCAAGCCCCTCACAGCAGGTAGCAACCTGCTCTTCTTTTAGGACTGCCCATCTTGGCATCTTGCACCTCATGCCATTCTTGGGGCACAGGCTGGCCCAGCAGGTCATCGAAAGGGACACCTCTGCAGTGCTGACACACAAGCTCTGCCCGCCACGGCCCCTGAGCTCATGCCATGTGCAAATGATGGAACAAAGACCACTCCAGATGTTACTCATTGCAGGGGGTGCTGTTGTCGTACTCTGTGCCGTGGCCATTTGCTTCACACATAGTAGCATGTGTAGCCGCTGACAGCCCATCCCCTGCAATGCAGATTGCAATGGTCAGGGAGATTGGCGCGTTGGACTGCCCGCCTGGCACGGTGAGTGTCCTGCCATCCTTTGCATGGTGTCCTGCAGCAATTGCCATGCCCAATCAATCTACACTGTAGATTGGCGACATAGAGTGGCCGCCTGGCGCAGTGAGTGTCCTGCCATCCTTTGCATGGCGTCCCGCAGCAATTGCCATGCCTCACGACAGTGGCAGGGGTCTGCTGCCATGGAAGCCCTCCTCCAGAATTGGCCATGGCCAGAGCAGCTGACAGTGCCGGCGGGAACCACCAGCTCCCTGCTCTTGCCAGCTCTTCTGCAGTGGTGCATCTGTGAGCGATTGGCGTGCTCAAGGTGAGCACATGCCCCGCCCGTGGCACCGCCTGGCTGCACCAAGGCTTCGTGCTGTCCTGCCAGGGCCGCTGCAGCCGTGTGCACTGCATGGCTGCAGAAGAAGGAGGCCATGATCTGCAGCCTACTGAAGGCTGCAGTGGCTGAAGGGGCAGTCAGGGCAGCCAAGCCCACCGATGGCAGACCCAGTGTGATTGAGGTGCCCAAGATGCAGCAGGTGCCCGTCAGATATAGAGGCTGCGCTGCCGAGGGGGCTCCCCTGGGGGCAAAGGATCTGTCGGTGGTAATCAACTGCGACTCCAAGCTGTACGACGAGACGATGGCCAGGTGCTACAGGTGGGGCAGCATATGTGTGCCATCAAGGGCATCGCTCGTTGGGGGATGGGAATTGATGGCCATTGCATCAGCATATCGAGGCACCAGAGCAGCTGCCCACATGCCGTGCATTAGCTGTTGTGCTGTTGCTCAATGTGCAGTGGCCTGGGCGCATGTTCCTGTGCACAGTGCTGATACCCATTGGGCTCAGCACAGCTGGCCCAGGCAAGGCGGCCCATGCTGCAGTGCTGCAACTGTCTGCTGCATGATTGTCAAGCAAGGCAGCAATGCTGCAGTGCTGCAGCTGCTGTCAAGCTCTGCATCTGTGCATGTAATCCTACGACCCAGGGCAGTGTCAACCGGCACCTGCTATGGGCTGTTCTTGGGGATGTTGCGGCCCTCTGCTGACTGTTGTGCCCTGCAGCCTGAAGACCCAGTGCCCTGCAACACCTAGGTGACTGCTGTGCTCTGTGCTGCAAGCTGCATGACAGGGTGACGGAACCCCAAGGTTTGCTGCCTTGTGCTGGAACCTGTGAGGGGTGCTCTCGGCTGCTCCTATGGTCCCAGACTGGACTGCTGCAACCTGCGCTGTGCTATGCTCACCATGGCAGTGTCGGACCAAAGCAGTCCACTCCTGGACTGGATGATGACATTTGACATTCCCCAACACCTTGCGGTGCCTGTGCTCAAAACGCCGATGCCATGGCTGACTGCGCTGCAGGGTGCTCACCCGAGATCAGAAAGCAGAGGTGCGGGAGAAGGGCTCCGAGACTGCCTGGTGACACACGATGTGGCTGTTTCCTGCCTGTCAGCTACCTGTCTGGCAGATGGTAGACTGCATGGTATCCTGATGGCAAGGTCAGGTGCTGTAACGCTCAGCAGAGAGCAGCCACTGCTGAAGGTCACGCCCTGTCCACATTCGTTGAGTGAGTGTCATCTGCTTATCAGCCAGAAGCAGCTCCCATCTGTGGTACTGCCTGCTCCAGCAGCAGGTCTGAACTGCATAGATGCCTGCTCCAGCAGCAGCCGCAGCTTCTACCTGTGCCACTGCCTGCTCCGACGCCAGCTCTCAGCTCTGCCACTGCCTGCTCCAGCAGGGAGCCACCCTGTGCGAAGGCAGGCATTGCAGCTCATTTGACTGTGCTTTTGCATCAGGTCTGGGCACATGGCAGCAGCCCTGCCTGACAGCCTGAGCCTGTGCACCAGCTAGGCAGTGAGCTGTGCAGCCGTAGTGGACCTGCAGGCACGGGTGGTATGGGGCCTGCTTGCATGAACCACCTGTTCTCGTGCCTCCACAGCATCTGCTGCATGTCTGGTCCAGCATGGGCGCCACTGCCCCCCGGGCCCTACATGGGGCCAACCTGAATGAAGCCCCTCTTGCTGTGTCTCCATGGCGGGTACCGCATGCCTTGTCCAGCATGGGTCCCCTGTCTTGACTGCAGGCATGGCGTGGGGCCCGCCTACATGAAGTCCCTGTCAGTGGGGCGCCTCCAGCTGGCAGAGTGCCTCCACCCCCCTCACAGGCGCAGTAACCCTGCCTACAACCCTGACTGGGCAGAGTCCTGGAAGAGAATGGTGAGGGGCTGCAGAACCCTGCGGCTTGGCACTCCAGCCCACAGCTGCCCTGCTGGGCAGATGCAGCTTCGGCTGCGCCTCTATCTCCACCTCAACTCACAGCCAGGCAACTGCCCTCGGCGGCTTCTCAGGGTGTAAGGGTGCTCAACAATGCCCTGCAGAGGTGCTGACGAACAAAATGCAGAATGCTGCTTCAACCAAGCAGCTAGGGATGCTCCTTCACTGGGCACTTCATTTAAGGCACATGCCGCATGCCCCTGCACACTTACTGGGAGCCCCACTTCATCTGTCATAGCAGGATAAGACATTCCAATTTTACAGTGAATGCCTGCAGACCCCTGGAGAGCGTGACGTCATCATGTCAGAGCAGGGTGAGGACAGCAGCCACCAGTAAGCCCCTGCAGATGCTCTGACCTCAACAGTTTGTGCCTGCAGGCACTGTCTCTGTGTGCCTGCAGAGTTCTGGGGAGCACAAAATGTCCATGCCTCTGTCTGCCTGCAGAGGTATGAAGCGTGTAAACATGTGACACCCTGGGCCAGACCGTGCAGGCCCTGCATACCCTGGCTGCCTGGACACCCCTGCAGACACACTCTGCCAACACATGTCTGCAGACCCACGAGGACTGTGACTTCATCCTGTCAGAGCTGGATGCAGACAGCAGCCGCAGTCGTCTGAAGGAGCTGATGCACCCAGAGTACGAGATGCCATGGGAGGAGGGCAAGGAGGAGCTACCCGCTATTCAGGAGGAGTACGAACCCACCAGCGCAGGCAAGTTCCAGGCAGTTTGAGGGGTACGGCTCTGTGAAGGGGCAGATGTGACGTGGGACCCTGCTATTCTGAGGCAGGGTCAAGGCAGCTAGAAGCCAGTGGGGCTGCCCCCGGTATGACTCCCTCCTGCTGGCGGCTGTATCCCTGCCTCTGCCGAAAGGCAGTCAACTTTGTAAACCTGTTTCCGACTGGGTCCGCTACACAGCTCTCTGCTGCTGCGTCTTGCAGACTTCCCCCCTCTGGGGAGCGTAAATGAAAGGGAGGGGCAGCCTGGCGAGCGGCCAGGTGACTCTTGTGAGGCCGATGTGGGACACCAAGACCCCGACGCGGAGGCTCAGCCTGCTTTGTTGGCAACTGAGGCAGGCAGCACTGCTGCTGAGACAGCAGCGCAGGTTGCTGGCACTGCAGCTGAGGCAGGCGACTCTGTGATGAGAACGGCAGCACAGATCGCCGGCGGGCAGCCTCGAGATGCGTCCACCGTGCCTCAGCTCAGTGACAGCAGCAATGCCTCTGGCACGGCGTCTGTGCATGCGCCTGTGGCGGCTAGGGACTGGGCAGAGATGCAGCCTGCTGAGGAGGGCACCAAGCAGGCGGCACCTGCACCTGGCAGTCAGCAGGCGCCAGCGTCGCCTTCCAGTCCAGGTCAGTGTGTGCCTGCACCTCGGCAGCTGATGAGGGGATTGCAAGGCAAGCTGCCTGCACCTTGCGAGCGGGTGACCGCGCTTCTTAGCAGTGGTCAGTGAGTGACAATGGCTGAGAGGTTCCTGCCAGCAATCTCCACTGCTGCACTGCTCAGCAGCGGCTCACAGGGTCTTGGTCAGCAACCAGCGTGTGTGCCTATCTCAAGCTGCTGGACGCACAGCCAGGCCAGGGGCTGTCCGCAGCCAGCCTTAGCTGCTGGCTCACATGAGCATGCGGCTGGTGGGGTCTCAACGTGCACAGACTGTCTGCTGTGGGCTGCACCAGAGGTTTGGTCAGCGGCCGTGACATTTAAGGTCCTCCAATGCCTGCAGGACCTGGTCTGACCTACCAGCAAGTGGCGGAGCGAGTGCGGCTGAGCGGAGCCCGCAGGCTGCGCCAGCTGGGGCAGCCGCTGACAGAGGACGGGGAACTGTGCCCAGACGTGAGGGCTGCAGAGAATTACACACAATTGCTATTGCACCTTTGTCAAACTACCTGTGACCCGTAACAAGAAGCAACACAAGCAAGCCCAGCACTAGCAAGTGTTGCTTCTTGTTATGGGTCACAAGTGTTAAAGCTTTAAGCAACACGTAGTATGTGCATGGGTCACGCGTGACTGGTGGCGCCACCATGTGGGGCCTGTATGAGTTGTGAAGCTCAGGCTGTGCATGCCTTGTCCCAGATGTGCTGCCATGCTGCACTTGTCCAAGCAGGTGTCAGCCGTGACAGTCTAGCTGCACGCCTACACGTGAGCTCCAGATAGCCACCTGCTGACAATGCCAGCAGGCAACAGCCTTGCACGACTGGCACCTTTACCAGCACCTCCTGAATTGCTTCAGAAGCAAGTGTGCAACTCTACGGCTGCCTTTTTCCTTTTCCCGTTTTCCGACGAAGTATATAGTGGTTGCCTTCTGGCTAGGGCTGTGCTGAAAGAGCTGCACCTCTGTCATGCTGTTGGACGTGCTCAAACCTGATGTGCTGGCACCCACAGGCTGTCACAAGCTGGTTGCTGTGCACTGACAGTGAGTTGTGCAGGGACCCTGCAGAGGTCATCCTGAATCGAGTGGCACGTTGCCTGCAGGCTGGTGCTGTACTGGAGGAGCTGCACCGTGCACACACAGCATGCAGCAGTGCGTTTGTGGCATCACTATTTAGGATCTGCAATGCTGGATGTTGGCAGGTGTATCTCACTCATTCCTGTGTGCAGGGCTTTTCACAGCGTGCCTCCTGCAGTGCTGGAGTATCCAGCAAACTACAGTCAACCCTGTCTACAGGCTGAGGCTGTGCTGCAAGAGCTGTACCTGGACCACGGACTGGGTTCAGGAGACCTGAACGAGCCCTGCATGAAGTACATCCGCAACTCGCCTGCAGACGTCCAAATGGAGGTGAGGGCCTGATGCTGGTGCAAGCCTCTCTCTGTGCCCTGGCACCCCTCACAGGATGGGCTCACCGACAGTTGGTGCTGCAGCATCAGGCCTCGTGCCTTGCCTGTGCAGGTAGGGAGTGCAGAGGCTGTGCAGCCCCATGAATACGCACTGGTGCCATGTGTGTGTGCATGACAAGTGGTGTGCACCCATGTCACACCTGTTGAATTGTGCGACAACTTGCGCCTTAGTCTCATTCTGGCAGCAAACGGGCTCCGCCGTTGTACCAGCCCTGCTGCTGGCACAACATGGGCTGCCACAGGCCAAAAGTCCACCATGTCTCTGACTCCCAGCACCCACCAGAGGTTGACTATCTCCTGCATGTGTGAGCTGAGGTCTGCCCGTGGGTTCTAGTGATCCAGTGATGTGGTGCAGATTCTGACTGACTGTTCTCTCATCCTTCTGCCAGCCTGCATAGACTGCTTGGGGCAAGGGTGCTGCTTGCATGTACACTTACTAAAGGTCAGAACGCTTTCAGCTTCCTGCCATGCCCATGCTCCCAACAACGCACTGCTGCAGGCCTTGACTCCCAGCCACCTTCGGCAGTGCAGGCACCTGTTCCTTCAGCATAGTCTCATCCGCTCTGCTGTGCTGCTGCAGGCCCTGCATTCCTGTGCACCTTCAAAGATGTCTTTAGTGGACTGGCAACTGTAACCTTACCCCACTGTTGCAGCAGCTTTTGTGACCACCTGCTGCGCTGCTGCAGGCTCCACATTCCCTGTGCACCTTCGGAGAGGCCTTTCTGAAGCAATCACTTGACAGGCACTCACTGTGCTGTTGCAGCTCCTTGAGACCCCCTGCTGTGCTGCTGCAGACCCTGGACTCCCTGCGCACCTTCAAGAGCGCAGGTATCCACTGCCCCAGCGCCTACATCATCACCTCACTGGCGATGGTCTTCCTGGAGCTGAGGGAGCAGCAGGCACAGCGGGAGAATGTGGCAGACAAAGGGGAACATCTGGTGAACGGCCTGCAGCGTAAGGCAAGTGTCATACGCACCTGGCGAATCACAGCTTGACAGGCTGCTGCCCTCACCGTGTGTGGCCTGGCGCCCCCCCTCTTCTGCAAGGCAAGGACTGCAGTTGAACTAGTGCTGCCTGATAGACTGACAAGCTGGCAGCCAGCCTGTAGGCCCGTGCCCATGCAGATGTTGTCTTGATGACAACCTCTAGTTAGGTGCACGTCAGCCTTCAGCTTGTCCTTGCACAGCAAGGTGCGAGGCCTGCCAGCAAGACTACAATCGCTATTGTGCACCCAGTGCGCGGTTGGCAGCCATTCACAAGCTCAAGAACTGGCGTGTCGCTTTAGCTGCATGAACCCTGCCTCCTGCAGGAAGGCTCTCTCGCAGAGTCTGAGTTCCCATGCCTGGGGGCCGACATGATCTCTGCGCACAAGCCTGCCAGCAAGGACACCACCACAGGGGAGGTCTTTGAACCCCTGATCTCACCGTTGCTGCCTGGCTGGAGCGGCAGCTTTGCCTGGGAGCCCCCTGCCAACACAGACAGCCTGTGCAGCTTAGCTGGGCAGCCAGAGGCAGCCCCAAAGGGCTCTGCGCCAAAGGATGCCACGCCCCCGGCTCGCGGGAAGGCCCAACATGTCAGCTTTAGCGAGTGGGTGGCTGCCACATGGAGACGCAACGGATGAGAGGGCAAGCCTGCCAGACATCTGCTTGTGGCACATGTCATCATGACCTCAACAACCTTTGTGTAAGTTCAGCAGATAATTTGAGCACATGAAATCTCAGGCTGCATAGTGACGAATTGGTGCAGGTTGCTCTTTTGCAGCGAGTAGCCACCTATCAGAGAGGAGTTGCATCGCACCTGTATGCTTTGAACGGTGGATTCGGTGTAGGAGGGCATCACTTGAGGCTCAAGTGTCCCACGTTTGACACTGAAGCTCCACCGATCTAGCCAATGATGTGACTGGCTGGATCAATGAAGCTTCAGGGTTGTCAGCTTTCTGCATGGGTGCCCTGCATCTGCCACATGGTGCCCCCTCAAAGGGTGCAGTGAGTTACAGGGGCGTATACATATATGGTCTTGACGATGTCAATCAGGTTGTAGTGATGGGCAGTGGGAGCGCATATCTGATGGCCATGCCAAGCAGGAGCAGGGATATCTGGAGGTCCTTCTACCCGTGATGAGTGCTGCCAGCTGGCAGGTCAGCCTTGCCATCAGTGCAACGGCTTCACTGGGGCCTGCACAAAAATCCACCGGACTTTAAATTTAGAGTTCAGACGATTTCGTTCAGCGGGGGTGCGCTAATCCGGTTGCGTTTTCGTTTTGGCGCTTTTTTTCGGTGGCATTCAGCTGTCTAGTCCTGCTGAATCTCTGCCCGTTACTGGGCTGCATAAATGCACGCCCTCTGGATCTCACACTCTGAGTAACAAGGTCAGGCCTGTCGAGCCAATGTTTGTCGGACACAGCACCTTCACCCATGCTGCAGTGCTGCCTTTAGGGAGCAGCATGAGCTGGGCGTCATCTGCAACTGATGCAGGTGCTGGCATGGCCACTCATTTATGTGGGTGCTGGCGAGACCGCCTGATGAGGCACATCGACCCTGCCTTCCTGTCAGTAAACTGAGTACTCGACTGCCTGTGCTTGTTGGTTTGCTGCAGTTCATGTCCACTTTGCACAGCATGCATGCAAGCACTGGCTGATTTGATGGTGCAGCCACTGCGCAAGCTCTTCATTTGTGCTTGCTAAGCTGGCTGCTGTCAAAGGCAGAGATGAAGGGCTGGTACAACTCAAAGACTTCTGGGGCATCGCAAAGATTTTGATGAAGCCCCACCAGCTAGAGTGCAGATTGTTGAAGCCGTAAACATGATTTTGTAAAGTCGGGCAATGTCAAGCCTTGAGGAAACTTCCTTGGGAACTAAGCAAGCCCCACTGCTCGTGCCTGGAGTCTAGCTATCAAGTAGACGTGTAACAGTCTTCATCCAAAGCGCCCTGCCACTTTCTTTCATTTTTTCCTAAGGGCACAAATGATGACTTACTCATAGCAGGGAAAGGTTTTCACAACAGGGCCCATTCATTCTGCAGTTCAAAAACAGTTGGTGCGCTCGCGTGTCTGCGACAAGTACGGTCACCGCTACACGCAGCAGTGCTAGACTCTAGCCTTGCGCGGAGAAGCGAATATGTCTGAGGGACAGGTAGGGACTGTAACATTTGTCTGTTAGAATGGCGGCTGTCTCTGGGGCTGTCTGTGGGGCAAGATCTATCTCAGAACTCTGCACATGGATCCATGTGGCCCCACTTGTTGTTGCTCCTGTACTCATCCATGTCGCTTAGGAACTTGCAGCTCCCCACCTCTAGGAGTCTGTTCCCCAGTGGGGCTATGTGTGCATGCGTGGTGGACGCACCTCTGTTGGGTTATCAGCCCCCACCAGGACCAATGCAAGTAGCAATATGCTCCCCTGGCTGCTCGTGAACGTTTCATTGGACATAGCACGTGAGCAAGTCAGCACATAAGCCAAGCAGCACCCAACAGTTACCCTGCAAGGTTAGCACTTCGGGACTTTAGCCCTCAAGCTGGCTCTCACAAGCTGGCCTCAATTGTTTGCAGCACACCAACCCAGACTTGATCCACACTGGTACACCAATGATGGAGCATGAGCAGGAGAAGAAGCGGATGGGCAAGCCGTTCCCCTACATGAGGCCTGGACACAAGGCTGACAACTCCCCAGTGCCCAACTTCCATGGCATGCCGGTGAGGGCCTGCAGTGACATGGCCGTGGACATGGATGTTGGTGCAGCTGTGGTGGGGCACGTTTGCAGGACGGCTGCCGCACTTTTGACTTGGGTGGAGGGCTTGACACATGGGACCGTTGACAAATGAAGTGGGAGGCTTAAGCATCGGTCGGACAGCTGCATGGCAGCAGTCACATCCAGCGCCGTGCCACCTGCTTGCGGGCTGTTGCATGTAGCCTGCTGTGCAACTTGACCCAAAGGCACTGAGATGCTGTGGTGTGCTCAAGTCCCATGGCGCTCTGTGAGCAGACGTTGGTTGCAGCACTGCCCAGCAGTGTCCTGACCCTCTCCTGACGGTGGCCATCCTGTGCTGTGGCCTGTCTGCTGCTCTGCAGAGCTTGCTTGATGGGCCCTCAGTCATTATACATAGGTTACACAGAGTCGGTCTTCTCAAGAAGATACTTTGTGCAGGTGGACTCCGAGCACAAAGGCAAGGCAATCAAGCTGTGGAGCTTCATGCCTCCCCACATGCTCAGCTTCCACCTGAACTGGGTTGGGGTAAGCCAGCACTTGTCTGGATGCTCCGCTCAAAGCTGTTGCCGTCCCACCTCTCAGCCAACTGACTGTAACTCCCTCTGCCTGCTCTCCAGTTCTTCCTGACTTTCTTCAGTGCATATGCTGCGGCACCACTGATCAGCTACATCAGGCAGGACATCAACCTGACACAGTACCAGGCCAACATTGCTGGTGAGTGCTGCTCTTGTAAGTGTAGCAGGCTGCAGATCGACTCCATAGCTGCAGTCGCCTTCCTGCCGCTGCAGGTGTGGTGACCACCTCTGGAACCGTTGTGATGCGTATCGCCATTGGCTCCATTTGCGACAAAGTTGGGCCGCGCTACACCTTTGCCGCCCTGCTTCTGTGCGTAGCCAGCTTCGTGTTTGGCATCTGCCTGGTCGAGGTGGGGTCAGACCAATACTCCCCAGTTGCAGAGCAGTCCATTTCGCATTGATGTAGTCTTCGCTGCCAAGTGGTGTGCCACGCTGCATTGTTGCATTGGGCATGTGTTTGAATGCAACTTGAGCTATCCTGATCACCGTATGCACCACTTCTTGCCAGCAGATGCTGGGCACGCCACAGAGCTGCTTGCACGCTTTGCGTTCCTCAACTCAACACCCACCCATGCGATGCTGCAGAACCACATCAGTTACATCATTGTGCGCCTGCTCATCGGGTTTGGCCTGGCCACCTTTGTGTGCTGTCAATTCTGGACCTCCATCATGTTTGCTCCCACCGTGGTGGGCATGGCCAACGCCATTTCTGGCGGCTGGGGAAATGCAGGTCAGCAACCCAGGCTGCGCTTGTCCGTTGACACAATGATAGGGGATTGTGCAACCACCTTACTTTCTACAGGCTCGTGCAGCTTGCTGCGGATCACAGGAGCAGGGAGGGATGCACAGCATGGCATGGCACAAGCTTGTGTACAGACCGCAGCCTGCTTGGGTCCTTTGCGTCACATACCATGGCCAGCAGTGTGCTGCTCTGGCTCTGGTCCAGGCTATCTGGAAGCCCCTGTCATGCGCGCTGCTTGGGCCAAGGACGAGTGCACTGCAAGCTGTGGGCCTGAGTCACACTGCACTGCCTTGCTCAAGCGCTCACTTCACTTCAACCTCACCTCCCTGCAGGTGGTGGAATCACCCAGATTGTCATGCCCAACCTGGCTGAGCGCATCCAGAAAAACGGCACCAGCCAGTTCATGTCCTGGCGCTGGGCCTTCTTCCTCCCTGGCTGCATGCACATCGGTTCTGCCCTCGCCATCTTGGCCTTTGGACAAGTGAGCACTGCAGAGGCAGCTGCAAATTGTTGTGCCTCAGCAAGGTGCTTCACGAGAGATACAGCCTGATAAGCTGTGCCTGCGCTTGTGTTGGGCTGGACCCGTGCTGAGCATGATTTGAGCCACGTGGAAGGGGTCTGCCTGGCGTCAGCAAGAGGGTTGCTTGCCAGCACTCACCATCAAGCCAGTTTTGGAATGAGTGTCAAAATGAGCATTGCCTTTCTCGGCTGCAGGACACCCCTGACGGCAACTGGGCTGAGCTGGAGCGCACTGGCAAGAAGCAGAAGCAGAAGTTCTGGAGGGAGATGTTCAATGGCCTCACCAACTACCGTGTGTGGGGCCTGGCCCTCTGCTACGCCTACAGGTGGGCACCCTGCCAATGCTGTGATGTCTGGCACTGCAAAACCTCAGGCCTGCTTTGCAGAGTACAGGCCGAGCTGTGCAGCAGCAGGTAGGCCCGCTGCAACTGAGTGGCCAAGGAAGGACCTTCGTATGCTCAATCAACAATCCAGCCCCAAGCATGTGCTGCGCCTCGTGAAAGCTCAACCAGCAATAGCAGCCGTCATGCAGCCAGTAGCTCCTGCTGCTGCCTTTGACTCAATGGTGCACATTTTTCGCCTCCAGACATACCCACTTCTCAGTGACACTGCTGCAGTTTTGGTGTGGAGCTGGCCCTGGACAATGTGCTGCCCACCTACCTGGGCAACAACTTCAACTTCAGTGTCACCAAAGCCGGCAATCTGGCAGCCATCTTTGGAACTCTCAACTTCATTGCCCGGCCAATGGGCGGCGTCTTCTCTGACCTCATGGGCAGGAAGTGAGCTTGGAGGCCTGCAGGCTGCATTGCGCATTCAGCGTGCAGCAGCTGTGCTGCTTTGAGCATGTGCTGCACTGTGCCCTGCAGCAGAGGTCCGCTCGCATGCACTCTGATGTGCCCCAGCACCGTGCCTGCTGACCAGCCTGTTCCCACCTGCCTTGTGTGGGTTGGCACAAACACAGGCTGCTCCCTGTGCTTGTCTGCAGGTGGGGCATGCGTGGCCGCATCTGGTGTCTGTTCCTCTACCAGGCCTCTGCCGGGCTGTGGGTGGCATTGCTGGGCCACTCCTCTGGCTCCTACCCCGCCACCATTGCATTCATCGTCCTTGCTGCCTTTGCTATTGAGGTGAGCCTGTTTGCTCCCTTCCCAAATGCTGCGACAGGGCTGCCTTCAATGCCTTTCTGGGTTTGCCAGAGACGTCCACTGGCTTCCATGCAGCCTGCCAGAAGTCAGCTGAGGAGACGCTGAGTTCACGGCCACACCAGTCTTACTCGCATCCCTACCTTCTCAAATCTGATGTGACATATGTCCGCTGCCGCTGCCTGCTATCCCGAGCTTGCTGAACACCTTCACGCTGTGCCCTGCAGGGAACATGCGGTTGCATCTATGGTGTCGTGCCCTTCGTGTCCCGCCGCTCCACTGGCCTGTGCTGTGGGCTTGTCAGCGCTGGTGGCGCCAGTGGTGGTGTCATCAACCAGGCAATCTTCTTCCTCAACACAGCCACTGTCGGCAGCTACTGTGAGTGCCCACCTGCTCCGTGTTGCACTCGTGGCAGGCAGCACCTATCATCTTTGCTGGTGTCCTCACCACACCATTCATTGGCACTTACCGCTGTGTGGGCCCACTCAGCAGCCATCACATGCTGCTACTTCCAAGCACCCTTGCTGTGAATGGTGTTTGTGGTTTGACTGCTGCTTATATGGCCAGGGAGGTTCCACTCTTGGCATCTGGCAGGCAACCCAATGCTTCCATCGCCGGAGTGCATACACAGCTCATGTGGACCCCTTGGTTTGTATCGCATCACAGCAGGCTAGTCTTTGCATGCCTGCTCAAAAGTTGCTGTCAGCACTTGAGAGGTGTTGTGTGAGGCACTGTGGTTGTGGGATGATTCACGCCTCTGTGGGCAGTCGCAATCTGCTTCACTTGCTGCCTCTAGTCTTAAGTGCCAGTGGTTAGGCTAGAGGTGCCGATTCCCCTGCCTGTAGAGGCCTACTCCCTGTGCAGCTGTGCAGGGCTCTGAGTATCCCACCTCTGCCCTGAGTCCACCTCTGCTGAAACCCAGTGCACCCTGCCTGCAGACGTCACGCCCCCCGCAGCCATGAAGTGGATGGGTGGTGTCATGTGCATCGTGGCCATGATTGGTGTGGCCCCCGTCTACTTCCCCATGTGGGGTGGCCTCATCTTGGGCCCTAAGAAGGGCGCCACAGAGGAGGAATACTACTGTGAGTCTGCCTGTTGGTGTCTTCACCTGTTGAGTGTTGCATGCTCTTTCCTGAGTGGCTTGCTGGGTGTGTGTGAGCCTCACAGGAAGCGTCTGCCTGTCTTGCTGACCCTCGAGACTGCTGCTGTCGGTTTTGCTCTGTGCGGCGTCAGACTCTGCTGCCCACACCAAGCTTGTTACGAGTAGTGAACACATCCTTCTGCCTGATCACTGGCCTGAATGGCGCTCACAGAGAGATTTGACAAAGATGTCTGGCCAGCATGTGTGATAAATAACTTTGTGCACTGAGCAAGGCACATGGCGGCCCTGATCGCGATGTTTGCTGTGTGTGTCTAGCCAAATGCCCAAATACACAACATGTGTGTCATCAGGCATACCTGTTCTGACACCATCGTGTGGACCTGCAGACGCTGAGTACACCGCAGCAGAGCGGGAGCAGGGCCTGCACTACCAAGTGTCTGCCTTTGTGAGTGCTGCATGACTTTTCTTGCAAAACTGTGCTGCTTCCTTTGTGTCGTGTATTGTGCTGGCCCTAACACCACTGGGCTACATTGCTCTGCACCAGCTGGGCATCCATGAGTTGCTTGTTGCGGTCACATTCTGAGCCCCTCACTGCAGGCTGCCAACTCTCGCAGCATGCGCGGCATGAAGCGCCTGGCTGCCGACGCCAAGGCTGGCCCTGCCAAGACATCACCCGCAGGTGTGCCTTGCACTACTGCATGGCGAATGGTGCACATGCTGCCTGGATACTTTTTAGCTCATGTTCTGGCATTTGCTTCCTGCAGGAGTGACCAGCACTCCCTTTGCCTGTGCTGCACACCGCCTGTGCTGCACCCCTGTTCTCTGCTGCATCCTGAAAGCGCCAACTTGCTGATACTGGCACTTTACCACAGCTTCCATGTCAGCGGCCAGCAGGCAGTTGGCTTCCGACAAGGATATTCGTGCTGACAATGTGTCACGCGCAAAACTGCAGGCTCCAGCGGCTCTGATGATCCCAAGCTGGCTGTTGCTGATGACAGTGCACACAACAAGGGTGGCACCAACGTGACACGGGTGTAAGAGGCATTGCAACAGATGTGCAACGTTTTGGCTGTTCAAAAAGAAGCAGCCTCTCCATGCTTGGGAAGCACCTTGAAGAGTGGTCCCTGTGCCAGCACTTGCGCCACAAGGTTCGAAAGCACTTCTCGCAGCATGTCCTCAACACTGACAGATTGCATTGTAGTCACCGAAGACCAAAAAATGCAGACAGCCTTCCTTGTGGAAGCGCTCTTTGATACAGTCTCCTGACAGACAGTCATGTTTGTAGCGCTCCTTGATAAACTATGTGTCCAGACTTCATTGCTTGTCACCCCAAGCCACATCACCACCAGCCATGAACATTGTCAATGCAACCTTGAATTTTGTCTTACAAGTCTGTCAGTGTGGCTGCAATTTGTTGCAATCCCGTGACAGTTTCATGTGCCATTGCTTTACAGCTCAGTACCACATCATTTCACCCGATGTGTAAGGTAAAGCCATCATGTGCAAGATGTTCCAACATGGGGCCAGATATTGCTGTTTGCTTGATGCCTACAGCATGCCCTTGATGTTGCACAGCCAGCTGTGGTTGCCAATCCGGCTTCCAGTACCCAACTGGTTCTTAAGCCAGACGCCTTTACCAAGTACCTGCACCAAGACAGTGGTTGATGAGGGCTGGAGCAGCTGCACAGGTTCCTTGGCCCCTTCACAGCTTCAAGGTGCAGCTCATCTGCTGGTTTTCTGCAAGGCAGTGAGAACCACTTGTGTGGGTAGAAGGCAGTTATCTTTGGGCAGTCTCAGCACAGATGCGAGACCCACAACACCTTGGCAGCGGTGAGTGCTGGCTGTTGCGGAGCAGCAATATGCAAATTGCACCCTGGGGTAAACAGCAGCAACAGCAAACCCTGCACACTGCGTTCACAGCTGGCAGGTGTAGCTGCTGCTCTTGGCAGCGCCTGGCTGGCGGTGTTGCAGGCCGGCCTTTGTGCAAAAACATAAGCGGGCTGCCCACCTACGCTCTGGTGGACTTGAGGTTGTGGGAGGCGCACTGGCAGTCGCAGGTGTCTGAGGGAGGGCAGAGCCTGTGTGTTGGCAGTTGCCGCTTGTCCTCCTGGCGTCTGCCTTCTGGGCGTGTTCTGCAGGCTGACCGCTGTGCGGTTGTAGTAGAAGGCGGGCCACCCATCAGCACCTCTGTACATGCCTGTGCTGTAGCAATCAACTGCACAGTTGCAGGGGTCTGAGGCACAGCAGGGCAGTCCTGTGTACCTGCAAACCAGACACCCACAAACAGGTGAAATATACATACAATCAGCAGTAGAGCTTGCACAGCAATGCAGATCTCTCTGGCTGGAGCTAGATGGAGGTGACTGCTCCATATTTGCAGATGACTATCTCAGCACGGGGTGATCCGGGTGCCAAAGGTCCCAGAGGCAGCGAGCAAGCAGGGACTTCAAGAAAGGTCGAGGCTGCAGCAATGTTGTGGGTGGCTTTTGAGATGGTCAGATGAGACTGCAGTGGATATCTGGGATGACATGTGCTAGCAGTCGTCCACTTCATAGCAGCTCCAGAACCTGAGGAAGGAGGGCGGTGTCCTGAAGGAGGCTGCACAGGAAACTACTCCCAAAGCTCCCTCTCAAGCTCACACTGACGTTGAGAGTGAGCACCTAATCATCAGTGTAAGAAACAGGGAAAATGTTGGACAAGGGGCCAGGCAATGGGAAGTTGCTCAGGCTGTGCTGGCCCAACTAATTACTGTTCACTCACCCTGCAGCTTTGCAACATCTCTTACCGCAGCTTGCAATGTGTTCAGCGTCTCAGCACCCTCTCAGCACCTGACCACGGTCGTAGTAGAGGACCATCTCAGCACCTTCCCTGGCCACAAGATGCTCTAGCACTCTGGCGATCTAGTCTGTCCTGACCTGCTGGGGGGGACACCTTGCAGCTGGCCGGGCGGGCTGCCTCATGGCTGCACTGCTGTGCTTGCTTGCTAACTGTCTGCACAGGGAAGCATGCTGCGAGACCCTGCTCTGGGGCTTGCAGTACCATCATGGCAGTCAGCCACTCTGCTTGTGCATGCGGCCGCAATACTGCCTGGTAGCTCTACCATCTGCACGGCTTACAGACTGAACCTGACGGCACATCATGGCTTGGCGGCAGCTCTGGTGGGTGACTGAGCAGCTGCCTGGAGCTCATCAATATGTATTTAATTAGTCTGGCAGCTGCCCACACATGTGCACATCTGCCATGCAAGGCTGTCCATCAGGGCCCTGGCCAGGATTGTGTATTGCCCACCTAAAGGAGATGGGGTTGCCTTCATGGTCATGTTAAGCTGCTGCATGTTCAGCCTGTTGTGAGGCACTTTGCAACTGTTCAGAGCAGCCACTGGGCTGCTGCATGACTCCCTCTTGTAAATCAGTGATTTCTGTGGTAAATTCTGGGTGCTCGAATGAGTATTGCTGTCCAGCTCACCTCACAGCATTCCAGCTGTAACGGAAGGAGATCTGTGGATGTTCTAAGACATCGAACAACCACCACTCCGAACATTTGTAGAGCAATGGCAGGGGAAATTGAGGATTTCTGCATCCCATGCGAAGGCAGACTCACATCAGGATGCTCCTGGCAATCAGGTCAGGTATTGGAACACTACCCTTGGCGTCTTGACTGCTGTTTTAGCCAACAACCAGTTGTCTACCTTGCAGGCACATGCTACAATGGCGAGTGTGAAGGTCTGCATCTGAGCAGCGAAGAGCGTGCACAGCATCTCAGCTGGCCCAAACCCAGCAAGCCCAAGCTCATCGTGACAGCAGGCAGGTTTGAATACCTCTGCTGCAGCATGCATGCCTGCAGCCTGGCATGGCCTTGCAGGTGACTGCTGGCATAGCCAAGGATGCACCAGCCTACCATCACGTCTCCCTGCCTCTGCTCTTTAAGTGCACGCTGATGGTGTTGCATGGCCTGCTGGCCAGGCATGAGGCGCATGGACCTGGCGCCTCATTTTCCTTGCTGCCTCCGCTGCACGTCCAGCTGGCAAGCATGCTCCTGCGAGTGACTGCTGGCCTGCCTGGGGCTGCACCAGACTGCTGCCTTCTGTCTCCTTCGCCTTTGAGTCACAGGGCCCCTGTCCCCTGCAGCACCTCCCCTGCAGACTTAGAGCCCTGCCATGCATCACACGTCACCTCAAGCACGCTCTCCTGGCTCACACCTCCCACAGCTGTCACCTGCAGGTCCAGAGCGTTCCGGCAGCACCTGGCTCTTCAATGCTGTGCGCCTTCTGCTGAGGCGCGTCCAGCAGCCATACGATCCCTTCTGGCTCTCTGAGGTGACCGAGGCAAAGCTCAAACAACGTGAGCTTGGGTCTGGGGCTGCCTGTGCTCACCATGTGCTTCAAAGGTGTGCTTTATGCATGCCTCTGTCACCTGCCACCATGCCTCTGTCACCTACCACCTGCAGGCCTTCTGATGTGCACACCTGCTTTTAGTGCCGCCTGGCCTCTTGTAAAGACTGTGCACTGCACTGACCTGCATGCCAGGCAGTCCCACTCTGCACAAAGAGACTCCTGCAGTTAGCCTTGCCTGCTGCTCAGAAGCTGTACAGTGTCCTGTGTCAGGCATGCCATGCTCCTGCAAGGCCCAAGCTCTGGCCCCCAGCTGCTGGCCTGCTTGGGCCTGTGTCTCTGTCAGGGCGCCAGTGTCATGTCCGCCACCCTGCCCTACCTCTCTGTTGCCTGGGACTCCGCCATGGGCCAGCAAGGGCTGGCCTGCCTACCTGAAGCCATGCTCTGCTGCCTCCCATCGTGTGCATGACCTCTGAGGTCTGCCTAGAGCTGTTGACCTGCTTCTCAAGCGTCAGACCCAAGCAGCCCTGCACGGAGCATTTCCAGGCCCTCTTGTTGACCGCGCCCCTGCTGTCCCTCACTGTCACCGCCCCACCCCTGTCATGCGGGGTGCTCCAGCTATAAGTGAGGCCGGTGGCACCCAGAGAGGGGGGCCCTCTTTCATCCAGTGACCCGGAGTGGCCTCGCTCCTCATGGGATTCAGGGCTCAAGCTGATGTGGCAGTTGGGTGTAACCACTCTGGTTTAGTGGTGTCCCACCCCCTTCGCCGCCTGTGATTTGATCCTCCCTTGCCTGCAGGCTGTGTCAGCCCCAGTGCTGCTGGAGCTGCCAGCCCTTCTTGAAGCCGCCCTGTCAGAGGGGCAGCATCTTCCAAGGGCACAAATGCCTGTCTGCAGCATGTCAAGGGTGTCAGGTGGCCTGCAGGGCGCTCCCAGCACCACCTGGTCATCAAGACGCATGCCTGGAGCAACAAATGGGACCCAGCAGCTGCCGACCTGATCTTCCTGACCCATCGTGACCTGCGGGGGGTGGTGGCCTCTTACCAGCGGGTGGGCTGGGCCTTCAACATCCCTGACAGCTACGTGCAGGACCACATGCGCTGGAAGGTGAGTACACATGTTATGTTGCTGTTCTGCGACCATACGGCCAAATGCGCTCGAGGGTGAGTACACAGTATGATCCTCAGAGAGCTGCATGCCTCACCAGCATGCGCCGTTGCGGTTGCGTGTCCAGGCGTTTGCATTGGGCGATCTTCCCTGTGGGCCAAATGAATTGCATGAGTTTTAGGTACACTTTGTGGGCCTGCACAACTGTTGAAGGCATATGCTGCTGCTTGGGCACACGGCAGCTGGCAGACAGCTCCCTGCCAGCTGCATGGAGAGCAATGTCTGCTCTTGGCATGGCTGTGGCGGCATCAATGGGCTGTGACAGTGAGCTGGCCGCCTGCAAGTGTGGAGCGGGTGCTGATGCATGAGGTGTTGCTAGAAGTGCTGCAACTGGTGGGACTGCTGTCCATGTGAGCCTGCGGGTGTGCAGCTGCCGCATGGACTCTGTTCAAGCCAGTCTAACAGGGCAGATCGGGCCTGCTTGCTTACAAGAGGAGTATGAGTACTTGATAGTCAGCTTTGCTTGTAATTCAAATCAGCAAGGCTGTGCAGGTCTTGGACACACAGAAGGGCAACATCCCTGCCAAGTCACAAAGAGTCTGCCATGCTTTGGCCCCAGCGTGGGCCTTCCTGCGCAATTGCTGAGTGCTGCTCCAGAGTATTGCCACTCCTGTGTGTGCACAGTGGTACTGCCTGTACTCTGCCAACCAGCAGCTTCATGTTGCAGCTGGCAGCTCCCCAGTATGAGACAGCGTGCTGCGCGCTGCAACAGCGACAGCAAGAGGGGAATACAAGTTAGCTTTTGGCGGCCTGATTTTGCGTCTGCCGCTGCTGCAGGCTGTCTGTCACCAGGACGTTTGCTTTGAGGACATCATGGGGCAGTCGGTGCAGCAGCTGCATTCTCTGGCGAAGCACCTTGATCTTAATTTGGACGAGGTAGGCTCAGACAGCAGAGCAAGGCATTGCTGTCAGCGCCCCTTGCTGGGCTGCAGTGAGCAGCTGCACAGGCAGCATCCGCCACTAGACATGCTGACTGTGCAATGCTGTGGAGGACAGGCATGATGTTCAGCCTTGCCCCTTCAGGAGGGCTGCCAGTGCTGGCGCCTGTATACGCTGGCAGTGGCATTTGCTTCCAGCTGTGGCGGCACAGCTTTTGCGGCTAGGCGTAAAGCCTGCACATGTGCTTTCGACTTCGCATGCAGGGGCGGCACGCAGCCCTGATGCTGTGCCTGCAGGCAGATTGTGCTGCAGTACAGACAGAGCTCCAGACATTGAAGCCTGCCTCCGGGGGAGCCCCTGATCCAGTGACCAAGTTGTGGCCAGGGCACTACAGTGCAGCAGTGCAGGCAAGGCACCAGCAGGGCCTTGTGGAGATATCAGAAGGCGCTGTCCCCGGAAGCCAACTTGACTCCCAAAAGCTGCAGTGCCAATTGAAAGACAGATTTCCACAGTATTTTGACTTGTACAACTACAGTTGAGCTTGTCTGAGACCTGTCTGCTGGATTTTGACCAGTCTGCTGCAAGCTTGATGCATTGATGTTCAGAACTTCAGGGCAGTGTTTATAAATCTGCCCAATTTGGTTGTGTTACACATTTGAGACCAGAGCAATGCACAAAAATCAGCAGGGGGTAAAGCAGAAGTTGCCGTCACGCAGAGAATTCACCTGAGAGAACAGTGCAGTGGTGCTGGAGACTGAACTGCAGAAGGAGCTGAGTGACAGACGGTTCATGATACAGATGCACAAGAGTTCTCAGGTATGCTGCGGAGTGCACATCAGCGCTTGATTTTGCTGGGGCTGAGTAGCGTTTGTCGGTGAATCCCTTCAGTGGTCAACCTTGGTCAGGCGCAGGTAGTCCACGCCGGAGGGCACCTGCAGCCACATCGCTTTCAACCCAAGCTTTTGTTGGCGGGCCATGGGGCTCTTCACCCATGCACAACAGCACCTGCCTCAGAGCCACATCATGTGCAAAGGACAATGTACTGGGGCAGTGCAGAGGCACCGCCAGCATGTGCAGTGCCAGCTGGTGTGAACCTCTGCTGTGCCTCAGAGTGAGTGCTGCGCCAATGCGAGCTTGAGCTGCGCCCCCCACATGCCTGCAGCTGACTGGTGCAGACGGGTGGGCCTCACAGATGACTGGTGCCTAAGGCAGGGCCCACCTTGCAGCTGTGGTGGTCAGGGAAGTGCTTCTTGGCATCCTCCTCAGACACAGTGGGCAGCAGGAAAGCCCACCCCTTCTTGTCAATGCTCTCATGGTTGTTGGGCCAGTTGGCGGGGGTGGCCTGGAATCCAGACAAAGACACATGTTGGCGCTTTAGTCTTTCTGCCATGCTTGATGCCGCCCCTGGCATTCCAAGCACCTATGCTGGCACTTCTTGGCATCCTACCCAGCGTGCTGCACAGGCACCTAACCCTCGAGAAGCGGGCACCATGGAGTCTGCCAATGCCTGCTTGCCACATGCAGCACGGCGGCCAGGCTAGCACTGCATGCCTCGCCAGCCAGATCAGCAGGCATTGAGGGCAGCACTGCTCACCATGCAGCAAAGCACATGCGGCGCAGCAGCCATGCTCAGCAGCAGGGCTCACCACCGACATCTTGGCTGACAGCTGCAGCGCCTTCACGCAGCGCACGATCTCGTCCATGTTGCGCCCGACAGAGGCAGGGTAGTTGCTGCACAGTCAGGGAGTACTATATTGCTGCCATGTTGCATATCATGCAGCGGAGGTGCAAGGGGAAAGCAAGGGCCTTTCCATGTTGAAGCAGGTGCACACACAGGCTAGACACGATGGGCAGCAAGTGCTTCACGTTCAGGTGGAGGGCAGCAGTGATGTTAACAGTAAATGCACATTCAGTGCAAAGGGGTCCTGCAGAGGTAGAAAAGGGCAATGCGAGAGCAGAGCATGGCTTACAGGGACAGCTTCAGCTTCTTGTCAGGGCCGATGATGAAGACAGCCCTGCAGGCACACCAACACAGAGCAGCTCGTCGACATGTTGACCTGGCTTGGGAGGCTCAGCTGGCCTCCGTCAGCAAAGGCCCAGGCTGCACAGCAGGCTCAGGCTGCACAGCAGGCCCAGGCTGCATACCAAGCCCAGGGTGCACAGCAAGTGCGGCTGCTCCACATCAGATTTTCAAACCAGCAGGGCAGCCCTGCTGCTGTAGTCAGCACGCAGCACAATGCAAGCTGCTGCCCTGCTGCTGTAGTCAGCACGCAGCACGATGCAAGCTGCAACAATGCTGATGCAGGCCTTGCCTGATGGTCAGGGGCAGGTCCTTGCTGTCCTTGTTGTTGGGGTCCAGCATCCCATACTTGGTGGAGATCTCCCTGTCCTCATCACCAAGAATGGGGAACTTAACCTCCAGCTGCAGGCAGCATGGTACAATCGTGAGCAAGAGGGCAGGCAGCAAAGCTGTCACTTGCCAGCATGGCAGTGGACCAGATGCCCGCAAGGGCAGGATGCAAGCTTTGAGCCACAGTTCTGCGGGCAGTACAGACACAGCCTGAGGCGGAGGGCACGCAGTGAGGCAGGTGGCAGACACTGCTTGCCCTCCACCTGCAGGCAGCACAGCCGCAGCATGGGTGGGGCAGACCTCAGAGCAGCACAGTCAAGGCACAAGCGGGGCAGACAGTAAGGGCAGGTGGGATGCCTTGCGCAGATAGCCAGGCTTCATCTTCACCTACAGGCAGCATGAGCAGGGCAAGGCACTGAGGTGGAGGGCAGACAGCCAGCACGGCAGCAGGGCAGGAAGCGCAGCCTCAGACCGAGCAGCTTGCGGTCGCGCACTTCCTCAAGGTATGACATAGAGCAGGCAGGGGGAGGCCTGAGACCAGGCGGTATTGCGCCAGAGCCAAGCATGCCCCAAGGCAGGTGCCCAGGTCTTGCGTGTGTAGTACAGGAGTTGGTTGCAGTGGTGCCTTGTCAGGCGGGTTGAGGCCAACATAATCTGGCCAGATGCCAGGCGTGCCAACTGTGGGGCACTGTGTGCAGGGACGCTGAGCGGGGTAGTTGCAGAGATGCCTGCTTAGGCGTATGATGCTGAGTGCAGGCAGTGCCAGAGATGAGGCTGGCCTGGGCGGCAGCACCCAATGTTGTCCATGCAGAGACCGAAGCTGACCTTGTTCTCACAGTGGGCCACCACGTCGTCCAGCCACTTGGTGTGAGACTCCACCTGCAGATCCCAGTGGGCAGAACTCATTGAGGTTGCTTGCAGATGCACAGAGGCAGCCCCCTCCCGAGCAATCTGGCCTCTTGGGGTGCTGCATGATTTGGCGCAAACAGCCAAGCAGTGAACAGCAGAGCATCGGCGGATGCGTCTGCTTTGGTGCACAGGCAGGGCCAAAGGCCCCCCCCGTACAGTTCCTCTTTATGGTGCAGCACGCCATCTCAATCACTCACCGCATCTGCTGATAGCGTGGCCACCTTGCAGTTCAGCTTCTCCAGCTCTGCAGCCACAGTGAGCGGACTACTGCTGGCAGGTTGCATGGCAGAACAGGACAGGGGAGCCTGTCCACCTGCCCTGATCGCATAAGGTCACAAAACATCCAAAACAGCAGACAGTCGCCAAGCTTGGCAGGCATGGCAAGCGCTGCAGAGGGCAGAACGCATGCTGTGGCAGTTTGAGACAGGTGGCTCACCGTCATACTTGAGCGCCAGCTTCCCAATCTCGGTGGTGCACACAGGCGTGAAGTCGGCTGGGTGGGAGAACAGGATGGCCCATGACCCCTCGATCCACTCATACCAGTGGATTTTGCCCTGCGTGTGCCAGTGAGTCCTGGTCAGTGCATTCACCTTCTGACTCAGAGGCTGCAGCATGCTGAAAGCGAGGGGGCAGCGGACGCAGGCAGGGGCAAGAATTCGTGTGTCATCCATGTTTAGACTGTTGTAACTTTACATTCCAACCCTTCAATACGGGGGAGAGCCAGGCGCCAGGTGTTGAGGCAAGGTTGCACCTCACCTGGGTGCTGTTGCAGGTGAAATCTGGCACCAGGTTGCCCAGCCTCAGAACTCCATCCGAGCTGGTCTCTGGGTACTTGAACAGGGCACGGGAAAGGTGTGAGGCAGGCAGGTATCTGGACACTGCTCCAGGTATGAAAAAGGAAAAGGGATGAGCACATGCTGAGAAACACAGCAGAAAGCATTGCATAAGCTCTCACCAGCTTGCTGTACATTTCAGTACCTGCAGGCCAAAGAGATGGCTGAATACAGGGCAAGATGGGCATAATAAACAAGGTTTTCCAGCAAGCAGCATTTGCTGTGCACCTCGGAAACGCATGCTCATGCTGTGATATGCTGATGCATGCACAGAGGTGCCCTCTGCACCCCTCATGGAATGCATGCAGTTGACAGCGATGGCCACACAAGGTCCACTTTTGATGGCAAACCTGTCTTTACGCTGCAACCCATGATGATCCGACTGCTGGTACGCTGGCAAAAGGCCTGGGGATGTTCTGTCGAACGGTAGCAGCCAAACTTTTGCTAGGGCCTAGTTTTGATAAGATTTATTAAGCAAGCTTAAGTGGCTCACGATGGAGTACTAATCAAGTTCAGGGAAGATTTCAGAAGTGTGTCTTGCTCAGAAGTGTGCTGCTCAACTGAGTTAATCAGCAGATCATGTGAGTTCCACAGTCCCTGTCGCTGTTCTGATGCCAACGGCCTTCATGTCAAAGGGGCCATCACTGAATTTCAGGGGCAGGCTCTGGGTACCAATCCACTCATGCAGTGCCTTCTCGTCTTGTGCAGAGCCTGTGAACTTGATGTACTCGATGCCCTTGGGCTCCACCTTGTGACTGGCAGGGATCTGCAGCAGCGTGCAGGTTACGCATGGCACTGACAAGCTTAGTTCGCTCTGATAGATGACTTTACCTTGTCTGGCCGGATGGATGGGTCGTCCCAATTGATGAAGAAGGGCTTGCACTTCCTGCTGGGCTCCTCAAAATTGTGCATGGCGCCCACCTGCAGCAAAGGTATGAGACATCTTGCTGCAGGCCACCAGCTACTGCAGGTTGCAGCAAATCTTGACCTTTCCATGCGTACGCCCGCCTGGGAGGATTCGAAACAACAGACCTGCCAAGTGAGTTTAGTTCCGTCTGGCCGTGCCCGAACCATGTTGGCCTTGTCATGCTTCAGCCGCTGGACAATGGCTGGCACGCCCTCTGCTGTCTCCACACAGAATGTCACAAGAGCCCAGGGCTGGTCCTTTGGCATGGGCCAGTTGAGAATTAGCCTGCGCGGTTTGTGGACACCTGTGAGGATGGTCACGGGCCCACAGGGGTCATGCAGCAGGACACAGGGTGGCTCTGCAGCCATGGCCGGGGGGCACACTGCCTCCACAGCAACGGCAAAGGGACATTGTTGGGCTGGGCTGAGCTACTGCTGGCAGGCATCATATCCAGTGCATGAGGCAGCATCAGGGACTGTTCCTACCTGCCCCAGTCACACTGGAGGGCGACCTCCTCATCAAACACTGCATTGCCAGAGGGCGGGGTCAGCCACATGCCATGGTCAGGAAGTGCCATGCATGCCTCAGCAGCTCAAGCTGCTCTGACCCGCAGCCAGCTCAAGGTAGCCCGTGCCCAGAGGGGTAATGTAGTTCTGGGTGCCCCAACCTGCATGGCACTGAGCCGTTTAAACGAATTGCCATGTTCAGACGTCCCGAGGACGAAGCAGACCGTGCCTTGGTGCTTGCCACCCTCGTAGGATGCTAGGCCGAAGCGTTCATAGATGTCTTTGGCTGCAAGGTGGACGTCCTTGCACGCAATAATGATATGGTCTATCCTGGGCAGGTCGTTAGCCATGGTGGTTGCAGAGACAGGTCACGTTTGACTCTGATTTGAGTTTTGACCAGGAGCTGGGGCACAATGGTGATCTGGGCACTGATTGCCTGCTGCTTGGCCACCCTCAGTGTCGCAATGTCTGCAACTTCACAAGGTGAGCCCTCACTGAGTCTCTGTCTCTTCACATGTCAGGTCAAATAAGTTCATCATGTACTCGATGCTGTGCAGCGACTTTACTGCAGCAGGTCCAAAAGCAGCTGCTGGAAACACGGCCCAACCAGCTGCTGCAGGAGCTTGGCCAGGCATGCACAGGAGCCTGTTTGCAGCTTGTTTCTCAGCAGCTGCCGCGACTTGCAATGAATGCACCGGCCTGAGACGTATGCAATGCTGCCTCTACAGATCAGTGACAAGTCTGACTCCCTGGAGCGAACCTTCTACAGCCCTGCTCACCAAAAGGCAGCAACACAGGTCACCTCGGCAGAATGCTGTTGAATGCAGCCTGATGTGTTGCTCAGCCTGACTGTACCTGCAACCTGGCACTTGGTTCAGACAATGCAAGTCCTGCAAACCACACCCTCAAGCATACGTTCTGGACCAAGGCCTGACCTGTTTGTATTCAGCAGGACTGCATGTGCATCAACACAAGCCAATTGGAGGCACCTTTCGTCTTGCACGAAGCATCAGCTGCAGCACTTCACGCTTCTCATGCTTCCAAACAGTGCACTGCCGGCCTCCCCTCCTGGGCTGCCTAGCGGGCACTCCCCATATTTGCATTCCTACATGTACAGCTTAAAGACCAGTTGCTGCACCATGCTTGCACACCTAAGAAGGAAGGTGTGCGTCCCTCCATGTGGGTGCGGGTCACAGCCTACATCAGACGTTGCCGCTGCTGTCGTTGCAGCCTGCATGCCACACCATGGCAGCCAGCCTATGCATCTGGAAGGCCCCACCTTACGGGTTCCAGTCACAGTCTGCAACTGATGCTGCCTCTCATACCCGTGCAGCTGGAAACATGGTTCAGCGCGGCAGGCCTGCGCACTTGGAAGGACGGTGTGGGCAATGTGCACGGCCGCGCAGACGGGGCGCACCCAGGAGAGCCCGCTGTGCTGCTGGGGTCCCACTACGACACCGTGAGGGACGCGGGCAAGTTTGACGGCGCCCTGGGGATCATCGTGGGGCTGGCAGCGCTGGAGGGGCTGCTGGTGCAGGTCAGCTGCCGCACCCCTTGGGATGAACGTCGCACTTCTGGCATGCCCAGCAAGAGGGGCGCTGCTCATCTTGTGTGTGGCAGGCAAGGTACCCTGTGCGGTGTGAGGCTGCGTCAGACAGGACAGTGCTCAGTCCTGCTGGCAGGGGCTCTGCAGCAGTGCTTTGTTTTGTCATGAACGCTGCTCTGGTACTGTTGTGGGGTCGGCCGCACTGGAGGGGGTGCTTGTGTAGGCAGGGATGCTCAAATGCTGGCATGCTTTCAAAAGGATGGTGGATGCCAGTCACCATGCTGTGTGCGACATGTCACCTCAGGCCGTGAGGAGATGCTGGGCTGCATGGCAACCAAGGTGCACCCCAATACTGCATTGCCAGATGCTCCAAGGGCCGGCCCACAAGTGACTAGTCCTCTTGCGGCGAGATGCAATACAGTACCTCTGCTCTTGGGGCTAGCTGCTTTAGAGGGCTGCTTGTCGAGGTTTAAGCGCCATGGTTTGCTGCAATCTCGTCTGAGAGTGCTTGCAGGGCTGGTGGCCCAGTCAGGCAGGGCCTGCCTGCCTGCACTGTTTGCTGGCTGGCATGCTGCCTGGCTGGCAGTGTTTGTGCTTCTAGCAGGCGGCCCTTGGAAAGGCGCATCTGCTGACAGTGTGTGCTGTGCCAGGCCTCTGTCATGCTCCTGCTGGGGCCACCAGCATTGGGCCGGCAGCAGCCAGGCAGAGCTGCTAATGCTTTGCTGCAGCATTACAGATGGCCTGAGCCTGGCTGGGAGGCCCACGTCTGTCTGGAGGACAGCCGCTGTACTGCCACCATCCAGGGCCATCCCTGACAGTCGCAACCTTTGACCTTTACTGCCCAGCAGGCTGCAGCAGATGCTGGAAAGCTGACCCAGCAGGGCTTGCAACAGCTGCTGGATGGGAGCAAGAGCCTGGGGGATCTGGTGCCTGAGGCTGGCAAGCTCCTGCCCAGCCCTGTTGAGCTCATAGCCTTCTCAGAGGAGGAGGGTGTTAGGTGAGCTGCAGTACAACGGTGCATTGCTGAGCTGCCCGGAGTTAACAGTATCATTGCAGCTATCCGGGAGCTGTGATGTGAGCTTGAGGCGCTGGCAGGCCCGCTGACCATGCCATCACTGTGGTATACTTGCTGTCATGGAATGGATCGTGGGTTTTATCAGTGATGGGCAGTGTCGTGCGCTGGCAGGCCAGCTGACTCTGCCAGCTGAGCTGCTTTCACCAGTTGAGCTGCCACTGGACTGCCTGAACCAACCAGACCGCCTGATGTAAAGCGGCTTGTGGTGGAGCAGTGGGCCAGGGCAGTCAACTCTTGCAGAGCAGCAGGTTGTCCTCATACGAGCTGGAGGGTTCAGGCTACAGGGAGCAATAGTGCGCATCCGTCAGAGCCAGGAAGGGCAGCTCGTATTGTCATTACAGCTGCTACTGAGTGACAAGCTTGGAAGACTGGTGGTCAAAGCCTGTGGCAGTATGGGCCTGAGAGTGTCATGAGCCCTGAAGCTGAATTGACCGTCCAGCTGCCTGGGCAAGCTGCGCAGGCTGGCTCATGTCTGCCAGAGGGAAGCCATGTATTTGTTGATGTGAGAAGCCATGCAGACCCAAGCACCTGTCCCCTGCATGCCTGTGCAGGTTTGGGACAACCTTCCTGGGCAGCTCTGCAGTGGCAGGAACCCTGGTGGGGTCAGACAGGCTGGTCAGCCGTGATGTCGACGGCCTGGCAGTGGGCGACGTGCTCAAGCAGCACGGCCTGGACGCATCTGATGCAAGCCTGAAGAAACTAGCATTCGCTTCCAGTCAGGTATGCTTCCTCAGGCTTTCCAAGCCGGCAGATGTTTGTTTGGTACTCTGCAGTGGTGCTTGTGGACAAACAGCGTTGTGTTCATCTGCAGCAATGACGTATGAGCCAGGTTTGGGCAGCATACACGAGGATTGCTTGCACGCTCAGCACAAGGTGGCGGTCTACATGTAGCTGCAGGGGCTGCTGCCTGCGCTTGTGCAGCTGGGTCTGCAAATGATGTTTATTTGTGCATGCAGAGCAGCATTGCTTGCTGCACTGCTGGGCAGTTGCAGGCCCACTGATCGCTGGCCCATATGCAGAGCTTGATCACCCTGAGTCGCTGCTTTTGCTAAGGCCATCATGCATGTTAGCAGGCAATGGAGGTGCGCCTGCACCTGCATTCTGTCGGCAGGTATGCAGCGGGCATGACGTGCGCTGCACCTCTGCACCACCGTCTTGCCCTCAAGAACTGGCTCTCGTGGTGCGAGTCGATAGGTACAAAAATCTGCAGCTGAAGGGTTGCGGGTCTTACATAGCCATGCTCAAGCCCTGGAGACTCAATTGCAAGGTGTCGTGCATTCCTGTCAGCCTGCAGAGGGGAAGACGATAGGTGGTGGTGAACAAGGCTGACACAAGCCATGCCAGCCACTTGAGTCCTGGAGTGCACCAAGAAGCTAGGCACTTCCTTTGAAAACATTGTCTGGAGGAGTATCTGGAGGGGAAAGCTGCGCTTGCAACAGCAGTCAAGCCCTTGGAAAGCAAAGGAATGGTTGTGCATTGTCTTGCAGGTGAAGCAGTATCTGGAGGTGCATCTGGAACAGGGACCAGTGCTTGAGGCTGCTGGGCAGCCGCTGGGAGCTGTGTCGGCCATTGCTGGGCAGATGCGGATCCATGTGACAATGCGGGGCACTCAGGTGGGCAGCGGACGTGCTTGACAGGGGCTGTGCAAGGGCAGCACAGCATTGTAAACCAGGTGGCCATGCAGGGCTGTTTTCATTCCCGATGTCACTGCTGCTGGGCGTGATGGCAGACATCCTGACTGGCACCCGCGTAATGGGTGACACTGAATTCTGCAGAGCGCCGTGATGCTGGGGCCTTGCCACTGTTGCAGGGCTATGCTGGCAAGGCCCTGGCACAACAGCCCATCCCAATGCGCCTGCAGCACAAGCTCTGAGGTCCTGCGCCTCAATCGCCGCCGCTCATGATCCCTTCGCAGGTCTGTGCAGGATTTGCAGCGTTCCTGAAGCTGTCCTGCTGGTACAGGGCCACGCTGGCACCATCCCGATGCGCCTGCGGCACGACCCCCTGGCCGCTGCCGCCGAGGCCATGGGCACCCTCGAGAAGCGTTGCAACGGGGGCTACCTGAGCGGCCAGGCTGCTGACGGGGTCCCGGCAGATGCCAAGAGCGATGGCAGCCTGGTCTGCACGGTGGGGCAGCTCACGTTGTGGCCAGGGGCCAGCAACGTCATCCCTGGCGCTGCCAACTTCACTGTGGACATCAGGTCAGCACGTGCTGCTGTCCAGGAGCAGGCATGTTTGTTGTTTCAAGTTTGTTGACCACAGACTCACTCTGACTCTGGAGGCCGTCAACTCCATCCCTGGGCCAGCCTCACTGTTGATGCCAAGGCAGCAGCTGTCCCTGTCCATGGACAGCTGCAGTTATTGTCATGTGAATACAAATGGCTGAAACTGGCAGGCAAAAGGCAAGCATTGTTGTGAAGACAGGTAGGTCGCTGCTGCGCTGACCATCTTCAGCAAAATGTCCTGCAAAGGACACATCTTGCTGTGGCAAAAACATATCTCAGCTGTGCAGGTCCCATGAGGGACATCGCGACGGGCTGAAGTGGAAGAGTGAATACTGCTTAACCTCCCACAAGTCATACTGAGGTCCAACATCCTGCTGCCTTCTGGTCTGCAGGTCACAAGAGGAGGATGTGCGAGCTGCAGTGGTGCGGAGCTTCCTTGAGGCCGTGCCAGCCCTGTGCGCAAGGCGCGGCGTGCAGTGCACTGCTGACGTCATCCAGCAGACCGCAACAGTGCTGGCAGACCCAGCCATTGTCAAGCAGTTTCAGAAGGCCTCACAGCAGGCTTACAAGGTGTGTGGACTGCACTGTGATGCAGTCCAATTGCTGCTTCCAGCAGTCCCCTAGTTCTGCGTTGTCAAGCAGTTTCAGAGCCTGACAGCAGGTCTGCACCACGAAGGGGCCAGTACTCATGCTGTAGGAAGCTCGAGACCAGCTTGCAGCCAACCTCTGCTGTGCGGCCGCTGCACCATGAATTTGTAGGGAAGAGTGATGCTGAGCAGCAGGTGCTGCAGCTTGGTAACAGTCTCCTGCTTAAGTCCAAGCTACTTCCTTAGCAACCTAATCTAGTGGCTGCACACCGGAAGCAAAATGTCAAGTGCAGGCGCTGCAGCTTGACAGCAACCCTGCAGAGGAAGTTCCAACACTTGCCAGTGGGGCAGGGCACGATGCCATGCCTCTTTCCAAGCTTACCAAGGTCAGACTCATATCTCAGATGTGCTTTGCTTCTATACCTCAGGGCCTTTGTACGAGTCTTGGCAATGTATGCTGTTGCAAGCCAATACAGGGCATGATGGCCTGGACTTATAGGTCCACAGCTGCACCTGCAAATTATATGTTGCCAGAATGGTGCCTCAAGGAGGCAGACATGCCATAGCCTGCAGCTGACTTATGACTACCCCTGCCTGTACTTGCACAAGGCAGTCATCCCTCCCAATCCTGCATGTTTGCATGCATGGTGATCTTCCTGGCGCACATGCCTGAACAACATGCATGATGTCTGTGCAGGTGGGCATGCTGTTTGTGCGGTGCCGGGACGGTGTCAGCCACTCTCCGCTGGAGCATGTGGATGGCCCAGACGTTGCCCTGGCAACAGCCTCCCTCTACTCCTACTTGCTGGAGTCTTTGCAGCATAATACGAGGGACGAGCTGTGACTTTCCTCTTCAATATCAGAGGCTTCACTGAAGCATGGGAGCTATTCACTTTGAAGCATACTGCAATGAAATCCTTCAACACCACAGGCAGTGGTCAAAAGGATGAATTGGTGTGCACAACCACAGAGGGTCACGCCCAGCTGGTGCTGCCAGAAGTCGCCCATATGAGGGGCAAGGAGACAACGGCCCTCATTCAAAGCAGAAAGGGAAAGGGAATGCGATTTTAAGGCTGTGTGAGCACCAATGCAACTTGGCAGGGAATGAAAGGCCGTGAGGTCCAGCGCTGAGCGGGCAGCACCGCCATGTCACAGGGGTTGGTCGCAGGGAAGTCATGTGTTGGCGCTTCCCCTGCAAGCAGCAGACAGAATAGCTCAAGAAGGAGACAGGCTTGACTGCAGAAGGCTACAACATGAAGCAGTGGCAGAGGGCCAGCAACCTCTATGGTGCAGGTTTTACTCCACATTCAGCATTCCACGCTCAGGGCGAAACTTAGATGTCACCCCTACCCAGTGCCGTGCTGTGCAGGCCAGATTTTGCATGCTTGGCCTGACTCATGGCAGCATTGCTGCCCCTGCCAGCGGCTGCACCTCGCGGGCTGAACGCAGGTCTCTTGAAGCACCCCCACTTCACCTAGCTGCAGAATGAGCAGCAGCACAACCTCCCCCAGCCTGCATGATGTGCCACTTCCATGGCAGTGCTGCCCCCTGCCTGCTGCTGCAGCCCCCTTCATGTCATGCAGACCAGTCACAACAGGACTGCCCTCACACTGCATGCTGGCACTGAGTCAAATGGGGCAGCAGCCCAGATTGCTGGCCCGCCCCTTCCCTGTGCAAACAACCGCCGTGCCCCGCTCCACCCCCAGTCTGGATGCTGAGCCTGCGCGACAGAGGCACTGTTCCCTGCCAGCGCCCATGCCTGATGTGGTGCAACCCCTTTGCCCTTTGCAACCCCAGCAGTGGCAACACCGCCCTCACCCCGCATGCTGGGGCTGTGCCAGGGCAGCGCTGCCCCCCGCAAGTGGCCGTGCCTGCTGCTCTGCCCGCATCTGGCTCCACTGGCTGGCTCGCAGCTCCTCCCGCTGCTCGAGGGACATGGCTGCCCACTGGTCGCGCCGCTGCTGCTCCCATGCCAGTGCATCGCCCGCAGCATCCAGCCATGCCTGAACAGCACTCGAGGAGAATCACTACTTGTGTTGCCCATGCCTGCACCACTGAACACCTGAACTGATTGTCAGGTTGGCACAGAGCTGAGCGTCTACAGGAGGTCCCTGCAGCAACAGAGAGCTTAGATGGGGATTTGGTTGTGGACGGGGACTTTACGTCGACCTTGCATGCCTTGTGCACTGCAGGACCACGCCTGAGCAGGCTCCTCTGCTTTACAGGCTGACCCAGTCTGCGACAGAGACCTGACAGTCAACCTTTGCTAATATAACTCGCATCACACGCTGTGCGCCTTTCCAAGCCAGGCAGCGCTGGTCTGAAGCTTGGCGAGGAAGTTCCAGTCATGGCCACGGCCAGCAGCGTTGATGATACCGACCATCAGCAGAGGCCAGGGGAGAGCAGGGCTGATGCTCAGTGTTGGTTGCAAAGCAACTCTAGCCAAGCCTGCACCCCCTTAGCGGTCTTACATTTGGGGGCAGAGCAAGAATGACATGTCCAGCTGAGCAACTCTATTTAGTTGCCATGCACTGACCTGCACCCCCTGGGCTCTGAATTGTAACAGGCATGGCAGAAGGGGTACGCATCTAGCTGGGCAATCCTGTTCACTTGCGAGGCACTCACCTGACCCCCCGGCGCTATGAATGGTAACAGGCATGGCACAAGCGGTACGCATCCAGTACGGCAGTGCTGTTCACTTGCCAGGCACTCACCTGACGCGGCTATGAATGGTCTCGGGCGTGACAGAAGCGGTGCATCCAGCACGGCAATTCTGCATAACTGCCACGCGCTGACCTGCACCTCGGCGGATTTGAACCATGTCGGGTGTGGCAGTAGCAGTGCAACCAGCTGGACAGTCCCGATCACTTGCAAGGTGCTGACCTGCACTCCCTTGGCTGTGAATTCAGCCTTGCTGGCGTCCCTGGCAACCTTGCGGGCCTCCACGTCCTTGGGACTCATCACCGCCTGCAGCACCAGGCCTTTCAGCAAAAGCACAGGGACGTGCTGTTGGCAGGCCAGATGCACTGGAGCTGTCTTCCAATGCTGTTCACGTCAGAGAGAGTGGGGCAGTTCTCAGTGAAAGCTGGGACGCCCAGGAGGATTGCTTTGCTGCGACAGACCTGCCGCATAATGCCTCGGCACTAGGGGCTCTGTTCCCGTTCAGCATGTCACTGTTAGCACACAGGGCACAGCAGGGTCAGAGGTGGGTGCAATGCTGCTTAACTGTCAACAATTTTATGCAGCAGACTCACAGGCGATCACCCAAGGTGGTGCAATGGCTCTCAAATGCCTCTAAGGGCGTCAAAGTGAGCAGCATGCAGCAGACTCACATTGTCCTTCACCCAAGCCCTGTAGGCCGTGTACATGCGGCTGAGGGCCCTCATGTACTCTGCTGCCCACCCCAGCACCTCAAAGGCGCTCGACTTGAGATGCAGCGTCAGGGTGTGCTTGAGCTTCCCCTGCAGGGCAAGCAATGCACACACTGAGTAAGCCTGTCATGTGGAGTGCCCCTGTCTTCAGCATGGCGCCAGAGGTTCAGCACATGCAAAGTCACAGAGACAACCTGCGTCAGTGTCACGGAGGCTGCTTCATGCACTTATGTGCATCGGCTCTGAGCGATGGGCCAGAAGCTGTGCTCACCTGGCAGGCTGCGTCGCAGCGGCCCTCCATGGCAGCAGCCCATCCCCGCATGAGCCCCTGGCGGTCCTCTGTGCCAGGGTCAAACATCTGGATGTTTGTATCTGTCAGGCCCATCCCTGGGTCTGTCGTTGCAAAGCCCTGCTGCCAGAGGCAAACCTGAAGCATGGAGTCACCACCTGCAGGGCACAAGTCACATTTTCTTGAGGGCTGGGGAGCTGCACACCTGACTGCAGATACTATGCCACCGCTCCCTGTGGCCTGTGAGAAGCATGGCTGCCTCCTACCCATGTGCCTTGCCAGCACCAGCAGCAGATGGGCCTTTCAGCCTCTGATGCGCAGGTACTGCACGCATGGGTGCTGCAGCATCTATGGTGGGAGGCTGGCATGAGGCAAATAAGATTTGACCTTTCTTTAGGTCAGCGGGCAGCGGGCAGCGTGCAGCAATAAGCTGAGCAGCTTGAGCTCTGCCTGAGGGCCCCTCCAACAGTACAAGGCAGCATAAAGCAAGCAGAGGATGCTGTGTCAGTGCAGGGCGCGGCGCTGCCACAGGGACAGCAAGGGGGGTGCTGAGCAGGAGAATCCCTGCCTGGCCAGCTGCCACCTCCTGCAGATGCCCACACGAGCTGCCAGGTAATGCACAGCAGCAGGCAGTGGCTGACCTGGTGCCTTCGTGGCGTGGACGCACATCTCCAGCTCAGTGTAGTTAACTGCGTTGAGCAGCCCTACGCTGAGGATGGCCCCGGCGCCTCCATGGAAGCTGTAGGACCTAAAGGGCACTCGCGGCATGTCGCACCTGCAGTCAAGTCACTTCGAATCCTCAGTCTGCACTGCTGGGTGCACAAACAGGTCCCGATGAGAAGGCCACATAGGTGCGCCACCACCCCCAGATAGCACTCATCAGACATGGATGTCCAGCAGCAGATTGTCCAGGCGAATCAGGTAGGGCATGCAGGGAACTCTACAGGCACCCAGCTCCCTCTCAACATCACACATGGAGAGCCACTGCCAACCTAACAGCAAGAAATACCAGGCACTAAACCCCAGCTGCAGTTACTCAGGTAAAGCAGGCAAGTCATGCAGGAGCGGCCCCTATAGGCGCCCGACTGCTGTATGATACAAAAGGAACAAGGAATGCCAACAAACATCTGAGGGCTCACTGTCACTGAACCACAGCTGCAGGTCGCATCAGGCATAGCAGTTGGGGTGGGTGTGGGCAGCCCATGTGCACCCAGGTGCCTCCGATTTACCAGATGAAAGCCAGCTCCACAACACAGCTCAGGCTCACCAGGCGTTGAACCCCAGCTGCAGGTCGTTCAGGCAGAGCAGGTAGGGCGTGCAGGGGCAGCCCACAGGGGGCTTGTAGTCCCTCAGGATGTCGTCGTCTGTGAGGTTGGAATGGCAAGGACGGCAGCGTGGGGAGAATGGGTGGGGGTGGAACCCCTTGTCTACCTGGTGCCCATGATCCGACCACCAGTTGTTGTCTGCAGGCAGAGCAGGACACCCAACTCTCAGAGCGCTGCCACCAGCAGATGCAGCAGGAGTCCCTGCCCTCCTGGTGCCTGCAGTTAACATCATTTCTGCATCAGTCAACACAACAGGCTACTCCAGGGTGGGCGCCAGAGTCATGGAGCCCAGATATTGCATTGTAAAATCCCTTGACATCCAGCAGCAACTGCAAAAGCTAGCCTCCAAGACGTCCAGCACCTCACATCACACACCAGCTTGCTCAGTTGATGAGGAGAATCATACCTGCCTGAGTTCTGGCAGGTCACCAGTTGCAATGGCAGGCAGGGCATGAACCCACACGGCACTGCGCGAACACCAGTTTGGCCACATGGTGACAGACACCTCGCCCACCCGATCGAAGTCATGCTCTGGCAATGCACCATGTGTGATGACGGGCACTGCTTGAAGGGCAGCTTGCGACAGCACATTGCACGACAGGGCACTAGAGTGCTTGTATCAGGCACTAAAGCTGCTCAGGAGTTCGTGCATTGGCATAGGCGCCCGCAGTCCTGCTCAGGAGTGCAGCAGCCTGCAGAGCTGAGGCTCAGGCTGCGCACCAGAGATAAAGTAGGGGATCTGCGGGTCGAAGTCGCTGAGGAAGTCGGCTATGTTGTCAATGAAGAAAACGGTGTCGTCGTCGCCAAACAGCATCCACTTGTAGCTGTCATGGTGCAGTCTGGCATGAGCCAGGAAGGGGGCCACGGCTGCTCTGCTATCACCGGCTAGGTAGGACCTGCAGGCGGTAGCAGTGCTGGCCTCACATGACTTGTCACAGCAGAGGCTCTTCCAGATGGGGACCAAGGAGTGTTTCATCACCTGCTGGGTGAGATCTGCAGCCAGCGGCTGTGCATTTAGTCAACCCGATGGCCTCAGGCAACAGTGGACATCGTGTTGTGACCAGTCAGGCCTGAACTGCAGGCAGAAGCTATGCTGTCAGATGCCCCAGCCATGGCTCAGGGGGCGAGTGACTGTCCTGCCATTGCGGTAGGACCTGCAAGCAGCAAGTACACCGGACATGTCTCTGCACAAGCAATTTTCAGCTCTGGCTGGTCCATCAATGTTGTATTTGAGCATACAGGAAGCAGTTGTATGCTCTGTGTCCAGGGGTGGCCCTTCTCTGTAAAGCAAGACCTGCAGGTCTTAGATGCTGAAAGAGGCATTGCCTGCTCCCGCTGGGGTGCTGCTGCCTGCGTTGAGTGGGACCTGCAGGCATTCAGACAATGTTAGTGCTCCTACTACCTCCAGGCTACAGTGCTGCCTCCCAGGCAGCCCTACTTGCAGGGCTCAAGTGTGGCCCTGCTAGGCCGGCGCGACAGCACGAGATGAATTTCATTCACGAAGTAAAGCCTTCATATGCAGTTAAAGCAATGCCCCCTGGCCGTCTGTCCGCTGACGATTGCAGGCTGCATTGTGGGCTGCCCTGCCTGCCTGACAAGTCTGCCTGTTGGCCCCTGGCCTAGGTCTGCTGTACACTGCCTGGGCTTCGGCATGCAGCGCAGGTCTTTGAAAACAGTGCAGGGGGCCAACCACTGCTGTTGTTTCCCTTGCGGCCCGCAAAGGCAGCCTGCGATTGCCCAGAGCGCCTGCCAGGCTGCCTCCTGCTGCATGCCCTGCCCACCCCACAGCCTGCAGGCTCCCCGCACCCAGTTTGGTCGCCCTGCCCCTGCCCACCTGACAGGGTTGTCATCAGGGTAGAACAGCCACAGCTCGCGGTGCTTGGCAGCATCGTGAAGGTGCTGCGTGCCCAACTCCTCACTGTCAGTGATGATCACGGTGCGCAGGCCCTGCAGCAGGCAGCTGTGCAGCTGCTTGGGGGCATGAAGCAGGCACCTGGCAGCAAGCCAGATGCAGGTGGTGCAGCCTTGCCGCAGCATGCTGGGCCAGGGGCAGCATCAGGAGGGGGTCCAGACAGCGCATGCGTCATTCAAACTTGATTGAACAGATTGTGCCAGAGTCATGGACAGAACCTCCTGGATGCTGCGCAAGCCCAAGCCACCTGCCGCCATGACCTGGATGCCAGCGCTAAGTCAATGTGGTCTGTGTTGGTTGGCATGACAGAGATCAAATCATCTCTGGTGACCCTTTGTTGCCGTGCGGCACCAGGCTGCAACAGCATCCCAGCTGACAGCAGGGTCCAGGCTGCCCAGCGGTCCAGCATGAGAGGCAGCTACCGTGCCTTCTTCTATAGTTTGCCTCCACTAGTGCAGGAGGAGGCAAGCAGCTGGTATGGAAGCAGCCATATCAAAGTGACTCCATGTCCCCCAGACAGACAGACCACACGTAGCGGTCAGGTCTGCGCACTGTGCGCAGATCTTGGGGCGGTCAAAGGCAGTAGAGCTTGACCACATGCACGTGCAGAGTAACTTCATCAGAACTGTCCTCAGCTGGATTGAACTTGTACAAGTTCATGGTGGCGAGTCTACATATTGAGGATGTGCAGGCCCAGCTGGCAGCTGTTCGAACAGAGATTGATGCAGTGCTCATGAGAGTGGACGCTGCGGCAGCTGCAGTGGACAGCCTGCAGGCTCAATTGGACACCTGCAATGCAGCCATAGCAGCAGGCAGCCAGGACGGCGAACTTGCGGCGCACAGGACATTTCTGCGTCAGGTGAGAAGCGCAGCAGCACTCAACCTGCAGGCTGCAGCAGCTAAATCAGCCTGGCATGTATGCTGCAGGACATTGCAAGAGCGGGCTCAAGGGAGGACAGGCTGCGCATGCAACACCAGCAACTAATGGAGAAAGAGCTCAGGCTCACGGATGCCAAGCTCAAGCTTCAGCTGGGAGGTGACAGCAGGGGCTCACATCCTGAGCCAGCAGCAGAATACCACAATGGGCCTCTGCAGCCTCTCCGAATATGCAACAGCTAAGCTGCGTTTGCCACCTGCAGGGACTCCTGCGCCTGATGTTGAGAATGCGCGGGCTGCTCCATTAGCTCAGCTTGACGAGTTGCCCACTCTTACCCTGGACGGTGAGGGCTTCTGCTAGGATGGGTAGCTTCTCCTGCGGCGATGCGTCTCAGGACAAAGGCTTGGCTTCCGCCAGCAGACCTCCGCCCTGCCAGCGTTTGTGTGTTGGCCACACTCTGCCTCGCCTGAGGCTCAGGACACAGCCAAGCCTCTGTACTGAATGGCATCCGCTGCCGTTGGCTTGACTTCGGACCGACTCGCCAGGCCAGACACCATCACAGCCAGGGCCTGCCTGCTGCTGCCTGCAGCGCTGGAGTATCACGGACCCATCAGGGTGCTGCCCGTCATTGGCGTGCTGCTCTTCCTGGCCAGCTCAATGAGTTTTTTCGGGTGGTCCCTTTTGCACAGCAACCCGGACCTGTCCCTCACGCAGAAGGTGGCCAGCATGTCGAGTGCAGGTGAGGGCAAAGCACCACTTTTGTGCTGCTTGCCTTGGGACTGAGGCTGTTGCTGTGTGGCACTGTAGCAGGCAGCCAGATCCTGCGGCATCATCTGCAATTTTTCAGTGGTGCTGCAGCTGCATCTGAGCCCCGCTTGCACCTGGGCGGCGAGGCGGCGGTGTCCCAGGCTGCCCGCTGAAGATCTGCCCTGCCCCACCCTGCAGCGCTGGCGATCCTCTCCTTTGCAACGCTGCTGGTGAGGGCTGCCATGTGCACAGCTGAGTGGAGGTGGGGTTTCAGTCTGCTGTACCAATGGACAGGTTAGTAGTTAGCCTGCAGTGTGACTTAAAAGGTGGCTGCAGCATGCTGCAACTGGTGTGTCCCGGTGCTGTGCTGCCTGTGCTGCATGGCATGTCATAGGACACGCTCTGTGCAGTCTCGTAACTGCTGCACTCTTCTGTCCCAGGCGGAGCTGCCATGACACAGCAGACGGCTTCCCTGCATTGCAGGCTGGCAGTGCCTGCAACCGCAGTACAGGTTGCGTCCGTCTCCATTCAAGACCTCCCCACAGGCAGCTGGACCGCAAACACCACCGCAGGCTGGCTCACCCCGTGTTGACACCACACCCACAGCATCAGAGCATCCGGACAGCCCCAGGGCTGCAGAGAAGGTTGCAGCCGACGACAAGAAGGAGGACTGATGGGAAATGGAAAACCAATGCTTGTTGGACCCTGGTCTGTGGCCTGTGAGGAGCGCATGAGGAGCAGCTGAAGAAGGCGCTCACCCGAGGCAGAGGCATGCACAGCCCCACAGATGAAGCCAGCAGCATTTTGCATGCCCTGAAGGCAGAGAGTTCAGTCACAGCAACAGGGCACATATTCCGTTGAGCATATGAATGGTGGTGTTCACTGACAGCTTGGAGGCATGCCCTCGGGAGGTGATTGGTGCAGCGACAGAGTAAGTTTGTTCCATGTCTGCAAGACCTTTCGAATAGATTGCGACTGTGGCCTCAGCCATATGCAGAGTCACTCTGCATATAGCCAGCCAAGAAAGCAAAGAACCCAGAGAAACCTCAACAAAACGTGAGCTGCTTCGTGCACCCTGATTTCGTTCGAGTGCTTTGATCCAAACCTCTCAAGAACACAGGCAGCATCATGGCAGATACAGGCAAGCAGGCTGATGAGGCATACAAAAATCTTGCGCATGGAACTGTGGATCCCAACGAGCATCTGGCTGACAGGCAAGCCTCAGCTGCACAGATCTGAGGTTGTGATGCTGAGGTTGAGATGCAGAGGTTGTGATGCTCTTCCGTGCAAGCTGCAGGGTTGATGTGGTGGCCAGTGACGGCTCAGATGTGGCACCCAAGGATAGCTACAAGGTGGAGGACCACCACAAACCAGGCAGTGTTGGAGCCGAGGTGGGGCATATGCATGCATGCTCCCAGCAACTGTGCATGTCAGGTGGTGGCTGCATGTGCTGCATCAGTGCTCCCAGGAAATGATTCAGCGTGCCCAGCATTTTTTGGCCAGCGACCAAGCAAGGTTGGTAGAGCAGCTTTCCATCCCCACACCTGATGCCGAATAGCTGCATCGGTGGTGGCGGCTGATGCAGCTCTTCGCTGCCATGGATCCGCAGGCAGCCCAGGGAGCCTTAGATTCCGGGCACAAGAACAACATCCAGAACACCAGCGCCCGGCACGATGCAGTGGCTGCTGCAACAGCAGATGGCGTGAAGAGGGCACAGGAGTCAGCACAGCAGGTGACTCTAAGGTCGCCACTTGGGTGTGGGCTGCCACCTGCACATGCTTGATCCTTCCTTGCACTTGCCCTGCTGCCATAAACACGCCAGGCAGTGGGGTCATTGCTGCATGAGGTTCTGCTGGCTTTGCAAGGCCTGCTTGGCTGCATACTTGCATGGCATGGCAAGGCGCCTGCATGGCCTCCAGCCACAGACATGGGCTTGCAGGGGAGCACCCCACACAGCAGCAGTGGCCCCGCTGCGGGGCAGCCAGGCCTGGTGGGCCAGACCACAGGCGCTGTGGGCGAAGTTGGTTCCAGGCTCTACGACACGGGGGCAGCAGCAGTTGGCGTCGCAGGCAGTGCTGTGGGGCAGACTGCAGGCATCGCCTCAAGTGCAACCTCCTCTGTGTTTGGCGCAGTGAAGGGGCTGGGGATGAGCGTGGCCGGCAGCGCTGACAAGTCTCGCAACAAGTGAAGCGCTGACCCAAGAGCCAATGTCAAGTCATCATAGAGCAGCAGTCCATACATTCTGCAGCCTGAAAGCAGACTCAGCCTGTCTGAACTATTTTGCTTTTTCATCGACCCTTGACAAGTCACCCTTGCTATTGTTAAACCTGAGGCAGCATCTCATAGGGCAGCACAAATTGGTTTCCAGCTTAACCAGGTGCAATCCTAAAGCAGGCTAAGAGGACCCCACAGAGCTGATTATGTCTTAAGGCGGCCCATGGGCCAGCATCATTGCTGCGCCATGACAACTTGTTTGTATTGAGAATCCGTGACAGCATTTAGACAGAACCAGACCTCCCCGCACACAATTGCAATCACAAGCATGGCGGACGTCGCCCCTCAGCACGAGCAGCACAGCAGCGCCCTCCCAGAGCATGCAGCAGGTCAGGATGACAGTTTCTCAGCTGGTCCGGTCCCTCCTATCACGTCCCCACTGCTGGCTGCATACTGCCTACTGGAAGCACGAGCGTTGGCTGACCAGCGATGCGGGAAGCTTTGCTCATCCGTGCCTAAATGCATGGGCCTCCCATCTTGTGGCCTTTCCCGCAGCCTGTGAGGCACATGCATATTCAGTGCTCAAGCCAGGTCTCTCTGGCCCCGATAGATGCAAACCCTGGGATTGATGCCAGCATAGGTCCATCTGGTGCAGGTGAAGGCTCCGCTTCTGCCACTCCTGCCATGGACATCCCTGGGCTGCACAAGCGGACTTCTCCCACGCCACCTGATGCTTCTCCCTCCGGAGACCTGATGGGGCACGTGAGGAGCACCCCGCCTAAGGAGAGCCTCCTGGGAGACTCAGACAGTCCTGCCAAGGCTACAGGTGAGAGCTGCGTTCATGCAGCTCTTTTGGGTGATGATCCGATTACCGAGTCAGCCCTGCCTGTCCCTGCACCCAGTGCTGACTACCCTGGCGGGCGGGGCAGTTGGCCACAGTTGCACATGGACATGTGGAAGTGGCGCTCAAATTGGCACTCCTGGCTACATCAGTGCTGAGCCCAGCAGTACCATGTAGCAATGTCACCTGCCAAAAGATGCTTGGGATGGCCAGCATCAAATTCTCGCGAGCAGTTCCAATTGCTGCGAGCTGGCATTTAGCAGTCCCAGCATGTTGCAGACAGAGGGGTGATGCCCTGAGACCCAGAAAGGTTGACCTCACAAGCCTTTTGCGCTGTCACAGTCTGTCCAGATGAAGCACACACTCCCAACCTTCTAGCTCTGCCTGCAAGCAGTGCAGCCGGCAACCAGGCTTCATGCCTTGCTATATCTTTTTGACTGCAGACAGGCCAGACCTGAGGCACAATGATGTGCTATGACAAGCACACAGCATCAGTTTTGCGGCACTGTTTGCAGGCAAACATCACTTCCTCGGGAGCCACTTGAGGTGCCCACTGACCCTGACTCAAGCATGTCAATTCCATCTGTCCTCATGTCTCTCAGCGCTGCCTGCAGGTGGGGCAGCCAACATGCTGGAGCAGTTCCAGGCCAGCGGGCCTCACATCAGCAACGGCGCCTCCGCAGGCAAGCTCTGGTGATGATCCGTACTGAAACCCTGAATCTGCCACAGAACACAATCCCCCTTGAGTACAGCCATGTGGCGCCAGTTTTCCCCTCCCCTCCAGCCAATGTGGCAGCGCTGATCAGCGGCACACCTGAAGTGTTCGTGTGTCATAAAGTCCCACACCATGTAACTTAGCAGTCCTCCCTGAAACCCGGGTCTGATGTCCCAGAAGCCCTGCCTGTCCAGTCTCACTGCTGCCAATGGGAGCACTGCGCTGTTGTGGTGTGCGCAGTGAGGAGCCTGTCATGGGTATGTTGTCTTGTGTGGCGCTTCCCGTCGGGGAGGGTTTCTAGGCAACTTCAGTAATGCACTCAGCCGTCATAGGCTGCAGCACGCTGCTGCTATCATGTGGTTCACTGTTGCCTGCTCTGCTGCTGCCTGCCTTTCAGAGGTATGCAGGCCGATGTTGCACAGGTGGTGATGCTTCTTGTGTGGCATGCCTTATCTGCACTGCTCTGCATCTCTCAGGAGCCTGATGCAATCAGCTTACAAGCTGCAGCACCTGTTTGCATTCCACTCATTCCTCCCCATCAGCACTGCAGCTGGTGTCAGCCCAGCCTCAAAAGCTGCAGTCTGTCCAGCTGCTGTAGGTCCAGCCCTGGCTCCGCTGCGCTGCCCTCGTCAGCCTCAGCCTCGGCCAGCAGCCATGCAGCAGTCAATGTACCGCACCATGCAGCTGGTGAACTTCACCACAGCGCTCTGCCTGCCTGCAGTGCAAGCTCAGGGGGCTGTCAAGCAGGTCTTCTCTCACTACGGCGTTGTATCTGCCTGCAGAGCGAGCTACGGGGGCTTCCGAGGAGCCGGCTCCCAAGGAGGGTCATCATGCCCCTGCAGCTGCCCTGGCAGCTAATGGCGGTGCTGATGGCAGCCACAAGGATGAGGAGGCAGACAATGCGGTGTATGATGCTGACAAGGCAGATGTGGGGGCTGCAGCAGGTGAGAGCTGGCAGCCTCTTGCAGGCAGCAGGTCCCTTGCTTGTTTAAGTGTTGCTGTTGCTGAGACGGTTGAGCCACCTTGCTGTAACTGATGCCTGTGTGGCGACGCGCACGCTGCAGCATGTGACTTCAGGCAGCCCAATTCCTGTCAGGAGCCTGCCCATCATTTCTCACCTTTGTGATTTCCTTCCTCCGTCCAGCTCAGGAGACCCTGGCCACCTCCCTATCTTGCACTCCTCCAGTCTGCCGCTGTAAACACAGGGCTGCCCGCGTGCCTACCTCACCAGGCACACAGGCTGAGCCCCCCGCTGCAGCGAAAGGTCATGCAGGCATTGAGATGAATGCAATCGAGCCTGTGATGCATCATGACCAAGCCTGGCAAGTGGCAACAAAGCCTGCCATTAGCTGGTTGCAACGTTACATGCAGGTGCTGAGGTGCATGGCAGTAAAGCGCCTGCGGCCGCCCCCGAGGCTGAGACTGAGGCTGCGTCCGCGGCTGCTGAGGCAGTGCCCACAGCCACCCCCAAGGCTGAGGATGCAAGTGGCCTGCACGGGGGCATGCATGAGGCAAACCACCCAGCACACGAGCATGTGCATGAGGGTGAGTTCATCACAGGCACGACATGTTGGAAGGCCCTGATCCATTGTTGGGAGGGGCACAGCTCACAATGCTGAGCAAGACGCTGTGCCCATGACCCATCACAGCGTTGCCCCAGGCCCCATCTGCTGCACCCTGCTGAGCCATTGTTACCTGCCAGCAGTCCAGCAGAGCTGCCTCATCTGGGGCACATGCCGGCGACCCGTCGCAAGTCCTGCTGAGTCATCCTTTCGGCAGCCGCTTTCTAATCCAAAGATCTGGGGGCTTACTTGCTCAGCCCTCCACTGCAGGCTGCCATGTGCATGCTGTTTCAGCCCTCCCTTGCATGCCACAAAACCCCATGTGCTGCATGCCTTTGGCTTTTTTGCAATAGATACGACTGCATGTGAGGGGCTTCATTGGCACACAGGGACCTGTCCCATGCTTCTGATCAGTGCTGCTTACTTGTGACTGCAGGTGAGGGGCACAAGGTGCACGCTGACGCTGTTCCGGCTTCTGAGACGGCAGTGCACAAGGGCGATGCTGAGCCCGCCCTGCACAGCGGAAGCATCAGCGAGAAGGGTGTAGTGTATAAGGGGTCATATGGGGCCAACCCTACCATTGGTGAGGCTTACAAGGTTGCTGTGGTTGTCGCCAACAAAATGCACCAATTAAAGCTTACACTAACCCCACCACTCACACACCTCAGATCCCATAATTGGTGAGCTAGCAATAGATTGATGTGTGCTGGAGTTGCCCTGGTAACGGGCACCCGTAAAGTGATCTTGTTCATGGGAACCCCCCTGATGCAGGCCACTCCTCAGAGCTACACGTGCCTTGTGGCCACTCCCATGAGTCAGCCTCTACTCCCAACCTGTGACCTCTCTGCCTGCACTGCTGCCATCATGCTGGCGACTCCTCAAAGCCACGTGTGTCCTACAGCCACTCTAACAGATTGTCCTTGACATCTCAAACCTGTACCTTGTATGCTTACAGACCTGGTGGCTACGTCCCAGATGCCTGCAGCCAACCTGAGCTCAGCCACGATGGACGGCGTCGGCGGCGGGGGCAGCCTGAGCGCCTCTGGCGCCAGTGGCAAGGCGGCAGCCCCGGCAGATGCGGGCAGCGTGGGCGTGGCTCCCTCCCACACCGCGGGTGCAGCAGGTGGGCCTGCCAGCTTGCTGAACAAATGGAGGTGCCTGACATGTTACGTGACAGCATACAGGGGTTATCAGCAACCAGCTGAGGGCACCAGCTCGAGCCCGCGACGCTCTGGCAGGGTTTGCCAATCAACATCAGGAAGAAGCATCAGCAGGCCTGCCTGCACAGCAAGTGCTTGCTCTGTACAACTATATCTTGAGGCAGCCATCCACAAACAATATTCTTGGGCTGCCAGCAACCACTCTTAGACACAACTGTGGGCTGCAGACGGCCACCCAGCAACTGGGACAGACGTGCATGGCGCCTTTGCCCCAGGGGTGCACCCCTCTGCCCCTTCCCCAGCAGGCGATGCTGCCCACACCGGCACAGCACCTGGTGAGTCATGGCAGCACGGCTATTGGGCTGCAGGCAGCTTCTTTCAGAGGCCACAGCCCGCAGCAGCCTTGCACCACTAGCATCCCTCAGGGAAGTTCTTTTACCCTCAGCTAGGGTGTGCAACCCTTGCAATGGGCTGTTTGCTGTCACCAGCTGCACCCTGCGAGCTGATACCTTGCGCCAGAGGACTGCAGTCCTCAATTCCAGTCATGCAGTGTCACCCGGCTGCAGTCATGCAGCCTTTTTGCCCTCTGTGCTGTGGGCAGGACCAACAGCAGCTGCAGCATCCTTCTGCCACCAAGCGGCACAGCTCCAGGGCCCACTTCGGATGGGCTGTTACCTTGCTGCAGGGGACTGGGGGCCCCCATACCGCAGCCCCTGCACTGCAGCACAAGCATGCTGCATCAGCCATCATTCCCAACAGCCGGGGTCCCAACCTTGCAAGCTGATGCTGTTCAGCCCTCAGCTGCACTGCGTGCAGCTCAGCAGCCCCAGCTGCTCCTCTTGGTGGGCTTTGACTAAGCTGGTGATGCACAAACTCTTCACATTCTTACTAAGTGTCATGACCACCAATCTCGAGCAGATTCAAACATCCACCTGCACATCAACAACGAAAGGATTCACACATGTTGTGCAGGGCCCGGTCAACTGCCCTCACACTGCCATTGCTCAGGCGCATGATGAGTTGGCCTGAACCACAGCTAATGTAAATGGATCAGACGGCTGTCATGGCCGCTAGCAACCCCCTTGTAGACTTTGCTGCCCTCTGCAGGTGGCCTGAGCCAGAGCATGGGCCCGGGGGAAGGAGGGTGACTGCTCTGGCTGGCTGCCACCAATCCTATCACTGGCTGCCCCCTGCAGGGGGCCTGAGCCAAAGCCTGGGTGGGGGGACGGAGGGCAAGCCCCCGGCAATCAGGACAGACGCCAAGCGCCTGGCAGAGGAGGAGAAGGGGGCCCCGACCACTCCTATCACGCCTGCAGGTCAGGACTGCCACAACTTCTATGGCTTTTGCTGCTGCAGATCAGCTGTCACGAAGCATGTGCATTTGGCTGCTGCTACTGTTGCTGTTTCGGCATGGGGCTGGCATGGATTTTCATGTGGTGGTGCAGAGCTATTGCCGGTTAGGCCTGCCATGGTTGTGTGTGCTGCTGGGCTCGGCACAGCAAACTGGGCGCTGGTGAAGTGCTGGTCAGGCCTGCCATTGTTCTGCCTGTGGCTGCTGCATGTCAGGGCTACTCTAAATCCTGTGTGTGCTTGAGGTGCTCCTGCAGGTTGTACAGAGCCTCATTTTGTTAGCAGGGATCAAAGTGTCCTTTACAGCATTCAGTGTATGGCAAAGGGGTGCTGCTGTGGGGTTTGACCTGCCAGCAGGTGCATGTGTGTGGCCCACAGGTCACACATCGAGCTGGCCTGCCGCACTGTCGCTTGCTGTAGGCCCACAATGCTGCAGGCCAGCTAGCTGTGCAGCCTGTGGCCTGTACAGAACTGCAGCGTGCCATTTCCAGCAGAGACTGGCCATGAATTTGACGTCTGGGGATTCACTCGGGTTTGTGGACACTTTCAGCCACGAATGGGTGCACATTGCAGCAAGAGCTCCCAGCTGAGTGTTCCTGTCTGCAGTGCATGATGCGGTCAAAGGGGCAGTGGGGCATGCGGTTGACCATGCCGAGGCCAAGGCCTCCAGCGGCCACCAGGAGACTGTGCGTGAGGTGGGTCTCCATGCTTGGGTGCATGATGCCATCCTGCTGATGTATAAACCCAGGGATTAATGCGTGCAAGCCTGCATGGAGGCTGAGCAGACTCCACGGCTGGATCTCAGGAACCCTCAGGTGCAACCCCTGCATCATGGCATGGCAGACAGCACAGCTGCATGTGTGCAGCTCTTCCAGGCATCTTTGAGAGTTTGTTGCGCCAGCGCTGTGATGTGGGGCAGGTGCAAACGGTGCCAAAGACTGTGCAAGTGTTTTCATCGACGGCTCAGCTGCCTTCACGGGAGCTGCACCATAGCTTGCGCCAGATGAGACCCACTGTGTGTGACCTCTCGCAGTACAGTCATGCATTGCAATGAATTTTTGTCTGTGTGCAGTACCTGGACCACACCATTGTGCCAGTTCTGAGGCAGGCTCTGAGGGAGCTAGCAGTGGCCCGCCCAGCAGACCCCCACCAGTGGCTGTCTGATTTCATCTTGTCCCACAGGCCCGCGAGCGCTGCAAAGTGATGTGGGGGTCTCAAGCAGCTCTCAAATGCAGTATAGCCCCTGTGCTGGAAAGCATAGGCAGTACACTTCATCCCAGCCGGCATATCTACAGGTCTGACATACCTTAAGCGGTATGTCCTTTTAAGTGCAGCAAACAAACTTCAACAGTGCTGTTATGAATGGGGAGTTGAATACTTCATCTTCAAGAGGAGAGAGAGCTGCAGAGAGGGCTGCAGTACTTCTCAGGGGCTTGATACACACCAAGCTTACTGTGACAACTTAGTCAGTGCTACAGCAACAAAGTACTGAGATGGGGAGCATGTATGTACACTAAGCAAAAGTCAGTGCCTGCTGCGCTTGGTCATCCTGGATGGTGGCACAGGGGGAGATCAAAGAAATTGTGCAATCAGCACCAGGCTGGACTGCCCCATGTTGGGCAACCCTTGCAACCCAATGTCAGGACATGGAAGGATGCTGCTGCCTGTACGGCAGACCTGCCTCGCATCGCCTCAGCCGTAGCAGTCAGAACCCTGCTTCACGATGAGGTCCTGTTCCCCTTGCTGCCTGACCAGGCCCATTCAGAGCACAATCTTAGGCAGAGCATTGTCGGCTGAGTGGTCCGGGATGTGGAAGCCGGCGATCATGCACCGGCAGAAGGGGCACAGCGGCGGCTTCTTGTGCACCTCACACAGGCTGATCGCACAGGAGCAGCACATCATATGGCTGCACCCATTGATGGCCACCTGCATCAATGAACATTGCAGACTACAGCGTGCAGGCCCTGTCCTTCTGGCAGACCATGATGGCTTGACAGCAGCATCGCAAAGCAAGCAAGCAACATGGAACTGCATTGGCATGGAAGCAGTGTGGCACTGCATCACCAGGCAAGCAGCATGACCTCACCTCGTCATGGGCGTCCAGGCAGATGCCACAGTCCATGTCTTCAAACTCGTCGTCAAAGCCACGGATGCTGGCAGCCCGCCAGGCCTCTATGGACTTGCGCGACTTTGTTGCCTCAGGCCCTGGCTTGCTCATGCGGCGACGACTGCAACATGAGACAACGACTTGGTGTCAATATAGGCCTTGCAGCTGGTGTGTTGGCTTCACCATAAGGCCTGCCACGGGAGGTGGAAGTGGATCATCCATCTTGCATCGCCTTTGTGCTGGCCCCAAGGTCTGGGATTGGTAGCCAGTATGCAGTGTAACATTTGCACCAGCACTGAGGGTACAATTGCAGCAGCTGCTGTTCCTGTCAATAACATACAGGCACTGTGGGGCAGCAGCTCACATACATATGTGCAGATTGCTGCTCAAGCCTGTGCTGACTGCCCACCTGATGCTGCTCAAAGCCCGCTTGACGCCAGAGGGCTGCCTCATGACTGGCTCCATGGCTGATGGTATTCTCTGTATGCCAGGCTCCTCTGCGGCACCTGTACAGCAGGAGGAGACCCGTTAGGTTGCCAGCAAGAGCTCAGCAGTAAAGAGTGTGCCTGGCAGGGGCAACCAGGCATGATTCAGCCCTGCAACTGTATGCCATGTGAGCGGCCACAACAAGAAGGACATTAACCAGCCTGCAGTGCGATGCCGCCACCTCTGCTGGAAGCACCAGCACCCCTGCGCCAGGGGCGCGCCAGGCGCCGGATGCAGGGCGCATGCACACCCCGCACTCCATTCCTAGCTGCCACATGTCTCACCTGGCATAGGCAGCGGGGGCTCATCCAGCCCCGCATCGGACACCAGGCAGCTGGCGGCCCGGTTGACGGACAGCAGGTTGCCCCGCGAGGGCCGAGGGGTGGCCACGCTGGCCTGGCGGGAGGGCTCGCTGACTGCAGCAGCCTGCTCTGCCGCCAGGAGGTCAGCAGGGGAGGAGTACTGGCGCACTGCTTGGGTGCTGCCTGCAATCCCTGCAGGGAGGGGCCAGGGGTCTTAGTGAGCCAGCACTCTGTGGGCTTGGAGATGTACTGGCAATGGCTCTTTGATGGGCAGCAAGGAGGCTGAGAGCTTGGCTGTCAATCTCACACAGACCTCTCCAGCAGTCAGAGCTCCCACCGACCTCAAGAGCAAGGCACGCTGCCCAAGCACTGTCACCAGGCTGGCTTCCTGCCAGCAGGCCAGGCAGGCCTGACCCAGAGGACAGGGCTGTATGTGTTGGCAGCCCCTACCGACCTGCTGGGCCGTCCACTCCCGCCACGTTCCCCTGCGCCGACTCCCGCCACCCTGCGCCGCTGGCGAGCAGCTGGGCAGCAGCAGCTGCTGCCGCAGCGTGGCCCGCTGCAGCCTCGCCTGCCCGCGCCGCCGCCCGCTGGGGGGCGGCAGGGCCCCATGGGAGCTCAAAGTCGGGCATGTGGTTGTCACTGGACTCGCCAAAGGTGGCGAAGGGGCTCACCGCCGGCGACTGCCGCTGGACCTGCGCTGTGAAGGCTGCGAGCCCTGCCAGGCCTGCACCAGGCACAGAAAGGCAGGGATGTAAGGGTCTGTGGACAGGGCTGTCAGTGCAGGAGCTTCCAGCAGCAAAGAGCTGAGCCTGGGTTCAGCCTGTGTTGACCAAGTTAATCATGCGCCAGCAGAGGTTTTGAAAAGCCGACTAGCAAGGGTCGACACATGACAGGAGCTGGCACCGCTCCTGCCTGTGCTGCGGCCACAACTGGCAGCATATGCAGATCAGCAGCTGCTCCATTAGCTGCCACAGCGCCTCACCTGAGCTTATGGGTGCGGGCATTGAGCCTGCAGGTGCTGCGCTGGAGCCCTGAGGTCCAGGGCCCACAGCTGGCCCAGGGCGCATGGGAGATGCTTGGGCCTCATCTCCCTCCTGTAAGGGGTCCATACGCAGCGCAGCAAAGGGGGACACGATTGCAGCAAGGGAGACGCCGGCGCTGGTGCCGCCGCTGGCCGTCTGGGTGCCTGCAAGCAACCGCCGAAAAGGGGTCAGGACTGGGTCCAAAGGGGTCTTTGACACCAGTCTGGGCAGGTGGCGCTGCCAGCTGCAGGCACGACAAGGAGGGTGGCACTGGGGACAAGCTCCCGCGGCTCGCTGCAGCACGCCCGCACACACAGCTCAGTGGAGGAGCTGCAGCTGTAGTGAGCAGGTGCATGGATGTGAAGTAGCTGGGTGCCTCACCAAGCGGCACCTGCACTTGGTCAGATGATGCATATGCAGAGGAGTTGATTGTGGCCGTCAAATGTATAGTCAGTGCCAGCGGCACCTAGCTACGAGAGGCACCTACCAGTCCCCAGCTGCTGAGCAGCCCTACTAGGCATACTATGGGCGGAGCAGTGGCTTGTGCGCTTGTGGTGCTGCAAGCTTGTAGGGGGTGTGGGCACGGAGTCTGTGACCCACAGGAGAAATTCGCATGCAGAGACATGTGCAAACCTTGCAATGTCTGAGCTGCCCTGCAGGTGTAGGTCTTGCATGTGGAGAGGGATGCACAAGTCTACAAGTCTCTGCCACTCTGTACAGCAGGTCTTGCTGTGCTCAGTAGGGATGTTGCAGCCAGGCAGCAAGCCAGGGATGGATAGACCCCTATGCAGCCTCTGAAGTCCGCTGAAATGACTCAAACAGAGGCCTGTGCAGAGGCACGAAAGCCCCTCCGCCTTGCAGCGTGCACATTTGGATGCTGTATCAGACCCTGGGAGCTGTGCTGCTGCCCGCGCAGCCTGCAGTGCTGCCACAAGCAGCGGCAGACTTCAGCTTCCAGTCTCGGCAACCCACCTGCAGGCGCTAGAACCAGCTCGGCAGCGGCTTTTGGAGGCGGCGAGCTGGCCCGCACAGGGGGCCGCGCAGCTGCTCGTGCAGTCAACATCCTTTGCTTGGCTTCCTTCTCAGCCTGGAAGGTCTTGAGCCACACCAGCAGCGTCTGTCGCAGGGAGTAGGCTGCCAGGGTGGCCAGCTTCTGAGGGCCAAACCCTACAGGGGTGTTGCACATGAGTTGCTGACGGTCACAGGCTTGAAGAGGGCTAGAGTGCCACAGACACCACTGCAGCGGCTGTGAACCAGTTATTGTACTGACAAGGCAGTGTGTAAAGAAGCACATGCCAAACCCAGCAGTTGCAGCAGGGCTGGCCATCCTCAACATCATATGCCCAGCAGATACACCCAGGCAGTCACAAGTGGCCCCTGAAGCATGTGAGCCTTGCAGCACAGAACAGCACACCAGCTTGCAGAGCGCCGCAGATGAGTCTGCACAGCGCGGAGAGACAGTGCCCCCACCTTGCCCCATTTCCCGACACGACTCCAACGCAGTGTCGATGGGCACAGTGGGATTGAGGACGCCAGCTGCCTGGCGGAAGCCCCGCGCCCAGGCCACGTGGTAGGGCAGCTGGCGTAGGCAATTGGTCACCGAGCGAAGATCGATGCGACCGTCACCCTCCCAGGCGCGACGCGCGGGCTCGGCGTTGCGCCCACTACCCCAAGTGCCCAGCGCATCTGCATGAGCCTGCACAGGGGGCGGCAGCATTGTGTCAGGCTCTGGTCAGCAAGCTCCGTGTGGGCAACAGAGCGCTTCAGCTGGTGCGCCCCTGGGATGGGAGTAGCATGGTGCTGGTTCTCAAGAGCAGTGTGCTGCCAGATGTGAGGCACTCTGCATGCAGACTGTCTCCCCAGATTCCCTAGGACAGCAAGGTGCGCATGCATCTGCAGTGCATGGGGGTTGCTGCTGTGTTGAACTTGCTCACACCAGGCGGCCCCTGAGTACAGCCAGCACACATCCTGCAGTTCCTGCAGCAGATGATCTGTCAGCACAGCGATCATGCAAAGCACCCTTATAACCCAGCTGGCCTGCATCACAGCCCCCCAGGTACAGCATGTAGCCCCAGCCAAGCAGCTGCGCACACCTGCATCATCGCCTGCAGGATCGCCACGTGCCCGTTCATGGCGGCCGCATGCAGCGGGGTGCTGCCGGCAGGCAGCGCGACGGGGGTCTGCATGTCCAGGTCCACGGTGCGAACCATCATGGAGGCTCCCGCATCCAGCAGGATTCTGATGCACTCCAGGCTGCCCGAGTAGGCTGCGAGGTGCAGGGCCGTCAGGCCATTCTCGCCACGGCTGTCTATGTACCTGCAGGGAGGGAGTGACATGAGGTGGTGTGGATGCCCTGGCAGGGTCTGCACAGGGGAGTGCACGCTGCGCGGCAGGAGGGCGTCTGCCCCTCCAGTGCTGCAGCTGCTGGGAAGCAGCGTGCACGACACAGGCGCCAGCCTCTGAACATGCAGAGCCTCAGTGCCGGACAGCGTCTTCCACTGCGCAGTGCGGCATTGCCAGCTGGTCGACGCTGAGTGGACACCAGGTCCCTTCACCCCCGGCAGCACAATGGATGAGCATCAGGCACCCAGCTCCAGCAGGCCAGCAGTTGCAGCCTGCCCAAGAGTCCTCTTCCCCTTCCCTCCCGTGCGCTGTCCCTGTCTGCATCCACAGGCTGCATGCTCGCGGCTGCGCCTGTGAGCTCCACCAGCCCCAGGAGGCGCACAGGCAGCAAGCACGCTCCTGGACATGTGCTGTGCACAGCCGCGTCAGTGACGCGGCTGCAGGCACTGCTCGCCTGGTCATGCTGTCCCTGTGGCTGCTTGCCGCCCACCCACCTGCAGTTGCCGCTGACATCCTGAATCCTGGCGCGTTTCAAGGACTGGTAGCCATCCTCAGTGTAGATCTTGGTGTCCTCTGCCAGCAGGCGCGTCAGGGCATCTGCGCGGCCGTTGGCCGCAGCATAGTGCAGGGCTGAGCGCTTGAGGCTGCGATCTGAGATGAAGGGGTCGGCACCCTGCTGCACCAGATAGTGGGCGCAGTAGCCGTGTCTGCACAGGGAACAGCTGCAGATCGGTGACGATGCATGGCAGTGTGCTCTGTTGGCCAAGATCTGAGGCTCAGCGTCAGTGTGTGGCATCGTGCCCTTCCAGAGAGGCTGAGGATGAGTGTCAGTTTCAATGCATTGCAGTGTGCTCTGTTGGTGGCCTGGCACTGGCTGTGCAGGGCTTCAGGCAGGAGGTGTTGGCGTGTTTGCAGTGCAGCACAGTGATTCACAGCCTCCCAGCCTGCCAGGACTGATGCAGAGAGCTGCACCCTGGGGCCAGGGATGAGCTGATCGGTGCTGTGCTGGCAGCCTGCCACCAGCTTATGCGACTAACCGAGCAGTAGCCCAAGTGCTACAGTGCTGACTACTGTTCAAAGCAAGCCAGGGACTGGCAGGCCAGTGCTCTGCTGGCAGCCTGCCGCCAAGAAGAGCCAACCAGCATGTGGTGCTGGTACATGCCTGTACAGATAGCACGCCATGAGCCTGCCACAAGGACAACACCGAGCTGAACAGCACATGGTGCTGGTATGTGCCCAAGGCATGCCTTCTGTACCGGCATGCTAGTCACCAGGAGCCGAAACATAGTAAAGCGGCTTCAAGGAAGCACCCTGGGCCAGGCCTGAGGCACTCCATACACAGCAGCTGGCTCAGGCAAAGCGCAGAGATGCTCACCCCTGTTCACATGCCACCATCATGGGCGTGGCGCCTGTGACACTTCTCTGGTTCATCACCTCCTTCACAAAACGCCCCCAGCCAATGACGGCCTTGGGCCCCAGCATGTCATCATCTGTGGGAATTTCCTTTGTGGCGACTTTCAGGGACTCGATGACTGCTTCCAGCACCCTGATGTGCCCGTTGGCTGCACGGCAGGGGCAGGGTGGCACTGACGAGGTGTTTGCAGCAGGGCTGGCCTGCCACCAGTCTGTCCTGTTGATCAAGATGACCTGTACACCTCTGAGGCTCCTGGCATGAGCAGGGCAGTGACTAGCAGGGCTGTGGCTCACCTGCTGCATGATGTAAACAGTTCCAGTTGTTCCCAAAGCCAGCATAGGCTGCCAGCTGGGGCTTGACCTCCAAGAACTGCAGAGCAGGGAGACATGGTGCCCCTCAGGAGTGCTGCAGAAAGAGCCTGACTGCAAAGGCCGCCCCCGGCGGCTTTATGTATGGAGTGGTCACGTTCCACCCCATAATGGCAGCATTGTTATCTGGGCTGCATGAGTTGCCGTTACTGCCTGCTGCAGCTTGCAGCCCCACATCCGCTTCAAACTTGGTGATGACATGGTGGGCCAATGGAAGTGACGCGAGAATCTGCAGCCCTCATGCAGGTGGAGTTCCTGGAGAAGGCGAGCCTCAGGGCTGATGATGCATCCAACACCAAAGCTGCGGCCAGCAGACTACTGCACACGTGCCTGTGTGCACACCAACAGTCAATGTCCATCCCCATCCCGCAGATGCGGAGCCAGCTGTGATGACATGAAAGCACATGAAAGCACATGCACACTGCCCTGCGTGCAACCTGCAGCAATTACCCACCCTGTGCACAAGCTGATGGTGCCCCCAACCATGACGTTACAAAATATGCAATGCACACTGACAAAGTTTTGCAAAATAACTGCTTGTGTGCTTGCTCACCTCTCTCACAGTGTCATGCTGGCCACTTGCGGCTGCCTGCAGCAGGGCCTTGCCGCTGCTGCTGCCCAGGCAACTTGCGACCTGTCCCATCGGGCACCTCTGCAGCCCGAGGCTGGTGAACCTCTAGTGCTCAACACAGCAGGCCGGCGCCGAGATCGTGAAAATTGCGAGAATTTGTGTCCAGAATTCAGCTGTTGACTAAACGCTCCTGTCACCCTGGTGTGACGTTCCTGCAGACCCAACAGACAGGTCAGATTCCAGCAACGATGTAAGCTGCGTGTTGTGCAAAGAGAAGCAAACAGAATTCTACTCACTACCTGAAGCCAGCATGCTCAAGCAAACTTGTTGCCTTCACAGGTCGAGGTGCAGCCTGCACCGTGCAGGTTGAACACCTCGGCAGTCTGCTGGGTTCACAGCCCCAGTTCACAGCCTGGGGTGTCAGGGTATGGGCAGCTTGAGCCTATCAGGCTTTATTCACTTACTGCCCAGTGTATGTACAGAGCAATTCATAGAAGCCAGCGTCAGGCACATCGCCAATGTGCAGTTGGGCACCTGGCACGGCAGACTGCACAAGGGATGCAATGCTGCCGACGCAAGCATCAGGCGTAGATGAAGAATGCATTCTCAATGCTTCACCAGGATCATTAGCACAGGCACAGCTGCCAGCCAACATCAGCAGTCAAAATGGCGACTGATTAAGGGCAAGATACAAATAAGCGAAGACGCACAGGTGGACACAACACGCCGCTGCAGAGGGCACACATGCACGCTGCGCAGTGAGATGGCACATGCAGAGGACCGCACAGGGCAGAAACATTGCTGCGACAGGCAGCATAGACAGATAGTACAGTGACACATGCAGAGGCCTGCTCAGGGCAGACGCAAAGGGCTACTGGAGCCACCCACTGGCCCAGTGGTGGGCACACACACCCAGGGGGCTGCACAGAGCATGCATACACCTGTCGAGTGCAGCCATCAGCTGCAGGGGTTTCCAATGCTGGTGCATCACATTCAGGTTATTTGCCCTCACCCTGCTGCTGGGATTGCCAGGATGATGAAGATGCAGAGCTGCCGCCAACTTCTGCTGCTGTCTGAAATTTGAACTGCTGTAGCAGCACCATTGCCCCTGAGTGCGACCTGAGGCGCTTCATGGCATACACGCTTGTTATGAGCTACCCAGCCCAAGACAGGGAAGCTCAGCAGTCTTTGGCCAGTGTCAGGACCCCCAAGTACCCAGTCAGACAGGGAACCACAGATTTGAGCTGCACGATTCCATCAGCATGCAGGCCCCTGTGTCAGGCAGGTGCGTTTTGAGCCCAATCAGATTGGGCAATACCAGTGCATTCATGCCCAGGCTTTCAGACAAGCAGACCGCCCCTGAGGCCACCAATAAGCAGTCCCTTGCTGGGTGCTTGACTGCTATGTGGGATGCCTCACGTGAACATATCAGCATGACAGCACCAGCTGCCTGGGCTGTGGAGCTGGAGCTGTGAGGCAGGGCTGCATGCTTGGCCTGGAGGTGCACCGGTGAGGTCACAGCTGCACTTGGAGGCCATGCTTTCAGCAAGGCACATGCTGCAGGCAACATGTCAGCAGCCCTTCCCCTGTCCTTCAAGTCTGCCCATGCCTCCCATAGAGCTATGCTGTATCATCCTCCAGCACCGCACAGCAGTGTGCGCCCCTATTTGCATCCCTTAGGGTGTGATGGCTGGAGGCAGCCTCTGATGATGCCACCTCGATGACAGTAGCATCCCTGCCATAGGCTGAGCTGCGCAAATCATGCAGCTGGATGGTTTGCAACAGCAGCTCTGCCTCAGTAACTTGCCTTGCATGTCGCACAAGCATGCCTGGGCCTCACAGTGAGTGGACCGCTCATGCTGGTGCTGTGCATGAACTGTCCGCTACGATACCAAGTGTTGTGCAGCAGCCCAGAGGGACAGCCTGCTGTGGCATCAGCAGTGCTGCTTGCGTCCAACATCTTCATGCAATAAAGGCGCCGGCTTCCTGTCACCCTTTCCTCTTAGATGCAGCAGATGCGTGTTGGTGCTCCCCTTGCTGTGTTTTTATCTGTAGAGATAGCGAAGTTCATGGCAGACTACATGAGCACCTAGGGTCGGCGAAACCATTCAGTGTACATCTATGCGAGAGGCAGGGAGTGCAGCAAGCATCGCGCAGATGTCGTGATGGAGATCAGTCAATTCCTCAGCGAGCTGTTCAGTGAGGTACAGGAAGGAGTACCATCTCAGCTGCAGCACATGATGGCTTTGTTCAGCTCACCACATTCAAAGTGAGGGAATGATTGACACAGGCAGCGCTCACCATGGCCACATGCCCCTCTGCTGTGTCTGCAAAGAGGCGCAGCTCGCCGGAGTCCACACGCGGCAACTTTACACTGACCTGCAATGGCATGGCCACTCAAACCCCTGTGGGACCCCAAGCTCACAACATCAACATCTCGTCGCACCTGTGGGCCATCAGATGGCTCAGGCTGCTGTGCAAGTCTATCAACGGGCAGCTCCACTGAAGACACCTGCAGCCAGTGCTTGTATACTGAGACTGTGCGGCTGGTGACCCTGCAGAGCGACCATGCAATGCCAGCATAGAGCACAACGATTTTGAGGCATTCACGTAACAGATGACACATGTTAGCAGCCCTGCTCAGCTGTCAGCTTGTGCAATGTTCGTATTGACTGGTCCAATTGCTGTGGGCCAGCCAAAGAAGTGGTGTGCTGACGCACTCAGCAAGAGTGCTGGGCCCATGTGTTCTGACATCCAGAATAATATTAGTGGCCCATGCTGGAGCACAGTCAGAACCCACCTGATGCTGACTGCTGGTCCCCTGAGGGGGCAGCTCCTGCATCTGCCCACCCTCAGCCAGCTCCGTTCCCCCTGCCGGCCCCTTCGGCTGCAGCAGCTGCACCACCAGGCTGGGCTGCTTGCTCAGCGGGTCGGTGGTGCCCTGCACGCTGATCTGCAGCCCCGCCGGCAGGTTCTGCAGCGCCAGGGAGGGGCTGCTGCGGGAGAGCTGCTGCCTCAATTGCAGCACCTGCCCATTCCCTGCAGGGCAGTGCACTTGTTGCTTCCATCCTCTGCAGGGCAGGGCAATCAGTGCTTCCATTGACATTGACCTCTCGTTTGACTTGAGTAAAGTATGTGATGCTTTGGGCACAGGGGAGACCAGAAGAACAATGTCTTGTAGGGTTTGCAGGAACCCTGAGTTGCAGCCTGGAGCACTGCCGTCTGTGGGCGTGTCTGCAGCGCACCTCCATGCTGCGCTCAGCTGCATGCACTGCAGCAGCATCATGCAGGCCTGCCACCCAGGGGTTAAGAAGGCAAGCACGGCAAGCCCACCTGCTGCCTGGCCAGTTGCTCCACCCTGCTCTGCACTCCCCTGAAGGTCATCGCCACTGCTGCCTGCAGGACCGCTGCTGGGCCTTGCAGACTGCTCTGCAACTGTCTGCATCCGCTCGGGGGGTTTGCCACCACCTGGCCTCAAGCTTCTCGCCCTGGCTGGGGTGCTCCCAGCCGCAGCAGGGTCAGCCAGCTTGCTTTGAGCCAGGGGGAACGTCAGGGACGCCACTCGCTTCATGGCCTGCTTGCCATGTGAGCCTGCAGCATGATCAGGGTCTTGGACACCTTGGCTACCCAGAAGTGCAGGGTGGCACCAACGTACTGCAGATTGTGACTGGCATGGGGCTCTGTCAGGCAGCCATGACAGGCAGCCCTGCAATGTCAGCCTGTGTGGCTGCGTGCAGGCAAAGAGCTCGACGCTGCCACAGTACCACCATGCAGGGAGACAGGCTTTCATAGCCCTGCACAATATGCACTGCCCAATACCTTAGTAACACACAAGCCAGGCCCATCACGGCACTGCCTAAGGCAGGTGTGATCTACAGAGGGACAGCCAGGGGATGAAGGAGCCCAGCCTGCCCGCATATGACCGCCGGCTTCACAACTGCCTGGGACATGACTGCTGCCTGCAACATTGTGGGCACCGCTGCAGCCACCACACCCCCGTGCCACGCAGACAGTGCAGCACCGTTGGTGTTTTACATCACTGTTGGACCCGCCTCACCTGTAGGCAACAGGCGCCAGCGGTAGCAACACATGCCTGCACTCTCGGGTCACTCCCACAGCATTCTGCTGAACCGCTGTCCAGGTGCTGCACGTGCAGCCCCCAAAAAGTGAGCCAGCAGCCACTGCTGGACAGGGTCACCTGTAGGACCCACTGGCACTGGCTGAAGCACAACATCCCCATCCTGCGCCAGGTAGTCCAGCGAGAACACCTTCTCAAACTGCACCCTGGGGCTGTGCAGCTCCCTGCTGCTCTCCAGTGCTGCAGCGGCTGCTTCTGCAAGCCTGACTCGCGCAGGGTGGGGCTGCTGGACCACCTCTAGGGCGGCAGCAGCCTTGCCCCATGCTCTGCTGCCGGGGCCTGCAGGCACCAGAGCGAGCCCTGAACAGGGGTCCAATGTTCATTGTAATCAACAGAGGAAGGCAATGGTTTGTGGCACTCGCAATGTACACGGCTGTGCTGGGCTCGAAGACGCTGCATTGAGGTTGAGTGCCCTGCTGGTGTTGCCAACTTTGGGAGCAGCAGGCACTCAAGTCACCTGTCTGCCTGCATTTCATCAAACCAGCTCACCTTCACTTGATGATCTCGCCGCTGCATCTGCGCCTTGCTGTTGTGGGCTGCCACAGCCCTCCTCCGGCCCGTCCAGGGGCCCTGCTGCCTGCGCAAAGGGACTGGCCTGGGGCACCTGGTGCTGGGACCACGTGTGCCGCCGGCGGGGGCGGCTGCTGCTGCGATGCCGGCGCAGGTGGCGATATACCCTGCGGCGCTGGTAATCTGAGATCCTGCAGCAGGCCACAGATGTCGCAGCCGTTGGGCAGCAGTGGCGCCTGCTTTGCTGCGTGTGGGGCTACACCCTGCATTGCTACTAGTATGAGATCATGCATTAGGCCACAACTGCTGCAGCTTGTTGCAGCAGGGGCAACTGCTGCTGCGCTGCATATGAAGGTCATGTTGCACTCTGCTTCACGGCATGGCACTCAATGCCAACTCACCTGGTCAGCGCTTCAACATACTGGCAGAACACCTGCAGGTGGCTGCTGCCAATGCTACGCCGGTTTGGGAAGTCTGCCAACAGCTCCTGCAGGGACTTGGCTGCCGCCTGGGCCAGGTCTGGTACCAGCCTGGCAGGGTACTGCTGCTGCAGCATCTCCACCGTTTCTGTGTCAAACCCCTGCAGTGGGCAGGCCGCTGAGTGTCGAAGCTCAGAACGTGAAGCCACTGCGCCAATTCCCAGCACTCATGGTGGGTGCTTGCCCCTCCCTTTCCAAGGCTTGAAATACATGACATGTCAAGCAGCTGCCCAGAGCAGCAATGCTCATGATGGTCATACTGCAGTGCTAGCATGTGCAGCAGGTGGGGCGCCAAGCTCTGCAGCAGCGATGCAGATGTAACTGCATGGAAATGTTTTTCCATGCACCTCCCCCTAGCCCAACAAACATGCTTGTGAGGGCTGTGCAGGGTTCCCACAAACCTTCCACATGGGCGGACGCCAGGATAAGGTGGCAGCGGGAGGCAAGGCCTTACAAAGGCTGCAGACCAGTGCTGCCCTGGGAAAGCAGTAGTCATAGAGCGCCCACCTCTGCAAAGGTCTCATACAGGCTGCGTAGCAGGCGCGCCACCTCACGAACACCTTGCGCCACAGCATTCAGCTCCCGGCTGGGCAGCTCCCACGCCCTGCTGCAGCGCCAGGAAGCAATGCCTGGCAGGAAGAACCAGCGCCCACCTGCAGCAGGTTTCAGATGGTCACACGTAGCAGTGAGAAGGATGAGCTGGCTGGGATCCTACTTGCTGCTGCAGCCCCAGGATGCCATGCCTGGCAGGGCGAGCCAGCGCCTGCGGGCAGCACGGCTTGACTGCTTCATGCAAAACGCTGCACACAATTTGCCAAAGTGCATACAGTTTGCCAAAAGGCAGCGAAGGGCGGGTCCATCTGGAACACATGGCAGACACTGCAGGACATGACTCAATGGTTCTGCAGGCAAGCCCTCTGCCCAATGCCCCTCCAGCCGCCATGCCACAAGATGCAATCAGAGCCCCCAAGTCAGCCAAATCAGCTGGTTTGCGGCAGCAGGGTGCCATGAGGCTTGCTTCACATGTGCACAGTGACCACTGCCAGAACCCTCCACCAGCCAGACAGAAACAAGCAAGCGGGGCCCGCATTGAGGGCTCACCAACGGTTCCAATGTACACCTCTGCCCTGGAATCCTGCATCAGCTCTGTCATCTTGTACAGCCCCGTGTACACCTCCAGCACAGCCGCCTCACACTGCAGCTCCTTCAGCTGGTGGGCCTTGGCATCCTGCAGACACAGGGCACACACAAGTGGCATCCCACAGTCTGTACCTCCAGCACAGCTGCCTCACACTGCAGGTTTTTAAGAAGGCACGCCTTACAGTCTGCAGAAACAGGGCAAAGATGGGGTGGCACTTCACAGTTCGCACGTCTTTGTGCAGCTGCCTCATACTGCAGCTTTGAGCTGGTGCGCCTTGAACTCCTGCAGAACACAGCAAGCATGCCATTGAATTGCCGCAGGCAGGTGTACATGGAAGGTGTAACCTCTTCCCAGCATCTTGCTGCAGCTCCACCCGGTGGCAGGCCCAAGCTTCCTGAAAACCCTAGAGTCCTGCATGACAGGGCAGATCTCTGGCGCACTGTTGCTTCAGTGTGCAGACTGGCACTGCAGCTTCAAGTGCTGGCATGCTTGGAACCGTATAGGGCAGAGCATACTCCAGACTTAGTGATACCTCCAACTTGGCAGCTGTCTCAACTCTGGCGCGCTGCGGCATAACGAAAGGACTGCTGCCCAAGTATATGTAAGTGCATCCCCAGCTTGGCTGCCTCACCCTGCAGCTGCCTGCTGAGAGCCGAACAGAAATCTCGATTCACTGGTCTGTCACCACTTGGCCAGTAGAGAAGGTGCAGGAGTTGAGATGCAGTTCTCATGCAAGTCCTGCAGCACCAGACTTTCAAGGAGCAGCATGCTGACCTCACCGCCGTGGTCCTCGCTGCAGTCGTGGGGCGCCAGCAGTGCATCCTTGAGCCCCTGCTCCTCGTCTTCTTCCTTCCTGCCGCCCTGGCCGAACATGGCTGCCACTGCCGCCCTGAGGCTGCTCATGAACCCCAGGCGTTGCATGGGCATGAGAGTGCTTGGGCCCGGAGGGGCATGCGGGTCCTCAGGGAATGCTTCTCCCCCAATGCCTGCTGCCAGGCCTGTGACGCTGCCCTGCCAGGCCAGGGCGTTGAGGCGCTGGAGGGACTGAAGGCTGTGCAACAGGTGCCTGCAGACGGTGTCTGACATGCCTTAGGTTGCCACCAGGTCGCAGCCACTGCCCTGCCAGGCCAGGGCACCAGGCGCTGGTGGGTTGAAGACTGTACAGCAGGTGCCTACACAAGGCAAGTAGCTGACGGTGTGCGGTTTGAAGCGAGCCGCCTGTGGCTCACATTCATGCAGGGTCTGGATACTGTGCAGTAGGTGCCTGCAGGCAGACGGGTGCTGGGGGCACACATCTGGGCAGCCTTGTATGCAGCAGAAGCTGCAACCGTAAGCCCAGACAGCTTGACCATCTGGCTGCAGCAGGCAGCTGGGGCGCTCACCTCAGTGCTTCTTGGCTGGCGCTCTTAGGCCACAGCAGCACCGAGAGGGCCAGCGACAGCAGCACTCCCACCAGGATGCCTCCAACCCTCGTGGCAGTCGGGAAGATCAACTCTGCAAGCACAAAAGCACTTTGACCACTGCTGGTGGCTGCAGAGGGGGCATGCAGCTCAGCGCTCAGGCGGGCGCCACTTTTGGCTATCTGTTTGGCTGGTGTGACTGACCTTAATTTGTGCTGTCTGTCGCTCAGCGATGGCACAATGGGGGGCACCTGCACAGCGCTGCTTGGCAAACATGCAGGGCAGTCCGTGGAGCGTGCACACAAGCGCAGCTGCAGCCCTGAGTGGGGTTTGCCTTACAGCTCTTTTCACCTGCCGCACCGTTCATGATCCATGGGAATGGCAGTGGCCTGCTCATGCATGAGCTGACGGGCACTGCATGAGGCAGGAGGCGCACACCTGAGGGGCTCTCACTAGCTGCAAACACCACAGAGAGGTAGGTGAGGGCGGTCATGTTGGCGTCACTGAGGAAGCTCTCGACCACGACATTGCCAAAGCCAACGATGGCGGTGGCTGTCGACAGGAACACTGAGAGCAACAGGCCCTTCTGCTGGTGCAGGCCAACAATTGAGATGACTTCCCAGGTGGCCAGCCCTAAAGCACCTGCAGGTCAGCACAGAGGGGCCTCAGTTGGATGAGGGGCAGGGAACATGCTGCCCTTGTTGACTGAGGGTGTGCAGGTCTAGCATGTCTCAGGGCGCCTGCAAACATGCAGAGTATGTGAAGAGGGGTGGGATGCAGAGCTGGTCCTTCCTGAGTGCCTGTAAGTTTGCAAAGCTGACTGGTGGAAAGGGACAGGATGCAGAGGCTGGTGAAGGCACACCGGGCACAACCCGCAAGGTGGTAAGGTCGACAGCAGGCTGCTCAGGGCAGCAACGCTGACAATGGAAGAGGCAGCATCAATGAGCAGGTAGCCTGCAAATGCTCACCTCCCACCAATGTGCCAACAATCTGCTCAAGAGACTGCTGGCTCAGCTTGCCAACAACAGGCGCAGTAATGACCCTGCAGAAGCAGGAGGCCATTCAGAGACAGGGCTTCCATGCAAAGCCCACACCCACCCGCTGCGCTATGAGTGATGCAAATGAGAGGTTTGCTGGACAGCTTACATGCTGGTGAAGGCTGCCCACATTGAGGCTTCACGAAACTTGTCTGCAGCAAAGCTGGAAGGCCCTCCTGCAGCACAGAGCAAAGGACATCACTGGGGCATGCATGCCTTTGAATGGACAGAAGCTCTTTCTGGTGATCAGCACAACATACCCAACGGAGCCACCAGCACGTATCCAATGAAGAGCTCTATTCCCACAGCAATTCCCAGCCTGATGCCCCGTCGGACATGCAAGGGCCTAGCCATCAGGTGCAGATGCAGGCCTAGGCCATTGACCCGCCATGCACAAAGAAGAAGCAGAAGGAGAATTTCCCGGCACACCCAAGGCCTGTCAGCATGCCGGGCTCTCTGCTAGCATCCAGCTTGTCAGCCTTGAGCCAGCCAAATGGCCATAGAGGCAGAGCACGCGCCTCATGTCGGATCTGCAGATGCTCAATAGGTGCGAGGCTCATTGAATTTAACTGGGAATACAAGGGCAGCGCTGCACATCTGAAAGTGAACTTTTGGAGATTCTGTGGCTGTCACTGATGCGATCAGAACTTCTGATGCAGACAAGAGCCAGCAGCATTCAGCAGAAACACCACCAACATTTGTCAGGCAACTGCTGGCCACAGCAGTGGCAGCTGCTGTCAGCTGCCATGCGGTGCCCGCCCTGGCAGTTGGCAATGCGAGGCTGCCCCCTATCGACTCAGGTGGGATGGTGCCCGCTGCCACATCGACTGGACTTGTCCTCTAAACCGCTGAGTGTGCTGCCCCTGCCCGCCTGTCCACCTGTGCTGGCTTCCCTGCAGATCCAGCACGCTGTGAAAGGGCCTATGTCGGCAACACACTCGGCATGGTGAGCCTGTGAGGGGCTGGCCCTGGAGATGCCGGCTAGCCCTGGACACCACTGTTGTTAACAACTGCTTTGCTGCTGGGCATGTTACTTGCATGACTGCCCATTAGATGGTTGCCTGCAGGCTAATGCAGTGTCAGACAAGCTGCTGGACCTGCGCAAGTGTGTCTTTGCTGGTGAGGGCTTGCAGCATGATGTGTCTGTCAGAGAAGGCATCTGCCATTGTCATGAGCATTGTCATTGCTGTTTCAAAGCTGAACAGTTTCACTTGTCCCCAAAAGACACCTGCCTTCACACAGAGTGTGCAGGAGTGAAAGGCAGCTGCCTGTCTTGAACAGCTCAAGCTCTGCAGCCCTGTGTGGGCAAGTCTCAAGATAAGTACCCCACTGAGCTGTGCAAGCTGGGCTCTCTCTGAAGTGGTTGCTCAATGCGCTGCAGGCAAAAACTTGTCTGACAAGGTCCTCTCAGGCGCACTGGTGTCTGACGCCGACTTCAGCAATGCCACCATGAACAATGTGGGTGCAGCTGGCGCGACTGCCTGGGAGTGCATAGCAGTGCTCAAAGACCCTTCGCAGTCCAGATCCTGGTGGCCTTGTGTGCCGCCTGCTTTCACAGCAGCAAACCTCAGATGCTGGCGTGCAGGTGACTCTCACTAAGGCATATGCTGTGAACGCAAACTTCTCAGGTGAGACCCAGCTCGAGAGCCCATGTGGCTTGTGAGAGCCTCACGATGGCGCCTGGAGCTGGATTGTCCTCTCTAAGAATTATTGCAGCAGATGACAGCCAGCATGATGAGCAAGCCGCACAAGCTCTCACAGCCTGACGCTGCTCACAGCCATGCGGCTCGTCCAGTCAGCGGCTCTTCCACCCCAGAAGCTGTGCAGCGCGACTATAACTGCTGGCTCTGCAGGGGCTGACATGACAAATGGAGTTCTGGACCGTGTCGACTTCACCAGAGCCAACCTGTCAGGAGCCAAGTTTGTGAATGCAGTGGTGAGCTGCCTCCGCCATCCAAGAGATGTCCTGCAGCGCTCTGTAGATGCCAAGTCCTTCCAATTTTGCTGCTGCAGGTGACTGGTGCCAATTTCAAAGATGCCGTGCTGGATGGAGCCATCTTTGAGGATGCCCTAATTGGCTCTGAGGACTACAAGCAGCTGTGCCTCAACCCGACAGTGAATGGCCAAACACGAGAAGACATTGGCTGCAGAACAAGAAAGTGATTAATTCTCACTGTCTGCCCCCCCTCGACCCAGCCTCCTGTGATCCTGTTCTGTCTATTCGCTCCCAGCAAATTTTCCACAAGAGAGAATCTAAATTGAAGTCAGCTCACCACTACATTCAGAATCATAAGAAGCCGTTGCCAGTCTCAGCCACCCGAGTCCGCCAGCACAGCAAACTTCATCCCTTTTCCACACCTCCTTCGACAGCTCTAAGGTCCAGTCGAACAATGGCGCGGTCGAACAATGGCTCCTCAGTCGGCGCTGGCCACTTCGGTGCTGGTGCTGGCCTCCTGGTGAGCAAATAGGCACCATCGGCTGCGTTGCCCAGCGAGGAGCGCATGTTGGCATGTTGACTTTCCGGCAGGAAAGAATCCTGCGCCCTCCGCTGAGGCAGGCAGCTCATAGGGCCTGTCTGCACCTCCATACACCAGCTGCCCGGCAGCTGTACTGCTTGGGGAGCTCTGAGCCCGGTTCCAGCAGCTTTGACTGTGTTGTTGAGGCCCAGCTACATGCCCCCAGGCCTGCCGCTTGACCTGCATGCTAGGCTGCCAACTGCCCTCTGGCTGCTGCTCTGCAGGTGTTGACATTCCTGGGTTGGATTGTGGCCCTGGCTGGTGAGTCACCATGGCACAGCTGCAAGCCGCTTGCAGCCTCCCCTTGCACGCCAACTCAGACCTCCAGTCTGCTGGGCTGACCTGCGCTGACACTCTGCTTGTCTGCTGCCTGCAGGTGTCTCCGCCCTCAGGAAGCAGAGTGAGCTTGCCCCCCCCCCCCCCCCCCCCCCCCCAGCACTGCCAACGTGGTGCCTTTGGCCCTCCAGTCTGTCACAGTGGCACTGTTCTGAACTCTGCTGATTGCCTGTGCAGCAACTGGCACCCCTGATGGCCAGGTAGCCTATGGCTCTCTGGACTGGTGGGTCATCTGGCTGGAGTTTGCTGTCCTCCTCATCGCCGCAGGCCTCCACTTCATGAGTGAGTCCTGCAGAAGCCTGACAGAGCAGCCTGCAGAAGCCAACTTTGTGGCCACCTGCACACCATTTGCGGGGTCAACCCTAGGGCATGCAAGCATGCCACCAGCAATGCCTCCTTGGGCTGCATTGCCTCACCCTTGCCAGGCAGGGTGGACAAGCACGTTTAAGCTTCTGATTGTGCCTCACGCTTGGCAGGCAGGTTGACAGGCACACTAAAGTTTTGCCTGTCTGCAGGCTTCCGTGCCAGCAGTGTTGGTGTCGTCGGCCTGCTGGCTGTTGTCACCACCCTCACCATGTACATGACCAACGGTGAGAGTTTAGGCCGGTCTGTTGGCAGTCGCTCACCAGGGTAGCAGTCATTCCAGCTGGCAGCCATTCACAGGGCTGTGGCGTTCAGAACCGCTCACTCCCTGCCATGCCCTGGTCCCCCCTCCTGCACCTACTCTTTGAACTGCGGGTGGAATTTCAGTTGTCCTGGAGCCTGCATTCGCTTCAGCGCTGCCTCCAAAGCTGCTGCTTGTACAAGTGGCTGCTGTGCAGCTCTCCATCAAACTGCGCATGTGCCTGCAAATTGACGATGCCCTGTCCACCGGCAGAGTACTACTTCCGCTATGGCGCTGTCTCCAACAACAAGCGCCTCAACACAGCCTTCGCTGGGTTCATCATCCTGTCCATCTGCAACTCCCTGCTGATCCTGGTCATTGGCACCCACCCTGAGCAGATTGAGGTGAGCTGGCGATGCAGTACTGCATCAACTGCATGCTGGCGTCTGTCAGCTTGGAAGCTGCTTGACATGCCTTTCAAACTCTCACCCAGCTGCAACCTCATGTGATAAGTTTCACTTGCAGAACACCACCTACACACACAAGGCCCCTGCTGGCGCTGCCACAACTGCTCCTGCCACTACAGCCCCAGGCAATGCAGGTGCCGCCCGCACTATCCTGTGAGTGTGACTCAATACGCCTCATTGAACCCCAGCAAAGCTGACAGACACTTGTTGATTGTGCTTCATGACTCTGCCTGGTAGCTCCAGTGACTGCTGATCTATGCTGTCAAGGCACTCGGTGTTTTTACGTTCATGAAGTGCTGAATGTGACAGCACATCCTGATCTATATGAGGTGCCACACATACACAGCCCAGAAGATAAATTGTCAACTGTTGACGGCCAGGCTTGGCAGCTAAGCAAGGCGAATGAATTGTTGCCACATGTTGCATGTTTGCTTAAAGAGGCTGTGACAGCTACTTTCCAGACGGCACTTCTGTTTGCTCAGACAAGACGCCTAAGCTTGGAGGAAGATGGGCAACCTGCTGCGAAAACACCTGATAAGTGGCCGCCACTTAGCCTGAGGCTGATGGAGTGGCGACAGACTCCTCGCCGGCAACCTGCAATGCCAGAACGGACATCAAAGCTGTTGATGCGACTGATGGAATCTGCCGCCGGCCACTGGTTTTGGGGCCAGGCTGGAAGCGTGCCGGCCAACAAATGCAAGCAGGTCGGGCTGCTGCTGGCCGTCCTGCAGCGCTCACCTGCAGCTGGTTCTGCCAGTGCCATAGGCCGTGTCCGTCTCCCACCCTGCGCAGCTGCAGGCACAAGACGAGGACTCGTCGCGGTAATATCATCTTGCAGAGGGCATGCAAGCGCAGCAGGGCTGGCACACAGAACACATACGCAGAGCGCTGACATAGGGGCGGATCGAGGCAAGACCCCAGACAATGCAAACCTTGCCCAATGGGGTTCCACAGTGCCCAGGAAGTCAGCACCACCGGTGTGGGCTGCTGAGTGTGGAGTCGTGGCAATCACCTCGCAGGCACCCTTGCTGCAAAAATCTGCAGCCACATGCCTAACAGGGAACACAGGCCCACCTGGGCCACATAGTCAGCAGTCTTCTTCACGTCTCCTGCCTGCATGCACATAACACACATTTCAGACAGACGACTCAGTGCGCAATGAGGGAATTGGAAGGTTGAGAATGAAGCCAGCTGCGCCTGAGCTGGCAGGCCTCCTTTCACACTCGACTTTGCCAAAGCATGGCCCACATGGCGCATTCACCACTCACTCGCTGCAGCACAGCCTGCAGCACCACCTGGCTCCCCCACCAACTTGCTCAGGGTTATCCACCTGCTCCAGAAGCCTGTCCTCCTCACAAGCTGCTGTCTGCATCTCAGTGCCCTGACACTGGGTGACGACACATGATGGCCTTGTGAGACATGTACCCACCACTGGAGAGACTCCACCTGCTGCAGGGGCATATCTTGGACAAGCCTGGCCACCTGTGCTGCCCCAGGACCAGATGCAGGGAGCTTCTGAGGGGGCTGTTTGTTTACCCAGAACCCACCTGCTCGGTGAGCATGTCCTCCACAAAGTCTGCCATCTGGGCATCCCCATGCTTCTCAGCCGTGTCGTGCAGCTCGCGCAGCTTCTGAAAGTTGAGCTTCTCAAAGGACAGAGCCAGCTCCATCGCATGCAGCACGTCAGAACGCTTCGGGTCGCCGAACTCAGACTGAGGGGCAGTGATGTGGGCCAGCTTGACGCGGCCGCCACGACGGTTCTGCAGGACGCACCAGGCACTGGGTGAGGGCGTGGCTGCAGAGGAGGAGAGGATGCAGGCTGTGTGCAGCTGGGCTCAGCCCAGCTTGGACATGCTGCTGGCAGAAGGGTGTGCCATGACATGAGCTTTCATGGATGGGGTGTTATGCACTTGGTGTGGCTGTGCTCAACCTTGGGAGGAGGGAGGAGGGAAGACCTTATGCAGCCATGCTGACAGCTCTGCAAGGGCAAGAGAGGGTGGGTACACAGGAGAGGGAGAATTCAAGCTCTCTCTGTGTACACATGACAATATGGGGCAGCTTGCCACAGCCACCCATCGCTGCTCTGCAGAAACAAAACGGACACATTGGCTGAGAGGAATTGACGGGTGGGGCAGCTCATGGTTACGCTCAAGTGGGTCAGAGGCGGGTTCTGCATGTATGGAGGGGGAGAGCACAAGGGCAGGCTGTGATGGCTGTCAGGCAGCCCGCACAGGTTGCTGCCCAGAAATGTGGAGAAATCCCTGCACATGAGGCTGCTGCACTGCCAGCCAGGCTGAGCCAGCTTCGGGCTGGCCCAGCACAACGCAGGAGCCTGGTCCAGACAGCAGCAGCCGCCGGCTCTGCCAGCTGCAGCCCCAGGCAGCCGACCTGAAAGTCCATTAGCATCTCTGCGTGGTCCCTCTCTTCTAAGCTGGCAGCCCTGAAGTAGTTGACCATCCCAGGCAGTGCAATGTTCTGCAGCACCAAAAGCCAGTCAGGGAGGCACCACGACCCCAGCTGCTTTGAGCAGGCTTTGTGCAGGAGGCCATGAAGGCTGGGCCCTGCCAAGTCAGTGCAAGCAGGGACATTGTCTGTGGCATCTGGCACGGCTGTGAGCACAGCACTTTGCATACATACAATCGCAAAGCGGCCAGTCCAACACAGAAGCACTCACATCTCTGTTGAAGAAGCTGGACACCTGCTGGTAGGCGTAGGACATGTTGAGCTCGATGCTGCAGCACACACCAGTGCTCAGGGTGAGAACAGCTCCATGTGAAGCATGCCACACAGCCAGGCTGCAGCCGGGCCGGTGCAGAAGCATGGTCTGACCAACATTCTGCAGCAGCCAGAGCCAGCAAGGCTGAGGGCTTGTGGTGATGACAAAGAGGGTCCTTGGGCAGGCCAAGCTGGGGGCGCAGCTGTGACGCAATGCGGTTGATTGACTGGCAGAGGCGGGTCGCTCTGAAGCAGAAGCAGGGCACCTGGGGTGCAGCAAGCCACTTGATCTGCTGGTTGTTCATGCGCAGGGCACAGGCAAGTGGCAGCAAGCTCACGACGCAGGACAAGCCAATGCCGTTGCTAGAGCCATCACAGAGCATAGTAGGAAGGGTTAGTGGGGTGGGCTCAGCTGCAGCTGAGAATACCTTTTATTCTTTTGCTCTGAACAGAACATCACAACACTGTGCAGCAACCCACGCAGTCTGCTTGTTGGGAACGTGCAGAAAATTGCGATGGACATGGGGACAAGGGAAATACAGCACAGCAAGCACCCACTTGATCTGCTGGTTGACGGCCAGCTCGCTCTCCCGGTGGTAGCCCACACGAGAGAAGGAGTCTTCAGGGCCCTGTTTGGCTGCGCTGGAGTCCTCCACATGAGTCAGCTCAGTGGTGACCTGCACAGCATTGTGGGGACTCAGGGAGTGGCTGGCTGGTGCCAAACACCCCAGGTCTTGGGAGTGCAGAACTTGTGCTGTCTGTATGCATCAGAATGGGGCACGACATAACTCAGCGGCCATTTTCTGAGCACAGCTGTGATTACAGCTCTGGTGTGCTCTGACACGCCCCTATTTGCAGCAGGAGAGCTGCCAGGTATTGTGCTGCTGCCAGAATTTCGCCTGCGCGGTCAAGCATGTATTCAAATGTGCTGCGGCATGTGCTGTCAGCAACCAACTGTCAATTGCCCATGAACACCAGGCAACAGCAGGGCTCAGCCATGCTCCTGCCAGTCAGAGCACCCACCTCCTTGAAGGGCTGGAACTGGACGATACCCTGGTTGTCCTTCTTGGAGACAACCTCGCCGCCAGCAGCTGCCACAACATGCAGTCCCCGCCTATGCGCCGCCACGGGGCACCTGCACACAGGCAAATTGCTGCCTTGATGTGGCTCAACGGGAGTGAAGCTTTGTGAGTCACTGTGGCAAACTGATCAGAGGTGAACTGCTTGCGACAATGCCATGTGCAAAGGAAGTGCATGCCGGGCACACGCCGGGCAGGCCCAGTGTTAGCAAAGGCTCTGAGAGAGTGCATAAAAGGGCACCATCACCAAGTGTGGTATGTAGAGCATGTCCACAACGCCTGTGGCAACCTCGGTGACAAGCTGCACTTGCTTGTATGGCATGCTCGACACGGCCTCACCTGATGGTCTGGCCGCCACTGAGGCGCGGAACTCTGCTCAGCATGGTGGATTTTAACATTTGCTGCATGTCGGCAGTGCTGTCTGACAAGAAAACTCACAGTTGAGATGATGATGATGATTTAAATTTAAAGTCCGTAGCCTCAATGCACGGGCATAGGACTATGATCATTTCATCCCACCAATGAACTTTGCTGAAGGTGTAGGGGTACAAAAAGAAGCAGTACAGGCATATCAAGCAGGTCACTGTACTTGGCTGGTAAAGAGGGAGCCGGCGCTCATAGCAGGCCTTGGCACTGTGCTGGGCTTCATCACCACGTTGGACTGCTAGCTGAGGTTGCTGCCCGAAATGCAAACACCCTGGATCCTGTATGGCGCAGGGGGGGGCTCAGCCCCCCTGACTGGCTTGCCACGCCCTCTCAGCTCGTAGACTTCGCAGTCATGAGAGAGTTATGCTTGGGTATGACTGTGACCAGCAGTCTTCCCCTCGCAGGGCACCAGGCTCCAAGGCGGCACACCCCAAGCAACAACTCAGCATGGGGACCTTAGGGGAAGACAATCATGTGATGAGTCTAGCGCATTGCTATGAAATTGGGGCTCTAATCAGCAGCTGGTGAGCTGGGGACACATCACGGCACATAGAGGGGTCACCCAGGGTGTCTGTTCCTCATTTAGGCCCAGATGTGCCCCCAGTGATGCCCAGCATATTTGCGTGCTGGAGCAGTGCTGCCCTGATGTATGTGGCCACTCGGCTTGGTGGTTGTTCAAACAGCGTTGCCAACGACTGCTGCTGCTCCGCAAACAGGTGGCTGTGAGCAGACCGGAGGTCTGCAAGTCCTGGGCAGTGTAGCAGGATATGGCTTTCATCCTCAATCTCATTCGGTGACCCACAGATTCGGCATGTCCGGTCCTCTCGCTTGAGCTGGGGCAATAGGTATCGCCCAGTCTGTACGCGCAGCTGGTGGCTGCTGCACCTGATGCTGGCATAGGCTCTGCGTAGCCTGAAGCCTCTGATCCTGGTCAGGTATGTCTGCATGGCATAGGCCGTGTTGGGACCCCGCATCTGCATGTAGGTGGCCACGGTGGCGGCCTGGCAGTCCCTGAAGCGCTGCTCATGCTGTTGACGTCATCTAGGGCTTCCATTAAACATTAGGGGAAGCCTTGTCACCAGTCGCCTAGATTGACCCCTTCTCTGAATGCAATCGGCTTTCAGATCAGCCTCACACCTAGCCTGCAGAATGAACCTCTCAGCTAGCAAAGTCGGCCAGCTTCCACTTAACAGGCAAGCCAACTCTGTCGTGGCTTTCATCACTGCCCCTTAGAATTTGCTTTGGTTGTCTGGGAGTGCCGCAACATCACAGATCTGGCAAGCTTTGCTTTCTTTGGACGTTGCAGCTGCATGTTGTATACATGCATGAGTTCTGGACAGCCACTGTCCAGCATCAACATCCAGGCTTCGAAGCAGGCAGCTCACAGTGATTGTCAGTGCAGGCTGCTAGCCAAGCCCGCATGCAGGCCAGGGCAGGCTGCTTACCGCACCAACGTAGTGGTAGCTGCTGGCAAGTCTATTGCTGAGAAGGAGAAGAGTCTGCAGACGGAGATTCTTTTCAAGCCTTTTGAGGAGGTGCGCCGCTGTGCACCTTCTCTGGGATCACTGCAAATTGAAAATGATGCGCCTGCGAGTGGCCACCCAGCCTGCTGGGCCCTGATGCGGGCCTGAGGGAGCATGTAGCATCTGGCCTTTGCAGCCAGGAGGTGCTGCTCTGCAGTCTGAGGCGCATGTGAGGGCAGTTGGCCCAAGTGGAGGAGTCACAGCACTGGCTCTCAGGGCAGGTCTGGTGCATTCCTTGCTTGTGCAGGCCAGAGGAGGGGGGCACTCACTGTCACCGTTACTGGCCTCCAGGCAGAAGGAGAATCCTTCTGGACACAGCAAAGTGGTCGCACAGCATGGCCATTGGCTGCAGCTGCATGGCATGGCATGGCATGGCAGCACCCTGCACCTCAGATGGTGCAAACTGCCCATCGTTGGGGTGTTGCTGCTTGAGCACCCCTTGTGCTACCACCAAATGCTGTTCAGAACCTCAAGTTCCTGGGCTGATGCAGTGAGGTGAGTCAACAAGATGACTGCCCTCGGCGCAGGTGGAGGAAGCAGAGGGGTGCTCAATCAGCCCGCGCAAATCCAAAGGACTACTTGGCCTCCTCAGCTGAGGTGTCTGCCTGTGTACAGGTTGAACATGAGCTGGTGCAGGTGGGGGAGGGTGCAGCAGTGGCTCTCCCTGAGGGCCCATTGCAAGGACCGCCCACTCACAGCATCAGCTGGCCTCCAAAACCTATGCTAATTGCCTATGCGCAGGTGAAGGACGAGCTGGCGCAGGTGGAGGACACAAACCTGGGTGATGGAGGCAACAGCGACAGCTTTGCCCGCGTGTTTTACTCGCGGGAGGCAGAGTATGCTGTCAATGAGCAGATCAAGTAAGCTGCAGAGCCCAGTGCTGGGCATGGCAGTAGTTGTTGCATCATGAGCCCTCAGCAGCAAATCCGCTGAAGATGGGCTGCAAGCAGCAGCGTATACGCATTGCAGAGGGCCTCCAGAGTGGGTGCACATGGCTGCAGCAGCTCTGGGCTCGATGCGCAGCATCACAGTAAACATGCTGTACTTTCACCTCACGAGCTGCATTGCTTGGTCCACACAGACTCTGTGCAGCAGCCTGTGTGGCACGGCCAGGCAGCTGGCTCCATCCCTGTGCATGCTGGCACATCTCACCCTCCCCCAACTCCTTCCTGTGCAGCATTGAGATGAACATGTCATACATCTACCACGCCATCTACAACTACTTCAGCCGTGACAACGTGGCCCTGCCAGGCCTGGCCAAGTACTTCTTGGACGAGTCTCACGCCGAGAGGGAGCACGCCCAGATGCTCATGGACTTCCAGGTGAGGTTCAGCTGATTCAAGTTGTACCAACACATTTGAGATGTGTGCTGAGGAGGATGATGTAGAGATGCTCCTGGAGGTTGTAGTGCTTGCAATTTTATGAGGGGTGAGTGCAAGGAGACACATGCTGGGTGGATGCAGCAAGACAAGCAGGGTTGTTGGAGGAGGGCAATGCACAGATGGTTTTGCAGACTGTTGGTGGAGCATGATTGCACCCAGGTGTGGGCTGCACAGGAATCCCTCTCAGGGACCGGGAGCGTGCCCAGATGGCAGGTCAGCTGCAGTGTGCGTTAGCATTCCCAAACAGCACTCATAGCCAGAGGGCAGCCAGGCATTCCATGGAGTGACAAAGGCTGCATAGTTGCAGCTTTTGCTCGAGTGATGGCTTAGGTGCTAGTGCAGCTGGACACCTGCCCGCACATTTGCTTGAGCTGTGCTGTGTTGCGGCACCAGCCGCTGCTTGTGTGCTGATTCTGCTCTTCATGGTGTAGGCACGGAGAGGTGGCCGGACAAAGCTGGCGCATCTAACAGCACCTGAGTCAGAGTATGGCCACCCAGTGAGTAAGGCAGTGCCTGTCATGCACCATTGGGTTGTTGGTTGGTAATCTGTGAAGTAGCATGTGCAATCGGGCTGCTGCAGCTAGTAGTCCCTGCTGAATGTTGCGTCATTGTGGGCAGCACTTCCTAGTTATATGCTCAGAGTGCACTGGCCTGCTTTCTTTTGAACAGCATGTCTGGCAGTTGCTCATGCTGACTGCACGCCTCTGGATATAATTGACAGCAGTGTGCCCTGCAGAGCAGCACGCCTGGTTCAATATTGTTTCCCAGCCCTATCTGCGTACTGCTCTGCAGGAAAAGGGAGATGCCCTGCACGCAATGGAGATTGGGCTATCTCTGGAAAAGCTCAACTTCCAGAAGCTGCGGGACTTGCACGAGGTGGCCGACAAGTCCAACGATGCTCAGATGGCCGACTTTGTGGAGGACATGCTGGCAGAGCAGGTGATCACAGCAGTCAAGTGCATTAGTGTACAGGGATGCCTGTCTGGCAGAAGTCAAGGTGGACATGCTGGCAGAGCAATGGAATGTTGACTGGCACCGTGCGCGCCATGTTGGCCAACTGCTTGCCCACCGCTTATCCGTGTCTGCACCAGGCTATGCTCTAGCTCTGAGCATCATGTAGTTGCTGTTGTTGCTGGCGCATGCTTGCTGCTGCTGCATCCTAATGCTCTGTTTTTAAGCACAGTTGTGCTGCTTGCAGGCCTCTGATGTCAAGGAGGCGGCAGACTACGTGGCGCAGGTAACCTGCATGTGGCCCTGATGATGTAGCAGGCTCTTGCTTTGGATGTATCAGTGTCCAGTAGCATGCTCCTGTGGGATACACGAGGCGCCCTCACCCTAAAACCTTGCCTCTGCCTGCAGCTTCGCCGTGTCGGCCCAGGCCATGGTGTGTGGCACTTTGACCAGGTGGGCATGTAATTTCATAGTGAGCTGCTTGTGCAATCCCACATCTTGCAGTGATGCATGTTCAATAGACGTACATTCACCTGTTGCCAAAAGTGATGTGCTTGCTGTGGTGCAGGCCTTGCAGGCGAATCAGGCCTCAGTCGTCACACCTTCAGCCTAGAAATTTACCACACAAGCTGTGCCGTATTGGTCACTGCTTGTGCCTTCATGAAATGTACTGAACTGCAAAGCAAAGTGTGAAAAGCCTCACAGTAAAGTCACTCTCAAGATGTCAAATTGTGGCCGCTACAGGGAAGAGCTCCTCAACAGGACGAGCAGCAGATTGAAACAATAAAACAGTCAGCTGCCAGCCTATCTTGCTTCAAGGCACTACAGTACCCTCAGGAGTTGTTGGCAAGCTCGATGGGACAGGGAGTTGCCCCACCCGGTCAAACTTGTGGGCCAGCTTGGGCGGTGGCCTGGCGGCCTGTGGCATCAGCCGGCCCTTCTTGGCAAACCAGTCGGGTTTGAGCAGGGCGCGCAGGCCCAAGGGGTTGTAGTATACTGTTGTGACGCTGCCACCAGCTGCCTCAACAGCCTCCTTCGCCTTTTGGGAGGCTTGGCTAACCTGGATGTGCACTGGCTGTTTAAGCGCATTGGCACCCTGCACAGGGCGGGCAGGGCAACATCAGCGAGCCTGCTGTAGGAGCATGGGCATTTGATCATGACCGCCGCCATGCTACCTGCTTGATGCGCACGAGGCAGCAAAGTCTCCAAGCGGTGACGTCTCATGCAGGCCTGCGCCATTGCAGACAGCGCTTACAGGGCGCACGCTGCATGCAGATGTGCTCAAGAGTCATGTCCTGCATGACTGCAAGGTCATGGTATCAGGAGCGAAGGTGTGAGGCATCATTCGATGTCAGGGATGTTATGCACGTCGTATGCTCACCCTGCCTAGCAGTTTCACTCCTCTGTCTGCCTTTGTGTCTATGAGGCCAGCCCCCTGCAGGCTTTTCATGGTGATAAGGGAGCTGGTGTCCAGGCGGCTCTGCTTGATGCGCTCAGCCAGCGCATCCAGGTTGACAACCCTCAGGTCCTGCTGGAATCTGAGGCAGGAGGCGACGGCAGTCAGACAGAATGGCAGTGCTTGGATATCGACATTGTTCATGCAGCAGTGCAAGCCTGTGACTGGGGCACATGCCAAGCTCAGCAGCCTGGCCAGCTGGCTGCGTGGCTGCAGCACGCCCTTTCAAGACCTCTGTGGCAGATGCTGGCCGAACGGCCGAAGCCAGCTGCCAACAGAGCCAGACACCTCAGACACAGCACACGTCACTGAGAACTTTGTGGGCACACTCACGGGTTGGTGAACCCTCGCTTGCCCACTCGTATCCTGAGGGGCGTCTGCCCGCCCTCAAAGCCCTCCTTGGGACTCCGGCCTGCAAAAAAGCGCCACTTCCAGGCTGCTTCTTGTCAGGTGTTCACCATGGCTGGGTGAACAGACAGGCCTGGGGACTCTTGAGGCCTGCCAGCAGGTTGCTGACCCTGTTCTTCAGCTGGCAGCCCCAAGCCAGGGCATGTGTCTGAGCAGATGTGCCTGCGCACAGCTCTGCTAAGATGAGCATGGCCTGCGACAGTGCCACCACAGTGCAGCAATCTCCAAAAGGGACATGCAAGGTGGCCTGCTATTGCACGACCTCCGTACTGTAGTTGCATGACAAGAGGCTACCAGCCTGAACTGCAGAACGAGTGCAGCCCCACTAAGTCAATGTTTAGCGGCGCTGCCGGAAGAGACTCAGGCCCTTTGACTGACCTGTCCGGGCCTTCTGGCCCTTGTGGCCCCGCCCTGAAGTCTTTCCCTTGCTTGAGCCGATGCCCCTTCCCAGTCTCCGGCCCTGCATGAGCACAGGGCCGCCCTGTGAGCCTCACCATTCACTACAGGCATGGCGGCTTCCAGCTGAAACAGGCAGGCAGGTGGTGCACCTGATGCTTGGCTCCGGGATTGTCAGAAATTGTGTTCAGGGTGATGAAGTCTGCCAGGCTGGGGCTGCTGTGGAAAGGTTGGCGTCCCTGCCATGCACTCTGCGCATGCATGTCGCAGGTTACATGAAGCTGTGCCCACTGCTGCAGAGACAGCAGGGCCTGGTTGCAGCCAGGCATGCCCTGGGGGTGCAGCATGCCACTGAAGGCCTGGGACAGGTGAACCAGGCTGCTGCCCCTCTGCATGTTTGCCACCCTCTGTACTGGATCTGACAGACTAGAGCAAGCAGCACAGGCCCAGGAAGATTGAAGCACTTCGCTTTCTAGGCCTCATGTTTAGGTGAAAGGCTGGTCTTCGGGCTGCAACTGCTCCATAGACACTCTCGGCATCGATGGCAGCAGACTTGCAAGACTCCATTGACTGGAGCGGCACCTTCTGCCTCAATGCTCTGCCTGCCCATCCCATCTCCAATGCCATCAAGCAGGTATTTCTGAGATTCCTTAAAGCAACTGAACGTGTGTCGCAGAGATCAAGAGGGTCAGCATTCATGCAGGGGTACCGTGAGGACAATGGCATGTTTGTGGAGTCTGACACAGATGAACAGCTGCTCATACAGATAACATTCAACATGGGTGAGCTGGGCTGCTACGTGATGGCTTCAGCTGTGCAAGCCATGGGCTGCTGCACTGCGCAAACCTGGCACACGCAGCGCGACAAGTGGCACCGTTGCCTGCAGCTGTGAAGCTCAACTCCTTAGTCGTCAAGGGCACAGACACGGAGGGCAAGGCGCCGCGCAGGGTCAAGCTGTTCATCAACAGACCCAGCATCGGCTTTTCTGAGGCAGAAAGTGAGCCGGCAGTGCAGGAGTTTGAGCTTGAGCAGAAGCACCTCGAAGGGGAGCCTGTGCAGTTGAGGTGAGGCAGAGAGTTGCCAGGGCACGCCGTGGTGCACAGCGTCCACGATATGCCTGAGGCATGACCATGCGGTAGTGCATGGTTTTTCTGCCGACATCGTCTCTGCCTGACTGACTGCCATGGGGTGAGCAGACGCAAGTTGCAACAATCACGTGAGCTGTCCCTGCCTGCAGATACGTAAAGTTCCAGGTGCGCGCCTGCAACCATCGTGAAGGCTGTGCACTGGTGGCATGCATGCCTAGCTGCATATGCTGAGCCTGACCTTCCATTGGTGGTGCTAGAGCGTCAACTCGCTCAATATCTTTGTGGTAAATAACCAAGGTGACGAGGAGACGACGCAGATACAAAAGATTGCACTGTATGGGACCCCCAAGGACACCTTCAATGTGAGTGGTGTTGTTCTTGATAGTGTGGCACAGGCCCCTGCAGATGCGATCCAGGCTTGGTACAGACCAAGTCTGTCGTTTGCCTGGTTTGGGGAAGTCTTGAAGGATCACACAGGCTCTCTTTAGCTTTGTTGATGATCCAGGCCATGCCAGGCTTGAGTTCTGGTGTTGAAGTCTGAGGCCAAGCCAAGCACGGCAGGCACCAGTCTCAACCAATGACTGCTTTGCTCGATATGTTGTCTGCATCGATCTGCAGGTGGCTGACATCAAGAAGGTCGGCGACGAGGACGGGCCTGTACCCAAGCCCATCGCAGGCGTTTGACGAAGCACGAAGGGTGTCACCGAGATTACTATCATGCAAATTCACAGCTGTTGATTTTGTTGAAATATAATTGGTGCTGCCACACAGATGGTTGTCTAAAAGGAAGGCTAGACAGAAGGCTAGACGAATCAAGGGTGGGGACAAGAGAGGCTGGGAGCCACCTCTGCACATGCACTATCTGGGCTTGCTTTCAGGCATTGCCTTTGTTCTGCGGCGCTTGATGCCCATCTTCTCGTGGTCCTCAGTCACCGCATTAGCACGCCCTGTGAGCTGCGGGGGAAGCAGCTGTGTCGAACTGCCTGTGCTTTTTCTTGCGGCCTTTTCACTAGGGGCTGCATTGGGGCCTGCCTTTGAAGCCTTGGCAGGCTGGGGCGCAGGAGCAGATGCCCTGCGCTTCCCTGGCCCTGCCCTGCAAGTTGCTGCGCATGCTTGCCCAGGGGTGACTCACACATCACAGCATCACCATACCAGCATGCTCACTTCTGAGGGCCCGAGTGAGCCTCTGTAAACAGTTCACTGGCACTCGGGAGAGCTGCTGCAGGGTTTTGAACCGCAGGTCGAACGTCAGCATCCGATCCAGAGTCGGTGCCGTAGCCTCCCAGTGCCTCCATTGGCGTCGGCTGTCAAGATGGCATGCCGCGTACCTTTGGCAAAAGTAGAATAGAAGAAAAGAGCCGCAGATACTGTTCGGAGCCAGGCTATACAGGTGCAGCCTGCATTGTGATTGGCTCCCAGCAGGTCGCGCTGTTCTGCCGGAGGCAGCGCAGGTGGGTGAGGCCACCCAGTAAGCCTCGCATCGTCACCTCAGCCTCAAAACACAGCCGAGCTCCCCAGCAAGATCAGGAAGCCGACAGCGCGCCCCGGAGGCACAGGAGACAGGTTTTCACCTGAGGGATGTTGCAATTCGGACACAATGCTCCGGGTTCCGCCAGCACTCAGCCAGCATCTCTGGGACCCTGCTTCGGCAACATCCTCAAGGGCAAGCGGCTGAGGAGAAATGGTGGCTCTCACAAGTGGAGCACAGCCGCACACCACCTCTTCGGCCACGAGAAAGAGGTGACAGATGCCTGCGCTGAGCAACTGCTCGGGCTGCTAATCAGTCGGGTAGTAGCTTTGGGCTGCTCCCCGAGTTACGTTCTGCACGAGGACTCGAGAGTGGGACAGCACCTGCAGCGCAACAATCTGAGCGTGCCTGCCCGAAGCAGCACCTCCCGATACACACAACATCTTGGCCACTCAGCGCGCTGGGCTGATCTGTACCCCAGCTGGCTCAAGTTGCATCCATCTGCTGCTGCAGAGCCCTGACATTGAGGCAGATGAGCTTGAGGCCGCTGGGGCCTTGTTCTCATTGGCTGCAATGGCAGCAGAGATGGAGCCTGCGCAGCCAGAGGACAGTGGGGGCTATGTGCCACCCGCACGGCGCAAGGGCGGCAGAGGTGACCACTGTCAAGCAGTACCTGTGACCTCAAGAGCCAGTTTGACCCCTTGAATGGCTCATCTGGAATATCTGATTATAGTGGCCCAAGGCTGCCCCAAGTCCGCTGCTGTGGGAGCTGCCTTGACGGTGCCCCTTGCTTGAGGGCAGCCATGGCGACCTCAGAATTTCAGACATTAGTAAGGCATGCTCACCAGCATTCACTGTGCCCTGCAGGTGCTCAGCAGCAGCGCAAACGCAAGCGGGAACCTGAGAGTCAGAGGCAGCAGATGGTCTGGAAGGCTGAGCAGGCTGCAGCCCATGCCCCGCCTGCTGGTCCACTCGCACCCCTGCAAGATGCAGAGAGCCAGCACGCAGCTGCTCATGGCTACAGCATGCACAACCACAGCGCGGTGGCTGCGGCTGCTGGGAGGAGGGAGCACGGTGCAGGTGGGTTGCTGCTTTGCTCCTTGAGCTGCATGGACGCCCAAGCCAGGCAGCCAGCCACCAGCTGATGCTCTGCTGCATGCAACAGGCCGCATGTGCCTGCACATCTCAGCAGCAGGCGGGACCGCAAATCATGCGGCAGTGATCACTGCAAAAGCCGTAAGCTGTTGTCCCTGTCAGGCCTCTGACACACTCTCCTCTCTGTGCCCCGCTACAGGTGGACTGCAGGCTCCCAATGGCCTTGGGTCCCGGCCGGCACCCAGCAGCTGGCAGGCAGCCCAGCAGCTGCAGCAGGACGCGGCACACTGGCGCCCGGGGCAGGACCTGCCTGTGCGCTCTGATGCTCAGGGGCTGCCCCGGGGGGTGCGCCTGCCCTGGCGGCGAGGCCCCAACCACGTGTACATCGCCTGCATGATCGAGCAGCTGCAGGTACTTCACGGCAGCAGTTGGCGGAGGCCGCAACGCTGAATTGTTGCTTGCACGACCATGCAATTGCTTGTCAACTTGCCTTGCAGCACGGGAGGCAGCTGGTGGTGTCGACCCCTGCAGGTGGCAGTGCATTGCGAGGTGCCTGCCCCTGCTTCACCTGCACAAATCACGTGCACCAGCGAACTCCATGTTGCACACCAGCACATCACAGAAGGGCTGCCAGCCTTGGTTGGACAGCACTGTACAGGCAGCCAGCTGCGTCCCACAACTGACCACATGCCTGCTGGCTGCAGGAGGAGGAGCGTAGGCAGGCGCGCAGGCAGCAGCTGTCGGTGCAGCAGCAGCCCAAGGCGGCGCCCCAGCCCCCGCGTCAGCAGGGGTTCACCTCCTTCCAGAGCCAGGGCGGGGCTGCTGGGGGCTTTGGCAAGCCGCCTGCCCGCCACCACACCCACGCAACCCACGGCGCTGCTGCTGTCGGGGGCTTTGAGGAGCTCCCTGCCCCCAGCCAGCAGCATCATGGCCACCAGGGCCACCACCAGCAGCAGCACCCCCACAGGACGAGCCCTGCTGAGGCTGCCGCAGCAGCTGCTGCCCACCAGCAGAGGCAGGGCTTGACCGGCCACGAGGCAGGCGCTGATGCACCACCAGAGCCCCATGCACCTAAGCACCACCACCAGCAGCAGCTGCCAGGCAACGGGCTGGCCGGGCTCAAGTGGGAGCAGACTGGGCAGGCTGCCCAGCAAGCTACCAGCTTCCCCAAGCAGCCTCCTCTGCGGGAGCAGCAGGCGCCACAGCAGAGCCAGGGGTACGGGGCACAGCCTGGGTCCAGCTTCCCCCAGCAGCAGCAGCCGCCGCCAGCACTCTCTGGCACTCAAGCCTTCCCCATGCTGCCAGCCAGCCTGGGGGTGGGGCAGCTGCGGGCGGCAGCGGGGCAGGCGGGCTTCCAGCTGCCCGACATGTTGCAGGGTGAGTTTGAGGGGCTGTTTGACCTGCCCCTGAACCTCCTGTGCACAACGTATGCATCGAAGGGAGGTGTGCTGACCACTGTCCTGCTGCAGCATCTTGAGCGCTCACAGGACTGGCTGGCGACCTGACTGGGTGGTCCCCTGAAGGGACCATGTGGTGTCCTCCACCCAGAGCACAGTCATGCCCCATCACTCAGCAACTTGACAAGGCCTCAGCTGCAGCAACTTGACACGGCCTCACCAACACGTACGGCAAGTGGCTTTCTCACCACTCCTCAGCTCCCTGTGCAGGCGCTGATGCCAAGACCATGGCGGCCCGCATGCTCCTGCAGGGGCTGAATGGCAGCTGGAATCGGGATGTTCCCTTCTCTGGCGCTGGAGGTGGGCACAAGAAGGGCACCCAATATGTGGCATCGACTGGGCTCCCTCAGCCTTTGCTGCCCCATGCAGCCCTGCAGCGCAGGCTGCCATGCATGATCAGTTGTCCCCCCTGGAATCTTGCACCAAGCGGTCAGGTGCTTGCTGCCTTGAGCAAAGTGCCTTCCTTTGTTGTCGGCATCCAGTCTCTGTGCGGTACGGCCTTCAGCTCAAAATTCTGAGTTCCTGCCGCTGCCCCTGCAGGGTTGAGCACGCAGCAGGCAGCAGCTTTGGGCATGGGTGCCCTGGGCCAGGCCCCCTTCAGCCTGGGCCCCCTGCCTCCCGGGCTACAGGCGCAGCTGGCGGCCACACAGGCGCAGATGGTAGCCAGCCAGGCCATGGCACAGGCGCACGTGCAGCAGCAGCAAGGCGGACCCACCTTCCAGCGGGACAGCGGGCAGCCTCAGGGCGTCAAGGTGCGCTTAGGAGCTTTTGTGGAGAATGCTGACTTGGGCAGTGCATGTGCTGCTTGTGCTATATATGGAACCCAAATGCCGCACAAGGACAACAATCCAGCATGGTGACGGTGCCATCTGCCCTTGTGGCTTGCTCATATGCCTTAACTTGTTCAGTTTTCTTGATGCTGCTGCATGGCACCCATGCCAGTCGTGGAAGCTGTAGCATCCGCTGCATTCCGCTGTGCAGCCATTCGATCGTGACGCTGACATCACAGCTCATTTTTCTCAAGGCAAAGTGTGCCACCTGCAGGCTGAGCCTGTGCCCTCTGAGGAGAGCAACAAGGACGAGCTGAGCAGCGCCATTCTGCAGCAGCACCAGCAGCGCGAAGCCCCCCACCAGCAGCAGGGTGTGCTGGGTGGAGACCTGCCGCAGCAGCAGGGCCACCCTCACGTCGACCTGCTGGCGAGGCTGAAGGCGCTATCAAACTCAGCAGGTGCGCACAGGCACCTGAGGTGCAGTGGCGGGGCTAGGCGTGTAGGCGCAGTCTGCAGATGCATGTGCATTTCACCACCAGCCAGGCATCAAGGGTATGCATCCTCTGCTTGGCGCCTTGTCCATGCTTCAGCTTTCTACCTCCTCCAGCTTTGGGGTGGTTGATAGCATACCAGTGCCTGTGCCCACCACTCAGAGGCTGACCTGCCCCCCACATTGCTGCAGCTGCTCTCAACGGGCAACACAATTTCCCAAACCTCAACGGGTTGAATGGACTGCCCACAGACCTGTTTGCGGCCATGCGTCAGGCCGAGCAGCAGCAGCAGCCCAAGAATGGGCAGAGGCCCCCCTCTCAAGCAGCAGTCCCCGCGATGCGATGATGTCTGGCGGAAGGATGACCAGCCCAGATGCAATCCCGTAACTCTTTAGTCTAGGACAGCAAGCTTCCAAGCGCGCTATGTTCAAAGCTTGTCTGTAAAGCATGTCCCTGCCCTCCTTCACAATCCTCTGCCACCTTTTGTACATCCTTGAACCTGTGTATGCATAGCCTTTCATTTTGCGCTGACTTTGCATGAATGATGCACGTTGCAGCTGAAAGACAGCGGCGGTGCTGTCGATTCTATGTAGACTTGGGAAAATTACCCATCTGCACTGTTTGATCCATCTGCATGTGCCCATGAATAAAGCACTTCATGGCAGCTCCAGTGGCCATGTCAAGAGTCTGACAGGATTTATCAGCCAAAAGCTTCACTTCTGCTGTGTCAAGGCTCGTTCCACATAGTGCTTCAAGGCTGCTTCATTGTTCACATCAAGGCCACGCAGTGTATCAACCAGACCAGCCACTCTGATGTCCCGCTCTGCCTGCTCCTTGCTCTTCAGCCGGCACACAGCCTTGCCATGATTCTGCATGTCAATCACCTGCAGGTGCAAAGACTGCTCTTGGGGTGAGGAACAGCTGCAGCCAGAGGATGAGCTGAAGGCGAGAGCAGCTGCCAGATTTGGCTGCAGCTGCACATCCAGTTGTACAGAGGCTGCAGCTGCTCTCAGTTGAGTCTGAGCACGTCACAGATGCACGCAGATACTGGGTACATTCAATTTGCACATTAGGTCTAGCTTGCAGCTGACCTGCCTCTGCAACATGTGCTATTCATGCACACCGAATGGATGCAGTGCAGGAGGCCATGCACGCAAAGTCCGACAAAGCACCAGGGGCGCAGTTGATGTTTCTATGCGGGCAGGCCCCCTGCAGCTTACTCTTCTCACCACTGACCGGTCGAGCAGTGCAGGAACCCAGCGTCACTGAGGCCTCCACCCTAGAGGCCTCTGTAGCGTATGCAGCCAATGAGTTGCCCAGCGCTCCATCGGGCCCTGCGCACCTGAGCAGATCTCTGCAGCACAACACCCTGCTCCATGCCAGCCATGTAGGCGCAGGCAGAGAGCCCATTGTCCCTGAGGCTTCGGGCCAACAAGCCACCGGAACGTTCTAGCACGCCTCTTCATGCCACTTGCCCAGCATTGCATTGGCCCTGCGCACCTGAGCAGCCCTCTGCAGCACACTTTCCTCCACGCCAGCCATGGCGGCGCAGTGCAGGCCAAAGCTGGGGGCAGCATAGCCGTCCACCAGCTTGTGCAGGAAGACTAAGCCCTGGCCACCGGCAGGATTGTTGCTGTGGTCGGTCAGGACGCTCATGGTGTGGAAGGCTATCTGGGGCGACCTGCGCAGGGCATACCAATGAGGGTCTCCCCGGTGTGATGCTACTGTGTAAATTCGGCCTGCCTTGGGGCCACCGGCGACTCTGGCTGTACATGGCTGGCAGTTGCGAGCACATGCAGCCTTTGTAAGCAACTGCAGCGACAGCTTCAAGCTGCCTCAGATAGTGAGCAAGCAGCAGCCACGGGGAAGCATACACACAGTGCACCTTTGAGAATCCGAATACCCAGCCCTGACAACAACTGGCACAAATGTAGCCTGCTGACAGAGCAATGCAATTGCCTTCTTATTCTTGGTGGCAGCCAGTACTGCCAGAGCACACCAGCAGGGTTAAGCAGCTCAAGCTGCCAGTCAACTCCTCGCTTTCCTTTGCTGGGCAGGCAATGCTGCCATGCAGGCACATGAGCAGGCAGCACACACACGAAACACCTGTCACGCACCTGCAAGATCTGCATCAGGCAGCGCTGCCATGCAGCAGATTAGCGCAGGCGGCAAAGACAGCAGCCCACACTGTCACGCAGCTGCAAGCTGGTGCTGACATGGACCCCATAAGGGCAGACAGCACATACACAGCACACACTGCAATGACATGAGGGCTCTCTAGGAGGCAGCCATTCAGCGCAGGAATGCGACAACACACTGCAGCAATCACTCAAGTCTCCCCGTTGCCTGTCCCAGCAGCAACACAGACTGCAGCAGTCCCGGAAGCTCTGCCATGTCCAAACAGGCACAAGGCCCTGGCATGCAGAAGAGCTGTTTGGGCCTTCCTTGCCTGGGCAGGTACTGATGCTTGAGCACTTCGCTGAAGTGGGTGCAGGCCACCACCCTGGGGGGGTCAGGGCGCTTGGCAAAGTCGCTCAGGGTGGCACACAGCAGCCCGATGCCATCTGCTGTAAGCGTGCCCTTGCCAAATTCATCGATGATGCACAGGGACCTGCAGCATGGTAGGGACAGCCTGACAAGTTTGTGAAGCAGGGGGGAGTGTGGTGCTCACTCTCCTGAAAAGGGCAGTGTGCCATGGCAGCCGCCCACCACATCACCACTGCAGGCACCACCTCCAAAAACACCCACCTGCCGGTGGACAGCCTCTGCATGGCCACCAGCTGGCTGAGGTCGACCATAAAGCTGCTCTGGGGGATGTTGACCGACTCCTGGGTGGCTATGCGGGTGAAGATTCTGTCTGTCAACCCCACCACCGCCTCTGCGGCTGGGACAAAGGCGCCCACATGGGCCAGAAAGACTATGAGGGCGACCTGCTTGGCATAGCAGCTCTTGCCGCTCCAGTTGGGGCCAGTGATCACCTACAGCGCGTAGGCAAGGCAGCATGACAGGGTGGAGTGTCACATTGCAGTGATATCTGCTGCTCCAGCTGGGTCTGGGAATGCTCTGCAAGGCACATCTGAGTGGCGTCACCACCCTGTGATCACTGCATGACTCGTCTGTCAAGCCTGCAAAGTTGTCAGCTGCAGGGAGTTGCAGAGCCGCTGCTGATCTCAGAGCTGGTGCAGGAAGGGTTTGATACTGGAGCACATCAACATTGCTGCCAAGCAGCGCTCCATTCACAATGGCATTGAGGCAGATGTAGACATCTTCTCCCGCCGCAAGTACATGCTTGACGGGTATGACATGATAACATGACTCCACCTGGAGGGGATGGTCAACCAGCAGGGCATCTTGCTGCAGCTCACAAGGCTTGTGGCAGCCAGGAAGTGCAAGGCTGTTTAGTACTGAGCTGTAGTGTATCAAGCTGATGCAGGAGTGGCTCACCTGCACCCGGCCGGCTTCGTGGCTCATGCAGGTGTCATTGGGGATGAAGGTGTCGACCACCATCTCTGCCAGCAGGTGGCGGCCTGCACAGCCACATTCCACTGTTGGATGCAACTGTCAAGGTGGGCCTGCTGAGCTCCCCCACATTACCGTGCATGCAGCAAGCTCTTAGTGCACAGGGCAGACATCTTGGTGCACAGACTTTCCGTGGTGCCTGCTGTTGGACGCCTCTGCTGCTGACAACAGCCGTGAACTGGCATGGTGCCCACAGGACTGTGCCCATGCACATGACTGAGGGTGTCTCTGTTTTTCTAGGTTGCTGCTTTAAAACAAAACATGCGCAAGTTCTGCAGAAAAGTCAGTCAGCAGGGATCACCCTGCATACATGTTGATGCACCCACCTGCTTTGATGTGCAGTACATTCTCCCGGACCAGCTGCGGCCTGACATGACTGCATTCCCGGGCGGTGGCTGCCAGCGCCACCAGGCAGTCCACCTCTGCCGCCACTGCCACGGCACGATGCAGGTGCGTGCGGAGCTGCATCAGACGCCGCACCAGCTCTGTGCAGATGCTGCTCTGTATGGGCAGGTCAGCAGGTCAGGCTGACTGCAGCCACAGGCCTTGAGGAATGCTGCGAAGGTTCAGTTTCACTGGCTGCTCTGCAGGGCCAGACAGAGCTGTGGGACCAGCTGCAGGCCATTCAAGTCACAGCTGCAGGTGGAGCTGAACCAGGCATTGCACTTGCCCTGTGCAGAAGCTGCTCTGCAATGGGCAGGTCTCTCCCTTAGACAAGCTGCCTGGACCAGCTCTGCAGGGAGGCTGCTGAAGCACCCCCATACAGAAGCTGCTCTGCACAGGCAGGACATGCCGTCAGAACAGCTGCAAGCTGCTGCTGCTGCCAGTGCCTCTCCAAATGTTGTGCATTGCCCGCTGCCGCTGAGGCCCCGACACCAGAGATTGTGTACCCTTGCGGCCTGCACCAGCAACATCTCTGTGCAGGCTGCATGGCCACATGCTTTGGTGCCTTGTTCACCATGCTGTGCTATGCATATGCACGACGCAGGACACAAGGCTCAAGCCACAATTGACAAGGTCCTGGTTCTCGGCAGGCATCACCCCAAACTTGGGCCATCCATTTGCAGAGCAGACTGTGCCAGCCACAAAGCTCTGTGTCCTGAATTCTGTTGAGCATGGCTCAAGTGAGGGCCACGCATGTGAACACAACAGAGCACAGGGCACAAGCCAGAAGCAGCTGACCTCCAAGTCCTGAATGTTGTTGAGCATGTCCCCGAAGTGGGCGTCCAGCTGCTGCGTTCTTCTCGTGCGGTAGTAAGTGCCTTCAATCTCAGGCCCGCTGCTGGCAAAGGCTTCCTCAAAATCAGGGAGGCAGTCTTCAAGGGCGGCACTCAGGCGATTTCCTTCAATGCGAAGCAGGAAGCCCACCTGCAGCACATGAGACAGGGTGCAGAATGGGACAGCACGAAGGTTGTTGCATGGTGCACTGCTCAGACCAGCGCAGTGCTCAGGTGCTGCCCCCTCCATGCATGCCTGGAAGCCAATTGCATTCCTTTGTGGGTCAGCTGCAGGCTGAATAATGGACTGAACAGGTGTGCATTACTGTCAAGGGGCTCTGATGGCTTCAGAGAGCCACCACAGGTGATGTGGGTCGCCACATCAACGATCAACAGAGGCTTCAGGAGATGGACAAGCCCCAACTTGCTCTGTGGCAGCCTTGACTGGGAGCCCAGTGAGCTCAGACAGCAGGCTCAGCTTTCTCAGCTGGGGCAAGAGCACCAAGTTTCAACCAACAAGGATGATAAAGTGTCTGCTGCGCACACTCAGTTGCTGACCTGGGGCATGTACATGACAGACCAGAACTGCCCCTTGAGGAAGCCTTCCAGGGCGGGAGGCACACGCTGCAGCTCTGCCTCACACACCTGAAGCCAGCCACGCTCTTCACCAGGATCAGTGGCGTCATTTAGCTTTGCTGTGTCTACCAGGCATTTGCATGCCACACAAGCACAGGTGCTTTACCTGCACTGCAGCCTTAGAGAAGTTGCTTGCATCGCAGCCCTTCAACTCCATCAGACACCTCTAAAGATGGCTGCTGACACAGCAGCAGCACTAACCGGTGCGAGGTGGTTCAGCAGGCTGAGTGTAGCCTGGCAGCTTCTATCCATGGCGTTGAGCAAGCCTGACCTTTGTGAGGTAGTCTGGCAGGCTGTTGTATGTGTTCTTCATGTCATCAAGCTCCCGGCAGACGCCATAGGCCACCAGCATGCCCTCATCTGACTGCCCCATGTCCAGCACGTCAGCCACCATGGTGTGGCCTGCGGCCAGGGTCACAGGATTGTAAGTTCGGCAGATTATAACATGCAGGTGCAAGTGCTGCTTGGAGCAAAAGCCTTTCAATGAAGCGCAGAGACATTCAGTCTGTGGCCGTTTCTGAGGGGTGAGCTGCAGGGTCATATTGCAGGGCGACCACAGCCTCCATCTGCCATGTTATACGGGTGAGCTGCAGGAGGCAACTTCCAGGGAGATCACAGCCTCCATCTGCCACTGTCAGGCGGAGGCGTGCTGCTTGAGACAGCAGGCAGACGTACTAGCCAGACCTTCTTGCAGTTGTTGCGGCTTCAAGATGAACACTGTTAGCTCATCCGTTAGCAAGCAACTGGATGACTGTGGCTCACATGTCATGACCTCATCGCCGATGCAGCCAAGCAGCTTGAGCGCCAGGGTGGGCAGGCCGGCTGATGCCTCTGCATCTCCTGCAGGAGCACACACCCAGGCCCCCTTCTGACAGTGTGCTACAGAGAGGTGAAGGACAGCAAAGGAAACAGCTGACCCTGCTTGCATAGTGGGTGTCATGTTCAGCTCTGCAAGACAGTCAACAAAATTGCGAGGCAGACTGCTTGTGGAAATGGCTGCTGCCTGTGAAACTTTGCAGCTGAGGGCTGATGCGAAAATCTCCTAAAGCCAGATGCTGTGAGGCCCACCAGTGGCGCTGGTGCTGTTACTGCAGGCTGGCCGTGGCAGTTCCTGCAGGATGCCCTGGAACAGTTCCCGCAGCATGAGCAGGTTGCTGCACCCGTGCTTCAGCACCTGGAAGTCCCTGGGGTCCCGCAGGCCCTGCCTCTGCGATAGATTGCGCAGCACCTGCAGTCGCTGGAGGCCACGAATGAGAACGCGCCACAATGGGCTCCCATACCAAATGCATCATGTTCAGCTGACGAAGGTCATCTGCCTAGCAGGCACTACGCATGCTTAAACCCTTGAGCTCAGCAGCTCTGCTCAGCTGTGGTCAGAACCTTGCTGAAGTGAGCAGCACAGAGATGAAGAGCTGGCAGAGGCTTGAAAGTGTCTGAGAGGGACGGAGTCTACCTCGGTGAGGTCCTTGGTCTTTCTGAGCAGATCCTTGGCCGACTTCATCATGTCTGGGAGCTGCATGAGGCCTTCGATTGCGTCCTGCCGAGCAGTGAGGACCTGCAGGCATAGCACACAAAGAGCGGCCAGTCATGCTTGCCGTGATGCGGGCGAGCTTGCCATCAGCTGTCATATTTGGAGTGTGTGCCAGCTGAGTGCGCCTGCAGCTTGCACCGCATGCACACCATGATGCTCTGTGCAGGCACACATGCAAGTGGCGCACTTTAAAGGCAACCTGCCAATGGGGCCAACAACAGCTGTGAGGCGTGCAGAGAGGCCTGCTTGCTGCCCGTGATCCTCACAGAGCAGCACTGCTGTCATGGCGAGGTCAGCACGGCTGCAGCCACAGCGCAGCAGCAGCTTGCCTGCAGGTTGACCACAGGGCGCAGGAACCAGGAGCGCATCAGCTTGCGCCCCATGGGGCTCACGCAGCGGTTCAGCATGCCAAACACACTGAAGCCCTCCTTGCTGGTTCCAATGCCCATGCCAGAGGGATGGCGCTCTTCCTGCAAGGTCAGGCAAGAAATGATCACTGTGGCCAGGGCAGTGCTCTCTATGGGAGCCTCCAGTGGTGAGGCCAAGCCCACGCGGCGATTGTCCTGCTAGACTGGAGGCAAGCTACAGCTGAATGCCAGACCATTGCGAGCTTGCTTGGTGCAGCTAGAGGCAACTGGCAGAGACACAAGCTGCGGGGGTGCCGTATGGGACAGCAAGGGCTACCTTTCGACATGCTGTTATGTAAGGTCTGCAATTTGCCTGCGATGTCAGGCTGCTGCAGGTGTAGGGCTCACCTTAAAGATCTGCAGGGCCTGCATTGATGCTGCATCCACAGTCAGGCACCCATTCAGAGTCACCTGCTGCAACTCCTCCACCTCAAAGGAGCCTGCAGCACAGAGCGTCAAAACAGTCAGGCAGCACCCAGGCAACACCCAGGCAACAGCCACACCTGATTGCTGCTCTTCACTCTGCAAAGCTGCTCATGGGTAAGGATTTTTTTCCAGCTCATCAGGCAGCTGCAGCTGAGATGGGCTTTCTTAACAATCCCTGCGTTGTATTGCTGCCCTCTGTGGTGTGGGCCAGCCCATCCGGCAGGCCAGGAAGCAGCTGTTCAAGGGTCCCGAGGGCTGATGTGCAACATTGAAGGCACATGTCAGGCCTCGATTCAGAAGCATCCTCTTTGAGGTCCAGGTGGCCCTGTCTTAAGGCACAAGTGCTGCCAAGCAGCCCTGCACAGGAGGCCAATGGCGCATCACCAGCAGTGCTGACCTCTGGTGTCAGCCCTGGGCCCCGCTGCTCCCAAGCAACCCCCAGGCAGGAGGCCCAGACATATGGACTGCAGGCGCCATCAGGCGAGCCCTACTCATCACTGCAGCCAGGCATGCTCTGACCTTCACGTGCAGCCGCCATGCAGCCTGTGCAGGCGCCGATGGCTCAATCCTGACCTTCAGGTGCAAGGCCTTGGGCACTGCTGCTGCCGAGCAGGCCCTCCTTGTGGAGGATGGCCACCAGGGCCCCGGCTGCAGCTACTTGCTGCAGGCCGCTGGTGTCAATGAGGGAGTGCAGGAAGGCTGCACTGTCCTGGCCCAGACTGTGGTGAGGCAGGCCACGCACAGACAGCCTCTGCAGCGCCCTGAACGCCTGCAATGCACCAGATGCGACACTGCAAAGCTCCGCTTTGAGTGTCAAGGAGCGGCAGCACTGGGCACAGGCTCAGGGACGCAACCCAATTGTGTTGCCTTGGTGGGCCGGGCAGTGCAGGGTGGTTGAGGGGCTTGTGCTCAGAGGAGCATTTCACGCCTGTGTCGCTGAGGGGCCGACATTGCATGGCAGGTATGTGTGTGGGACAGATGCTCAGGCATACAATGCAAGGCAGGTGGTGATGTTTGTGCCCCAGCTGGGGCTGTCAGAGGGTGATAGATGTGCCGGGCTAGATGCTCAGGCGTGCAGCGCAAGAGCTTGATGCCAATATCCCAGCTGGAGCTTGCAGAGAGTGACAAGTGCGCACGGACAGATGCCAACATAGTGAGCTTGAGGCCGTCGTTCCAGCCAGGTGCAGTAACCAGTACTTGCCTGCTCGGGGCTGAAGAGGCCGGCCTTCTCGATCCGCACGTCAAAGGGCTGCTGCCCAGTCTGGTCGTGCTCCAGGCCTTTGCGCAGGTGCTCCAGGAAGTTGTTGTCTGACCTGCTGCTGGCATAGATGATCTGTGCTGCATGTGGGCACCATGTCAGCTGTCGAAACAATGCAGTGGAGATGGTACGGAGCTGCTCTGACACAACAGGCACACCTGCGGCCTGGCTTGGACCTTGGCCAGCTGCAGTGTCTGGTAGGCAAACGGCCCTGTGCAGTTTTCTGCAGACTGCAGGACGCTGAGCTGTAGGCAGGAGGGGTCAGGATGGGGCTGACAGTCTGATCAATCAAGCAGCAATCTATTTAAATATCAGACTACCTGTGCTGTCTGGCCTTGAAAGAAGGCGATCCCCAACTTCCCTCCCCAATATGTGGCAGCCATGTAGCAGTCATCATGTGGCAGTGTTGTCTCATCTTCATCTGGATCCGCATTGCTGAGGGGCCTGCATCGCTTTGGCATGCTGCAGGAGGTTTCGGAGGCGCCCCTTTCATTAGGTTAAGCTCATGTTACAAAGGATAACGTGGCAGCCTTTTTGCTGCAATTTGAGGCCTCTCAATCCAAATCTATCGATAAGGTGGTGAAGTTTTTTTGCGTCGTCAAGAATAAGCTGCCCAAGCCCTGCGAGGACGTCCAGCCATTGTTGGGAGGCCTCAAGCATTTCGAGATGGTGAGGCTAGTTGTGCAGGAGGCCAGACCCCCATCCTCGTCTGCAGCGTGTGATGCCTTCCAGCAATGCGCCTGGGCCTCTGGCAGTCTTGCTAGGCGGCCTCTGGCTGGCGGGCGTGCCCCGGCGTCTAGTGTTGTGCCCTTCGCCCAAATCCAGCCTGGCTATCGCCCAAGGGCGCCAGGGCTGAGCCCTGGACCCACTGCAAGCAAGGCCTGAGGGGCGTTTCTCACCTGCAGGCCTTTACCAGGACAGCAGACCAGCAGCTGCCCACATGCTACAAGTTTGACATGCGCCTCAAGCTGGGAGACCAGACCTGGGGACGCATGCCCGTGACACTGGCAGCAGACCAGAGCCTGAGGCAAGCTCGTGGTGAGTCAGGTCCTAGCTTTACTCATGGCGGACTTGACATCCAGACGGCGTCCGGATGCATGCGGCAGCCTGAAGTGGCGTGCTGGTGGGCTGCGGGTGTCAATCAGATCTGGCTACTGCAAGCAGGGCATCTTTCCTGTAACATGTGGGGCATCATTAGTGAGACAATGAGGGGCTCTTGCTGCGTCACAATCTGATGGGTGCGGCTCCTGAGATGGCAGCTGCCGAGGACTTTCATCAGCAGGGCCTATTTTTTGCGTCAATTTGCCCGCCTGCACATGCTGTTACCCATTGCCATATCATCGCGCATGCCTTACCCAGAACCCCTGTCATGTGACCCCTGTCCGTTGTCCTGCAGGCCAGATCACTGAGCAGGCCAAGGCAGCTCTTGGACGTGATGTGCAGCTGCACAGGTTCATCATCACTCTGCGTGGCCGAACAGGCTACCTTAGGCCTGAGTTGGAGGAAGAGCCAATCAGAGGTGAGAATGGGCGTCTTCCTGGTGAGGGAGGCAGCAAAGCTGCAGAGGGCAATGCTGACGGCATGCCTGGTGCTGTGGGACAACCAGGCCCTGTGCAGGCTGCACAGCATTCAGTTATGCTGCATTTATGCCTGGTCCTTTGGGAGGAACAGGTCCTGCAGAGCCGAATAAGCATTAAGCAATGGTGAGGGTGCGCCTGGCGTGACAGGAGGGACAGGCCCTGTGCAGGCTGACTGGCATCACAGCAGGAGGGCAGTTTGCGGGCAGGGATCAGGCAGGGTCACGTTTGAAACCCCCAGCACCTGTTTGGAGGCTGTCAGCTGTTGCTCTGGCAAGGATTGCAAGCAGAGCCAGGTTTCAAGATGGGTGCATCTTGCTGCTGAGCTGCCCGACGAATTGGTGAGCCGGCAGGAGCTGAAGCAGTGTTCAGGTACCTGAGAGTTGGTGCTGCCCTCCCTGTGGCTTGCTGCACAGTCATGCCTGTAGCAGCCTCTGCCGTGATGCAGCAAGGTCCGCTCCTTCCCGCCAGCTGTGCGCGTGCTGAAGTGAGGCCTGCTGCTGCTGCAGTGCTGGCGCCCCTGACTTCTACAAATGCCACTGTGGAGCTGGTTGATGCTGAGAAGCCTGCATCTCCTTGCCAGCGCATCCAGGTACAGCCCAGTGGCAGAAATAATGTGTTGGGCAGTGAAGCGCATCTGCCTGGCTCAGGTTGCTGCATGGCCTCTCCAATGAGGCTTTTGCTGCCTCCTTTGCTAGCTGCATTACTTGATAAGCCTGTGTCAAGCTTTGCCCGAGCTTTTGGCTGTAGGTCTGGCCCAGCTCAGGCCACTGCAAGGCCACAGTTGGCTGCTTCATGGGCAGCTTGTGATGAGCCTTTCCTGGGCTCCCTGCCTGCAGGTGTGGCCACAGCTGGCGGTCTGCACTGTCTGATAGAGAGCTGGGAGTCTGCGGGATGAGGGGCTGGCAGCATGGCCACACACCACCACAAGTTTAAGTCGTAAGCCCTCCCGCCTTAGGTACTATTGGCCCCTACAACCATCATTGCATTCTTTGAGATGCCGCATCCCAATGCTTGTAGATAGAGAGAGTATGGGGTAGGCTTGAGGCTGCCCATCACAGTTTAGTCCCCTGTATGCTGGACTGCCCAAAGTCTATCACATGCACCAAATCCTGGTGACGATCAATTTGGAGCCACTGAGATATGTGCTTCTGCCCTCATATAGTACCACCAAATTCTTTCAGCCTGCATGGCAACTTCTTGCTGCAGCATTCTTTGGAGGAATTCCCTGTAAATATATTTGGCCCCACTGGCTGATCTTCAAAAGTGGCAGCATTTTAGCCGGGAGGGATGCATCATCAGTGAACAACATTGCCACAAGTCAGGCAGAGGACCAGCAAGCACTTGGTCGATCTGGACTGCCACACCTGTCATCTGCAAAGCCATGCTGCCATCTAGGATTTAGCTGGTAGTGTTGTCTGCGTGGTGGTGCAGTCCAGCTGAGCATTGCCGGGTTGACAGCACATTCGCCTCTCACTCGAGTGATTGCTCACCTAGTGTGCCAGAGTGCTTCAATTACTGCTAGAGACCAATACAGCTGCTGAACCCCATCAGGGTCCTGACCTCTGTTGACCCGTGTTGGTTTCGGGAGCCTGCTGGTTGTTACTGTTTTACAGCCGTTGTCTGCGCGGGATCTGACTAGCTGAGTGCTTCAAGATGGGTGCAGACAGCAAGGAAGCCCCGAAAACGTCCACCAAGGTCAGGCATCTTGATGCCTCCTCCCGGGCACACTCATAAGCTGCCAAGCACAAAGACCGCTCACTACACCGCCTCCCTGATGTGCTGGATTCCCTGCTGCAGGTCACAAGACCTGTGCTGCGTGCCAAGACCATCATCTCAGGCCTCTTCAGCCAGGGCAGTCCAGATACTGCACTGGTAGCTGCTGTGGGCGATGAGCTTTTTGGTGCGCCCTGCTGTCGCTGCCCCATCAATTGAGTAATAGATCACTTCTTACACAGTCCCGACCTGGAGCAGTGCCTGACTGAGGCGAGCTGCGGGTATGTCTGACGTGTGACGCAGCTGTCCTGACAGCAGCGCTTGCCACAGCATAACTTCTGCATGCAGCGCATGCAGGATGTGCTCTGCAGGTGGGCTGCAAATTTAGAGCCCTTGTATGCAGCACCTGACCTGCAGGATGTGCCTGTGTGTGCACCTCAAGTTGGCACTCTGATGGGGATTTCTTGGAATTTGCAGGCTGTGGCTGGAAGTGGGATTCTGCTTCATGCAGTACAGCTGAGTGAAAAAGAGCAGCCTGTGGGACATTGCGTATGCCCCTGACTCTGCCTGTCTGTGCTGCCTGCAGCCCAGATCAGAAACCTGGTCGAGAAGGGGGATCGTGATGAGGTCAAGGTCCCCATGCGCGTCCTGAGAGATGAGATTTCGCGTGTTTACTTCAGCTCACCGCAGCACACGCGCAATGCTGATGTGGAGGCACTGTTTCAGGTGAGCACTTTGGGTCATCTGCACTGCCTGGCACACCCTAGACACTGCAAGTGAGGACTATACAGATACAATCGCAAAACAGTGCCTTGCTGTAGCCTGCCGAGGCGTGACACACTTGCAGCTCTGACTTGACAGAGCATCTGCCTTGCTGAGGGGATGCTTGAGCGTGGCAAAGATGGTCACAGCAGCTCTGCTGCTGCGCATCAGCTTCAAGATGGAGGCGACACATCTTGTATCAATCCAACTTTCTGCCACCTGGCCAAACAACATCAAGGTGTGGGCGGCTGCAGAGGCCCCAGTTGCTCATTGCCGCAGCTGGAATGCGTTGTGTGCCACAAGCCGAGGTCCAAAGCTGCTGCTTGAGATGCTTGTGGCTGCATGAGCTTCCATGAGTGGGCTGCGCCAAAGTTGTTTGGCATGATGGTAATGCCCAATATCATGAGAGTCTTCACTATAATGGTTGCAGCTGTATGACCAGATGGAGGCCATGTCTCAATCGGGCCTGCGTGATCCTGAGGCGTCCGCAACGGACCGGACTGTCTACTCTGTCCTGCTGGCGGAGCTGAGGGCGCGCATCACAAGAATGGTGAGTCATGGCTGCAGTGTTCTCTGCAGCCCTGCCCTGATGTTTTGCCTGGCCCCTTGCAGCAGCGCTTTCTCTTGAGTACTCAGATCTGCGGCAGAGAGGCAACAGAACATGTCCCTGACTGTGAGGGACACCCTGGCGTGCCTTCTGCTCACATACCTCGTACTGCGCAGACAAATGCTGCTGCGGCAGAGGCTTTGATGAGCCGTTTTCCATATGAGCAGGCCATTGCTGCGGCGCATGGCTGTAATTTTGGTGCGCTTGCAACAGCTTGGTCGGCTTTGCAGGTGGTTGGGGAGACATGGGAGGATTTCCCAGAGCTCAAGCTGTGGGGGCTCAAACGCATGTTCAAATATGCGGTGAGCCCTGTTCAAGTGTTCTGCAAGTGGGTTCGTCTCTAAGGCAGCTCTCTGTCATCTAAATGTGTGGTCATCATCCACAGCTAACCAGAACTCCCCGTTCCCGCCCCACTACTTCTCCTCAACGTTGCAACATGTCGTAGCTGTCAAGGGCACAAGGAAGTATGCGGTCAGCTTCTGCTATTCAAGCATGCTCTGGTGGGGCTGCCCCAAGCGGGCATGTCTTGCTAGCAGCAGGGCACCTGCTGTGCCTTGTCCTCTGCTCAGGCAGTCTATCAAGCAGCAACATTGGCAATGTCAGCCCCCCAGGCTGACAAAGCTTGGCTGCTCTGTGCAGAGGCAAGAGCGGGCGGCCGAGAAGTCTGGCTCTAGAAAGTTGGAGACTGCAGGCTCAGGTGGGCCTTGTGCCACTGTCTCCCTGCCTCCTGGGTTGCTGACTGCCTTCCACTGCATTGCCCATCCTAGAGGTGGGGCTGTGCATCTTGCCACCCTACAGGGTTCAAGCTGGGAACGCAGCACCCCATGTCACGGCAAGCCTGCAGGCCTGCACACCCAAGCTGCGCACGCTGAACAGTCAATGGACCAGCCTTTAGCTGTGGGTCACCACCACCAGGCTTTGGCCATCTAGAGGGTTGCATTTGCCCTTACTGAGCTGGATTTGGTTGGGCCTGACTGCCAGCAGCATTCAAAACTCTTTGAATTCTGGTTCCCCAGCAGGCTTCAACTTTCACACTAGGAGCCACAGTCAAGAGAATGCAAGCCCTGCAGGGCTGAAGCTGCCCATGCTGGGCTGCAGCCGGCCTCTCACTACAGCGCAGGGTGTGCATGTCGGTGGCAGCTGAAGATGCTTTGTTACAGTCTTGTGGCTCCCTGAAGGACATCTACCGAAAGCCACAGCTGGTCACACAACCTGCAGTCTCGCAACAGACTGTCAAGATCCTGGGCCCCTGCAGGGCTGAAGCTGCGCACGCTGAGCCGCAAGTGGTCGGGCATGAGCGCTGGTGGGGAGGGCACCTGGGTGATGGCCTTTGAGGATCTGCAGCGAGCCCCCGCTTCCAAGCTCTTCCCTCTGGTCAGGGTGCTCCTGCAGGCAGACTCCCTGACGGAGACAGGCGACGCTGCCACGCTCTCAGCGCTGGCGCCGGGCAAGGTAGCGCCGGGCATAAGCAGAGGGCTCTCCCATGACAGTGGCGTTGTGTGGGCCAGCTTGCAGCGGCCATCAGCCTGCACCAGCACTTTGACGGAGTCCCAGAGGGAGACAGGCACTGCGCCACGCTGTTGCCACTGGGCATGCTGGGCTGATGCAAGGTCTCGCAGGTCCTCCAGGGTCCAATTAGGATGTGCCGGCAGGGTGCTTTTGAAACTAGCAGTCATGTGGTATCAGGGTGTTGCGGTAGCTGGTATGCTTGGCTTGCCCCATGTAACAGAGGACAATGCGAATGTCAGGCACAGCCTGAGGCAGCTACAGTGCTGCACGCCATCTCGCAGAGGTGCCTGCCAATGGCAGGCCTCTTGATGCCTGCACACATGGCTTTGGCCAGGTCTCAGCCTGGCCTGATGATGCAACACAGCATAAGCAGGGCACCTGCGAGCGTTCCTGCCCAGGCTGGATCTGCCAGGCTCATAAAGTCGCGCTGATGCTGCCTGTCCACCTGTGGCCCAATGGTGCCAACACAGCATGAGAAGGGCATTTGTGAGCCCGCCTGCTCAGGCTGGACCTGCCAGGCTCAGGAGGCTGCGCTGATGCCGCGCCTCCACTTGGCAGCCACACAACAGCTCTGGCAGCCACACCTCCTAGTCCCCCTGGGTGCCTGCACATGTGTCACAGGGTGTCTGCCTGCCCTCAGGAGTCGCGCCTGGAGCCACGGGGCTCGGACGCATCTGCGCTGGGGCGCCAGATGAGCGGCATGCAGGTAAATGACCTCCTTGGGCTGGGGTCAGAGCCTGGCAGTGCGCGCTCCCCGACCACCGACGACCCCTTCCAGGTGGGCAGTGTGGAACCTGTGCTTTTGGGGCCAGTGCTGAGCCCATGCCCTCCCGTTGCAGCAGGCAGGACTGAATGTTGTGCTTCAGGGCCAATGCTGATGCCCTCCCCCTTGCAGCAGGCAGGGCAGTCCAATCCAAGCTGCTCTGCTCGGGATGGCTCAGGTGGGTCACATACCAGCAGATGAGGGGGGCCACACTCGAGGCAGTGACTGGTGTCTGAGATGGGTCACATCTCAGGTAGCGGACTACAGCTGCGGTAGGACCACCCCAGGCACCAGATCTGGGCCCTGCTTCTTGGTGTGCTGAGCTCAGCAGGCATGGTGGGTGAGGTGCGAGTGCAGCAGGTGTGCCAGCTTTGTTGGCTCTGGGGTGCCAGTGACAAGTGACGATCGGCTCCTGCTGTGACCCTGCCTGACAGTCCTCCAGGAGTGCACTGCTGGCATGGTCTCTCCAGCGGATGCTCTGTGTGTAAGGTGGAAGCAACAGCGCTCATGTCTGCACCTCATGCTTGGATCTGCCGCTCGATTAGAGGTCAACAGGAAGGAGGCATGCAGAAAGGTCATGCTGCTGGAGATCCCTTCCCTCTGCTGTCTCCTAGTCCACAAGCACTGGTGCGCTTGCAAACATGGGCCAGCAGACCGCAGAGTCGCTGCATGAGTGGCATGCTGGCGGCTGAGCAGCAGGCACCCTCTACCTTCACATGTTTGCATCTCTAGGAGAGTTCACATGAACACATGCTCAGGGTAGGACTGGCTCGCTGTGACACTGGGCACCACCCACCAATGCTGCTGTACTGCAGGCCAGGGAGGCTGATGTGACGTCCCGAGTGGGGGCCAGTAATGGGGCGGCAGCCACACCTGAGCAGCAGCACTACCAGACGGTGGGCAGCCCCCCCGTGAGGCCAGGAGGGTTTGTGGCTGGCAGCCCCCACCACGCCCGGCAGGGGAGTGGACTTGGCCTGGGCTCCGCGCGGGGCAGCCTGGACTCGGTTCATGAGGAGGGGCGTTACCACGCAGGTGAGGGCTCTGTGGCTGTGCACAAGTGCAGGGCAGTGCACTGTCGCTTTGGATTGTCAGATTTACGAGACAATGGCCGCTGTCACTGCAACTTGAAGCAGCTTGAGTCCTTGCGCAGAGGAAGTGGGCCCCTACCAGGTAGGCGTGTGCTTTGCTGTTGAGCACTGCCCATACGACCATGGCAGGGGCGGTGGGGGCTCTCCACGGGACGGACTGGACCCTGTGAGGAGGGGTCCATGCCAATGAGGTCTCCACCGCTTAGCCAAGCAGGAGTGAGAAGCTCTCACGGAGCGGCTGGTGCTGTGGGCAGGGGTCAACTGCTGTGTGTGCAGCCCCAACATGCAGGTGAGTGCTGTGCAGGTCTGTGCAGGGTGGTCAAACTGTCGGGCTAGAACGGCGTCCAGGCGGCATAGCTAAGGCTGCACCGTGTGCGCGGCAGTGCAGACATGCCGCTACACACCAGCAGGGGCACCTGCTGTCTAGGTCTGGCAGCTGCTGAGCTGCTGACTACAGAGTCGTTCACCCTGACCTCCATGCACTCCTGTAGGCTTTGTTGGAGGTGCTCCGCCCGCTGAAGGGCATGCAAACGGCAATGTGGGCGCTCGCGCAGGCAACCCCTTCAAGACTGGGAGTGGCTCCCTTCTGCCTCCCACTGTTCAGGTCCCCACCCTAGGTAACTTGCAAAACACATCTGAACTGGGATTCTTGTTGTCTGCACACATCTTGCTGCCAACCTGCTTCTGTGCCACGGCATCTGTAAATTGTGGTTCACCAAGCATTGTTGCCACGTCAAATCAGCCCAGCTTCAGCCTTGTGCTCAGGGTTGGGCACCATCACAGCCTGATGGATTCCAACAGACCTCCCCCTTGTGCTGCAGGGCACACATCGCCCCAGCACAGCCCCACTCCAGCCAGCTTCGCTGTGACTCCCATGCTGACCTCCTCAAACCCCTCGCCAGACGGAACTCCAGTGGGTGGGGCCGCCCAGGGGCTCAGCTTTGGTGGCGGCAGCCATGGCTTTGATCCTTTCCAACTGTCCAGTCAGCCTGCAGCCTCCCCATTTGGTACAGACGCTGCGCAAGAGCAGCGGCAGCAGACCAGGTCACCCCGAGCTGCGGGGCTGTACGACAACAGGTTTGCTGACCTCACGCCGCTGTCCCCGCAGTCTGCACACCAGAGGCCGCCTGTGACCAGCAGCACCTTGCCCATGCGCACCAGCAGCAGCAACAGGAGTGGTGCCTGGTGACACATCCCATGTAGCCAGCCCTTGCTAGACAGGTCCACCTGCGTTTGCTACTGAATCTTTGCTTTGTTCAAGGACACTGACCCCATCTTTGTCGTGCCCCATTAAGTTGTACAATTTGCTGCTCAGACTGTGGCGATCATGCTGCAAACACGCTTCTCATGCTACACAAGTGCGTCATGTCGTTGCATGCAGTATCCTCCAGCCCATGAAGTGCTCCACATTGCTGCCAAAACCTGTAATGCCTCATCCTGGCAGCAATGTTACAGGCACCTGCGTTCAATTTCAAAATTTGCCAGGCAGCAGAATGTGCAACGCAATGTCATGTTCCCTACAAGAATTCTCAAGGGAGGTGCATAGCCTGCAGATACGGGTGCCTGCTGCAGAGTTATACAGATGGGGCCTGAGGAGAAGTCTGTTAGGTGGAACCAAAAAGAATGCTGAGGCACGGAGGGCCATTGCCAGCAGGGCCACAGAAATCCAAGATTGGCCATCTGCTGACAAAACTGGATGTGGCGTCTGGCCAACTTAGCTGCGACTGATGCCAGGCAACTGTCTTGCATGGCCTGGACCACCAGGGACCGCAGGTTCGGCCGCAGGCAGCTGTCTAGCGCGGGCCAGGGTCCTATCTGGGACCGATGATGCTGGGCAGTCCAGTGAGCGGGTCCTCAGCATCGGCGTATCCGTCGTAGTCACCCAGCATGGATGACCTGTGAGGGTCTCGGAGCTTCCTGATGGCTTTGCCTTCAATCTGGCGGATCCGCTCACGAGTCACCTGCAGGCAAAATGGTTTGAACTCAGAATGCAGTCCTGTAGGTAAGGGGACGAACTGGTTGTTGCCTCAACAAAGGGGCTGAAAACGGGCAAAGGCAACACAGGCTTGAGGCCATGGGTCTGCCAGGGCCAGCAGCTGGAATTCTCCCCCTCGCAATCCAGCAGCGAGACTTGGTGCTGAGGATTGTGGAGTGTGGCTGTTCCAGAACTTCCAGCTTGAAGACAGCCACCACATGCCTGAAACCAGTGCCAGAAGTGCTGTTGCAGGGCATCTGAAGGGACCTTGCCACCGCACTGGGCCATACCTTCCATATGCTTACACATGCCCAGATGGGTTTAGACCACAGAACAGCATCCACCTGAGAGACAGCCTTGATGCAGGCACACAGGCCGCTTGCAAAGACAGCAACAAGCTGCCACCCCAGGCTTTCATCAGCTCTTGACACATGCTTACAGGGCACAGAGAATGTGCTGTTTCCCCGCACCTTTGATTACCACATGTCCCATCTACCTGTCCAGGTAGCTTCGCAGCAACTCTGCCACAAATGCTGCTGCTTGCTTAGGCAAAGTCTCGTAAATGCCTAAAGCCAAACCCCCGACAAAGGCCATCTAGAGCGGTGCTCAACCCATCCCTTGCACCACTTCCCCAGCAGGTTGACTCACCCCAAGCGCCTGCCCCACGTCTTCCAGCGTCTTTTCCTTGCCATCGTCCATCCCGTAGCGCATGCGCACCTGCATTGCAAAGATGCCACCTGTGAGTTGCGAGCAAGGCCTCAGACGCAGGGGCAGTACTCAGATGGTGAGCTCAGCCAGCACAGGGCAGGCTGACAACAATGAAGACGCCTCTTTCAACCATCTGCTGGCCGCCACAGGCTCAATATGAGCCTGGCTCCATTATGCAGAAAGATGACGCTTCCTTTGGCAGGCTTGTGTACTGCAGAAGCCTCCCTCTGGCTCAGCACAGGCTGGACCCCAACGATGCAGCAGAACAAGATCTTGAGCAAGGAACTCAGTAGGCAGCACACTAGCCAGCAAGTACTCACTACTGCGGCCTCCCGCGGGGTCAGTGTGAGCAGGAGGTTGTCCAGGTCCTTCTCCAGGCTCTTGTTCAGCAGCATCTGGAAAGGGGAGGGTGCGGGGTCCCTGATGTAGTCGCCGATGGTGGACCCATCGCCGTCGTCGCCGCCAAACGCGCTGGGGGCGTCCAGGTGCATGGGGTCGTTGTGGGCCTGCAGCAGGGACGCCAGTGCTGAGGAACAGAGCCCTGGCAGGCACAAACAGGCACACTGCAGGCTCGATGCCTGCTGGCAGAGGTCAAAGTCAACGGTCCCATCTGGGAACCCTGCGCTCACCTTCACAACAAGCTCCAGGCGTTCCATGCCGATGCCTGAGGCTTTTGAGAGTTCCTCATTGGTCGGCATGCGGTCGTTGTCATCTATGAACTGCTTGCGAGCCTTGTTGATCTTCAGCATCTGCTCATACACGTGGACAGGCAGCCTGCAGGGGCATGGGGAGGGCTCAGGGGTGGCACCCGGTCCTGTACACGCGGGGGCAGACTGCAGGCAGGGATGTTTGAGCTGAGGCAGCTGCCTCGCCCCTTTGCCCCAGACTGTTACAGGGCTGAAGGAAACACAGTCTGGGGATGTGCTCATGGATAGGGTGCTGCATGTGTCATCATGGCGACGGGCACACGGACAAGCAGCAAATTCCTGTTGCTGTGGCCACAGGGGTGTGACAACTGCCCCTTTGCTGCACTTTGCCAATGAGCACTGTCAGTGCTGGTGTCTTCATGAGAAGCCCAAGGATCATGTGCCCCTGCTGCAACAGCCACCATGTGCTGACCGTCACATTCACAAAAAAAACTGCTCATGCACTGCTCCAGCGCCCACCAGATGCCTGTTCCCATGCACCCTCACTGCAGCAGAGGCTTGCACCACAGTAGTAGGGGTCAGAGGCACCCCCCCTCGCTCCCATGAAGTCCCACCTGATCATGCGCCCCTGCTCTGATAGCGAGCGCGAGATGGCCTGCCGAATCCACCAGTGTGCGTAGGTGGAGAACTTGAAGCCCTTGGTGTGGTCAAAGCGGTCGACACCCTTGGCCAAGCCCGTCATGCCCTCTGCGATCAGGTCAGGCATGTCCATGCCCCGCCCAGTGAACTTGCGCGCCATTGAGATGACCAGCCTCTGGTTGGCCCAGATCATGGTCTGGCGGGCCTCCTCGCCAATGGCCACTCGCGACTGGAATGCCTGCACGGACAGTGAGAGTGGCTTCAGAAAAGCAGCGGGCATGTCTTGAAACAGGGGTGTGGCGAGCCTTGTCGCCGGCCATTTGCGCCTTGAGGGCTCAACACTTGTCAGTGCCACAGGCAGCTGCGTACAAGCTGCCTTTGCATCAGCCTGTGGTGCATGCAAGACACTGCCACACAAACAATGAGACTGCCATGCCCCTGAGGGGACCCCTCTCATTGCAGCTGGCATAGCAGCTTGGACTGGCAGGCTTGATTTTCAGACCAGGAACAACAGGGACCATGGCAGCCGGTCAGCACCTTGCAATTGGTGCATCTGACGTGAGTGATTGCCAACAGTCGCAGCCCAACAGCTGGGCTGAAAACATGAAGGTGCAGCTCTCACAGTAGCACAGCATGGCAGCACCAATGCCCCCACGAGTGTGCAGGTCTCAGCCATGGCTTGACCTCATGAGCTTACACCCAAAGTGCACCTCTTCATTCTCAAGACAACAGTAGGCTGCCCGAATGCTCAGGGTGGGCTTCCACTGATTTGGCTGCCTGCCAACAGTGGCAGCCCAAAACAGGGCTATGGCCAAGGCGGCGCAATTCGCAGGCTAGTACACCGGGGCAGGCCCTTGGCGAGGCACATGCATTCAAAACCTGTGCTCTGCAGATTGCAAGCAAGAGCAGGCTTCCCGCACTTGCTGACAATTGCATGATTCCTGTCAAGACTGCAGGCACCCAACTGGCTGCCACAGCTGCCCACAACGGCTGTGGCATGATTGATGAATCTGAATACATTCTCACCTCCTCATCCTCAAAGCCGCAGGCCGTGGCCCACTCGCTGAGGGTGGGCTGCTGCCCCTGCTCCTCAGTCATCTCGTCTCGCTTCAGCAGGTAAGGCTTGATCTTAGAGATCTGCTTGGCCAGGGCCACCTCGTCCTTCGCGCTCAGCAGGGAGGCCTGCTTGCTCTGCAGGCAGGGCACAGGGACGGCTCATTGCTTGTCACAGCTTGTGAATGTTCCTGGGCCAGGGTCATGTTGTTCTTGGCCCAGCAGGGAGACCTGCATGCTCTGCAGGCAGGGCACAAGCAGCTCAGTGTTTGTTGACTGGTGGCTGCAAGTGGCCAGGGCCACTCAGCTGCTCTCCACTGAGTCTGCAGGCAGCAGCAGGCAGCATGCTGAGACGTTAGCAGAGCAGGGTGGTGCAAACCCCCTTGCATAGATCATATGCCTGCAGATTGCATGCTCAAGCTGCATGCACTGCTTGTCCTCCAGGTGGGTCATATGGCAGCCTGGGCACTTGTCCATCCCGAGGTGAGAGTCCAACACCAGACGATCCCAGCAGCTAGGCCTGCTTGTTCTTCAGTCCCTCCTAGCACCTTCTGGAGGCACGCCGGATAGGGCCCGAAGCACCCTGATCAGGTTCCTGAAGGTAGTAGAATACACTATCTGCGCTCAGCAGCATTGGCTATGCTGCGCACCTGCAGTGCATGCCCCTCAGCTCAAACTGCTCCCATTTGCCACCAGCTGGCGCAGCACCAGCATGAGGCCAGGATCACTGCCTTAGAAAATGTGGCCATTTCAGAATGCATGTCCTGCAGGGGCGACTGCATGGCTGTGACACCCTGCCACCATGGCGCATCTTCAGGGCAGGCACCCAAGGGCTGGCCTGTTAGGCCCTTGCTAGCATCTGGCTTCGAGGTACTGCTGCTGAATCTTGCTGAGAAGACCCTGGACAGCAAATCTAGCAAACACTCACCCTGGAGATGTTGCCCGTCAGCCCCTTGCTGGCAACGGCATCCAAGTCATCGCCCTCTGCCTCTGCATCCAGGCTCTGCTGCAGCATGGCAGCTGGCGTCTCCTCCACACTGGTGTCCGTCCTATGCCGGGAGGTAACCCGCCCGCCACGGGCTGCGTGGGCAGGGGCTGCTGCTGCTGGCGCCTGCACCTGCACATGCCAGGGGGTCGAGCAGAAACGTGGCTAGTGGCTGTTGTGGGCAGGGGCTTGCTGCCCATGCAGGGGGAGATTAGGGAGCTGCCTTCAAAGTGCATGTGAGCAGGGGCTGATGCTGTTCTTGGCATGGACGCTGCACACTGCATCAGGGCAAGGTCTGTCAAGGTGAGGATGGACGCAACTAGCTTTGCATCCTGCGTGAGAAGGGTTGGCAGGCAGCTCTTGTGCAAGGGAAAGCTGACCCAGCAGAACAGGCTGTGCCTATTAACATCAAAATGGTGTGCTGCTAAGTCCCTGCAAGCCCGTGAGCACCACCTTGGACAGGAGGCTCAGGTATCAGACGCACAGCTGCTGTATCAGATGAGCCTCGTCATTCAAGCGTCTTGTTGTTTCGCAGGTCTCTTCCTGCCCCACCGTTGGACATGGCTTCCCACGAGTGAACAATGTACTGAGATGTCTCACCTCTGCTGGTGCTCCAGCCCGTGCTGGCCCCGCCCGCATGCGGCGCGTGCCTGTTGGGCTGCGCCGTGTGTGTGCTCGCTGGGATTTGATGACGACAGACTCCGGGTCCGCCACTGGCTGCAGCAGCCCTGGACGAAGGCGTTGCATTGCAGCAACGGGCGCCAAAGCTGCGGGGCCCGCCCCAGCAGCAGCAGCAGCAGCAGCAGCAGCGGCACCCTCTGCCTCCTCTGTCCCCTCCTCTGGCGCAGACTCAGTCCATGGATCCACCACAGTTGACACGGGCTTGGCCTGTGTGAGGGTGGCTGCCCCGTTGGCCGCTCGTGATCTGAGTGGCGGGGCTGCACTGAACTCTGCCTCATCTGCCTGCCACTTGGTGATGAGCTCAGGGCTCTGCACCATCCCGCTCTGGATTGAATTGCCCAGCATGATATGGCTGTCCCAGTCCTCCTGGCTGACCTTGCAGGGCTTGGCCTGCTTGCGCTGCCTGGTGGCAGCCTTGGCCTGCTTGCGCTGCTGGCGGCCATCCTGGACGGCGCGCCAGTGCTGCTCGCGGGACTCCTCCAGCCGCTTCTGGTCCTCAGGCTGCAGACACATGGTATATGAGCTTGGGGTAATTCAGAGATGCGCAGCAGAACATCCTGTGTCCTTGGGTCCTCAGATTGCGTACACTATCAGCTTGTAAGCTTGGCCTGCTTGCATCTACTATCATCCTGAACGGCACGCCAGTGCTGCCTGCGAGACCCCTCTACCTGCTCCTGTGGCCTTCAAACTGCAAGCAGGAACTGGCTGAGGCTAGCTTCGTGCTGGGCAAGTGCGCAGCAGCCCAGACATAGCATTGGCTGCAGTGCCCTCTGCCTGCAGCAGGGCGCCAGGTCGTGCCTTGCTGGCAGCAGCCACAGGTTTCGACAGAAGACCACATGTGGCTGGCATTGTGCACAGCTGTTGCGCAATGCATGCCCTGGCACTCAGGCTGCACCAGCAAGTCCCTGTGTCGCAGCAAGCCAAACAGGCAGCATGGCAGGGTGGACCACACTGAAAGCCAAGATTTTGACCACAGACCCAGTGGGAATGCGTGCCTGGTCTGCGCTTGCATGTAGCTGACACGGTGTGCCTCCTGGCTCACCGTGATGCTGCCTGAGGGCTGCTCAAGGCCCAGGACTGGCAATGCATCCAATTGCTGCTCCAATCGCGAGCATGTGGCTGCAAGATTGAGCAGCGCTAGCTGGCCAGCGTCTGACTGGTCCCCCAGGCCCTCAGTGGTGAGCAGCTCAGCCTCTGCCGTCTCGACCTCAGCAGCCACCGCCCTGATCGTTGGGGGACTTCGCAAGCGCCTGCCATGCTGCGTGCTGGTGTCGTGGGGCAATCCCCGGGGGCGTATGACCCTCCTAGAGTTGCGAGGCCTCAGACCACAGGTGTGCTGGGTCGCCACCTGAGGCCAGGCTGAGCAGCTTGTGCTAGCATGCTGCTGTGCGTCCAACCAGGTGACGCCAGCCCTCATGCTGGCCTGTTGCTAGATTGCTGAACTTTGAGCTGAGACACGGTAGCCAGGATCTGAGTGCTGCTAGTGACAACTCGCTTCCTCACAGCTGAGTCTGGGGAAGTGCCTCCCCGGGCCGCCTGCTCCCAACTGGTTGCTGGGGAAGATGGCAGGTGAGTTGACCTAGTAGCTAATCACGGCTCGAACAAAGTTGTGCATGCCAGCAGACCACCTGATCACCTTTGCTGTCCAAAAAAAGTTCAGGCTTTGAGCCATGCTGTTGACCATGTGGCCATGCAGGTACAAAGACAGGCTCTGGATGTTTGATGGAGATGCTTGCAAGGAGGGCCTCCTGAAGCCAGAAAGTAAAGACAGGGCATCTGCTGAGGCCATGTAGAAACACCCAGCTGACTGGTGCTCATGTGTCCTGATTCTTGCCATCCTGCTCATCCGACTCAGCCGGGCTGTCGACACCTCCCTCTCTGCTGCTGTCGTCGTGGCTATCCTCATGGCTGTCAATATGCTTGTGGTGAGCATGCTCAGCGTGAATCTCATGCTCAAAATGAGCGGCATGCCCATACTGCAGCAGGGACACAGGCCTTGACAACGGGCTGCCTTTGCCTCTTGTAGCTGGTGGAATTTGCAGCGCACAGGCTGCAGCCTAGCCGGCCCAGCACAGAGCTGCCAGCATGGCTGATAAGGGGAGCAGCTTGTGCCGACCAGCCCAGCACTTGTATTTGCAGCAGGTGGCAGCCAAGGTCACGCAGGTGCGTCGGTTTGGCCACAGCATGCCAGGTGGCACCCAAACTCACGATGAAGGTGTGTCCATCATGGTACGCCCGGTACAGGATCCAGAACCTGCAGGGGGAGGGCATCAGACTTGTGAGCATGACCCTGTCAGTGGGTGCGTTGCAGTCTCCCGTTATGTACACATTGGTCAGCAAGGCAGAGAAGGGGAGCACCCTGCTCACCACATGAGACCACACATGCCTTCTCCAACAGCTGTATGCCAGACAGAGGGCGCATGGAGCGTCAGGCCAGCATAGGTCACGCCAGGGCCATGATGCCCTGCACAGGAACAGTGTGGGTCAGGAGGTGGCTCAGGCTTTGCCACTGATCAGGAAGGCAGCTTGGCAGGCAGCCCCATGAACCATCACAATCCATGCACACCTCCTGCCATTCCCCGCATCTGCTGTTGAAGGCCTGCTGGTGCCATGCCTGAGCCTTGCACCTGGCCTGCCAAGCCTGGCATCCCCTTCTGCCAAGCGTGCCTGCACCCCTGGGCAGCAGCTCGTGCTGCCCGGGTCCAAGCTGCCATGTCTAAGCTGGTCAGCAACTCTTGGGCAGTGCAATCCGTTCAGTATGCTGCGCAGACTGCCCAGAGCGATCAGGAATTGCAATGCAACTTTCTTGTGACTTCGTCTTCTGGCAATCTGGTGCTGCCAGTTCGATCTTAATTGCTGCACATCACCCTGTGAGGGGCTGCCATGGATGAGGCTACTGCTCAGACGTTCAAAGAGCTCCAGCAGAAGTTCATTCAGCTCACACGGGAGAAGGATCAGGTCTCTGGCTGCTCCGCAAGGAGTTGTGTTGTGTAGTGTCAAGCGAGACTATGGGTCCCGTGAAGCCTGACCTGCCAGCATTGTGTGCAGATTGCAGTGCAGATCAGGCATCATCAGACAGCCATCAAGAAGGCGTTGCTCACAGCAGATGAGCTGAAAGGTGTCCCGGAGAGCTGCAGGATGTATCAGCAGATCGGCAGAGGGTGAGTTGCCGCATGAGTTCATTGTATCACATGGAAGTGGCAGAGGCGCTCAGGGCCTTGCTGGCATGCAGATACTTCCTGGCGCCTAAAGCAGAGCTAATGTCGGAGCTCAAGGACCTCCAGCAAGAGCGCAATGAGAATGTCAAGTTGCTCAAAGAGCGCCACTTAAAGATGGAGGAGACTTACAAGAGCACAGAAAATGAGCTCAAGGAGCTGTTGCAGCAAAACCCTGGGCTCCCAAGAGCTGTCATGAATAGCCAACAGTAGCACAAGTGGTGCTATTAGGCAATCCCAAGTGTATCATTGTTTCATCTGCAAGTGCCTGAATCCACCCCTCCTGCCCATTTCATGTTGATATGGTAACATGTTTGGAATGCTGTGGCTTTGTTACAATGCTCTGGTGCTCATCAGCTGCAACCTCAGAGACACAACTGCAGCCTCACTACCAGCGTAACAAGAGGCAACACACAATGACACAAGTGGGCTTCACAGCAAAGGGGCTAGCCTATGCAGCCCGTGTGTGGTGCTGACATCACTCTAACTCCATCAATCTACCAGTTGCTCTGGGCAGCTTCGGTGAACTGGCCACCCTGCACCTGTGGGGGTGGGGCAGCATCCCACTCGCCTGCAGCATGCAATTGAGCACACTGTCAATACGCAACAGGTTGCCGACATCTGATGGAAGCTGTGCTGTAGTGCGGACCTGGCTCTTGGACTAGACAGCTGCAGGGACCAGCCAAGCCAGCTTGCCTTGTCCCAGAAGAACGCTGACTGGCCGCAGCAGAGGTCCATGAGCACCTAAGGGTGCAGGAGAGACCTTCCCATATCCACAACACGGCGCAGTGCAGCATCCCCCAGACCTGAGCTAGTGGTGCCAGCTGTCCACCGTGCATGTGCAGTCCACAAACAGGCCACAGGCGAGACCCACCTGCACCAGCGGGCGCGGGTGCAGCATCCCAGTCAGCAGCACCAGACACAGCGCCCACAGGGCCACCAGCACCAATGGCAGGGTCCACGCCGCCGCCAAAGCCAGCAGGGGGCTGCTCTGAGGCCCACTCATCAGTGGCCACACCTGCAGCATGAGAGAGTGACTTTAAGCTGGGCGATTTTGAAAAATTGTTTGGACACACCCAGCACACGGGCAGACCTCAATGCAGCATCACACAGCAGTCTGTGACAAGCATCATGCTCCAGCCCCAGGCCTTCCACACAGCTCCCCTAATGCCAGAGGGCACCACAGCCATGAGCAGCTGATCCCAAGGGAACATTGCTCACCAAGCCTGGCCGCTGCAGCCGCCCACGCAGTAGACAGTGGTCTGCAGTGGACAGCAACATGGCCTGGCTCGCAATGTAACTTTCTGCAGAAGCTCACCTCCAGGCCCAGGCAGGGCCTGGGCGCCGTACCCGCCGGCACCATCGGCAGCAGCACCCGTGAACTCGCCACCCTCCTCGTCCTGCTCACGCGTCTCCTCAGGATCGCGGTAGAAGAACAGGTCCACCATTACCTCCCAGGGGGCCTGGGCGCTGATGCTGCCGCGCATCTGCAGGGCAAGAGGGCAGTCCTGGGGAGCCGACTTGTCGGGGTGCAAGGGCAATTTGCCAATAATACCAACTTCTGCCCCTCCGCAAAGCACATTCAGCTTCATGCAGGCCACCAGCCACGTCAGCCCAGCCTAGCCTCGGTGGGAACCCCACCTGCAGCACACTGCAGGCCACAGCACATGCCTTGCCCTTGGAGGGCTTGGTCTAACAGCACGCCTGGCAGCAGCTGCATGCACAAATTCAGCCTTTCCCACCGGGCCATCTGCAGCACCATGCGGGCCAGGCGCTACAGCTCTGGAGAGGCCTCACAGACAGCAATCCACTCCTGGCTGCAGTACCCTCAAGTAGCCCACCTGCAGCACCATGCGGGCCAGCAGCCAGTATAGCACGCCAATGGAGTGGCGAGCCTTGTTGTTGGCAGGGATGGCAATGTCCACGTAGGGCAGCGGTGAGTCGGTGTCGGTGAACGCGATGGTTGGGATGTTGACATAGGCGGACTCCTTAATGGGCTGGTGGTCGGTGCGGGGGTCGGTCAGGATCAGCAGGCGAGGCTCCTCGAAGTTCTTCTGGATCTGGTTGGTGAATGTACCTGCGGGCCAGGCAGAGAACTCCTGAGGGACTCAGGCGAATGCTGCACAGGGGCAGGGGTGGGGCACTTGCGCTGTTGCTGCATGGGCCAAGCAGATGTCAACCAAGTTTACATGGTTGACTGGAGTGCCCAGTGCTGCCTTGGCAGATGCAGGCAGGCTCAAGGAGCAGGGGAGCCAGGCTGCATGGCCACGTGGACAATACAGGCGTTTGCTGCTGCATCAGGCACACATGCCAGGTGGCGCAGGCAGACGCGCTGTGACCCAAGACATCAGGCAGGCATGCTCATGACGTGTTCAAAAGGATGCAGGCGAGCACAGCAGTCTGCATGGGCGACCCAACAGGCAGGCAGTGCCTGCAGGGAAGACCTACCAGGTGTGTGGCGACCTGCCAGGGCCTTGGCGCCGGTGTACTGCGCAAACTTGAGGACAGCCCTCTGACCATAGGGGCGGGCCGACTGCACCACAATGTCCTGCAGCCAACAACAGGTTTGCTTTAGATCCTGAGCCAGGGCAACACAAGCACTGAAGCGATGGGCACGCGTTGGCAGCGGATGTATGCAGACTAGCCACAAAGCCTGCCCATGTTGCTCCATAGCTCACATGCGGGTCCTGGGTGCCCGTTGAAGGCAGGACCGGCCTCGCCCAATGCCCCAGGGCCAATACCCTGCACTCCACCAGCCCAAGCTGCAGGGAACCCACCTGGGGGTTCTCAATGCCCACAATGACGCGGGCAGCCAGGTGCAGCTTCTCCCAGGTCTTGCCCAGGTTAATGACATAGATGCCATCCAGGCGGCGCTTGTACACGTAGCGCTCCATCTGGTAGTCACAGTTGCGTGTGCCCAGATGGCATGATGCAGCCAGCATAAGCTGGATGTCACTCTCCTTTTGGCTGAGGGCACTCATGGTGCCTGCAGGCAATGGCAGCAAATCGATACAGCTGATTGATCAGTGAGGCTGCCATTGATCAACACTGGGCGCCTGCAGCCAGCAGTGGTGCCTGAGCTGCCTGTTACTCCTCCCTCTGTCTGAGGGGCGCTCATGGTGCCTGCAGGCCAATGGAGGTGCAGGGTCAGCGAAGGCTGACCTGCTGACGGCCAGAAGGGTTCATGGCGCCTGCCTGCTGTCTGCACCTGTAGGGGCCACCTGCAGCAAGCAGTCCCACTGTGACACAAGGCAGGGCACGGGCTGGCTATTGCTGCAGGCACTCCTGGCACCTGCCGGCCTGTCCGCAGGCCAAGTTAGCAGAACACAGTGTAATGGCAGGCAAGCTGGACAAAAGGTGCTGGGTGCCTGTGCTCTTACAGACCATCCCAAACAGGCATGTCAATGAGATGGATGTGCAGGCTGAAGAAAATGCACAGCAGTAGTATGGGCTGCTGCAATGCAATGTGAGCTGCTGCTCTGCAGTCACTCTATTGGGAGCCCAGCAAAGACGTTCGCATGACAGTGGAGAGCCGTGCACATTCCTGACAGACTGGCAGCAGTGGCTCCTGCTGCCTGTGCCCTCCTTGATCTCTTTTAAAGCTGGTGATCCACAACCTGGAGCCATGCTGGCCACTTGGGCACGGCAACCTCAACACACCAGCATGTCGGCTGCAGGTGCCATGTAGGGTTACCTGCGTCCCCTGCCGGGCTCCCGTCCCTCTGAGTCCGCAGATCGCTGCAGAAGTTGGCGGCGTCAAGATCTATCTGACCTAGCTCGTCCAGCCTGTGCTCAGCTCCAAGTAATGTTCATTGTCCCGTGAGTGCATGCTGTCTCTGGCATTGTCACACAGCCAGCCACAGAGACATACGTATCCATCCTTGCACTTTGCCCAGAGAGCCTGCAAGGAGAAGCACTCGCCGCGGTCCAGACCAGCGGCAGCCCTCCCTACTGATCTAGGTATCAGCCTGTCAGAACCAGCCCTGCCCAAAGTGATCGGGGGGAACATGCTGGATTCAGGCGAACGCTATGCTCTCCTGTTGTCCACGCTGGCTGGGCTATCCACCTCAATAGGAGGATGCATTGCGGTGAGTGCCTCTGCAAACATAGCTCCTGATGCTGAGCAGGTGGTGGTTGTCCTGACACCAGATACAGGCAGGCTTCAGAGGCCTACAGCCCCTGCTGTTGCTTGGCCAATAGCCTACTGCATCTGCCGTCTCGTCTCAGCCACTCCAGCAGCGTCATAAGATATTCCTCTGCAGATCATCAGACGCCCAGGCCCTGCCCTCCTCTCGTTCCTGCTGGGGCTGGCAATCGGAGTCATGCTGACCCTGTCAGTGCTGGAGATGTGGCTCCATAATGCCTACGAACATGGAGTCATTGGCATCACCGCAGCTACCGCTGCTGGCGTGGCTTTGTACTATTATGGGCAGCCCTATTTGCCAGACTTTGAGGGTCACAAGTATGAACAGGTGCCTGCAGAACCTGAGCTGGCACACAGCTTAGTCTGCCCACACCTCATTGCACATGTAGTATGCTGCCACTGAGGGCTTGCTTGCCATGCCTGGTGCTGCAGTCAGGTGCAGGTGCTCTGCACACACCATGTCTCTCGTAAATGCAGGTGCCTGCAGCAGTAGTCACCACACCCTCGAGTGCCACCTCAGAAGGCAAGTGCCTGCCATGGCTGCACTGGTGCCCTCCCCAGTTGTCTGTTGAGCTCCCTGCCAGAGCACTTCTGTCTATTTGGCCGGCAGCCTCCTTTTTGCCACATGGAGCCACTGACAATGTGTGACGCAAGCACTCATGCTCTGCAGGGTCGGCTGGCCAAAAGCACCAGCCTGCAGCCACCAAGGGTCACCAGCTTGCTGCAAAAGGTGTGTTGCTTTGCCCTGTGGACATTGTCCACAGTTTGCACTAAAAGATGTCCTGCCTACCTACCAGGTGGCAAGCAAGCAGCTTATGTTGAGGTGCTTGCCTCAGGGGGCCTCTTTGCATCCCTGCAAGCCTTTGATGCTTAGGGTGCTCTCCTGTCGTTGTGTAGACCAGCCGTGTTCTCCATTTGCCAGTGACGCTGCTCATTGGCGCTGTGCTCTTCCAGCCACTGTATATAGCTGTTTGCCGACCCCTGCAGATTCTGCAATCGATGCTGATTCTCCCTCAGCCCGCTCCTCAAGCTCAGAGTCGCCCCTGGCACCAAGGCACAGCGGCGGGCAGCTGCAGCAGCAGCAGCAGCAGAAAGGCTTTTCAACAGCGCTGGCCAAGGCAGAGACTGAAGCACGGTCAGCAGCATGTGCTACCAGCCTTGGGCATGCACATTTGTGGTTGCTGCAAGCTGCCGATCAGGCAGCACATGCTGGATCAGCATCTCTTTCTTGAGCAATGGCATGCAGAGGGCCTGCACTGATGCCAGTAGTGCAGCTGAGAGGGTGGCACAGGCAGGCGCCCCAAGCTGCAACAGTGTTCTGCAGGATCACACAGGCCCGCTCCGCAGAGCTCCTGCGATTAGGTCTAGTCATGGGCTTGACCATGACCCTCCATAACATGCCCGAGGGTTTTGCGGTGAGTGCAGCAAGCGCGGTGCTTGGGTGCTGGATTTTATGATTATCACCCCTCTTATGATTATCACCCCTCTTAAGCAGGTGCAGGCTGCTTCTGCTGCTGTGGTGCCCATCTGCTTGAGAGGCTCTGCTAGCGTACAGCCACAGCGCATCATCATATTGCTGTGCCGGGGTGGCTCTGGATAGCTGCATTTTGCGTTTTCTCATGCCCAGATTCAGACATGCAGGCCTTGCTGTCTGCAGGTGGCTTTCTCTTCTTTTACGACTGTCGGCCCGGTCATGGCGCTCGCCATAGCAGGTGGCTGTCTTGAACAGGGGGTCACACCTGTCTGTGCCCATGTGCTGCCTCTCCCAGTCAGCCCAGTCACTCCAATCCTGCTGCTTTCAGTGCACAACATTCCAGAGGGCATCATCGTGGCTGCCCCAGTCTTTGCTGCGACTGGCAGCAGGTGGAAGGCTCTGGGCATTGCCACAGCATCGGGGCTATCTGAGCCATTTGGCGCCCTCATTGCCCTGTTGGTCATCTACCCCTTCCTAACACCGCTCAGGCTGCACCTGCTGCTGGGCTTTGTTGGAGGCATTATGGTGAGCCACAGACACCTGCCTGTTCAGCACTGAGATGCAGACTTGCCCCGAGACTTAGTGCCCCTCTATTCCACCCGTCAGCAATTTTAATGGCAGCACATGCCTCGCTTCAGGAGCCACCTGCCTGTCTGGCTGCAGATGGCAGTCTGCTGTGTAGAGCTGTTGCCAGAAGGCAGGAAGTGCCGTCAAGACCTGCGACTGGCCCAAGGCGTCGGCATTGGCGCAGTGCTCATGATAGCAACACTCTGGGCTGGAGTTTAGTCTCCTGCACGCCTCTTCTGTATTCCTGTGTGATGGGGTATGACCAGGACTTATATGTGGACCACAGAAGCACAATGACTCAGTATTGACAGTCACACACACATTACTGCCATGATTAGGTTCATGATCAGGGAGCCATAATGCATCACAATTTGTGACAGCTGACCAGGGCCTAAAAGACACGGGACGAATTGTGTGACACACAAGAGTTATTGTCTTTCATGTCTAATGTCCATTACCTGATTGCAAACGACCCTTACAGACAATGCGAGGTTCAAAGAATGCAGGCAAATAGCTGCAGAATGGATTAGCATTTGAGAAGTCAGTTGAACACCTTCAAATGACACGCAAGGTTAATGAGCAAGTGCAGAACAAAAGCTTGAAGCTCGCTTGTGAGGTGTTTCAATTCTGAGGTGCCTCATCGTTTTGTGTGAGGCCCCTGTTGATCTTGAGCCCCATGGCGAGGCTCTGGTCAATGCTGCTGGGCGATGTTGACCAGCCCTGCCGGCAAGTGTAGCAACATTCCTTGCATGTAACATCAGTCCAATGCTGTGTCCGCACCAAACAGCAACACTCGAGTAACTATGTACATCGATGAGGAGCCCAGACTGGTGCGAACAGGATGGTTGCACAAGAAAGGCGCAGTGGGCAAGATGCTGCTGGTGAGCTGCACAAGCATATGCTGCAATCCACCAGCAACTGCAACCGGCTTGATAGCTGACGTTGCTGTGCAGGGCAGACAGTGGGAGCTGCGCTGGGTGCAGCTCACCAGCCAGACCTTCACCTATGCAAAGACCGAGAAGGACATGCTCTGCGGGCGGTACAAAGTCTTCAAGACCAGCGACCTCATTGGGACCATGCCTGGACCCAGCAACATCTTCCAGGTGGACTGCTTGTGTCTGCATGCCCTCAGGATGTCATTGCCGCCTCAGCTAGGCTGTCCACTGGTCTTGACCACAAAAGGATGCCCGAGGTTTGCAGATGTTGCAGGGCTCTGCCAGCTCAAGTCCTTGCTGAGCCTCAATGACATGGCAGCTACCTGTCCTGAACTGTTGCTGGAAGCAGTAGGCTGCAGTCTGCAGGAATGAGTGCAATAGCAGCTATGCACTTGCCACAAAAGCGTGTCGGCAGGCTGCCAGTGCCAGACCACTGGCAACCTGTCGTGCAGGTTCAATTCCCTGAGGCAGCGCTGCAGTTCAAGGCGGCCAGCAGCAATGAGGCTGCTGCCTGGGTGAAGGATGTGCGGGGAGTCTACAAGGGAGAGGCAGGTGTCAGCCTGCCAGAGCAGTCCCAGTCGCCAGTGGTGTCTCAGTCGGTGAGGACTGCCCAGGTCGAGTTGGGCACTGCAGCAGGGGGCAGATGGGAAACCCAGGGCTGATTCTGCCAGACATCAAAGCCACTTTCAGCGACAAACATGATGGGTGTTGAGGGGCAAACCTTCCCGCCCCTCTCATTTGCAGCTGAGCACTGCCTTGCCGCCCCTGACACAGCTCTGGGGGCTGCAGCACAGACATATCACTCACTGCCACGACGCTGTTTGTTGATTTGGCTCCCCGCCTGATGCAGGGTCCCAAGCTGAAGTCTGCCCTGAAGACACGCACAATTCCACCCATCGAAGCCTTTGCCACCCCAAGGGGAGACCCAGGGGAGCAGCAGGCAAGCAGCCTGGCACACATTCCTCGCATCCTGTTATTGCAGATGAGCTCCCAACCCTTAGAACTTGTTTGCCTTTTCGATTGCAGCCTGCTTTGCCCAAGCATGCATGTGTTGGTGCAGCCACAGACAGTGCACACCGTGCCGTCACATGCAGGCTGATACCTGTGGTACAAAACATGCGACAAAACCCCTCCGCATGCATGCAGGCAGGGGTGCTCAACCTGCACCAGCCCTCAGCCCCCACCAGTCCTGCAGGGCCACAGTCTCCACTGCAGCAGGGACTGCTGCATGTGGGCCAGCGTAATGGTGATGGCAGCTCTGTTGCTGGTGAGTCTGCTGGACCTTTGCAAGCCCCATGTGTCTCAATCTGGCAGCCGATGTGCACCATGGCTACTCAGCATGCCCAGAGTCTGCTGCTGCAATTGCTTGCCGTGGGCACCTCCCACAGCCTCCGCAGCACTCTTCTGAGCCTGTGTGAACCCAGTGATCAGGTACAGCCTGATGTTCTGACACCTGGTCATGTGCTGCAAAGCGTCGCCATCCTGCACCAAGCAGGTTGCATATCTGTGGGGTTTCTGCCCTCTGCCCTCGTTCTGCAGCAGCCCTTGATTTCACCTGGCCCATATTCAATTGATCAGGAGTGGACCACCAACTGGCCTGATGGGTCTCTCAAATGTGCCTGCAGGGGCTGGCAGTGACCACCTGCAGCCTCAGCTGGGTGAGGAGGCAGACATTTCTGCAGAGGCCGCCTCAGCCACATTCAGCCCCCTGTCTGCACATGCCCCCAGCTGGCGCGTGCAGCAGGGTGGGCCTGTTGCACACGCCCAAGGCATGCAGCAGGGCGCCCAGCTGCTGCAGCAATGCGGTGGACATGGTGTGGAGGTGTCGGCAGCGCCAGGGCTTGCCTCCGGCAACAGCACGCCACGGCACACTGCAGAGGCTGGCTCTTCCCAGCCCTCGGGTGGGGGCCTGGTGCGAGAAGGGAGAGGCTTTGGCCTGGGGCCCTCAGCTGCGGAGCAGGGGCCAGGCAGGGAGGGGCGGGTGCAAGGAGTGGGATCGGGGACCCGCCTGGCAGTAAGCCTCCTCTGAGCAGTCTGCATCCTGGGCAAGCACGCTGAGCTGATTAAGGCGGCTTTGCCTAGGCACCCCCTCCAGCCAGCAGCCGAGGCAGGTGTCAGTCAGTGGCTTTGCCTTGCCACACACGCAGCTCGACAGAGTGCGGATGTCTGCCGGTAGCCAGACTGAAGTGCTGCTCACTCGAGCACAGACGCTTGCCTGCGCAAGCTGCTTCACTCCTCACTCCAGCAGAGAGGTCTGCATCGAACTCTCATGCGCTGACTCAAGGGGAAAGGCCATGCTCTGGCTGCAGCGCCTGGGCAACAGCGCGGCGGAGGAGCCCCCCTACAGGGCTGCCAGCAGCGGGGATGAGTCAGAGGACAACGACTCAGTGCTGGATGATTGGCAGCCGCAGGTCAGCACTTCACAGCACACTGCAGTGCTGCAAGAGCTCTGGGAGTCGGGGTCGACGGGACATAGGCCACAGCCTGCAGCTCCGAGCATCAGTGCTCAGCTGCTGGTGCTGTTCTGTGAGAAGGAGTCGGACACTGGGGGGGTGCTCAGATGCGAGCCTCACAGCACAGTCTTGCTCTCAAGTCTTTGCGGTGTTGCAGTGCGTCTCAGGCGCCCTGTGGCTGTGTCCTACTGCAGGGGGCCGCTCTGGCAGGTGTGAGCACCATGCGCCTCCAGACATCACCTGGAGGCAGTGTGGGCAGCCACCCAGTTGCACCATTTGCCTCCAAAGCTGACCCGCGAGACCTGCTGGCCAACCCTGCAGCCTTTGCCAGCCTGGCCGCTAGCAGGCAGCAGCCTCAGGCCCAACAGCAGCGCAAGGCTGATGAGGGGCCTGCTGCAGCAGCAGTCAGGGGTTCTGACAGTGGCAGGCCGCAACCCCAGCAGCCGCCCCAGCAGCAGCAGCAGCGCCTGCCCGATGAGGCTGCTTCAGAGGCAGTCAGGGGTGCAGGTGCTGGTAAGCAGTTGCCTCAGCAGCAGCAGAGCGCAGCTGGAGAGGCTGCTGCAGCAGCAGCAGTGTGGGAAGCAGGCGCCACCAGGCAGCTCCAGCAGCACGAGAAAGCTGATGCGGCTCCTGAGGCGGCAAGCAGGGCTGCAGGTGCAGGCAGGCAGCCACTTCAGCAGCTGCATGAAGATGCTGCAGCAGCAGCACTCCGGAGGCCCGGCGCCAGCAGGCAGCAGCTGGAGCAGCAGCATGATGCTGCTGCGCTGGCTCCTGGGGCGGCTGGTGGAGGGGTGGGTGTCAGCAGGCAGCAGCCCCAGCAGCAGCGAGGAGCTGCTGAGACGCCGACTGCCAGGGACTTTGGCGCTGATGCAGGGCCCCAGCACTCAGCTGGCATGCAGCAGCAGGTGCCAAGCCCAGCACAGGCTGAGCGGCCAGAGAGCCACAGCGATGCTGCCCGTCCAGGACCCCATGTGCTCCCTGGAGCTTCAGTGCAAGCCACGCTGGCTGTGCCTGTCACGCGAGCAGAGGCAGCAGGAGGGGAGCTGAGACATGTAGCCCCTCCTGCTGCTGACGCAGCAGGCCAGCAAGCAGGAGCAAGCCAGCGACCTGCCCCTGCTCAGGCTGTGCCAGCAGGTGGTGTTCATTCAGGAGCCCAGGGTCAGTCTGTGGCAAGTGAGCCTTTGCAGGCAGCGGCCGCTACTCAGGTGGCAAGCACTCAATTCAGGCAGGCATTGATCCCGCATCCCCCCAGCAGCCCAAACCCCAACAGAGTGCCGCGGCCACCACCTGGCGGAGCTGGAGGTGGCAGCGCACCAGGCAGTCCCAACCCTAGGCTGAGACGCCTGCGTGCAGCAGGAACAGTTATTTCTCGCCCTGATCAGCAGCAGCCCCTAGAGCAGCATGAATTACAGGTACAGAGCAAGCAGCATGCCCAGACAGACCAGCCCCTGCATGACTGGGATTCATGGGACACTGAAGGTGATGAATGAGGGCCATGACAGGCAGGGCTCAGTGCAACAGTGCAGCTCATGTGTTGACGTCATATTTAGCTTGCTGCAGTCTACAAAAGCACTGGCTCTGCACAAAACTGCAACTGGTGGGCATAGCACTTGGGGCCCTCATATTTTGAGAGCGTCAGGGTCATCATCTGCTGGGCGTGTCCTGTTACGCATCATCAAATGGCAGTGTTTCTCCTCCATAGCCCTCTTGTTGCAGAGCGCTGTCCAGGTCAGATTCCTGTCGCCTATGTTTTCTCTTGCCCATGTACTCCTTCTGCACGGACTCAACCAGCTGGGCCAGGCACCTTTTGTGAGCAGGTGTTTGCGCTTGCACAGCGCAACACTGATAAAGCCTTCACCTAAAACACGTCGATACATGCAAGCCGGTCAACAACGTCTATGACATATTTACAGCCCGCAGTGCCTACCACTGAGGTGAAGGTGTAGTCCTCTGGGCGCTCAAAGAAGCTCTGCTGCGCACACTCCTCGCCGGGACTTGGCAGCCGAAACTGCTTGAACGTCACCAGAGCATATATAGTCATGATCAGGGGCACCTGCAGCGGTCAGAATTTGTGCTCACTGCTGGGCCCAGCTCTCAGGCTTAAAGGGCTGCGCCAGGCCAACCCAAAAGCATGTGCAGTTCTGCAGCAAGCCGCCAGCTGCACACGGTGACACAGCCAGTGCAGGTCAACCATAATGATTGCCAGGAGGGGACACTGACAGCACCAGGCCACCTTCTGGCACATGGCGGCAGCACTGGCTTACCTGGACCTTGACAGGAAACAGTGCCATGTTGCCATACCTGCACCACAACATTGGCACATGGAGGTTCTGGCAGTGCAGGCAAGGTAGCAGCATGTCAGAGGGCTTCAGCCTTGCACTGCGCAGCAGGCAGCAGCCACTGCAGTTCTCCAAGCATCAGGAGCAGTATGCAGCATGCCAGCCCGTCAGAGTCTTAAGCCTTGCAGATTGCAGCAGAGACAGCAGCTGCAGTCATTTGCAGGAACCCGCAGCACTGTGACAGCATACCGGCTTGTCAGAGCCTGAGCCTGGCAGAGTGCAGCTTAAGAGCATCTGGAGTACAGCAAGCGCCATGACATCATGCCAGACAGTCAATGCTCGAGCCCGGCAGGCAGCTTGACCACTCACTTGGCCATGAATTTTGAAATCCTGGCTAGGTGTTTGTTGGCCTCCCCCACGACCTCCATGAGGGGCAGCAGCTGCTTGAGGCTCATAGGGAAGTCCTCTGCCATCCAGCACTGCATCAGCACATGCTACAGGGTCAGCCATGTGCATGAGGCCTACTGAAAGCCGGCATCTCATTGAGCACAGGCCTTCCAGATACAGGCTCGAGCTGACAGCAAGCAAAGGCTGGTGTCCTCATCCCCGCACCAGGCCAAGCATTCCTGTCAGTTGCAATGCAAGAAATTGCCAAGCAGCTCAGCTGCATGAACGTCAGCAGGCAGCTGGGCTGTCCACAACAGTAAGCCACGCTAACAGGCAGCAGAGCAAGCATTGTCAGGCGCGTCAGCCACTCCTGAATGCTTTCTTCAACTGTCCGCAACAGCATGTCAGTGCCCATTTATGCACGCAGCTAACCTTGCCAGTGATCTTGCGTCCGCCCTTGGCTTTGCCGCCCTTCTTTGGCTGGGCAGCGTCCGCTTGCAGCGGGTCCGTGACAGCACAGGCCTCCCCCTCACCAGCCTCTGCCCGCTCTGCTGCCAAGGCTGCATCCTCCAACTCTTTGAGAGCAGCCTGCATGCCAAAGGTGGACAATGGGCTGGTGATCCTTGAGAGTGAAACAAGCTGGGAGAGCTGTCCTGCCAGGGCTACATCATGCAGGTCCCTGAGGGTTAGCCTGCATGCCAACAGATGGCTTTGCAATTGCATGAAAGGTGGAACATAATGGACAGACAAATAGACCTGGTGGCTGGCACGGTGTCCGCAGGCTGCTGGGCAGGAATCGGCACCGTATCCCATACAGGTGTGCTTTGGCATCTGCTAAGGCACACTGTTGCACAAGCAGTGCAGCACAGCCCACCCGCCAAGGAGGGCCGTGGTATGCTGCAACGCTGAACGCTGCAGCGCGCTCAGCAGAGCCTGATGAGTCTGCTGCCATACGCTGCACAGAGCACCTGGGTTGCTGTTGCAATTTGCTGAAGTTGGAGCAGCATACCCCACTGCAGATGCCCATCAAGTGGGCTGCACTGACGCATGAGGTGCAGCAGGTACAGCACGTACCTCCTCAGCTTGCCCTGCGCGCTCTGATTTGCCCTTCGTGGGGCCGCCGCCGCCCATGGACAGGGGGTCCACTGGGATCTCAGTCACAAAATCGCTGGCTATGGCCAGGCGCAGGTAGTCGTCGAAGGTGGCATCGTCCGGGATGTTCAGGGGGGCCTGCACCAGCAGGGGCACAGCATCCAATCAACTTTCATCAGCACCCAGAAGACTTTGCTGCAGTTGGGCTGCTCAAGGGGGCCCGCCACAGCAGGGGCATATCATGCACAGCAGAAGGCCCATGTTGCATGGAATGCTCACCACAGACAGGGAAAGCAACAACAATCACCAGCCCCTCAGCAGATGTTCCTGCAGATGAGCCTGCAGGAGGGACAGCGCTGCTGGGGTCCCCATGGTGTGTGAAGCTTGCAGATTTGAGGGGTCTCCGGCAAGGGGCCCAGCCCCGCCTTGCAGAGCAACACCTTCGCTATCTTCCCAGCCAGCCGTGCAGATCTAGGCTTAAGAACATGCCGGTCTGGCTGTTACACTTCAGGCCCCCTTGGCAGTGCCACCCTTTTCAGGACGTGATGCGCACACCCCTCTGTATGCATGCCTTCAGGCGCTGCACAGCTGCTCAGACCCTCACCCTGCACCCAAGTGCCTCGCCGCCACCATCTCACTCGCTCGTGCGGCAGCCCACATTCTGGACCTCCTTGGGATGTGGGCCCTTAGCAAAAGCAAAAGGTGATCCAGATCCTCCCTCCTCTGAACATAGCTCACCTTGATGAGAGTATCAGTCCATGCTCTAAGCTGCATCAGGACCCCTTGTGGGCTCAGCAAACATCTGGAGGTGCTCTGAACCCTCCGTTGGCTCACGTGCCTTCAGCTGCTGCATGGCTGCCAGCAAACCTTCTGCAGTCAGTTGTCCCCCAGCCTTGCATGTGGAAGCTACATGAACTGCCCCAGGAACAGCCCGCAGCCTCCCTGCACACCTGCCTTAAGAGAGTTCCACGCTCACCTTCATGTGCTCAGCGCTTACCACCTTATCGCAAACTCACACGCTCTGGACTCGGCACACCCACCCCTCTCCGTGAACGTATCACTCACCTTCAAGTGCTCGACTGCCACCATTTTGCCTGCAGCCTCGTACACTCGCGTCCGCCAGCCCTCCACCTTCTCCACCACATCCCTGCCCAGCCACCCCTTGGCCGGCTTGAAGCGGAACTCTGAGCTGCGCATCTTGGTCTTCCCCGCGCCATCTGAAATAAGCTGGCGCACCTGCAGATGCACTCAGAACACACCTTAACCAGCTGTTGGATTTGCTCCGTGAACACGCAGCGAGGTCTTCTCTGCGCAGTCCAAGAAAAGCTGGCGCACCTGCAGATGCACTCAGAGAAGACCTTAAACGACTGTTGGGTTTGCTGTGTGAATACGCAGCAAGACCTGACCCACGCCACAAAAGATGAGTGCAGGGGCATAGCCATGTCAGGTGGTGGGTCCCTACAGACAAGACATGCAGGCTCCTGCACCCACGCTGATTTCAGTACCCAGACGCACCTGCAGGGGCACTCAGCGCACACATTGAAGAGCTTTCCGACCTTGCAGTGAGCCCCAGCAAACTGAGAGGCAGCCTGGTCTTGCCTGCGCTATGTGAGGCAAGCAGGCGCACCTGCAGAGGCACTGTGATAAGTGCTAAATGCAGCCACACCAGACCTTGTCAGTTTGCCCCGATAGAGTCTAGGTCAGCGCGTCTGCCAAGGTCCAGGCACGGCACAGCCCGCGGTTGCAGACCAGTACCAGAAATTTACGTCCAACAGCATTTTGCTCCAGTACAAGCAGATTGCAGCCTCCAGCTGAGGGTGCAGTCATGTTAGAAGAGGGGCAAGAGGGTGCAGGCCCCTGCCTGGCAAATGCTGCACTGGCAGGCTGTCATGATGACTGCGTACTCGCAGCCGGTTCAGCCAGCCCTGAACCTGCTCAGCAGCGTGTGCAGTGTTTGGCCTCCCATCTTGCACACAAACAGGATGCTCCCCATGCGACCCTGCAGCACAGCAGGAGGGCAGCAAGCTGGCAGACTTCACATGTGCCCACCTCACTATCAGGGTCCTTCCCCGCCTGTTTCTTTTCCTTGTGCAGGTCCATCCACGTCTTCTTCTCGTGGTCCAGCAGCAGGATCAAGGAGGGCTGAAAACCTCCATCAAACAGGAGGCTGAAGTGGCCGCGCTTCCACTCAGGGATCATGGAGGTGGACTCCTCGTCCACCCCCATCCAGCTGCCATCGATGCGCAGCCTGGTACCCCGCTTCCAGATCTGCAGACAAGACAGGTGTTGAGGGGCTGGCTGGTAGCTTCCCTGGTGCACCCGCAGCATGCAGCGACAGCGCTTTCAGATCTGCAGACTGGTGGCAGGGGAGACGCTCTCCTTGACAGCTCCTGCAGTGCGTGCAACAGGCAGAGCCTGGCTGCTGTCCGTGCGCAGGTGACTTCCCCAGTTGCAGAGCTGCAGACCCTGCGGGCAAATGGCATGCAGCAGGCAGAGCAAAGCTGGGTGCGGCAACATGCACAGCTCGGCCGACACTGATGCATGGGCGGGCGCATCACTCCCAGATCTGCAGACAGGTGGCAGGAAAGAAGCGATGTTGCCTGCAGCAGGCAGAGCTTGGCTGCTGTCAATGCACAGGCAGGTGCCCGCTCGCAGATCTGCACAAAATGCAGCACATGTCTGGCATTGTGGCTTGCAGTAAGCAGGGTAGTAGGGGTGCAGCAACATACAGAAGGCGTAGATGGAGGCCTTGCTCCCATATGCAGACGGGTGAACAGCTCTGAGGGTTCAAGCTCAGAGCACAGTAAGGAGTCGTGCCCCACCCAGGCGCCACTGAGCGCAGACACGGCACACACACCAAACATACGCAGGAGGTAGCAAGTGCGTACTTGGTGCAAGGCCAAGCTGCGATCAATGCACGGGGTCGCTGGTGCTATGGCAGCCGATCATCTATGTCACCACTTGTGTTGCGGATGGCACTACCTGTTCTGACAATTAATCTCTGTGTGCACATGTAAAGCACAGCAAGCCACATACCCTGCTTGCACCGGGGACAGGCACACCGCACTACTCATAGACCAAGCAACTGGCCCTTCACACCCAGACAGCCAGGTGAGTACATGCCTTATATTCAAATCCAAGGGTCTCTGCTCAGCAGGACTGTAAGCCATGCAGCAGGACATGGCACAAGGGAGAGACACAGGTGCCTGCTCACCGTGTATGTGTCGTGAGGTGCGTATCTGCGCAGCAGCAGGCCAAACACTGCGCTGCCCAACTGCCAGTTGATCTGCACAGCAGTGATGGAGCTGGTGAGTGGGGTGGGTGGCAGGCGGTGGTCATGGAGGCATGTCTTTCTAAAGCAAGGTTGAAAGGAGACAGGAGGGAGGCAGCGCTGCAGCTCAGGGGCACAGCCCAGACTCTCCAGGAAGGCACTGCTGCGTCAGCACCTCAGCTCCAACTCATTGTGGCCGTTTCAATGTCCCGCACTCTGGCCATTGAGATGGGATCAGAAACATGGCACCAACCAGGCTTGTGGCAAACCTAGCAGACCTGCCTTCCCGCGTTCATGTGCCCCACGCCTGCAGCTGAATGCCCTCTCGTGCACCTCAAGCCGCACAGTGACTCGTTGCCCAGCAGCACTATGGCACTCTACAAGAGGAGCACTACCAACACACAGTCTTGAGAACCATTGCACAGCACACCTTCATGGTGTAGTCTGGCATGCTGCCCAACGACTCCATAAGCAGCGCCTTCTTGGCCTTCAACTCTGCCTTCGTATCGGCCACCCTCCTCAGATAGAGGGGCCTGACCAGTGCCGTTTCCCTGAGCGAGACTGCCTCGTCCAGGGGTGTCCACCGCCGCGAGTTGTGCACTGTGGGGGACAGCCCCAGCTCTAGCAGGGCTTCCACAGCTGCCTGCTGCTTGCGTAGCACCGCCACATGCAGCACCTGCGCAGCACAGAACTGTGGATCAGTGCATTTGACATGGGCCGGCCTCAAGCCCACCAATGCCCCATGCATCGGACACCATAAGAACTTGTGCAGTTGTCGGTGGGGATTCAGTGAAGGGCCTGCTGATTCTGCAACACTACCACACGCAGCACCTGCGACTACAAAGACAGTGGTGAGGGCGTCGCCTGCAGCCGTCTGCGTGCTGCCCAGCTGCCCAGCTGCCTGCAGCAGCACTGCCGCCTGCAGCGCCTGCAGCAGAAGGATGATGGCTGGTGGTGTTGCAGAGCACGGCCTGCAGGCTCAGCTCCAGCGTCCATCGTACTGCAGCCTGTTGCTTGTGCAGCACCCATGTGCAGGATGTAAGGCAGCATGAGCCTCGTAGCCAGCTCCCTGCAGACAGCGTCTAACAGCTCTGGCAGTGTACCAAAGTAGCACGCTGGAACTCTTGGAAGCACCTGTGGGTTCTGCTGCTGACGTTTGCAGGCAGAGGCCAGCCAACACATATCAGACAGTATGCTGGTCAAGTTGAAGTGAGGCTCTGGTATGCATCATGCTGTGGAGTGCAGGAGGATGCTGGGGGGCCTGATGTGCATGGCACAGTCCACAGGTGGCGTGGCCAGCAGCTTACTGTGTTGCCCTGTGAGTCAAGCTGCTGCTGCTCATCCGCAGAGCATCCCTTGAGCAGCCGTATGAGCAGGGGCACGTTGCCGTCGAAGGCTGCCCTGCAGGGGAGCAACAGACAGGGTGAGCTCCGCTGGCAGCAGAGACCACTGTGCAACAGGAGGTGATTCCCGGGCAGCATCACCCTGCAACAGAAGGGACTAGTATGCCAGGCAGCAAGAGGGGTCTGTCCAGCATTTGCCTGTCCAGCAGTTGCCTTGCCCATTCAGTGGCAGACTGGGCCGGTCTGCTTACACAAGCTGTCTGGGCAGGCCACAGAGGCATCACCAGCGATTTTCAGGCTTTGAGAGCTGGTGCAAGCTGAGTGGGGACAACTGCTGGTAATGCTTATATAGGGACATCCACCCCACCTGTGGGCAGGATATGCAAGCTCTGCGCCTGGGTCCTGGGAGGAGCTGGCCCCTGCAGAGCTATTCCTGCGCTCCACCAGCCCTGGATCCTCCATGCCACCATCTGCAACAGGCATGATCATGCATCATGACCATGCCAGAAGGGCACAGGCAGGCCATGATGCTGCCTGTCTCGGACAAGAGCCTGATGGTGGAAACATACCAGTGCAGTCATAAAAGCTGTCTTCCTCTATATCATGGAATACCTCGTCCTCCTCGCTGAATCCCATTGTTGTACAAAGGTCAGGTTTCCCAGCCTGTAATCATGCGAAGAAGTAGAAGTTGTGTCTCGCAAAACTTGATATATGGACACACACTGCAAGCTGGACTGTGCTGAGCCATGCACACCTGGTACTACAGAGGCAATGCCTTTCTGACATTGGCAGGAACGGCTCTGGCTGTGCTGTGTGGAATTACAACCTTGACAGGTGAGGTGATCAGCTGTGCATGAATGCAGTGGTGGAGACAGACCCCCCACAGGCAGCATTGCCCCTGCAGATCTAGTGCACCGCAGCAACCCAAACGTCAGAGCAGCAGTTGTGGACGTGCAAGGCCTGTGGAGGGATTATGATCGATGGACAGGCAGCAATGACAAGGTCAGGCTCCATGAAGGCTTGCGCCTCACGTCTTGTGCTTGGCTTTCAAAGCTGTTTCTGATCCTTGGCTGGTAACTTCTTGTAGGCCCTGCTTGCCCTCAATGTCACAGCAGACCTGCGCAGCGCCTGGACCTGGAACACCAAGCAGATCTACCTCTCAGTTTACGTCACATTTGTGACCAAGCAGAACCAGCTCAATCAGGCGGTCATCTGGAACCAGATCTTCCAGCACAAGGTGATCTGGCTGACCATGCTGCTGCACATCGCGCAGAGGACGCATGTGTGCTTCAGCTGCTCAGCTGTTGCTACTGCGCTGCTGTGCTGCCTGGGATTACTGCTTCTCATCTGGGTGTGAAGCATGGCAAGACCATCTAGCTCTACTTGCAGCAGACTCTGACCCCCCACCCTGCTTTGCTGCTGCAGGAGGATGCAGTGTTGCAGCAGAGCCACCTGACACACAGCCACCCCAGCAACATCCTGAAGCTGAGGAGCCCAGACAAGAATGCAGTCCTCTCCTACCCCTTTGAGCTGAAGGACCAGGGCGCAAACCTGCGAGGGCTGCCCTACAATGTCACAGTGGCCTGGAACACAATGCCCAAAGTTGGTGTGCTGCCATGCCGGCATGCAGCAAAGCTCAATCCATATTCCAGCAGATCAGATGACTGCCACTGCATCTGACATAATCATAAAGATGCTCCGCACTGCCTGCAGGAGCCCTCATGTGTGAACATCGGACCTTTACAGGTGAGAGCATTGCTGTTGTGCTCAGCTTGGTAGTTCCTGGTCAACACCATGATCAGCCTCTTCGAATGCTGCAGGAAATGTCTTCCCAACTGCCTACAAACAATATGAGCGGCGACGATCCCGAAGCAAGGGCTCATAGGCAGATGTGACAGCTTTGTGATGCCAAACAGATGAAGTGGACCATGTGAACAAGGGCATGCAAGCTGGCCATCTGCAAGCGAGGGCCCCATGCTTTGAGGGTGACAGATGAGAAAGAGATGGAGGACTTATAGTCGGGGGCCAGGATTGGGGGCCAGCCTCTATTGACACATGACATGAACAGCCGCTTTGACCAACTAGGTTTAGATTCAATCAGCACTGCGATGGCTGCTGCAAGCGTGATGAATGGCTCTGATGAGCTAGCAGACGGTAATCAGCACATATGCAGAAGCCGGATCGCCACCAGCCTGATGTATGTTTGACGCTCCTACTGCAGGTATCCCTGCAGCCAGGCTGTTCGGCCAGGGCATCACTTACACATACGATGATGTCATTTTCCATCCTGGACACATCAACTTTGGTGCTCATGAGGTGCCCCCATCCGTATTCTTCCTTCAATGCAGACTTCAGCTTCTTGAGGGTGTTTGGCCACTCTGTGTTGCTCTGGGACAAGCTGCGCCTCTGCAGGTGGCGCTGGCCACCCAGCTGACACGTAAGCTGCGCTTGAGCATGCCAGTAGTCAGCTCGCCCATGGACACAGTCACAGAAGGCCACATGGCAGCAGCCATGGCAATGGTGAGTTCGTGCAGCAGCTGAGCGTCCCTTGAGCACTGCTGAAGTTGCCACGGCAGCTCCTCCCGTCCTCCGACACTGCTGCTGCTTGACACTGCCTGGTGGACGTGCAGCTGGGGGGCATTGGCTTTGTCCATTACAACATGAGTGTGGAGGAGCAGGTGGCGGCCGTAAAGCAGGCAAAAACCAGGCTGCCCTGGGCTGCGGCACAATTTGCCACGGCGCCAGCAGATGCACCTGTCGCCATTCTCTGGCCCCTACAGGTGGGCTTGCATGTAGAGTCTGGCACTGGGGCTTGTCTGCAGCAAGTATCGCGCTTCAAGGCAGCTTGCTCTGGTTGCGTCTGCACAGGTATAGCTGCTGCCACTGCCATACTCACACTGGCAAGCAGTCCTTCTTGGCTAACAACACAGCCCGTGCTGCATCTCCCACGCTGATGCAGTCCTGCACCAGTGCAGACTTCCAGGATGACAGTCAGTGCACCTCCACACGTCTGCAGGAGCAGAGGGGCGCTTGTAGTGTCTGCATCACATCGTCCGGTGGGCTGGGCAGTCGCCTACTGGGCATCTTGACGTTTGCAGATGTTGCCTTTGAGACTGATGGCAAGAGAAAGCTGCAGGACATCATGAAGAGGTGAGGTCCAGGCGCCACTTAAGAGACAGGCATTCGCAAATGAACATGCAAGTTCAGGCCGAGGCCATGCCTGAAGCGGTCTGAGGGATAGCCGGCCACACCTGCACATGCTGCCTGCAGTCTGCATCACAGCCCTGCAGACGTATGTTGACTCAGTTCCGCAGGCTGCCTTGTGCACCTTGGGTGCTGTCTCATGTCCTTTGCCGGCTGTCTCAGGTGCTGCTGTGCCTGCCTGCAGCAAGGTGCAGACGGTGCAGACGAGCGACTCCCCGCAGCAGGTGCTGGAGCAGCTCCAGCAGGCCCGCTTCTCGCAGCTGCCAATTGTCGACAGCAATGGCAACCTGGTAAGCTCTGCGTTCTGCAGCACCTGGCAAGGAGTTTGGACTACCATAGCCACCTCTGCATACTGCAGCAAATACCTCCACCACCACCACCCCTTCCAATTCTGCAAAGTCCAGCAAAGAGCCTCCACCTTGGCGCCACACAGAACAGAGACACTTTAGGCTCCGACATGATGCTGGCAGGCAGGCCTGCAGCCTCAACCATTCATAAAAACTGGTCGTGGGGACAGTGCAGCTTGTGCTGTGCCAGACTTATGTGATGTGCAACAGCCGTGCATGCTGAAGGCCTCAGTGAGCATTTTGACCCCAGCAAGCACTGTGCCTTCGTTGACCAAAGTCATCAAAAGGGCCTAGCATGAGCAAAAGATTCTGCTGCAGGCAGCATGGCCACTTGAGGCTCAATCAGTACTCTGCTGCCATCTGGCCAGCTGTGTGAAGCATTGCTGCCAGAGCAGCATGACCCCTGAAGCCGTGCCTTCTGATAGTGGGCAAGGCACCATTTTTACAACACACCAGCTTTCTGGCAGCTTTTTCCCTAGGGGCTGGACCTTGCAACATGCCACCTTGTGCTGCAGGCAGCGGTGGCCACCAGGCAGTCCCTGCTGGAGTGGCAGCGTGGGCAGCGCTTGTCGCGGTGCAGCCTGGACGCGCAGGGGCGCCTGCTGGTAGGGGCGGCAGTGGGAACGCGAGAGGCTGACAGAGAGAGGGTGCAGCGACTCGTCAAGGAGGCCGACGTGGATGTCGTCATCCTGGACAGCAGCCAAGGTGGAACTCTGTTCCAGGCGTCTCTGGTGTGAATGGGGTCCACAGCAGTCTTCAGGCAGCTACAGCAAGGGCTGCTCTAGGAAGTGCCTGCCAAGGTCGTGGTGCAGGGGCTGAGGCGGGACAGCAGCAGTGAGACATGCTTTTCTGTGGCTGGCATGTAAAATGAGGGAAGTGGGGTTCACCTGGACTTTGCAGCTGCAGCAAGCATTGCTTCCCATGAGACCAGCACTTGAAGGATGACAAGAGGCAGACCATATGTGCTTGTTCTGAACAGCAGCTGAGTATGAAGGCCTGGGTCTCAGTCTGGGATTGACAAAGCTGTCGTCATTCCGGGCACAAGCCCGGCCCCGAAGCAACAGTCGCTCAGCTGGAATGGATGTCAGCACGTTGAACGCCAGGTGGCCTAGGCCCGGACATGTCAAGCTATGAGGTGCTATCTGTGAGCTTCACCTCAGCGCCGCTTGTGGCAGGGCATGAGCCCTGGAGCACGCCACTTGTGCCTGGACACCATGCATACATCAATGCTGCTTACTTGCTTGGCGGCCCACAATGCTTGCGTGAGTTGCTGCTGCTTAGCTGGCTGTGGACGGCAACGCCTGCTGCATTAGACTACAGATGAGAGGGCTGCCAGCTCTCCATCACTACAAGGGCAGCCAGCCCGCCATGTGGATCTCTGCCAAGCTCACAGACGACACCTTCTGAGCGATTTTGCCCCAAAGCGCCTGCACATGGGACCTGACGATAGCCATCTAGCTCAGATCTGCTTGCTGACCCATACCAATGCAGTCCGTTGCCGTGCACCCATCAGTCCCTGTGTGCAGGTGACTCCACCTTCCAGATAGACATGGTTCAGCACTTGAAGAAGACACACCCAGACCTCCAGGTCATCTGTGGCAATGTGGTCACTGGTGCCCAGGCACAGCGGCTCATACAGGCTGGCGCTGATGCTCTCAGAGTGGGCATGGGCTCAGGGTCCATCTGCACAACGCAGGAGGTGCGCACTCACAGCTGATCGTGGGGGCCACGATGCTAGTTGGAGACAGCCCTACCAAAACGCAGAGTGCCATGCAACTGCTGGGTCTTGCCACACACAGGCATTAGGCTGAGCTCAACGATGTCTCTGCCTGTTTGCCCTTGCCTGTGCCCCAGCATGCACTCAGCTGCACCTGTGCTGCGCAATGCTGTGGCTGCCTGTCAGCCGTCACTGATGGCGCAGCCGGCTCCATGCCCATAGTTGTTGCCACAAAGCTTGCTGCGCCACATTGCTGCAGGCTTTTCATGCTCCGCCTTGACAGCCCCTGCTCTCGGCTCAGCTGCCCCCTGACAGCCATCTCCAGTGCACTTGCTGAGGGCCCTGGTGCGCCTGCATGCAGGTCTGTGCTGTAGGTCGGGGCCAGGCCACAGCTGTGTACCATGTTGGCCGCGTGGCAGCTCGCGCAGGCGTGCCCATTATTGCAGATGGAGGCATCCAGAACTCAGGGCACATCGTGAAGGCACTGGCTCTAGGGGCCTCTACTGTGATGTGTGGCTCCATGCTGGCTGGCACCGCAGAGGCACCAGGTACGCAGCCCTGTTTGCTCAGCATGCACTTGACTGCATCAGGTGGTCGGTGACTGCCTGCAAGGCTGCACTTGTGGAGCTGGGCCTGACAAAACCAGATGGTGTGGCCACTGACTTGCATACAGACGGCCAGATATAGCAATGCGGTGGCATTTCCCAGGGGGCAGCACAGCAGCTTGTTGTGCACGGGTATCCATTTGCGCCATTGGCAGGTACAAAGAGAGCTGTGTGCCATGTATGAAAGGTGGCCAAGTCATGCCCTGGTGGCAGCTATCTGCCCAGCTGCATGCCCTGTGTGAGGGCATTTGCCTCCTTCACAGAGCACGGCATGCAAGTCTTCATTATCAAGGCCGCTCTTGGGAGGCCCTATGCATGCCCTGCGCAGTACCTCCCATAGAGAACATTGTGCATGTCAGAGGCATGGGCAAGTATTGAGAACAGCGTGACAAAGTACAACCCCAGGTCACTCCTGCTTGAAGCTGATGGAGCTGTGTGCCCTGTGAGTGCAGGGCAGTTCTTCACAGAAAATGGAGTGCGGGTGAAGAAGTACCGAGGCATGGGCAGCCTGGAGGCCATGGCCAAAGGGAGCGAGAGCCGTTACTATGGGGACACTCAGAATCTGAAGATTGCGCAGGGTGTCAGCGGAACAGTCAAGGACAAGGGGTCCATCACGTGAGCTTGCACCTGAACCCAGGCAACTTGAGTATGCAACACCATGTTGTTTACATCATCCAGAAGTGGTGCACGTGAAGTGCAAGCCTTCATGGCGTTGATGTCACTTTCGGGTCCTTCACAAGCCTGAAGCTGTGGCCCTCAAACCAGTCTGAATCTGACCTGTACTGGTGGTGCTTACTCCTGCAGCTCTCTCAAGGGTGGTGAGGAGTGGCCGTGACACTGCTGCAGGAAGATGATCCCTTTCTTAGCTCAAGCTGTCAAGCAGGGCTTCCAGGACCTGGGTGCCAAGGACCTCACCTTTGCACATGCAATGCTGGCAGATGGTCGCATGCGAGTCGAGTGCCGCACGGGCGCTGCTCAAGCAGAGGGCAATGTGCATGACATGCAGTCGTACAGCAAAGTGAAGTGGTGACTGCAGCTTGTACCAGTGACAATGAAGGATCTGCCAGTTTGGGAACTCATTCTGTAAAGCCAACGGCATGCTGCATCAAGCAGCTGGACATGACCACCGATTGGCAGACGCCCACAAGGAGGGATCGAACCTCTGAGACTCTCGCCTCCAACAGCTTTGAAGGCTGTCCCCAGCACCAGCCAGGATCATGCGGGCTGTAGCCAGGCATGCTGTGGAAGCAATGCCCAGCTGAATACAGTGCACACAGGCAAGCCACGGCTGATGTATCTGCCGACCAGGCATCTTGCCCCAGGCATCACCTGTGCATGCAACGCTGGCAGATGCCTGCATATGTGTGAAGTGCTAGGCTGGTGCTGCTCAGACAAAGAGCAATACAACATCAAATCTTACAGCAGGGTGAGGTGGGGGTTGCAGCCTTGAAAAGAGCTTTGATGAACCAAGACAGGATTTTTGAGGCTTACAACGACACACACAAGGTGATGGGCCCAGCACAACCGGCAGACGCCCGCAAGGAGGGATCGAACCTCTGAGACTCTCGCCTCCAACAGCTTTGAAGGCTGTCCCCAGCACCAGCCAGGATCATGCGGGCACAAGCCAGGCATGCAGTGGGGCCCATGCCTGGCTGAACGCAGAGAGGCAATTAGGGCAAACAGCCGCCGGCGGCTTCTACCTTTCAGCATAGTGCAGACAGCTTCTGTGCTGCCAGACTGACACATGTGGGGCCAGGGCAGGCTGCAGGGCAAGTGAGCTGACTCTGAAGTATCTGCTGGTAAGACACCTTGCCCCAGGCAATGGGCTTTGGTGTCATGATCCTTCCCTTGCCCCTGCTTGTCAGATCGTCAGATCTGAGCTTGGGGGCTGGCTTAGGGGGTCAGACAGGTGTCCTGGGCATATGAGTAACAAGTGAATGTAGGAGCCCCAGGTGTGTTCATCGCCTAACATTGAGGCTCACACAACCATTCATCATGTGGAAACCTTGCTGGAGCAGAAGCCCGCAGCTTGGAAGGATGAGGGCTCGGCATTTCGCCTTCCTTATAACCTAAAATTATTCCTCTTGTTGTTTCTGCCATGGCCTCCAGCAGCCCTGGATTGCTGGGAGAGGACAGGCTGGAGTTCCTGAAGAGATTGATGAATGGCAGGAAGCTTCACCTTGATCAAAAATCAATAGATCACCTGAAAAAGCAGGCTTTGCAGAAGGCACAGCGCCTGCGTGAGCAGGTGAGCTTGACAGTGCCTGGTCTGCATTTACTGTCAGTGTTGCAAGCAGAAGCAACACACGCACATCTGAGACTGCAACCTGCAGGCGGCCAGGCAAACACAGCAGTCAGTGCAGCAGGCACAGACAGCAGCCCGCGACATTGCTGCCAGCAGAACTCCCCAGGAGGGTACCCGTAAGATATGGTGGTACTTTAAACAGTTGGAGGGCAGTGCTGCAGTGGCTGGGTTGGCTAGGTTCCTGGTGGCCACTTACTTCATGAATCTGGCGTACGAAAACATCGAGACCTACTTCCATATGAACTCTCCTGAGATGGCACTGCGAGCAAAGCAGTTCCCAGCGTGAGCCTCCCCTCTCTTTGGCTGCATGTCGCTTGGCAGGCCCCTGCTCCTGACTGCTCATGCCACTGGCAGCGCTCACGACAGTGGCGTCGCTCACTGTCTGTGCGCACTGCGGTGTTTCAGATGTCACACGTGCATGTCCCACAGTCTGACTGCTGGCAGGTGCCCCAACAGCTGCAGAGAGTCCGCCAACCTACATGGTTGTCCGCACCAGTCTGTTTTCATGCCAGTACAGTTTGTTATGCATTCCTGCCCCTGCAGGTCATACAAACTGCCCCGCTACCCCTGGTTTGACATCTGGGTCCTGGTACCCTGCGCCACGCTGGTGGTGCTGGGCATCAAGACCTCGCTAGCTGCGTCTGTCCTTGTACTGGACATGCTGTGGGACAGCGCCAGGCTTCTGTGGCATGGCTTGTGAGCGCCTGGTGTCTCTGCATCACCTTGTGCCCTGCGTTCCACGATGTGCATGTGCCTGGGAGCTTGGAGGCCTGTTTGCTGCCATGGGACAGCACCAGACCTCCTGTGGCACGGCTTGTGAGCGTCTGCTCTGCATCTGCTTGTGCCCTGCTCTGCATGATGTGCATGTGCCTGAGTGTTTGAAGCTGGTTGTGGTGTTGTGGGAGTCCGCTGCTGTTTGTGGCGCTGCTCTGCCTGCCTGGAGCCTTTTAGCACCTCCCCTGCAGCTCTGACACAGCATTGTAGTTCACGCAGCCTGGTGCCCCTGTGGTCTGCCACCGTTCTGGCGCTGCAGCGGATGTCAAAGGGCTGCCACCCCTGTGACCAGCTGCCAGCATTACGCTCTTGTTTGTGGAGCCTGCAGCCAGTCCTGAGGCTGCTGCTGTGGCTGCTCTGCATGATGGTGCTGGTCACCACCTCCGCGAGCTGCAGGTTCAGCTGGAGGCCTGCAGCTGCCTCTCAGGCTCTTGCTGTTGTTGTCCTGCTGGGGATTGCGATTCATGCCCTCCAAATGCCCCAATGAGCTGCTGATGCAGCTGCAGGCCAGCAACTGGTGCTGAGGCTGTTGCTATTGCTGCTCAGCAGGACGCTGCTGCTTGAGCAACTCTGATGAGCTGCCAGCTCAGCTGGCATACAGCCAGCAGTCACTCTGTATCTTGTTCTCCTCTGCAAGCGGAGGGTGCTGTCGTGCACTCTCAGCGCCCCACTGAGCTGCTGACTCAGCTGCAGGCTGGCACCTGACTCTGAGAGTGTCAGCATTCTTGCTCTGCAAGATCGTGCTCGTCATGCCGTCCCAGCGCCACCCTGGGCTGCTGGTTCCACTGCGGCCCCAATGATCTTCTGGTCCAGCCACTGGCCCGCACCTAGGCTGTTGTTGTTGCTGCTCTGCAGGATGATGCTGGTCATGTATTCCCAGCGCCCCAACGAGTTGATGGTCAAGCGAGTGGCCATGCTGGGCTGCTCAGCCCTGGTGCTGGCACACGCAGTGAAGCAGGACAGGCAGCTGGGCAACACTTATGCAGGTACAGGGCTACATGTACATTGAGCACGTACCACTTAAGTGCATTGCAGCTGGCTGTAGAGCGCCAATGGAGGCCCAATGAGGCCTGGCATGCACAGGCAGGTGGTCTACTTGCTTCCAGCTTAGCCAGGACTAGGCTGCCGCTCAACCTCAGTCGCATGTGGAGGCACCTGCCAAGTCAGCTGCATGTGGAGGCATCTGCCATGCCAGCCTCTTGCCCTGCATCGTCGTGCTGGCGTGCTTGGTGCGTGACAGATTGCTGTTGTCGCGCAGGGCTCCTGAACTCCAAGCTGAGCAGCAGGCAGGACATTGGCATCAGGCGGTCACTGGTGCTGCTCATTGGCCGCCTCCTGGTGTGCTGCCTTTTTGTTTTCGTCGGCTATGGACAGGTGGGTCTGCTCCCTAGTGGTAGCCATGCGGGGCTGGCATCTTGGGCCAGCAGCCTGCATGGGCGTGCGGCCCCCGACATGTGCTTGCTGTTGACCTTGCTGCCCATCAGTGCTGTTGAAGCTTGACAGCAGTCAACGCATGCCTTCAATTTGCACACACCCATATGCTGCTGCAGATTAAGCGTGTCATTGCACGCGATTGGGCACTCTTCAGGCAGCACACGGCATACAGAGGCCTGACAGATGGCCACGACAACAACTGGCTGCTGGCGGAGTTTGTGCTGGCCATCCCCTTTGCAGTGGGCTTCAAGACTGCTGCCGTCTCCCGCCTGCTGGCACTGTGCCTGTCTCTGGAGGCCCTGACATGCTGGCGCTTTTGGAAAGTCTTCCCCACATGGTGAGCCTTCAGAATTTCTGATGAGTGCATCCATGGTGTACTATCTAAGGCACTGTTACAATGGGTTCATGCATCATTGCTCAATGTGATTCAAGTTCAACAGCTTCAGGGGATATGCTGAAGCTGTGAGCTGCCTGCCATTCAGGCACTATCACGCACATGTGAGGTCGCATTTCATGACAAATATGGGGGTTGCGGGCGGCCTCATACTGCTGCAGTCGTTTGGAGCTGGCCGTTTTGCAGTGGATAGCCTGATGCGCAAGAAAGAATAAACTGCAAAGGCGACGACGTGTAGCATGCGCTGAGGGACCTCTGTCTAGCATTCTAGTTGACAGGTCATGACTGCCATAGACCAGAAGTCTGCCCCTGACCTCCAGCTTTTTTTGGCTCAGTGTACACCAGTGTTGCATGCCCATGCCTTTGATGATTGGATTCAATAGCAGTTGCCTGCTGCTGGTCACCCCCCTAGTGGTGTCCTCATCAGCTGCAGAGCCTGCTGCCCCTTTTCAAGGTGTTTTGCTGTCCCTTGCAGTCTGCCTGGCCGACCACCACCCCTACCCCCCAGAATTGAAGTAACTTTATCTCCCACCGCCTTGACAGCGGCTGCAACAGGAAATCGGCATAGGCACTCAGCATCCAAGCTAAAGCCATCTGCAACACAAACTGCATGACTGTACAATCGCAAGCTCTGTACACGCTTGAGTTGAGCTGTTCATGCAACTGCAGAACATCCAATATTCGGTCAGGGGGCAGAATGAACCCACCTGCTGGACCGGCAACCAAAAAGGGCCCCTCCTGAGTTTTGCTGCTGGCACCAGGTTCTGCTGCAGACAACAGTAATAGCAGAGCCTGCGGCTGGCTTTCAAGGGCCTTGCTTGCCACCAGCGACAGGTATTGGACAGTGGCGCCTTCCCTGTGAAAGATTGCAGCTCCACCTGCACGATGAAGTTGTGTACTCATTCAATGATCAGTATGTTCAGGTGTGCCACTCGAGGCTCAGCCCTTTTGCAGCTCTAAGCTGCACCCATTCGCTGGCCACGGCTGAGGCAGCAAGCCGCGTTCGGCACCGCTTGCAAGCCGCGCAGGCAGCTCCTGCTGACCTGGGGGCACATCTCTGACAAGGGCAGCAGCCTGCACTGAAGCAAGCTCCTCTTCCAGGGCCTTGACCATCCTGACGCTCTGGCGCCTGTCATCCTGCAGCGCTGCTGCCACCTTCTCATGGTCCCTGGGCCCACAGCTGAGCAGCTGCAGCCAGTAAAGTAAATGTAAAAAGTAAATTTACAGGCTTCATAGAGTGACAGTGGGAGTGTTGTGGTGCCTGCAGGTGTCAGGCTGCAGCCAGCAGTGCTTCAAGAGGTCCGCCAGCCTGCAGCCAGCACCTGCAGGCAGCCCTCCTCATTCTGTGCAGCCTATCTGGCCCGTTCTCCAAGCTGAGGAGCTTCGCTTTAACAGCTCAAGCAGGCAAGCAGGCTACCAACCTTGGTCAGAGCAGCCTCGTGCTGCAGGCCAGCCCCCAGCGCCTGGATCGCCCGCCCGCCCACAAGGAAGCGCACCCGAGCAGGGCCCTTGTTGCTGCGCTCCAGCGCTGTGATCTTCAGCAGCTGCAGCTCGGCCAGCGAACGCACGTGGGTGCCCCCACAGGGGTTGATGTCCACGCTGTCAATGTCAATCAAGCGCAGAGCCCCCTGCAGGCACAGCAAGGGGCCTGTCAGGTTGCCCAGCCAGTCATGGTCTTGCACAGGATCGACACTCGCTAGCCAGTGCAAAGACAACAGCTGTCCATGCAGACGATGCCAAGCAGGCACAGGGCCCCCTGCAGCACACAGGAAGCCAATGCAGATCGATAGCAGTGATTTGAGACAAGCGCAGGTTCATCTGGCACAGGCCTGGCGCGTCTCAACCAGCTGTGTGCCTGCCATCCAGGAGGTCACAGGCACTGTACCTCTGCTGCTAGTAAGGAACATCTGCACATGACTGCACTGAACAGCTCGGGAGCCTTGAACAGCTTTGTACTTTGCAGCCGGAAGCAGCTTCTTCAGGTGCCTGACCCCAAGAGATCCCTTGCTGGCTTGTGTCCCTCCATGCAGCATGGGCAGACTACCAGGCAAAACCAGCGCCCTGCACCAAGACGCACCCACCATGATCTTCTCGGCAGGAGCCAGGGCCCCTCTTGAGGTGCCCCGGGCCGCACACCTCATGCCTCTGCCACAGGCCCCTTGGCCCAACACAGCCTGCACAGCTCTCAGGCTCTCCAGACTTATGGGGGAGGAATGCCAGGACGGCGGGCATGGATTCCTGCAGCTACAGCAGGTGACCAGCCCAGAACACATCGTGAGCCCGTGCAAGCTCTGACCTTGATCTTGTCAGCAGCGGGCAGCCCTCCTCTGAGGCGCCCTGAGCCCAGAAGCTGCTCCTGCTGGCGGCAGCCCTCCTCTGACTGGTCCATCACCACAGGCTGCACCTGCCTTGCCTCGCGGATGTGGGCGTTGCAGGCTGCCTCCACCTGCTGGAGCTGTTCCCAATTGACAGCCTTGGAGAGGTCGATGCACACTGTCTCCACGCTGCCATCCCCTGTCAGCGGGTGCAGCTCCCAGCTGAGGGTGTCTGCGTCCAGCAGCTGCTCACACATGGCACTCAGAAGGTGCTGCCCTGTAAAGAATGGAAGTCAAGCATGTCGAGCATGCCTTCAAACAACTTCAGGTATCCTCCAGGAACATCAGCGCCTCCACTTCAAGCTGCAAACTCACCTGATAAGTAGACTTCTGTGGATGCCTCGAGGTAACAACAGCATCCAGTCAAGGAGGCCCAGTCGTGCATGTCCCCGCTGTCAGCTGCGAGGCAATGTTGCACCATGCCTATGGGTGAGATAAGGCGGTCTGCTGTCAGGTTGAAGAGGTACTGGGTGACCAGCAGCAGTCACCTGTATGCTGCTGCATGAAGTCGAAGCGCCGGGCCCAATCGACAGAGGCGTCGACCTGCTGCCCTGCCTCCAGTGCAGCGTCAGTGGTATGCAGCAGGGCCCCATCTGGCTGGCGCTGAACATCCAGCACGTGCACCTGAAGGCAGGCATGAATGCTGCTGACTACAAGAGGTGCTCCCATGTAAGATCACTAGGACATCTGTGATGCCAGGCCTGAGTTGCAGTGACCTACGCAGGGTGTCAGCAGCTGGCAGATGAGCTAGGCAAAGTGCTTAGGGGAGCAAGCAGACTGCTTAGCGGCCTGGATGCAGTGCAGATAAGGCTACACTGTGAGTCGTAGATAGAACCACTTGGCCAGGGCTCATGACCCGCCAAGTCAAACATCATCAGCTCTATGGCAGGCTGCCTGACCACCCAAAGAAGCAGCAGGTGCAGATGGCAGGCGGTCTGGACCTGGTGGGCTTCTCCTTGAGGCTGAAGCGTGCCACCATCTGAAGGTTGACCGCCGCCCTCAGGGTAGAAGGGGCTGTGCTGCAGCGCCACTGCCCACTTCTGAGGCAGGCCCTTCTTGCCCTTTGGCAGTGCCTCGCAACTGCAGCAATCAGGCAATGACGTGAGAGATTGCTGTAGTATTGACTGGAGAAAGGGGCAACATATCACATCACAGCCCGTGTGGCGCTTGTCGTCCTGTTTTTGCAGCAAGACAGAGGCTGAACAGCTGTTGCTAGAAATGACAGTGACAGCACTATGCTCTGCCACCCCCTGGGCGCACCTGATCACGCTGGTTTGCTGTGTGCTGCTGTATGAATCTAGCTGGCAAGGCAGCAGGCCTGTGGACCCTGGCATGACTGCGGTGGATGCAGCAGATCTCCACAAGGTCACCTGATCTGCTGACTGCCTGGACAATGAAGACTTGAGGGTGGCTGCTGGTGCAGAGGCGATTGCCCTGCTGTGAAGCAATGCACAGCCAGAGAGAGGCTTAGGGGGTGCTGCCAGCATGCCTCTCTTGCCTGACCTAGCGGTGGCCTTGGCTGTGTTCCGGTTTAAACCCAGGACGACTTGTCACACCTCCTGATCCTCCACTCCTGTGCAGTCTCCACCATGGTCGACGAGAAGGTCAGCTTCCTGCCCTGCACCACAGGCCAATCTCACAACGCTTGCCCTCCCAGACTGATCTCCTCCGCCCTGCAGTGTGCCTTAGCCACCGTCATTGCCATGAAGATCTTTCTGCATGCTGCGCTCTTGGCCAAGGCTATGTCCTCCTCTGTACCCCTGCAGGTGAAGCTCAGGTCCTCAGACAATGACACCTTTGAGGTGCCAAAGGATGTGGCCACGCAGTCTGTCACGGTGAAGGAACTCCTGGAGGACACTGATGCCGGTGCCATGATTCCACTGCCCAACGTAACCAGCAAGAGTGAGCTCCCGCTGCAGGCATGCATGGCTGCCTTGAGCTGTGCAGTGGTGACCCATCGCCGTGTTGAGCCTGCCTCAGTGTCCAGCACATCCCTGTGAGTCCCTGCAGCAGTGCATGCTCAGCCCAACAGGAGCCAGCTCCCAGGCATTGTCAACACTACACAAGCTGGCAAGTCCACCAGCAGCAAGGCACTGCGCACTTTGCTCTTCTGTCTCACAGCTGTCAGCATGTCAGCTGCCCCTAACTCAACACCTGCTGCAGCATCAAAACCCCACACCACTCCTTGGATGTCCTTCATCAGTCTGGTAGGGCCCTGATCTGCTCAGCCATGAGCTTGACTTATGTAATGTCTTGCAGGCCGCTACCTGCAGGTTGCAAGCATGGCCCCCAGTGCCCCACTACCCAGTGTATCACGTGCTAAAGCCCAGCTGGCGGTTCCTGTCCACCTGCCTCCAGCTTGGGCTGCAAGCTGATTCTCCTCCCTGCATAGCCCAAAGATTTTCGCCTCACTGAGCGCACCTCTGCATACTTTGCCTCTGCAGTCCTGGCACGCAAATGCATTTTGCTGCGCCACTGAGACCTAGGCATGCCTGACGCTCACGGCCCAACTGCGGTGGACTCAAGAGGTGGTCTGGGCTGCAGTCCAGTTCTTGTCGCCAGCCACATTGCTCCAGGCTGATGTGATTCCCTGCCTGCTCTGCAGTCCTGGCACGCAAGCGGTCCCTCAACCAGGCTGCCTTCACCAGTTCATGCAACCCAATCGCGTCCTCCACCTCCAGTTTGACCTGAGCAGTTTGACCTGAAGCCATGTTCTTGGCACGGCCCAAGACCAGCCTGTGCACTCCCCTCCCGTGCCCTGCAGTCCTGGCCAAGGTGATAGAGTACTGCAAGTTCCACGTGGAGGCAGAGCAGGGGCCTGATGACAAGCCGGCCAAGACAGAGGAGGACATCAAGACGTGGGACACAGAGTTCGTCAAGGTGGACCAGTCGACCCTGTTTGAGCTCATCCTGGTAAGCATGCTGCTTTGAGGCTTACAATGCCAATCCTTAGTGTGCTGTATGTGCAGTGGGACCCTGAAAGCGTGCAGTGGAACCAGTCTGACCTGTTTGAGCTCATCCTGGTGAGTGCAGCTTAGGGCAGATGGCTGCGTGGTTGCTTGATTGTGGGTGCATGCTTGTTTGTCTGCAGATCCGTGATGACGTGCTCCACCTTCAGCGATTTGGGCTCGATGCCGGCATCTGCCTACCCGTGCCAGCCAGGCTGGCAGGCACAGGACCAGCTCTGGCCAGCTGCATGGGCACATTAGCCCATCTGGGCAGCCTGCACTGCTGAGATGTCCTGGAAGCTCTGCTTTGAACTCATGCTGTACCTCCTCACATCAGACAAGTGCCCTGCAGGCGGCCAACTACCTCAATATCAAGCCCCTGCTGGACCTGACGTGCCTGACTGTGGCCAACATGATCAAGGGTGGGCTGAGGGTTGTTCTGCTATGTTGGATTATTCCTAAAAAGCCATCACCATGAAGCAGGGCAGCAGGGAAGCAGTGCGTCTACCACCCTGCATTGCTTGTTGTTGAGCTGCCCACAGTCCCTGCTTGCCTGAGTCCTGGCAGCTGCCGCCCTTCCCCCGTCCTGGACAGCAGTGGCTTGGGCACAGCAGTCGCTGGCACCACCTGCTGCACCCAGCACCCAATGGGGTCCCACTCTGCACTGCGTCATGGCGGTTGTAAGGCATCTCAGATGCTGGTTTTACACCAAGCTCATCCCCTGCTGACCCAATCCACACTTTTGCTGACGGAGCGCTTGGCCCCTGTGCTGTAGGCAAGACCCCTGAGGAGATCAGGCGAACCTTCAACATTGTCAACGACTTCACACCAGAAGAGGAGGAGGAAGTCAGGTGAGCACCATCACTCATCTGTCCACAATGGCAAGGCCTCCTCTAGTCTGCACGACACTTCTGGTTGCGACAGGCCAACATGTGTCTGAGCTGGCAGAGGCCTCACACTGCTGCATGGCAGACCGTTTTTGGCAGCTCTCAAACACAATGGTTGTTTGCATTGGCACAGAAGCCTCGCATTTTGTTCACATCTTGATGCCACCTGCTCTCATCTCACCGGATGTCAATGCCGTCAGGGCTTGGTTCACTGCACCTGGCATCTAGATAAGTGCTGTCGGCACACAGGCACCAGCTGCCTCAGCGCTGATCCTACAACAGTCTGCGCTTAGCGCTCTGCTGTCATCATCTGGCAGTCCTCACAGATGGAAACATTAATTCATGTGCTCAGTGCCGACTTTGGTTGCCATGGTACTGCCTCTCCCCCAGGGTGCCATGGATCAATGCAGCTTGAGCCTCTGCCAGGGTGCAGAAGCCCTGACACGCTATGTGCTGTGCTGCTGCAGGAGGGAAAACCAGTGGGCCTTTGAGTGAGCAGCCTGCCCCACCACAGCACTGGGCCATTAGCTTTACCGGCTTGATCATTGATGTTGCTCAACAATGGCAGGAGTTCACTGGAAAGGCTGCATTCAGCCTTCCTCAAATGCAGAGCCTCTGTCCCTGAAGTGTGGACTCTATCCTTTGAGTGTTCCATTGTTGCCTGCCACCACCATTTACTGAACAATGTTCACATGGATGTAGCGCTGCATGTAAGATCAAGCTGACAACACAGCCCGGAGTTGCAGTTGTAGACTAAGGGACACCACCACAGCTGCATCATATACCATGCTGGGGTGCAAAGCCCCAGCTGTGACTTATGAAGCGCCGGACAGGCTGACTGCATGGCTGACATTGCTGATGGGCAGCTCTGCATCATCTTGCCTGTGCTGGGAAAGCAGCGTGACGGCATCCCAAAAGCCCTGCAGGGGCCAGGCAGCAGGTGCTTGAGTATTGAGCTCAGCACAAGTCAGAAGTGCTCCCAGGTCACCAGGGCTGGCTATCTACCCTGCGCGGCTGTGACACTCTCGGTCAGGCAAGCCATTATCGCTCTGCTGCAGCTGTGGCTGCAGGGCCTCATACCTGCTTGAGGACTCTGTCATGCGGGTTCAAGCGCAGCGCCTCCTGGAATGCATGTGCTGCGCCTGCAGTACACTCTGCTGGTCAGAGCAAAAAGCATCACAGCATAGCGCAGCGTAAAGCACATGGCAAGAACTATAGCCAGCCTGTCAGCAAAACCCTCACCAGCATATCGCTGCAAATGGTACAGGGCAAACCCTCTATGATAGTAGCCATCCGTGCTGCTGGGCATGGCGGCAATCACCTGGTCAGCATCCTGCAGCAGCATCCACTGCGTTGGGGACCCACAATAAGCAGAATAGATGGAGACTGCCAAAATCAAGTGCAAGGGCGCTGCAAGGCACTGGTGCACACACCGAGGCTGACCACAGAATGCAAGTCAATACTGCACTGCATGCTTTGACTGGAAAGTGCACCGCAAGGCACTGCTGCACCACCAGATCACTGCATAGCATGCTGCAAACTACTGCTGGCCTTACCGCCAGTGACTCCTGGTACTGCTGCATGCAAGCAAGTGCGACGCTTCGCAGCCTGTACAGCTTGTAGGAGTCTGGTGTGAGCTGCAGGGCCTCAGTTAGCAGGGCCCTAGCCTTCTCAAAGTCATGCTGAAGGAGGCATTGCTTTGCCTGGCCACGCAGCTGCGCAGATACGGTGGTGTCAGCAGCATTCCAGGCCAGGAAGCAGTGGGCGTGCAGCACTGCATTGGCAGACCTCCGAAGCTTTATGCTCGAGCACAGTGCGACTGTCCGGTGGATTAGGCGATTTTGTTATGCCAGCTGCTTTACCCCACTTAAGGCTTTTGCCTCCAGCTAACATTTGACAAATCCTTGATCTTGCCCACTTTGTGGGACCACCAGGCGCGTCACATTGAGTATTTTTTGACTTGACCTATTGCACCTGTCAGATGAGCAAGCAGGGGAGAAGCGTCTGGCATGGTCTGCTATTCTTCAATGATGCATTCCACCTCAAAAGTCTGCTGCTGTCCTGTGGTCAGCAGTGCAGCTCTGCTCCTTGCGCTGCATGCCAAGGCAGGCAGGAGCCCACTGCGTCCATTTTGCCCTGGTCTACAGCCCATGTGCCCAGCTCTGGCGTGACGACCAGAACTGAGGGCCGCCTCTCTCACACCCTGCCCAGCAGGGCTCGTGTGAGCTGCCGTAGTGCCGATCCTGATGCTCCTCTCTGTGCTATCTTTGCGGCCGCTCTGAGTGCCACTTGCGCTTCAGCTCCACCAGAACAGCCTGGGATGGGTCAGCATAATAGGATCGTAGCAAGGCCGCAGCAGCCGCTGCATCAAGCTTGCCCTGCAGACCGCAATTGCTACTTGAGAGGGGGCTGGCTTGCAGCAAGCACAGCACCAGAAAGGCAAGCTCACAGTCTGCTGAAGCCTTGACTTCCTGTCCATGCCCAGGGAGGAGGCAGCTGCCAAGCTTGTGAACACCTCATCTGCATTGACACAGTACAGGTTCATTTGCTGACTCTGCCCAGTTGCTGCAGCAGTCAGCTGGCAGGCAGCCTTGCATGGACTCACTGTACAAATAGACAGGGAGACCCTGCCGCTTGGCCAGCGCATGGAGATTCTCTGCAAAGTTGCGGCAGCGCCGGCCCTGCAGGGCAAGCAGGGGCTGTGCCAACTGTGTGAGGCTGAGTGATTCCTTCCTGCAGGCATGGCACCTGCACCTGCAACAGATGGTCAGGTGAGAGCCTGCTGCATGCAGGCCAGGAGGCGGCCACTCACCTGCTGAGAGTCAGTATTGCGTCTGGTCAGGGTGCCATTGAGGGTCACGGGGAGGCCAACAACAAAGCCATCGGCGCCTGCAGCACCAGCTTGAGAGGTGCAGCCAGGGGACATTTGCTCATCTTGCAGCAGAAGATGGTGACCAACCCTGCCGTGCTGCAATCTGCAGCAGTTCTGTCGCAACATCCAGGGGGGTGACGCCTCTGCACGAAACAATCTGCATGCCATGGGCTACAGCGTCAAAGCTGACTGGTCAGGCAGCTGAGCTCTGCACTGGCAGAGACCAGGCTGACCTGCAGAGGCTCTGGACGTGATGTGGGAGTTGCCACAGCCACCCCTGTCCTCACATGACCGACGTCGATGCCAATCGCGCGCTGCAGGGTCTGCCCTGCAAAGGCCGCTGCCTTTTAAGCAGCCTCACAATTCTAGCAAGGATCCGGCAGGCTGCAGCCTCACCTGCAGGCTTGTGCAGAGCACCATCTGCCCATGTCAGTACCTGCATGGCATGCCATGGCACCCTCAGAATACCATGTACTTCGGTATGCAATGGGCATCACGAGATATGGTTCCCTCTTCTGCCAACAGATGCTCACCTGCCGAGCTCTGGTCAAACCGCCGTTCAAGTGGTGCGTGCAAGTCCAGCTGTTGTCGGCCCTGCTGGGGGAGCAGATTGCTTGCCTCATGTCGTTGTTGCAGCTTTCTGAGTCCCAGCTGCGTTGACTCTCTCACCGGAAGACTTCCTACGTCTGGGCCTCCGCCAGCGTTTCAACGTCCTGGCATGCCGTCTAGATCTGGGTTGTGTGCTGGTTTGCTGCTGACAGCGGCCTGTTGATCAGGGGGCGCACTCACTCCTTTTGCATCGGGGCCAGCACACAAGATGGGGCAGGCCCACAGCACTCCTCATGCGCAAAAGGTGCTGGCCAGAGCGGCAGAAGGGAACAGGGAGGCGGAGCGAGAGGCAAGTCCGACGCTCTGCAAATCCACTGTTGACCTGCAAGCATGCTCAGAGAGCTGTGTCGTGCAGGCTGCTTTTGGGAAGCCTGCATGCATGGGGGCAAGTAGCTTGCACAGCATCCTCTCTCCCAGGCATGTAAAGGTCCAGCACGCCAAGGTCCTCTCTTCCCCTGCTCCAGATTGAGCAGCAGCAGCAGAGTAGCGGATACTTTCACACCCTGAAGGGAAGGCGTGCGGCCCTTGTTGTGGCAGTCGGTGAGCGCAAACATGGGCTTGCATCTGCTGACTCATTTCAAGTGATAGCATGCCAAAGAGGGCCTGTTGGCCAATGCCGTCCTTGTCCTGGCATGTCTGAATCAGCTGTGCAGTTCCAAGTCACGTCTGCATGCTCATCCAGAGCTTGTCAGCTACAAGGCACAGACTGAGAGCCTGCCCTTACGTCCCTCAGAGCACACTTGATGCGGGCTGTTTCATGTTCTGCGCAGGTCTGAAGTTTCCCTACAAAGCAATGTTGAAGCACATGCATGGGCCCCTGGACTGTGCCTTGTGGGAGCGCTTTGCACATCTTGCACTGTAGCGTTTGGCTGCACCTGCACATGAGAACTCCCTTCCCTGTTGCTGAGACTGTCAGAAGCACACTTCACGTCAATTTCACAGGTCTTGTAGGTCAACTGTTGACCCCACACTCTGCTCCAGCCTGTCTCCTGCAACGAAGGCCAAGGTGACTAACATAGTGTGGGTCAAATTGCCTAGATCTTGCAGGCTCGCCCAACCCCGGCACTCTGCTCTTGCCTGTTCCATGCAGAGAAGGGAAACCTGCAGCTGGTGGTGACCATCTATGAGGCTGCCGAAGAGAGCAGAGGCACCATGAGCACCCGCGCTGACCTGCTCAACCACCCCCTGACCAATGGGCAGACGCTGCTGATGAGAGCCTGCTACAATGGGTGAGCAAGCAGATGGGCAGCCCAGTGACGCCACCTGCATCTGCTGCAGATGCTGCCTGCCAGCGCTGGCAGGCACCCAGTGGCAAGCATAGACACGTACTGGTGATGGGGTGTTCCATGCGCGCACACAGCCTGTCTGCTCATCACATGGCCTACCTGCTGTGCTACTTGCGCCTGCACACTGGCTGTCCGCTCAGCACCTGACCTAACTGCTTGACCTGTCTTTGCTGCAGCTATGTAGACATAACGACCTACTTGCTGAGCAAAGGTGCGGACGCCACCCTGGGCAGCCAGAAGGGGGACACCGCGCTGCACATGGCTGCCCGGAACGGGCATGCAGCCTGCATCACCCGCCTGCTGACCTCCCGCGTGCTGTCCCCTGAGGGGCAGCCCACCAGGTGACTATCAGCCTTGCTTGTGGAGCTGCGGGCAATATTTCATCAGCCAGTGGTGTGTTGCATGTGCAAGCTCCCAGCTGCAGGCAGGGGAGGAATGATTGTTTCAGCCTCCACAGTGAAGGTGGGCTGCCGGCGGGAGTACAAACCGCCTGACACTCATGTCACCAGCCGAGTCTTGCAGCCCAACAGCGCTGCTGCATGCCCACGAACGGCACCTTGGATGCAGGCTTGGAGACCTGGTGCTCACAGACGGCGTGGACAGCCAGAAGTTTGCAGACTGCAGCAATGGGGCAGGGATGACGGCGCTGCATGTGGCTGCCATGAAGGGCAGTCCTCAGGTCAGGCAGCTGGCAAAGTCCAGGCGAACTAGCAGCTCATTGTGCATTTTACAAACAGCAGTGATGGACTGGAGCTGGCACAGGCAGTTTCACATGTCTGTTGGGGATCATTGGGTGAAGGGACATGCTGATACGCAGCAGCTGCAAACCTGCATGATGGCTCATTGCTTGCCCTTGCAGGTGCTGTTAGGCACAGCACCCCAAGCTTCAGCCCTCAAGCTTCAGCCGTCCCTGCTTAGGTGCTGCATCACACTGTCAGCAGGAAGGTGCAAGGTGTATGATTGCGGTGCAGGCTGTGACGGCGCTGGTCCAGCATGGGGCCAGTGTGTCAGCCCAGATCATGGGCAGCAGTCAGACGCCTTGGCTCTCCCGCGGATCAACGGCGCTGCACATTGCGGCTGCCCGGGGGTCCCACACAGTTGCCCAAGCCCTGCTGGAGGCCCAGGGGCAGGACCCAGGTGTGCTGCTTGTCCAGCAGTGGGGCTGTAATGCACAGCTTTCGGTGATGCCCGCTGAGGTGGCTTTGCATAGAAGATCACCTGCCGCTGTCCCAGATGCCAAATCCAGTTGCCATGTGGGGACAGTTGTGGCGCAATGCTGGCCGCCATCCTGCATGATTGCACAGTGCTGGTTCATGGCACTCAGCAGCTCATGCTGGAGGTTGCCCTGCATGCATGACTGCCTCATTTGACAGCAGGAGTGGTTGTTTTGCTCTCTAAGTTGCCATCTGCCCGCAGAGGTGGACCTCGGGTGGGCAACTATCAGAGTCACACGGCCTTTCAGCCGGGTGCCTCAATGGCTACCTGTCTGCATGTCAGTTGAAGTGGGCCTGTGCTGAGGCAGAGGGCCCCCAGCTGGCTAGATAAATGACAATCTGCTTTCCTGCGCTGGTGCGCACCTGTGACTGAGTTCACACAGGGTCATTCCTGCAGCGTTGGAAGCCGCGCCAGTCGCGCAACCATCGCGGCCAGGCGATCTTCCAGCTGGGTGGCGCAATAAACGCAAATTATCTATTCTTTCCATGCCTGCCTGTCTGCAGGAGTGGACCTCCGCCGGGTGCGCAATCACAGGGGCCAGAAGGCCTCCCAGCTGGCGCGTTTGAGTGGGCACGCTGAGCTGGCAGCCGAGCTGGGCCGCTCACGCCGCAGGCAGGGGCGGCCCCAACGAGCCGCTGCAGAGGGGCTGGAGGCTGCCGGCGCGCCAAAGCGCTCGGCAGAGGCTGTGCTTACCGTGCTGATCCAGGTGAGGGGGCTGGGCCTCAAAGCAGGGTGCCTGGGGCTGCTTAGACAGGCTGATGTAGCAGCGAAAGACAGCAACAGAGCCTGCTTGGTTGCATGGGTTTAGCAGTGGCTGCTGCCTGACCTTGTGCTGCTTGTGACAAGCTGACACTAGACACTGGATTACTTGCTGGCAGCATGCATGTCTGCCATGCCAAAGCTGCATTTCAATTTGATTATATAGAGGCCTGAGCTCACACAGGTCTCATTCATGACTTTGCCAGAGCATGCGTGTCGTCAGGCATCGCTGCGCATTATGCTGCGCTCTGGGCGCAGACCCTCAGCCAGGTGTTCTCTTGACTGCAGAGGGCAAAGCTGCTGCTGTCGCTGCGGGCTATGACGGTGCAGTCCTCACAAGGCATGCCTATCGAGATCCTGGCTCAGTCTGACACCCACACAGATGAGCGGCAGGTGGGGTGCGGCCTTACAACAGCAGCTCCACTCAGTACATGCTTACTTGACAGGCTGGCCACCTGGTGTCCATTGTGCGGCTCTGTTGGTTGACAGGCCGCAGACGCTGGCACCCTGCAGGCGGTCCAGCCCTCGCTTGAGGTCTTGCAGAACATGTAGGCCAGCAGGCAGCGCATGGCTGCCCATGCAGCCGGGCAGACGCCAGCGATGGGCACCCAACGGAATCTTCTGCCTGCCTCGGAGGGCATATTCCTGGGGTTAGCAGCTGCGCTGTGCAGCATGCACCTGCAGTGAGTGCCATAAACTGCCAACCCCACCCTGCATGTGCACAGCTGCAGGAGGCTGCTGCCAGGGTCCTGAGATGTACAGAGGCTGTGCCAAACCCACCCTGCATGTGCGCAGGTGCAGGAGGCTGCTGCTGGCGTCCTGGGATGTACGGAGGCCTGGAAGCGAGGGAACCACTCGGTCAAGCCCGCAGCCTCCTTGCTCAGACTCATAGCTGCCCTGGACGAGCTACCTGTGGCCCAGATGCTGAGCAAGAGCTGGGAGAAGGCAGAGCTGGGTTAGCAGCCGGCATGCTTGGCCACTTGGGGGACATGTCTGCTGCTGAGTCACCCTCTTTGCAACCATTGCTTGCTCTGCAAGTCGACTTGTCTGACAGCTTGTCAGCTGCGCCCAGTGCTGCAAGACAGGATGGGCAGGAAGGCTCGCATCCTGGGAGGTCCAGCTCTGTCTTCAAGACCGAGACTTGCTGGGGCTCATGTGCTGCCGCTGTCGCACTTTGTGGTGCTCGTCATCATGTTCATTTTACTCAGCATGCAGCCTTGTCACTGGCGACTGGTTGTGAAGGGGTGGACAAGGCAGGCAGGGTGCAGGAATGGCAGCTGCTTTGCGGCGGCTGCCATGGCTCTGGCTGTCCTGAACACGAGGGTGTCCACCTGCAGCACTGATCCTGCCACCCAGCGGCCTGCAGGCTCCTCACTGGCTGCTGGCTGTGTAGGCGGGGACAAGGCAGGTGGGCCCCAAAAGGGCAACAGCTTTGCGGCGGCTGCCATGGCTCAGGCCGCGCTGAATGCCATGGCGTCGACCTCCAGCACCGACCCTCTGGACACGTCGCCAGGCGGCCTGACCCCCACTACCCCTGCGGCGGCTGCGGTGGTCGTTCAGGTGAGCGTTGACCTGCTGGCTGTGGATGTGTGGCTGGCCCCCTTGGCTGTGTGCTGGCTGCGCTGTCTGTGAGTCAGCCACCACCTCTGTTGCGCCTGCAGAAGCTGTCTAGGTGAGCCCTTGCCCTGTCACAGTGCACAGGCTGAGGCGAACCTCCACCTCAGCCTGTCTGCTAGCCGCAGCAGCTGTCAGTACCCACGACATGCATGGCATTGCCCTCATGCGCAGATGGGCTGCAGGGTTCGTTTGCCCAAAGGCTGCCTGTGCGTCATGCTGGGGCAGCTTGCACTGGGTGTCAGTGTTGGCAATCAGTCCACCTCACCCACCAAGCTCTGCTGCGTGACGCTCAGCTGCACACAGCAAGAGCAGCGTTCAGGCCTAGGCCTCACTGTGAGCATCTGCATGTATCAATGAGGGGAACCATCGGCATCGCCCTGCAGGCAGCCCTGCGCAGCCTGACTGGCAGCAGGAAGAAGCGGCGGCGTGCTGGCGGGGGCACGTATGCGCCGGGAGTGCCAGCGGCTGTGATGTCTGCGGTGGTGGCTGTCATCAATGGTGAGCCATCGATCATGCGCTCCACACCAGCCATTTGTTTTGAAAAACTCAGTCAAGACTGTGGGCACAAAAGGCTTCTTCTGGCTGCTTACTGAAGCACTGCCAGACCCTTGGGCAGCGCTGTTGCGCCCTGTGGGATGCATGCAACGCGCTGACTTGGCGTCAGGCTGATTCACCCAGACTGCAGCGTTACAGTGACTGGAGCCCTCACTCATCTGACTGCCTGTCCAGGATCTCCTGCCGGCATTGAGCAGGGTGGCAGCATCAGCGCTGGCCCCACAACTCCGGACAGAGGAGCGGGGGAGCACCGCGCTGTGGCGACCCCCTCACCTCAGCAGTCCAAGGTGGGCTGCCTCAGTGAATGCGCATCCTGGCAGTTCAGGGTGGACTGCCATGAGGTGCATGCGGACCCTGAAGCAGAGGTGGACCTTGAACGCTCTGGCATGCTGCCATGTTGGCCTTGTGGCGACCATCCCATCCTCCCATGCGCTGCATGCAGCTCAACAGATGCTCTGGGTCAAGGTGCCAATAGCGCAACTCTTGTGAGAATGCAGGTCCTAGTACAAGTGCAGGGACTTGAATGTGCTCCAGGGCCTCTGAGTACCCAAAGGGTTGTGCGGCGCGCAGTCAGTGCCGGCGGCCTTGCTTGATGCTCTCTTTGGGCAAATGCCACGGTCTGAGACAGATATGGTGTGGTGCAGGACCTCCTCAAGCCACCCACCCCTCCCCAGCCAGCCGCCCCCACAGCTCGTGCTGCCAGCCCGGCACGAAAGCCAGGTGAGCTCACTGCGCAACTCACCGTGCAGAAAGCAGATGCATTTCTTGCTGCAAGCTCTTGCTGCTGGCTGGAATCTTGAAGCGGAGCATGTGGTGGCATGTGACTCTGCATATCGCTCACAAGTGCACTGAGTCTGGGTCCTGAGTGAGGCACGTTACACGTGAGCTAGCCTACATGGTGTGTAACAGCATCCCACCTGCTGCCACTCTGCTTGGCACGTCGTGCTGGCTGTCATGGTAGCTGCCTGCCGTCAAGCCCCAGCCAGCAATTGACACCATGCCAACTCTATATGGTTTTGGTGTTCAATGGGACATGCTGGGCACCTAGTAACACATAGCCCCCTGTGCAATTGTCTTGTAACCCAGGCTGTCGTGGCGGCAGTCCCCTGGCCAGCCAACTGCAGCATGTGCTCAACGAAATCGATTGCCACCTGTGGGGGAAGCATCAGCAAGCCTGTGGCAGACCATCTTGCTGTGCTCATGTTGCTCAAGCCTGTAAAAGGCAGCTTTCTGGCCCGAGAAGGGCAGCATGCCTGATTTTGTTGTACCCTGTGCTCATGGGTACCTGCTCGTTGCATGCAGGCCAGGCGCCAAGCAAGTGGCGGGACCGCATACGGCGCTCCTTCAGCGCGCCCCGGGGTAAAGCACTGCCTGAGCCGGAGCGCTCTGCCTCCTACGCAGGCTCTCGCGGTGACTCTGAGCAGCGGGAGCCCACCATAGAGCGCGTCTATCCTGCTGACGAGCCTGAGCAGGCGGTGAGTGCATTGCTGCTAAACGTGCACAAAGCGGGAGACACAGGTTGCCACAGCTCGGCATCATGCGCATCCAACCCTGGAGGCAGGCCTCAGCAGGCGGTTGTGCATTGCTGCCATGCAGCAGGTACACAGTAATGAGAGAGACAGCCTGCCAGGTGAAGGGGCACACAGCATGGGGTGAGTGAAAAAGCTCACTCATCCTGCTGTTGGGGCCCAGCAGGTGGTGAGTACATTGCTGCTGCACGTTGTATGCTGGTGCAGCTTGCCAGGACTGGTCCTTGGGCGCAGCACGCTCACACCCCTGCCGAGCCTCAGCAGGCGGTAATTGCGATGGCACTCAGCTTGTGGTGCCCTGCTCCCAGGTGTCACCTGCGAATGCAGCATGCATCTCGTCTGGCGTGGCGTATGCCTGGCTCCATGCTGTCCTCAGGCTTCCTTGGCGCCTGAGTGGCACACCCGGCATGTAGCTGCCTGACCTGCCTGCACTGGCTCAAGCAACCTGTCACGAGCCATCACTGTGGGCAGAGCATGGAGCGACGCTTGTTACAGGTTGCCTTCAGTGTGGAGGTGCTCCCTCATCGCCTGCTTGCCTTCCGCTGCAGGCGGCTTCGACACGCTCGCAGCGAAGCGCAGACCGCCGCTCCTCTGTGGACAGCCTGGCTATCCCGCCAGGCAGCCGGATCAACGACCGGAGGCTGTCCCTGCAGCAGAAGGAGCCCCTCCCCAACCCACGCCTGCCAGTGGCCCAGCAGCAGCACCGCAACTTCGACCCGCGGCTGCCCGTCTCCAAGCAGCACCAGCTGGAGGGGCCGGCCAGCAAGCCCAGCGCGCTGCTGCAGACGGAGGGCGCCCAAGTGGTCGCCCCCAGCCGCGCGCGCCCCCACGACAACATGCTGGCCACCTGGAGCCCTTTTGCCTGGGACCGACCTGATCGCAATGGCACCGTGGCTGGCCAGGTACCCATCAACTGAGCATTGAGTTGCTGGCGTCTCCCTTTGCTGGTCAAACAGCAGCAGTCTTGCTGCTGTGGGAGCCCCCAGGCCTGTCTTGGATGCAAACAGGGGCCAGCCACATTGGAAGCTGCTGCTGTGCTGTGGGAGCCCCTGTGCCTGGGACCAGCTTAACTGCGTGGGCTCTGCTGCCGGCCGAACAGGCCTTGGTGACACCAGAAAGCCCCAGCTGGGTTGATTGAGACAGATTACACAATGCACCAGAGGAGGCGCCTGCCTGTGGCGTTCCCTGCCAAGTCACTGGACATGACGGTGCTCAACCCTGCACAGCTGGAACACCTGCTGCTGTACCGGGCGCTGTGCCGCCTGACGGTGTTACAATCACAGGACCCTCCCTCAATCAAAAGGATCACTTGATGCTTCAGTTGGTGCTGTTTGACAGTGCTAATAGACAGTCAGAATGAGCAGGTCTTGCATGAGAGACCACGTCTCTCATGTAGCTGACTTTGCTGCAGGTGCTGCCGGATGATGAAGATCAGATGGGTGCACCCTCCAGGATGCAGGTCAACCCCCTGTTCAGCAGCAGCTTCATCGACAGCCAACAGGCTGCCGACATCCCCACCATGGAGGACATCGACGTGCTGCTCAGCCCGATGGACCAGCAGGATCAGATTGGGCAGCGCTTGGACCTGCAGCAGCAGGAGGGAGGCAACTTTGACCGGCAGGTGACCTGTGGCTGCAATGCGGCCAACAACTTTCATGGGTTCAGTGTTCATGGGGGGCACCAAGGATCGCTGCAAGGCCATCATGTAGGTGGCCTGCACCACAGATGTGGTACCGCGCTTCATGTCGCCAATAGTGGTTGGAAATGCAGTATGTCAGGGCTAGGGGTCAGGGCAGCAGTGCATATCAGCGTGGCAATTTTGCCAGTGGTGACTCTACGTCACGCAGCGCTCAGGGCTAGCAAGGTGTTTTGCTCAACAGGTGACTGCTGGCTGTGTGGCAGGCCTTCTCAATCAGCCTGTGGCTCTGGGCATGCTGAGCACCGGCATGCTTGGTGCAGCCACAGAGACAAAGTGCTGGCGAGAGCGCCCAATGCTGAGGTGTCTCTCCTAGCATTGCTTGCGATTGTCTCGTTCAGGAGCAGGTTACGACATTCCTGTGGTCGCGAAGTCTGCCAGCAAGGGCGTGTGAGAGCGTCAAGTGACTTTGCTTGCAGACTACTGAGCAGTCTGCAGAGGGCCCGCAAGGTGCCCTGGGCAGCAGTTCCAGGCTGCCCACCACAGGGTCGATGCTGCCGTACAGCAACACCCTGTTTGATGGGTCCCAGCCGGAGGACAGCACGCGGCCGCGCTATGTGGGCTCCCTGACCGCCAAGCACGACCCTGCAGTCAAGGCGGCCCTGGCAGGCAGCGACGGAGGCTCGATCAGCAGCAGCAGCGGCAGCCATCAGGAGCCTGCAGGTGTGTGCTTGCAGCAGGACTCTGTTGGCAGCTCAGCTGCATGGGCTGCCCTGCTGTGCATTCGTTCGTACCGTCGCCCAGGTAAAGATATTTGGTCCGGGCGTCGCCACCAGAGACGTCCAGGCAGGGCCCGCTCTTGCCTCATGCTGCATGCTGCCGCTGCGCAGGTGACAATGCAGCATGTGTGCTGAGACTGCGATTTTGCCTCGGGCCATGCTGCCTGAGTTGGCAACTGTTGTAGGGCTATAATCCCCTGCTGACCCTGCGCAGGCGGGGTCGGCCCCCAGAACAATAGAAAACATATAACAAATCTTCAAAGTAATTCAGTGGCAGGCCTTGCTGCAAGTAGATGTGGGTGCACCTTGCATCGTCTGTGCTCGAGACACCTTGACGCTTCAGGCTGACGCTTTGCAGGCAGGGGCCTCTGCAGCCAGGCAGCGCCTCACTCCTGGCTGGTGGTCGATCCCCTTTGCTGATGCTGTGCAGGTGGGGCCATCCCACAGAAGTGGCAGCCGTGGCAGCCGCTGCCCCAGCAGGCGCCCCCGACCCCTGTGGAGGTCGCCCCGGAAGCCACTCGGCCCGGGGAGGAGGAGGGGGAGCAGGACGTGATGAGCACCCAGCAGCTGCAGGGCCTGCTGGGCAAGCATGGGTACAGCTTCCACCTGGTGGAGCCCTTCAGCGGCAGCGGGGAGTCGGAGGACGACGGTGAGCGGGTGGTCTGCGTCTCAGGGGCCTTTCTGCAGAGGGTTTGGGGAAGGATTGTAGATGACTGCCTGAGGATGCCTGTCTTGAGCTGTGAGCCCTCATTTGGTGGTTCTCCTGCAGTCTAACAGGATGGATGCACATGACATGGCATGTGTGCAGAGCTGCTGGCTGTGCATATTAGCCGCTGAGCTGCAGCAGAGTGCTGATGATCCATGAGATAATCCATCTGCATTTCCCATGTCATGATGACTGATGAGCTCAGTCTTGCGCTCGAGTGCAGATGATGAGTCTGGGGATGAGGAGGACGAGTCTGATGGCCCCGCAGCGCAGGCCGCCGACGCTCAGGCGCCTTCCCGCCGTCTCAGCCTGCAGCGCGACGCAACTGCAGGCCACCGGCGAAGCCGCAGCTCAATAAAGGTGGGCCTGCTCTGCTCTGCATGACTGATTGCTTTGCAGGATGCTTGAGGCAGACCTGTCCTTCTTGGCAACAGCACTGCCCTGGCGGCCCGACAGAACTCAGGCATGAGGATGTTTGCACTGGTTTGCGACAGCTCTGAGCAGAGGTCCCTCCTCCAGGCAGCCCTTGTAGTACTTGATTCTGCAGACATGCAAGGTCAGCGCCCTGGCTGACTGTCACCCAATGGTGGTCAGTGAGGCTTGCGGGAGGCACCAGCAGGCGTGCAGGAGTGTGGTCATGTCAGCAGCTGACCTGTGCCTTGTCATTGGCTTGCAGGGCAAGTCCAAGCTCTTTGGGGACATCCTGGAGGAGGAGCACCTGCTGTGCCCCATCTGTATGGATAGACCCCTCCAGGTCTCTGTGGCTGAGTGCTCACATCAGGTGAGATTGCTTACTTGAAACAGCTGTGGTGGGGCTGAAATGCAGGGCCGACGACGCACCCCCGGCTTAGCCCTGAACGCACCTCCTGACATGTAAGCTGGCTGAGCCGCAGACACGTTGCATCAGATGCTTGTGCTTACGACCGCTAGGCCTTTGATTGTGCCAGCAGCACTGCATTGTTGCCCCTCTTCAACATTGCTGGCAAGGTCTTCCACCCTCTGGGCCCCTGGGAGATGGCTGCCAGAAGCCTTGCACTGCAAAGCTCCTCCCCTGATGAGGTTTGGCACCTGCAGAACCAGCAGCCACCAGCACTCAGCATGGTTGGCATTGGGGCTGGAGCCCTGTGCCAGTGTACAGCAGGTGTAGGCCTCACAGGCTGAGCAGACCTCAAGCGCCTGCACTGGAGCCAACACCAGCCCCTGCCTGCAGATGTGCATGCAGTGCGCCTACCAGATGTGTGCGCGCGGCCTGAAGAGCCCCCTGTGCCCCTTCTGCCGCCAGCACATAGACTCCTTCCAGCCGCTGCGGCCCATGTGATGTCATCTTGCCAACATAGTAGGCAGAGGCCACGGTCAGCCTCCAGCTTGGCCTTGAGCTGGCAGTTCTAGATCAGGGGATTCCCTCGCAAGACCATGGCACCCACATGAGAGGCTGGAAGCACATGCTAGAGAGTCAGGCAAAGCCATCTGGGATACCTGACCACAGGCAACAGCATCATCCGCCTACAGTCACTATGTGGCAACTGACAGCAATAGTGGGGCAATGAAACATGAAACATACAAAGTAGAACATGCATCAGGTGGTTGCTCTGTACATCTTAGCATTTCTGACCACCCTGCACACCAGACAGCAGTGACATTCACAGCTCAGATTGTGTGCTGCCCACAGTCTTTCCCTCCCTGCAAGCCCCTTCTCTGAACACGTCGAGCGCCCTGCCCATTTGCTGCTGCAATGCCCATGCATCTGCAAGGCTGCCCCTCTCCAAGACTGGCACGGTCAGCACTGCCATTGTTGCAGGGGCAAGCTGCAGCACAACTCGGTACATGATTCCTTCTCACCATGCATCTTGCTTTTGCTCTCCAAATGCAACCCCAGAGTGCACAGTCCCCAATGTGTGCAAGACATGCAAAATCGCCTCAATGACATGTGCCAACTCACAAGCTAGAGGGTTTGAACTGCCCTCTCTTACAGTCCCTCTGAGGTTGCTTGCTGTATGACAAAATCCAGAAGCCATGCAATGTCAGCTACATGAAAGAAGCAAGCACTCAAGCACTGCAGGAAGCAAGTCTAGCACAGCTCCTATCGGTCTAGCGTGCCTCGCACATGAAGCCAATGTCCTGCAGGAACTAGCAGCATCATTCAGACTGGACTGGTGAGCTGACATGGTGGCGCACGCTCAAGCACAGCAGCATGAGTGACAGGGACACGTGCAAGCGGCAGGGAGTATCACCTGTTCCGTCCAGCCTTGCCCTGTGCTGCTTATGGGCTCACATGCGTGCTGTGCAGCAAGCTGCTTGATGGCCCTGAAGGGCTCAGAGCTGCGGTGAACTTGGACGAAGGCTGAGTCCTTGTTTGTGTACCTGCACAACATGGAGCCACCTCAGATGTGCTGCTCACAAGTGAGGACACCGTCGTCGCCTGATTGCCCAGAAGACACTGGGCTGGTGGCGACAGCTGCCAGATGCTTGATGTCTGCTGTGCAGCGCAGGACACCCATGAGGGCAGCAAGTAGAGCTGCAAGCTTGCCAGTGTGGGGCCTCCTCTGTGCAACTGCACACCCCAGCACACTCCCTGATGAACTCTCGGTAATGCAGTCAAGCAATTGGGATTGCAGCTTTGGCCCTGGCACGGCGGCCTCTGCACCTGCCAAACCCCACCCTGCAGCCTCAACAGGCATATTAGTCATCTGCACCAGCACAGGATGGCACACCAGCCCGGACTCCACCCGTTTGACTCAACATGCATGGCATTGCCTGTGCACCAAACAGGAGCGCCATGACATGTACCACTCACAGCCTTGCACAGCAGCCACGTGGTCCAGGACTGCATCTGCGACTGTGCATCCAGCAGCCCTCCTGATCATGCAACATACGGAGTGCCAGTCAGAGGTTGCCTTACTATCTGCACAGGGCCCAGGGCAGCAACAGCTTGTACACTTCCACACCACGCACCGCTCGTAGATCAAGATCTTGGTCGGGTCATCCTCTGACACAGACACCTCATAGGCCAGAGTATCCTTCTCCTCATCAGCCACATGCTGGGCCAACGTCTTGAACAGCCCCAGCCACCTGCAGGCAGGGTGCCCTGCTGGGCTGAGGCTGGGGATTGCATTGCAGGACTTGCGTGCAGCAGGCATGGTGCCTTTGGAAGGGACCCAGCAGGCCTCAGCATGCGTGCAGTGGGCACCAGCTGCGCCCAAAGGCAGGTTGTTGCAGGCAGGGGCCAGACTGCCCCATGCAAGCGCTGGAAGATGGGCCATGCAGTTGCCCCAGTGGGCACCACTTCGGTGGCAGACAGGGTGGCACAGGCAGTGAGCCGGCAGGCCAATGCAGGCACACAACAAGCGGTTCATGCACACGGCAGGACTGAAGGATCAGGCTGACTGACATCACACAAATGCACAATGAGATGTCGCAGGCGGGGTCATGCCCCACCTGTCTCGCGCTGCCACATGTTCAAAGCCATATTGGACAGTGAGAACAAAGGCCTGCAGGGGCAGGCATCTTCAGCAATCAGCTTGGGGGAGAGGACAATGTCCAGGCTGTCAGGTGCATGCAGACCTTCTGGTGCTTCTTGTGCGCGCCAACTCGTCTGCCTGACACAATCTTGCCGCCCAGCAACTTTCCCAGCACAGCACCCACAGCAAGGGCCAGCAGATGTGTGGCGATAGGCACAATGCTGCAGAGGCACCGGCGGTACAGCTCAACATCTGGCAATGCTGGTTATAGCAAACCAGTACAGTAGTATCCTGGGCCAGCACGTTCGCGGACAAACAGAGCATTTCCTCACACATCTTGACGAGTATCCACCTCAGGCTCGATAATCACCACCTCAGGTGCAGCAGGTTCCTTCTTGATCAGGCCCATGCTCAGCAGTTGCTGGACCCGGGACGGCAGTGCCGAGTCAGAGTCAAAGGTTGACTGCATGGATTTAGAGTCCAATCACTTTCAAGCTCTGTGCAACAGCCCTTTTTAGAGCCAGCTAAGATCACACGAGAGCAACAACAGTTGGGACTGCATGAAACATCGACCAGCACTAGGGTGACATAAACAGCTGGTTTGCAATGAATGCAAGTCCTGAGGGCGATGTCAGTCCAGAGCTTGAAAGGTCTACTCCCGCTCAGGCACCTATCAGTCCCCACCAGAGGGCAATGGCCGCATTGGAGCAGAGGGTGAATGTTGGATCACGCTCTATCTTGTTAGCAATCCGGCTCACTCTGACACAGCATGAATATACCATGCAGTCTATCACCTCCAAGAGGGGCGTGTTGCGGGGAGACACCAGACGGCCTGCTGAGGTGACGCAGGGCTGTGTGACAATGGCAGGCGGTGGCATCTGCACTTCTTCACAGCTCTGCCTTGTCTTGCATGATAGGAGTGCCCACAGTGACAACAGCGGGTTCTGCTAAGCTTCTCTCAGCCTTGGCTGCAGCGCATGGATAGATGGTGGCAGCACACAGGGAGCTGCCCTGTCACCTTGCAACAGCCCTTGGACAGTGCTTAGAGGCACTTGCTGCATGCCTCTGCAGGTGGATGCTCCCCCTGTGGACTTGGAGGAATACAGGAGCTACCGGCAGGCCACAGACCTGCGGGAACCGTACAGGCAAGCTTTCTTCTGTTAGCCCTCTGCAGCTGGTCGTGCCCTTGTTGCACCTTGGCGACTCCCACATGGGAAGGCATTCACTCTCGAGACTCACAGCTTTGCTGCTGGAGCTGCTGCCCCATTCAGCTTGTGTCATGCTGTCAAGCATCAAGCTGCAGAGGTGTCAGTGCCATGGGGTGCACAGCAGCGATACCTTCTGCCTCCTCCCTGCAGCCAATGAGACAAAGTGCAACCTACCATACTGAACGCAGCATACGCTCATACAAACCCCTCTTGCCCTTGGCTGGTGCAGAATACCCCACGACTTCCTGCAGCACATCAAAAAGGTCCAGATTCCCGACGTGGCAGAGGCCCCCCTGATTGTCTTCATCAATTCACGCAGCGGCGGCCGCGCAGGCCCTAAGCTGACAGACGTGCTGTACCATGCACTGGGGCACTCTCAGGTGGGTTGGGGGTGGACACTTGAGGTGTGGTCAGGCTCCTCACAGGACATCTGGTGCAGTGCTCCATGCCCCAAGCCATGCCACCATGGGGCCCAGAATTAGGCATTGCCAAGCACAGGGGCGCTCCCAGGGGAAGGCAAGCGTGTATGTGGCGCACCATGGCTGATGGAGAAATCTCACATGCACTACAGCGGGTGCAAGTCTTGTTCGACTCAAGCGCTGAGGCACCCTGGGGCGGAAGGGCAAACTGTGCATGTCCCCAAGTGCCAGCCAAGGTGCTGCTGCCATGGACTGGGACACTCTCATGGGGCAAAGGCTGGCTTCTGTGCTGTGCTGGTCTGCTACCCAGGGCGATCTGCAGTGGGAGAGCAGTTGTACGTAACACTGCAGTGATTGAAATCATGCACCATGCATTTGGCAGGTGCAAGCATGCACCCCCCGAAAGGAATACCACCAGGCTAGCAGTCCCTATGTCTGCCCTATATGTTGAGAGTTGTGCGGCCCAAGTTCTCAGGGCAAGCCTCACTGCAGATGCGTCAAACCTACAAGACTGCACCCAGTCTGAACCTCTTTTGAGGAAGTCTGCAGCACCATGTGCCATGGTGCAGTGCAGGCAGGAGCAGCCCTGTAGGCCACCGGCGCCTCTCTCACAAGCAGCGCCCCTGCCACCGTTGCAAGTCTTTGACCCTTCAGTCAGTCAGGCCATTGCTCATGCTGCACCTCTTCCTCAGCAACATGTGCAACAACACACTGCAGCCAGCTGCACTTTCGGAGCGGCCTTCACACACACAAGCCTGTGCCGTTGATGCAGGTTTTTGACCTCCAGGAGTTCAGGCCAGGGCAGGTGCTGCAGCAGATCTACAAGAACTTTGAGGATGCAGAGCGGCGTGGGGACCCCCTGGCAGCCTCCTTCAAAAGGTCAGCCTTTGCCATGGGAGGGCGCACATCCCCACAATTCCCCAGCAAGCACAGCTGGGCCTGCACCAGTGTCAACAGCGAAACACAATCTGTGGTGGTGCACTGTGCATTCAGCTGCTCATCCCAATATATCACTTTTGTGGTGTAAAACAGAGGCACACACCTGGGGTCTGGCAGTGAGGCACTGAGACCCGCCAGCATTGGTTTGAGCGCCGGCAGCAGACAACAGCAGGGCGCGTTGTGGGCCCCCGCAACAAACCAAGCATCAGCATAGCTTGCGCCCACTGGCTGCAGGCGCCTGCGCATCTTGGCGGCCGGCGGTGATGGGACCGTGGCCTGGCTGCTAGGCACCATTCGAGAGCTGAAGCTGGACCCGCCGCCATCAGTGGCGGTCATGCCCCTGGGCACTGGGAATGACCTGTCCCTCAGCTTCGGCTGGGGGAATACCTTCCTGCACAAGTGGATCAAGGCACGTGCCACTGCAGGTGGATAAAGGCTTGAGAGTTTAGCCGCCATGCTGTGTGCCTACAGATGCTGCACAGGCCTGCTGCATCCTTGGCCTTTAGCAACCCAAGGGGCACATGGGTCAGTATACCCCTGCTGTGCACGATGAGCAGCCTTGCCGCTTGCTCCGCTCAAAGCCTCTAGGCTCAAGACCGTCATCAGCCTGTAGCTTCTTGCTTGCTAGCATTGTCAGATGTCCCTGCCTCTTCTCGAGTCTGTCTGCGATGGCATCAAGTCAGTCCCTGCACGCTCCTGTCGGGCTCTGCATACAAGCTTCCCTGCCGCTTCCCAAGTGCCCACCAGAAGACATAGCCACTGCTGCGCACAGCACAGACCACAATGATGGCTTCAGGATGGCTTCAGGATGTGCTTTGGGCCACAGCTTTGCTCGGAAATGGCGCAAGTTACTGAAGCGGCGCGGCTCTGGGGTTGGCCTCATGCCACTGCCATGCACCCACATACAGCTGGTGCCTGCAGGACTACACGACCATTTACTCCACAATGAAGCGGATAGCTGACGCTGAGCCGCGGGACTTGGATGCCTGGACCCTCTCTATGACCCTGGGTGAGCGTGCACTGTGCTTGACGCTGGGGCAGAGGGGTGGCTCCAGGGATTGTTCTTTCTCTTTGCCTGATTGCTCCTGTGTTCCTGTGTCTTTGATCTATCTCGTGATGCTGGGTGGGCCTGCGCTGCTCTGCGACCAGGGCTACAGCAGGAGAGGGGCTCGTGCTCCTGGCAGCCAATGACGAGCTCTGTGGGGGGCTGCCTTGCTGTTGCAAAAGGTGTAAGGAAGGGGCTGCTCTAGACCCACCATCACAATGCTGGATGAGCCTGCGCTGCCAAGGAAGGTTCCAGTAAAGAATGGACTGCTCCGTAAGAGCCTTGGAACTGGACATCAACTCATGCTAAGCTTACACAGGAGGCTGCCTGCAACTAGCAGGGCAGGCGCTATGTGTTGCTGTGAGGTGCCAGCTCAATGTTGTACCAGGCAGGACCGCACATGAATGCCTTTTGTGGTGGACACTTCATGCCTGAGATGTCATTGAAAGTGGGCTGGCATTTTGGCCTGCTGTGCTCAGCGAGCAGTGATGCCCAGAGCACACCTGCCTGTCTGCTTTCCAGGTTGCACAGACCTGTGAGGTTCAGCGGGCTGCTGGCTGCAGGTGACAAGTCCCTGTTTGGCGATCTCCCGCACTCATTGTCACTAATTGACAACGGCATGAAGACCAGCAGTGGGGAGGGCAAGGTGGGGTTGCCATGCCTGGCCGGCATACGGGCACCTTCTGTCAGGTGTTTGAGATCATGCTGACGGCAGTGTGCTGGCTGTCCTTGAGCCACCATTGCACAGGCGGATAGTGGTCAAAAATTCAGTTCATGGAGTGGGGTTGATGGGACCTGGGAGGTGGGCCGAGGCTGGAGACCACCACACCACCCTTCTTACCACAGGCGTTACACCTGTTGTCTGGGCTGCAGGCAGCAGAACCTGCAGGAGGTTTTGTCATTGCTGCAAACATTGCCAGCCTGCAGGTGCCCAGATTGCAGCTGTGTGCTGTGTTTAAACAGGCACCCAACTATGCACTTGCAAAGCTGTAGGTGCAGAGGCTGCTGTAATGCCCTGTCTCCTTTTTATTTTGACCCGCATCCAAGACATCTGTCCTTTCCTGCCCTGCTGCTGGTGCAGGAACCGTGCTGAACTTGGTGTCTCCGGCTTGTGATGGCCTCATGGCTGGCCACACTGTACCTGCCTATCTGCAGGTGGAAGGGCTGTTTTGGAACTACTTCTCCATTGGCATGGACGCCACGGCTGCCTACGGCTTCCACCACCTGCGGGAGACCAAGCCCTGGGCAGCCCCCAGCAGGATGATCAACCAGGCCTGGTATGCCTACTATGGCTGCGCCAGTGGCTGGTTCTGCTGCGCCAAGCCCATCAAGAACACAGTGAGCCTCAAGGTGAGGCGCTGGGCGGGACTGTGTAGCATGCAAGTAAGGAGGTGCCACGTTCATCCAGGCACACAGCTCCCCGCTGGTGTGAATGGCGCTGTCACTGGATGGCAAGCTGCTTGCCACAGCCTCAGAGCGGGCATGCTTGGGCGTATACATTCCAGAGCAGACGCAGGCATCCAAGCTGCAGGTGAGTTGGTTGCGCAGCAAACCATGTGAGTTCATGCCGCTGTGACTGTCAGTGCTCATCCAGCCCATAGTGACGCTCAAGGCGAGGTGTCAAGGCATAGCTGTCTGGCACACAATGACAGCAGAGCAGCTCTGCTACGCCCACAAGGCACCCAGTGACCCTCAAGGTGAGGCGCTGAAGATGCGAGCATATCGCAGGCAACTGCAGCGTAGCAAAAGATCGCCTGACTCCTGGCTCTGCTGCGCACCATAGCCATCAAGATGAGGCAGTGGTGTTGGAGCTCTGACACACAACTGGGGCAGACCACAGCCTTTGCCTGACCCTGGTCCTGCTGCGCCCAGCCCATCGTACATGCTGTGAGCTGTAAGCTGAGGCGCCGGGTGTGATTCTTTGGCACACCTCCAAGCAGGCTTTGCCTGCCTCTAGGCGCCATTTTGCTGCTCAGGAGAGGCATTGGTGGAGGTGCAGCTACTGCACTGGTGTGAACAAGATGCTGGAGCAAGCTTGCCACATTGTGATGTGACTACATTTTTCATTTTCTGAGTGCTCTCTCGGTCCTCCAGTCTCTATATTTGAGTCGATAGTTTGAGAAAGAAGTGGGCCCTTGATCACTTGCAGCAATGGCCCAAAGTGGTGCTGGCATGGGCCTGACTCTCTGTGGGATTCAGCATGTGAAGGCTGCCTGGAGACGCCCCTGCACTTTCTGGCAACTGCAGAGGGTCTTGTGTGCTGCTACTTTGCCTGAAACGGTGCTTTTTCCTGCAGGTGCGCTCCACAGGCGGGGAGTGGCGAACTGTGGAGGTTCCTTCCTCGGTGAAGGCGATTGTGGTCCTCAACCTACAGAGCTATGCTGGGGGCCGGGATCTGTGGGGCCTGAAGGACACAGCCAAGGATGCCCAGAAGGGGTGGAGGACACCCATCTTCAATGACGGGACCATTGAGGTGGGTGTCATGCTCTACATCTCTTGCAAAAATGCCAGTGCTGGGTCCACCCACTGTGAGCAGCAGGTGGTGTTGCCTGGCTCAGACACGGGGAAGTATGTGGGCTTCACGTGGCCCATTGCACATTGTTCAAACCTCCCGCTGGCAGCATGCCTGGGGCGCACTGTGTTCCGGCACCTGCCTGGGCTGCAGGCCAGAGGGGCTGATGCTTTTCACAGCTGGCAGGGAGAGAGCCTGAGTGACTCGCACTCAGGATCACCGGCAGGATGAGCGGCAGGACGAACAGCCTTGCTTGCTGGCTGGCCCTGGCAGTGCCCTCTCTCCTATGGGCAGGCAGCCTCTGCTTGCCGTAAAGGGTTGACAGTGGAAGAGGCAGAGCAGCTGCGGGGCACTGCAGGGGTCATGACATGGACTGTGTGTCTGCCTGTGGTCCACTCAATTCACAGCACTGCACAGGGGCCCCGCTCACTTTAACGGCAGGTGCTGGGGCTGCACAGCAGGTGACTTGTTGCCAGGGATTGCTTAGCTGTTGCCCCCCATGTCACCCCTGACTGATTCCCGGGGAGACCTGCAGGCGCTGGGTCTGGGATGAAAGGTGGCGCCTCTGTCTGCTGCCTGACGTGGAGGTTACCCTTGAGTTGAAGCTGTCTTCCTGCAGGCACTAGGCCTGGACAGCGGCACTGGCAGAGACTGCTACGTACAGAGGCCCCCCTCGGGTGCACGCGGCCTCCCTGCAAGGCGCTGGGCCTGGACAGCGGCACAAACACACACTGCTTTGCATAGAGGCCACATCCAAGTCCATGCTGCCTCCCTGCAGGTGCTGGGGCCCCCGAGCGGGCGCACTGGCACAGGCTGCCGCGCACACAGGCCAGCCCAGAGTGCATGCTGCCTCCCTGTGGCGCTGCAGCTCAAGGGCACACCTGCAGAGGCTGCCTTGCAGTACCGGTACCACTCAGTGCATGCTGCCTTTCTGCAGGCACTGGCCTCCAAAGCGAGCACACCAGCGCAGACTGCCTCCCCTGCAGGCACTGGGCTCAAACGCAAGCACACCAGCACAGACTGCCACGCACAGAGGCAAACTCGAGTGCATGCTGCTTGCCTGCAGGCGCTGGGACTGAGAAGCGGGTGGCACACCGCCGCGGTGATGGGCGGGGTGAGCACCAAGGTGCACGCAGTGCGCCTGGCCCAGGGGAATGACCTCCAGCTGGAGGTGCGGGGAGGGCGCGGCGGGACGACTAAGGGCGACTCGCCCGTCACCCACATGCAGCTGGACGGGGAGCCCTGGCCCCAGGACCTGCCGGCTGATGCCAAGGACCCCCCGCTGCGGGTGCGCTTGCCTGCTTGAGGGTAGACCCACCTGGCTGCCTGCCCAGGACTTGCTCGCTGATGCCAAAACATCCCCCGCTCTCACCTGCTGGAACGTGCTGCATCTGTCTGCAGCACCCTGGGCTTGCTAGCTGACACCAAGCACCCCCTACACTCCCTTGCTGAGGGGAAACTGCACCTGGCTGCTTGACCAGGAGTTGCCAGGCGAACCCCGCAGGGGGTGCGTTTCCCCGCGTGAAGGGATGTTTACCAGTCTGCTTCGTAGGCCCAGGACCTGCCACCTGATGCTGAGGACCCCTCGCTCTGACCTCCAAAGGGGGCCATGCATCTGCCCCAACAGCACCAAACCAGCCAGCTGATGCCAAGGACCCCGCACTGGGGATGCACCGTCCGGGTGCCAAATTGTCTGCCCTCGCTCAGCTAGAGGGTTTCACCCCTGGACATTGTCAGAGCATGGGAGCACTGCAAGCCAACCAATGAGCAGCCCCCTCGCTGTGGGTGCCCTGGCCTGCTGCGACGCCTGCTTACTGCACTCTCAGGACCAAACGCACTCTGTCCAGCCAGCATGGTCAAAGGCGCAGACAATCCATGTTCGTAGAAAGCCAACGAGGCAGCCCGCCATGCTCACTGCTATGGGTGTGTTCCAACCCCAAACTGTTGACTGCAGATCAACATCAGCTTAGCAGGGACCAGCAAGATGCTTTTCAACACGGAGAAGCTGAGCGGGATGCCACGCAAGATTAAGGAGCTTGCCAAAAGAGAAGCCCAGGTCTCGCTGCACCAGCAGGTGGGGCAGCCCACTCTTTGGCAGTGAAGTCCGTTATTAGTGGTTCTTAGCCTCTCCTGTAGGGTCACGGGCTTAGTGCCACACACTCACAGTCAGTCTGACATGGGTTCCACTGCACTTGTACATGAGAAGCACATGCCTGGCGCCTCACATTGAGTGTCGCTGTGCTCATAAGGAAATTCAGCTGCAAGAGCTTCCTGCCCTGCTCAAGCACCAGGCTCAGGGGAGATGCAGGTTGGCATCATTGGTGTACGTGACTGTCGAGCTGTCTGTGTGCCGCTCTGGTGACATTCAAGGCTATTGAGAAGATGTCTGTTCCACCAATGCAGCACTTGATGTTGTGCAGCAGCGCCGACATCATGCACTATGTTTAGCCCGGCTGACTACCCGCGGCAGGCCTGCTCTCACTATGCAGACGGTGCTGGTCAAGGCCAGCTCTGCCAGGGCCAATGCTGCATCTGGTGCACACCAGCTCAAGCAGCAGGTCAGAAGGCTCTGGCGGGTTGTGCTTCCGTTCGCTTTCATTGTGCCCAGCAGGACATAGCAAGCCCTACGCAAGGATGCCGCGACAGCTTTCATTGCCAAACTGCAGGTGCCTGTCGTTGAGCAGACCTGCTGCTGGCTTACCACATTCACAATCCTGAGTAAGCCTTGACATGCACCTGGTGCGTCTGCAGACCAGCATGAAGGAGCAGCGGCAGGAGGTGCAGATGGCAGGGAGGGGCAACCCTGATGTCCAGGTCAGTACTTTGAACCCTTGTAGCTCTGTGCCCCTGTCAAGCAGGATCGAGGTGGTGGAGAAAACGGCAGAACATTCCTGACATGTAGGTACATCATGTCTTTGTTGTACTTGCCTGAGATGCCTTGCTGGACTGCGCCATGCTTGGGCAGGGCAGGGTGCTTCAGTGCATGGGCCGTCTGGAGCAGCACTACTTCTGCACCAAAATGCTTTGGCGTCCCCAGTGGCACCTGTACCTTTCACGGTAGACAGCACCCTCAACAACAGCACTGCAGGGGAAGTCAACACCCTGTTGTGCAGGTGGCCCACGACAAATTGATGCAGGCCATGTGTCTGTGGCAATCAAAAGCAAAACACCCTAGCAGTCCAGTGCACCCTGATCGTGCAGGTGGCCTCCAATGGCATCACGCAGGAGGTGCGGGAGGAGCGGGACGAGGCAGCCTGGGCGGCAGCGCAGCCTCCACAAGACATGCCCAGCAGCCCAGAGCAGCGGCAGGCGCACGCCATCTCCAACACTGGTGAGGCCCCTGCCAGGACACAGCAGCTGTGTCAGGGGTTCGGCACCGCATCCAGCCTGAAGGGTGCCCTCTGCAGCTCTTCCTGCCAGCTGCCATGGGAGGGTGGCCTTGCAACTTGTCGCTATGCTTGCAGCTTGTCCTCACAAGCTGGAGCTCTGGTTGCCCGTAAGCCACAGGTCATATACGGCATGCTGCCCATCTGCAGGTGTGCAGGGGGTCGCGCCACTGCAGGGGCGCCTCCCGGAGGGGCACAGTCTTGCGTGAGTGCGAATGGTCCTGACAGCCCCACTGGCTGTCTGCCTCACTTGACGACTGCTTACTTTGTACAGCTTCCTTCCTTGCTGTGGACAGCTCTTAAGCAGCTTGACAATGGCTCGGCCCTGCTTCCAATCCCCTTTGACTCCCTCCACTGTTAGCTGCCTATGAAATGTTGCTTGACCCAGGCACTCGTAGACGTAGTCCGGGGCTGTTGCCTCTCAAGGTCTCCACAGTGCTGTTCCGTGCAATGTACAGCCTCACACCAGACTCAGCAGCTTGGGACCATGATGGTGCACCCCACCCTGCTGTGGTCGTGATGCGCCTCTCAGGGAAGGCTGTGGGGAGAGGTGCCAGTGCTCAACAAGGGCCATGCTTGGGGGACAGGTCTGCGTGGCGCCTCAAGCTGGCAGCGTGACGGTGCGGTTACCTGGTCTTCACAAATGCAGGGTGAGGAGCAGTTGAAAGGCTGTGTGGGGGCAAAGAAATGCCAATGAAAATAAGATCGCTGCCACATAATAGGGTCCTTCTGCAGCTAGCCATCTCCCACAGAGAGCCAGAGAGCTGACCCAGTGCTCCAAAAGCTGGAATCTTACTTGGGGTGTCTTGTGCGCTCATGCCAAAGTAGAGTGAGGGATGGGCTTGAGCTGATGGCAGATCACGTGACAGCTCATGTTGATTTTGCAAGGACGGCTTGCTGCTGAGTGGGCTCCACAGGGCTTTGCTCCTCAAACCAGCCTTGACCAACATGACATTGATGGTCCACATCAAGTCAGGCCTCCCAATGACTTGTGACTTAAAGATTGCTCATCAGCAGCCCAAGGGATCAAGAGCACAGCTGCTTGGCTTGGCTCACTGAATGTTCAATCTGCACAGAGGTAAGGGAGGAAGAAGAGCAACAGCAATTGTCGGTGCTCACCCTTAAAGAGCCGTTTCATTGCCAGCATTCAACCTCTGTGTGCTGCTGCAGATAGCTGCTCAAACGTCAGCAAGGTGAGGGAGTAAAGCCATACATCTCTGCAAATTTGCACTTTAAAGTTGAACATGGAGCATTGTGCAGCTTGCCATGTTATGGATACTGCGAATACAGCTGGCATGCAGCTGTGTTCTGCTTTGAGGCCAGCACATCTTGTAATTGAAGGTCGCTGAGCCTTGTAAATGTGGCGCCGCTGAGGCTGTTATGCGCTGCCTTGCATCATGGACTTCAGTCATGCAGATGTGACATGAGCCTCATTCTCGTCAGGCAGTTTCTGATGGCCACTGCAGCTGCAGTCACAGTCCGTAGAGCCATCGTTATGCTCATCAAAAACGGCCACCAGTCTCGGCGTTGATTGGGAAGCGGCAGGTGAGCGATGCACTGCTCCTCTGCCTGCAGGGGGACCAGGGTTTGAGATTCGGGGTGCAGTTGCAGGGGGCAGAGCCAAGCTGATGACACATTGCAAAACCTGTTCAGGCGCTGGTGGCTTGGCCCACCGCACCTGTCATGCTCGACAAGAAGTTGGCAAAGCCAGCACTTGACTCACCTGCGTTGCCCTCCCAGGCGCCTCCTTTGAGCAACAGCAGATCCCACTCAGAGGCTTGGCGCACTTGACCTTGATGTGTCACACGAAAGCCACCAGTATCAGCAACGCCCAGGGCACGCAGCCACATGCGGCGGTCCACATGCCTGTTGGCTACATATTCTGTGCCTGGCCCACTGCAGTCGCGAGAAAGCTTCAGCTAGCTCAGCAGAAAAGGCTTGTGGCTGTCACAGAGCAGCTCGTGCATGCAGGGCCTGCAGGTACAGCTTGCCAGAGCGGCCCTACATGGTTCTTGAACATAAGCAATGGCTGCATCCGACATTGATGCTGCTGCAGCCTGCAAAACATGTCGCAGGTCTCCCACGCCTGCTGCTGGGATGTGGCACACCCAAGGGGAGCAGCCTTCAAAAGGCACACAGACCGCCTCACCCCTGCTCACCAGTAGGTAACTAAGCCCCTGAGGCGGACATGGTCTGCATGGAATCGGGGGCAGGTGGCCTCCTTGACAGCCGCAAGGGTGACGCTCACTGCCTGGCACCCTGCATAGCCAAATTCTTGACCATCAGCAAGTGCTGCGCATGCTGCTGACGCTCACTGCCAAGCACCCCCACACCTCACTGCACAGGGCAACCTGCACAGCCGAGCTCAAGGTAAAGATGGGCACAGGTGCTGTGTTACGTGCTGATGCTCGTGGTCGAACTTACTGCACAGGGCACACCCTGCACAGCCAGACAGTTGGCAGAGGCCAGCACAGTCCAGCATATGGGTTCTGCCCCCAGATGTGTCACAGGCATGCGGCCAGATCAGTTGCGCTTGTTCTCCAAGGCATTCATCTATGGCACGTATGTGAGCCCACTGGCCAGAGCAGCAACAAAACGTGGACTGGCGGTCCAATGACCAAGTTGTTCAGAGCATGGCAGGTTGTGTGCCTACCTGCCAGGGCAGCATAGCGCCGGGTACAGTCCTGCAGGTCGGCGCTGAGGGCTGCAGTCAATGATGGCAGGGCCTCTGGCAGAGCTTTCCAAAGCTGCCGCTGCAAGAGCTCAAGGTGGACGCCCTGCACATTGACTTGCAGGACGACCTGCAAATGAACTCAGACATAGGTCAATGTTGGCCCTGTTCAGCTCCATGACGGCACTGCAGAAACACACCTGGCTCCTTGCAGGGGAAGCGGCAGAGACTGCTTCCCTGAGCGCCCCCTGTTGTTGGCAACAGTGTCGCTGAACATGGACAACATTGGTATGTGCCTGCCATATATCTGCCTCCAGATTGCTGATGCCTTCGTTGTGGCCCTGCCACCTGCCAAGCTGACTCAAGCTATGCAATGCTTGGCGCCCAGACTGTGCTTGCCAGGACATGACTGCTGAGGGGGCACAGCAGACCCTGGTCCTCCAGAGCCTTGGCTGTCTGAAATTCCCTGACTGAGATGAACCACGCAGCCATGACGCCTTTGCCGCACTTGGGTTGCCTGCTGACAGCACCGACATGTTAGCTGCCACACCTACAGTGCTGTGCAGTTCTTGAACTTTTCCTTCTTCCTGCACAGTGAAGAAAAAACCTGCCAAAGATGGATGACGCCATATTGGCAGAGGGGAAGACTGGGGTTCTGGAAGTAGCACTCACATCAGACCGACAGCTGCTTGCTGCATGCACCCAGCATGGCACAGTTCACATTCATGACTCCTCAGACAGATCTTGGCAACAGGTCAGCAGCTTCCAGGCAGACTCTTGTGCCCTGATCAAGGTGTGATGCAAGTGACTTGAGCCAGTTCATGCAGGCACACTGTTCTGACCAGGCTGTTGTGCAGGTGGTGTGGGCTCCCATTGAGTTTGGAGCTGTGCTGGCTGTGGCAGCAGCCAGTGGCAATGTCACAATGTGGCAGCAGCAGCCTGCCATTGCACCCTTGCCATCTGCCAGGGCTCAGCAACCCCGGCAGCCTGCACAGGGCAGCTGGGAGGAGCGAGCCTCTTTCAGCATCCCTGGCGGCGTGAAGGACCTGGCCTTTGCCCCTGCTCAGAGTGGGAACCCTCAGCTGGCAGTGGCCTGCCACAGCGGCCTTGTCAGGTATGCACTGACAGGAGGCTTGCTGTGGCCGGAGCTGGCAGGCAGTGGCGCTGCTTTCGCATGCTGCCTCTGCGCGGGGCATCGTGCGCAAGCCCACGCTTGTTGCTCCAACACCCTGCAGGCTTTTTGAGGGAGCTGCAGAGCTGGACGCTGCATGTTGGGAGCCAGCCAACGACTTCAGGGCCAGCGCTGATGGACCCTGCCACTGCCTATCCTGGCGGCCCACCTGTGACGGTGTCCCAGCCCTACTGTGCACCGGGACTGATGCAGGTGAGGATATGCCCCTGCTGCCGAGGGACAGCGGCCTGCCTGCGGTAGCGTGGCCCCCCTCTCGTGCCCCTGGGACAGAGGCAGGTGAAGGGGGTGTCTGTGCTGCCTGTCCCTGCTGCCAGTGTCAGCTGAACTGGAGGCAGACCTGCACAGTGGGGAGGCTGCCAGCCTCCCTGCACCCCTGCTGCTGATGCCGTGGCTCACTCAGGCTTGCCTGCTTGTGCTGCCTGCTGGCCCATGCTGGTCGGTGTGGTCATCCTGCTACTGATAGTCGGCTGTGCACGACTAGTCCTGTATCGTGGATGGGCAGGTGCTAATCTCTGACTCTGCAGGCGTCCAGCTTTGGCATTATGCTGCGACCCACGCAACATGGCGGCAGGGCAGCGTGCACAGCACAGAGACCGCCGTCAGATGTGTGGCATGGGCACCAAGCTGCGGGAGGCCTGAGGAGGTCATTGCCGCCGGGGGTGACAGCACGCTGCTCCTGCTGGGGCTCAAGGGTTCCACAGACAACCTGCAGGTACGCCTGGGGGAATGTCTAGTGTATGGTCCCTCTCTGAAACTCGATGTGAGCAGAGTTTGAGCCTGCCTGGCAAGTGTCTCTGGCCAGGCACAGAACAAGGAGGCCATCTCTGAGTTTCCTCTGAAGGATGCTGAGACGCAGCGTCATGCTGCAGGCCCACCTCATTGCCCAGATCACAATGGAGGCGCCAGTGCACAAGGTGGAGTGGGACAGCCTCTGGCGCAACTTAGCAGTGGCTGTGCACAACCCAGACTTGGTCTCAGCAGTGCTTGTCTATGGCACTGATTGCAACGGAGACTGGACCTGCCATCATCGCATAACTGGCCACCCAAATGGGCCATGAGAACTCATGGCGAGCACAGTTCAGCAGACGTTCAGAGGCGCCCCCTCCCTTTGCATCCCCAAGCAGTCTGCGTATTTGGTATTCCCCTTACCTTAATGTGAAATTCCCACACCCTCCCTCCCGCTCAGGATAGGACTCTTGATGTTTAGTACCTAGGTCAAAGATCTCGACATCGACATCACATCGCCGCCGCAGCATCCAGCAAGGCAGGCACAGCAAAGATGCAGACTGGATCCCTGCCCCAGAGGCTGAATGCTCAGCTGCCGGTGCAGCCAGCACCCCAGCAGTTTGCCAAGAGACAGCGCTGCTCCCGGCCAGTTCGCAGCCAGGCAGCCGTCTTGGACAAGCCCACCACCACTCTGAACACCAAAGAGTCAGAGAGGGTGAGCCTGCAGATTTTTTGTCCCTGCACATTCACTTGTAGACTGCATGTGGGCACTGCATACGGCTTGTCACGCAGGTGTATTGTTGCTTTTTACTCATTGCTGTTGCTGGCTGCAGATATTCAAGGAGGCCCTGCACCTGCTTCCTGGTGGCGTGAACTCGCCTGTGCGCGCATTCAAGTCTGTTGGGGGCCAGCCCATTGTCTTTGACAAGGTCAAGGGCAGCAAGTGCTTTGACGTGGATGGCAATGAGTACATCGACTACGTGGGCAGCTGGGGCCCTGCGATTGTTGGCCATGGCAATGACGAGGTCAATGCAGCCCTGAAGGCTCAGATTGACAAGGGGGTGTCCTTTGGCGCACCCTGCGAGCTGGAGGTGTGGCCCCACCGCTGATCATGGAGTACGCGGCTGTTGACTGGTTCTGCTGCCATGTGGCCGCACCTCTGGTCCAGTATTGATGTTGTCGCACCATGCATGCAGTCCACCACAGCCCTGCTGCTGCAGCGCTGCGTCATCATCTGCTTCCTGTCTGCTGTGCCATGTATGCCTGACTGCCGTGCTAGCATGCTATGACGGGCTGATGTTTGTTTGCAAGCTGTGCCAGGCACCTGCTCTTTGCCATGTTTTGCTGCGTTCCTGCTGCAGAATCAGCTGGCCAAGGTGGTGATTGACCGCGTGCCCTCCGTGGAGATGGTGCGTTTTGTCAACTCTGGCACAGAGGCCTGCCTGTCGGTGCTGCGGCTGATGCGCGCATTCACAGGAAGGGACAAGGTGAGAGGCCGCCGCGCGTGCATTCAGGTCCCAGTGTGCTGTCTGCTGCCCCTTTGAGGCTCCCTGATGGCTCATTGTACCTGTGGAGTCAAGCTTTGCTGCCACAGTGGGGCTTCAGTGTACTGCATGCAGTCGCCTTGCCCTCCTCATGACGAGCATGAGGCTTTCTACGCCACATGCTGAGCATGGGCGCTGCCCTGACCTTGAGAGGACTGTCTGAACCAGGAGAGTGCCCAGACACCGGCTGCAATGCCTACATGGGCCTGCAGCATGATGTAGTAAGAGACTGACATTTCTGCTGCAGCTTCTCAAGTTTTCTGGCTGCTACCACGGCCATGCTGACTCCTTCCTGGTCCAAGCTGGCTCCGGCGTGGCCACCCTAGGCCTCCCTGACTCCCCTGGAGTGCCAGCAGCCTCTACAGGTGAGGTTGCTGCTGAAGAGATTGAGGTGTGCTTCGTCTGCATTGCTGCAGGAAATCTTGTTGCAGGATCTTCACAGCGGCATGATGCTCTCGCAGAGAAACTGCAGTTGGCAGCTGCTTGTGTTGCTGCCAGCGGACTTCTCGCCATGCCTGCTGGACCAGACTGCCAGTGCTGCAGCAATTGTTCAGTCTGCAGCTGACGTCTGCCAACTGTCCTGCAGCTGCCACCCTGACAGCTCGGTACAACGATCTGGACAGCGTGAGGGCGGTCTTCAAGGAGAACAAGGACCAGATTGCTGGCATCATGCTGGAGCCTGTTGTGGGCAACTCTGGCTACATTGCCCCCACTCAGGAATTCCTGCAGGTGGGCCGCTCAGGTCAAGGGAGTTATGGGTCATTGAGATCATCTGGTGTATGCTGTCTTTGGGGCCACAATGTGGCAGGCTGCCCTTGCGGCACCTCCAAGCATCCTAAAGCCAAGTGAGGGCATGTCTGCATTGTGCAGTTTGCGAAGAGAGAATCTTCCTTCACACCAGCAATTGGCAGCTTAAAGCTCTGGTGCCCTGTAAATTGAGCATTGCTGCTGTTGTGGTCACAGCTTCCAAGATCAGGAAGTCTGCAACACCAGCTACCCTGCTGCAGAGGCAGCGCACTGAGTGTGCAGGGACACCTGAGCAGCCTGGTCAGGGTGGTGGCACCCCACCTTCCTCCACCAAAGCTTGTTTGTGGATGGAGCAGGCCAGCTCACTCAAGCCACAACTGCTCTGCTGCAGGGCCTGCGCGACATTGCCACAGAGGAGGGTGCCCTGCTCTGCTTTGACGAGGTCATGACCGGCTTCCGGATAGCCAAGGGCTGCGCTCAGGCGCACTTCGGCATCACCCCCGACCTGACCACCATGGGCAAGGTCATTGGTGGGGGCCTCCCAGTGGGCGCCTACGGCGGGCGGAAAGACATCATGCAGACAGTGGCACCTGCAGGGCCCATGTACCAGGTGGGTGTCCCTGTGTACATGGATCTGTGGCTGGGGATGGCTTCCAGTGGGTGCCTGTGGCAGATGCAAGGGAACTTTGCATACACTGGCACCCGCAGGACGCATGTACCAGGTGGGGTAGGCACTGCGCGCAACTCAGCAGGCAGTGACCTGTCCTGTCATTGGCGACGGCCTGCCCTACAGCGGGCGCAAGGGGCACCATGCAGACCGTGGTGCTTGCAGCATTGGGCCAGGCACTGTGCGCACATTGTGACACAGCGATGCAGCGCTGCTGCCCAACAGTGGCAGGGACATGACAGCGTGCACTCATTTGTGACCACAGGCTGCTCAGAATGCAGTCCTGTCATCCAGGGTGGCCTGTGAGGGAATCGTGGGTAAGTGCAGGGACATCATGCAGGCTTTTGCACGTGCAGGGCCAGATACAGCCTGCTGGCCGTTGTGTCTGCGTTGGCGTGAGGGTTGCACCAGAGCAGGCAGTATGTGGGACAGGCAGCTGTGCCCTGCGTGGTGGGTGCCTGCTGTCAGAAGCCCTGCCAGTGGGGACCTAGAAGGAGTGCAGCTGCCAAACCCCCAGTCACGCATTTGAGAGCAGGGCTCATGCCTGCTGCTCCTGCAGCAAGTGGCCTGCTGGAGCCCACCATTGCATGCTCTGCCCTGCAGGCTGGTACGCTGTCAGGTAACCCTCTGGCTATGATCTCCGGGCTGAAGACTCTGGAGATCCTGGACCGCCCCGGCACATATGAACACCTGGACAAGGTCACAGGGCGTCTCATCGAGGGCATTTTGAAGGCTGGCAAAGACGCAGGCCATGCAGTCTGCGGTGGGCACATCTCAGGTGACAACCTGGGAAGGTTCTCTGCAGGCGTGACTGCATTTCAGGCCTGCCCTGGTTTCATCAAAGATCTGCCCTCAGCAAAATGTGAGCCACGTTGCTGTGCTGCAGGCATGTTTGGCTTCTTCTTCAATGAGGGGCCGGTGAACTGCTTTGAAGACGCAGCCAAGTCGGACACCGCCAAGTTTGGCAGGTGGCACCGTGGCATGCTGGAGCACGGCGTGTACCTCGCTCCCAGCGCCTACGAGGCTGGCTTCACATCACTGGCACACACAGAGGAGGATGTCGACCGGACCATTGCGGCAGCCCAGGCAGTCATGAAGAGCTTGTGAGCTCGTCACTGCAGATGCTCTCAAGACGAGCCACACATGCTTCACCATAACTTGCCATTTTGAACGCTTTGCTGATGAGCACCTCAGGCTTTTGTTGCCTCATATGATCAATCTGAGTATTGGCCTGCTGTCACCAAGAAACACAGCCTGTATCACCAGTGCAAGTTGCAATCAATGAGAATACTAATGTTATAGCTGTTGGACAATAGGGTCAGAAGGCCCTGGTCATCAGGTGGCTTTCAGCCGGACTGCAGATCAGGGTGCTTGACGGGGCAATCAAAACGGGATGCAAAGCCATGTTAGGTCATTGGCTAAATTGCTGGGGTGAAGCGCCGTCCAAAGCAGGCAGAGTGAGGCAGCCCTGCCACTGCAGAGCACCAATCAAGCAGAATCAGTTGCCACAGGTGCTGAACCAACCGGCAGCCCACCGGCGTGTCACTCAGCGTTCGGCTGCAAGCCGACCTCACAGGGCCCTCCGGGCAGGCAGGAGTGTCCGCGTCGCCCGCATGGGCTGCGGATCCAGCGTGCCCGTGGCCGGGGCAGTGGATGAAGGACATGCTAAAGCACCAGTGAAGCCCAAGGGTGAGCCCTGCTGATTCTTGCTACCAGTGGCCCACTAGCCTGCCTGAACTGCCTCCAACCTGCAGCCCCGGCCCTGCCCGGCACTGATGAGCCTCAGGGTGAAATCACCTCCCAGCCTGAGACTCTTGAGGACGCCAAGGCCAAGGCCAAGAGCAAGAACACAAGAGCCAGGAGGCTGTCCTATGTGCAGAATGGAGACTCCTCGCAACCTGGCATCCCACCCCCTGGTCCTGAAGCAGTGAGTTCACATGGGGGCATGAGTCAGCAGGCTGCCTGCTCGCCTTTGCAGCTGCCAAAGCCTGCATGCCGCTGCACGCCCTGCCTGCCTGCGCAGTGCATGCCACCCGTACCAGCGGCTGCAAAAGCGAGCGGGCAGCCATGCTGATACCCAGTTGCATTTGGTTGCATGCAGAGCAACAATGCCCCACCCCCTGCACAGCCCGGAGTTTCACCTGCAGCCGACCAGCCTAAGGGCAAGGGCAAGAACACTCGGGCAAGACGCCTGTCCTATGTGGCAAATGACGTGAGGGTCTGCCTTGACAAGCTCACCTGCTGCCACTGGCTGCAGCCTAAAGCATTCAGCGTGACTGCAATGTGCGTGCCTGCTGCAGAGCAAGGCATGCCCAGTGCCTGCAGCTGCAAGAACATCAGTCCTGGGCCTGCACCCTGATGAGTACTCAGCCGCTGCACTCACATGTGTGTGCCGCAGACTGCTGCTCAGTGCTTGCAAGTCTGAGCTTGGGCGCTCAACCGGCCATGTCATCCAGCTGCCTCTCTTCGTTCTGTTTGCCAGCAGGATGCCAGCAAAGTGCAGCCTTTCTGTCTGCCTGCAGCCGAGCGTAGCACCCCAATCAGCTAGCGACCTGGGCGCCCCTACTGTGACCCCTGCTGCACCCATACCGCTGGCATCGCCAGCCCCGCCTTCAACTGTCACGGTGGGTGCCCCTAGCCCCAATAGCAGTGCCTTCAGCTTCTGCAGCATCAGCGGTGGTTGGTGCAGTCCCACATGGAGAGGCCAGCCCCCACATTAGCAACGCATTGCTGCCTGCCACAGCACTGTGTGTCACGCAGGACACTGCTCTGTCTGCAGCCGCCAGCTCTAGCCAGCCATTAAAGGTTGCGATCAGTATTTGCCCTGGCGGAACGGCGCTTGTGCAGCCTGTGCCAGCTATGATGAGCCCATCATGACAGCCACAGCATGTTCAATCAGGCTGCCCTGCAGTTGGACAGGCCTGCACCTGCTCTGAAGCAGTCACCATCAACATGAAACTCCCTATTGCAGAGCGCTGCTGGGGTGACATGCACCATGGCATGCATGTCGCGAGCTGGCAGGGAGCCTGGCTTCAAGAAGCAGAACCAGGACAACTGCTTTGCTTTTGAAAAGTACATCACTGGCGACCAGGCACTGTTTGGAGCGTTTGACGGTCACGGCCCCAACGGTGAGACCATGTGTCCGGGGGCAGCAGCCTGCTTGGTCCTCTGCAGCAAGCCAGCAATCCAGGTGTTCAAGCCTCATAATCAAGATCAGACATCCATGGCGATCCTCTGCTTCTTGTGAGCTGGCTGCCTGTGCGGCGCCCATGCTCCCTTGCAGCAGACCCTCACCAGTCGGGATCTCCCTGCAGGCCACCTGGTGTCAGGCTATGTAAAACAGCACCTGCCCATCATGCTGGTGAACCACCTGAGCAGCGAGGCGGATGCACAGAAGGCACTCACACGAGGTGGGGCCTTGCCTGACACCATTCGGGCCTGCCTGACACCACTATTGTGACTGCACATGCATGCAGAGGCTGCTTCAGCCTGAGCAGTCCTTGTACGGGCCTGCTGCACATTGCATCTTCGTCTGGCAGCATCAATGCTGCGGCAGACAAATCGCCTGTGCGGAAACAAGTCAAGGCTTTGGCATGCTGCGAAGGTGCTGCATGCATGCCAGCGATTCTAGTCTGCACCTGCTGCACCAACTGCCTTGCTGCACATGCAGGCTGCGCCAGGGGGCCCTCGCAACTCACTGCCTTGCTGACCATATAGGCTCTGTTGCAAAGTACTGGGTGCTAGGTCTGGCTTATGCCAGACATGCCAGGCTCTGTGGAGGGGGGCGCATTAGGGCCGTCTTGCAGACTTGACATCGAAGTGTATTCATCAACAGGGGTGTGTGGTGCAGGCCATAGACTAGGCTTTCATGATGCTTCCTCTAAACTCTATCATACCCAGATACTCTGTTGCTGCATTTGCAGACCATGTGGCAATGGCCTGTATTTTGTGCCATGCGTGCGAGCTGCCCTGCTGGCCATATTTGCTATGCAGGGTATCCACGTGTCGCATCGCCTGTTGATCGCGTCATGCACTGCTGCATCTGCAGGGTTTGTGGAGGTGGACAAGGCCCTGGCCAACAGCCGCATAGACTGCGAATTCAGCGGCAGCACGGCGGTGGTTGCCTTCCTGAAGGCCAAGACGCTGACAACAGCTTGGGTGGGGGACAGCCGCGGCGTGCTGGGGCGGGCTGGCAAGAATGGGCAGGGCTTTGAGGCCGTCAGCCTGACAAAAGACCACAAGCCGATGATGCCTGAGGAGAAGGCGCGCATCGTGGCCAGCAACGGGCGCGTGGAGAGGTCAGGGTCTTGGCCCCCTGTTGCTTGTTCCAACTAATATCACTTACCTGACACCTAGGGCAGGGCTTCACTTGCTGCTGTAGGAGCTGCAGGCATGCATTGCGGCCAGTGACGGGCTCGCGGAGGGGTGAGCAAGCTCTTAGTTGCTCACAACTGCACAGCAGGCTCTTAACGACTATCACCAGGGCAGAGAGGGCTGAAGCTTTTGCGGTATGGGCGGTGCTCAGGGTGGCTGAGGTGTGCATCATTGCCAGTGATAGGTGCCCAGCAAAGTGGTCTGGACCAAGGTTGCATGCCTGGTGAGCTGCTTGTTGAAAGTCAGGGGTGGCCAGCAACACAAGCCACTTGCATGAAAGGGAGGGCGCGCTCTTTACTGGCCTGTGAAGCATCCACTGCAGGAAGCGCAGGGTGTGCATGGTCTCAATATTGCCACAACAGGGGCTTAGGGCGAGAGGCTGCTATGCTGTTCAGACTAGCCAGCCATTAGTCCTGCCCACTGTCAGCCTTAGGAAGGCGTTCATGATTGCGGATTGTGCAGCAGAGTCCCGCGTATGAACTGCACTGATAGTTGCAACATTGTCCATCTGAGGCTTGTTTCACTGCTCACAGAAGCAATGTACTGCTGCTGGGCATGGCCGCCTGTATCATGCTTGAATGGCATCCCACACATACACAAGCACGGCTGAATCTGATGCAGGCTGGTGGATGAGCTGGGGCAGCCCATCGGGCCCTTCCGCGTGTGGCTGCAGTACGCCTGGATCCCTGGACTGGCCATGAGCCGTGCGCTGGGAGACGTGCTGGCCCACCAGTGAGCATGCCATGCACTCACCGTCAATGCAGTTGCTTTGCTGTGGGCTGCTCTGTCGTGGATCATGCAGGGCAGAATTGTTGGTTTGAATTTAGCCCAGCCCCACGCTGTCTGCACCTGGTGCCCTCCTTGCTGCATCTCTCCCTGCCTTTCACGCCCTTGGGCAAGGGTCACGTCTCTGTGAAGCTGCTGCACCACCAGCTCAGATCTCATGCACGCTCCTGCAGTCCTGGTGCCACCGTGCGCCACCTGCCTGCAGGGTGGGTGTGACATCAGAGCCTGACTGCACCGTGATCGAGCTGACGCCCCAGGACAAGTTCATCGTCCTGGCGAGCGATGGCGTGTGGGAGTTCATTGAGAGCCAGGAGGCCATCGAGATTGTGGGCAACTGCGACACTGTGGAGGAGGGCTGCAGACAGGTACGGGGTGGGTTTTGGACATGGCTGGTAGCTCTGGCTGGGGGCTACAAGGACCGCCTCCCGCACTGCATTGGCCATGCTGTGTGACACTGGAGATGTGGCATGCAGCCAGGTGCCAGCTGTGGCTCCAAAGAATTGCACACCAACTGCTTGAAGCAGAATGCAGAGCATGAGCAGGTGGCTGCTCATGTGTGCATGACATTGCTGTGTGCTTCAGCTCTGGCTCCCTCGCCCCACCTTCCACAAAACTTCATTTCCGGCTTGGAAGTCAGCCCAGGTGATGTGATGAAGGAGTCACACCAGTGTCAGTTGCATGCCCAGCAGCCAGCAGACAGCAGTGTGGACACACCTGGAGATAAAGGAGCAAACAATCCTGTGTGATTGGCTGTCGGCCATCGTCACATGCAGCATGTAAGGCTTAGAGCTGACACGTGGCCTGCTGCTGCAGCTGGTGGACGAGGCATACCAGCGATGGCTGGTGGAGGAGGAAGGTGTGGTGGACGACATCACAGCTGTCGTGGTGAGTTCACCGTGACCTGCTGACACTGAGGCTGCTGTCTGTCTGCCGCACGCAAGCCATGGTGACAGGCTGCATCGTCACGGGCTTGAGACATCATGGGGCAGCCTCCCCTTGGGCTGACGCTGCATGCTGCTGCACTGCAGGTCCGCTTCAATCATTTGTAGGTTCAGCCAAGTTAGGATCAACCTTATTGCCCATCAGCAGGCTCAGTCGATTGGTCATTTGAGCACCGCAGCAGGCCGGGCTGCTGTGACGGGCAACAATGAAGGAGCAGACGTCATGCAGAGAACGAAACAAACCACCTGCACAGAAGGAGCACATTGAACTTGCTGACGTTTGGTGCTCTGGATGGAGACCTGGTGTCTTGAAAGTTGACCATAGATTTTTAGTCCCCTGGCCAGCATGAACTCCATGCACAGCCCCAGTGCAGCAGATGACAACATGGGGCACAGAAGAGCTTTCGCAAAATGGCGAAGACCTGAAAAATTACAGGATGTTCCCATCCTTGACAGCTCGCCCTTCAGCCTGCCTGCAGAGGCCATTGCTGGTCGAACATGGCGATCTGGATCCTCTCGAGGTCTGTTGCAGAGGGCATACCCTCTCCAAAAGCCCACGCACAAGCACATTGAAGCATCTATTCAGCATGGTTGTCTGGCCAATTGTGCAGTCCACTGTCTGTATGATTATATCCATGGCAGGCCCAGCCTCTCCTGACCTCTTGACATCATGCTGAGGGGCTTTTGTGTTCCTGACTCGCGCTGCGCTGTGCGCTTGTGCTGCAGTTTGTTGAGGCCCAACTTGGGGTGCTGCAGGTGCGGGGGCCTCATGTGGCAGCCTGCACGATGGTAGGCTGGACGTGGGGACTCACCAGCCCCTGCTGGCAAAGCGATACCGCTACCTGCACCTGCTTGGGGAAGGGGTGTCCTCCCAGGCAGGCCAAGTGTCTGTGCTCTGCTGCAAGCAGCCGAGTTTTTGCTGTCCAGCAAGCAGCCCGCCAGGTGGTGACTTGTGGCCAGCATCTTTGCACCGAGGGGCAGTCATGAAGACATGCTGCCAGTAACTGCCCTGCCAGCATGTATCAGTGCCTGTACTTACATAAACATCAAGGCCCTGCCTGTCAGCAAGCAAAGCTAGCACATATGGCGCCTTCACTCATCTCCAGCCTAGAAACCTTTCTGCCAGAAGCTCAGCCCACGTTCCCCAGCACGCTCCACAGCCATGCAGTTGCCAGTGTGCATCAATCGCACCTGCATGCATGGTCTGCAGGCTGACACCTTGCCCTGCACTGGCAGGTCATCCTGGCAGAGGATACCTTGAGGCCTGGCCAGGAGGAGATTGTGGTCATCAAGATTTTGAACAGTCGCAATGCGGCTGCTGGCAAAAGGGTGGGTTGCCATTCACCTTCATGGGCTACAAAGACATGCAGCTAGCATGTCACAGGCCAGTGTCGGCGGCCTGGCATTGGTAGAATAGAGTGCAGTGCCCAAGCAGCCTGCTGCAGAGGCTGCCGTCCATCTTCAAGCTCTGGTGCTGCAGACGCTGGCCAAGCTGCACCGAGGCACAAGATGTCTGCTGACAGCCTTGCCAGCACCTCAATGCTGAATGCTTATGCCGGGTCTGCTGGGGGTCGCCTGCTGGGCTGTGTGGGCCTGCCTGCATGCACGCGATTTCTGAGGGCTACCCCCTGTAGGCAGCATCTTGCAGCACGCCTGCCACGCTGGGCTGCTGACGCAGCCTGACTGCATTGCTGAAAGCTTTACGCCTGCACTGCTGACGAGCCCCAGCTGGCAGCACGGGATCGACACTTAGGTCGATCTTGTAGCTCTGATGGGACCCTAGCCCAGGTTCCTCGGCAGGCTGCCCCGCCCCCAGCAGGCACCTGCCATGCGCCATGGATGGACCCCTCCACCCAGGCTGCAGAGGAATCCAGGCTGTGCTGCAGGCTATCACCTGCAGCACTGCCGGCTCTGAAGAGCCCTAGCCCAGGCTCAGCAAGGACTCACGTCTGCCTTTGCACTGCAGGAGGCGCGTGCCATGCGTTACCTGGCTGCGCGGGCCCCTGTTGCAGCTGCCCAGTCCACCGTCCAGCTGCGTGGCTGCTTCAGCTCCTTCATGCTGGGCGGGGGCCGCCACTTCTGCATGGTCCTGGAGCGCCTGCATGGCAGCCTGACGGACTTTGTGGCCGAGGCTGACCCAGCTGCGCGGGGTCTGCCCCTGGCGCAGCTGAGGAAGATTGCGCTGCAGCTGCTGGTGGGTGCGTAAGCTCAAATCTGACGGCCATGTTCCTGTGGGTAGATTTCCTGGTAGATGGCATGCCGAGGCTGCTGTTTGCATTCCAGCTGCTGGTGGGAAATTGTGAATACTCTCTTGTTTGCTTTTGGGCAATACCAGTGTTGGTACTGGTGGGCAGAAGGAGGTCTCTGGTATGTTGGGCCTCTTGCTGCCCAGAGGTGTCCTCTGGCTTAGCTGAGGAACCTCATGTCCAGGTAGTATTCATCTTCTGTTGTCGTTGTTGTTTGCGTGGCAGGGGCTGGCTGGCGACCTGGGAGCAGACATGCCACAGGCATCCCTGTGGTGAAGCTGAGGCATCTTCAATCGCCAACCTGTGCCTTGTACATGTTGGTTGCCAATCGTTGCCATGTGCAGACTGCCAGACCCCTTCAGCTGCAGAAAGTCTGCAATGGCACAGCTGTAGCCGCCTGCAGAACACTGTGTCGCTGCTGCAGCACAACAGCCCTGGAGATGCACCAGGGTGCCTCCCCTGCTATGGCCAGTCCCACAGAGACTGTGATTGCTTGCAGAATGCAGTGCCACCACCGCATCAGGCTGCACAATTGCCCTGAGATGCCATTCAGCCGTCTGCAATCTGTCTTCTGGTCCCTGCCTGCAGAATGCGGTCGCGCTGCTGCACTGCTGCGGTCTGGTGCATACCGACCTGAAGATGGATAACATTTTGATGACGCAGCCAGCTGGTCAGGGTCGTGTGGGGCTCAAGATTGCAGATCTGGGCAGCTGCATCAGCGTGACTGGGACTGACACCACCCGCGTCAGCTTTGAGATGCAGACGCTGCCCTACCGCGCGCCAGAGGTGATTTCACTGCTTGGGGGTGGCGGAGCACTCGACAAGCACACAAACAGCCAGCGTGCATGCTGCTGCACAGCCAGCATAGATGCTGGTGTTGGAGACCTACCTCAGGCAGCTGCTCTGATGTGCAAGGGGACCATCAACATCCACGTCAGCTTTCAAGTGCAGATGCTGCCTCACTGGTTCCAGAGGTGGGGCTTGCACAAGCGCATGCCTCTGATAGTGCATGGGACAGAGCCTTGTCCAGCGTTCCTGAGGGGGCCAGCCAGGCCTGGCACTCTTCTCGTGGTCAAAACAGGCACTCGTGCTGCACATGTATGGACCCTCCTTCCATGTCAGCAGTGCTGGTGATGCTGGCAGCCAATCTGGCATGGCATGCGTATTGCAGTGTAGGCACTAGACATTGACAAGAAGCCCTGGTCAGACTGCAACAAGTGCACTGCTACGCACTGCTGGTGCAGGCTGTTGCATGCAGTGCGGTTGTTGCTGACCATGTCCTGCCACTGACATCTGGCCTTGTGACATTGCTGCTCCCCTCTACTGAAAGCGTGTGCAGCAAGCACTGCAGGTTGTGCCGGCCCTTGGCCGGCACTGATATCTATATTCTCTGCTGGCGGAGCCTGTGATGTGCTGTGTGGGTGGTGCTTGCCAGGGGCCAGCAGTGATGTCCTCCTTCTCGTGATTGCTGCTCCCCTCTGCTGCCAAGCCCGTGGTGTGCTCTGTAGGTAGGGTTGTGCTGGTCACGTGCCGGCTTCAATGTCTGCCCCCTGGAGATTGCTGCTGATGTAGCCTGTGGCGTGATGTGCAGGTGGTGCTGGCTATGCCCTGTGGTCCCGCCATTGACATCTGGTCCCTGGGCTGCATCCTGACAGAGCTGGCGCTGGGCAAGCCGCTCTTCCCTGCGGAGACTCCTGCCCAGCTGCTGCAGCAGGTGGGTGTTTCAGTCATGCCTGCCTGCCAAGGCAGCCATGCCAGCCTTAACTGCCCTGACAGCACCGAGAGGGTCCACCCACCAGGTGGGTTGCTGTGGGCCGGCGCCTGACTCCCGGAAGCACCTTGGGCCACACGGCTCCTGAGGACATGCACTTCAAAGATGTGGGAGACAGCAAGGCTGGCTGGGAACATAACCTGCAGCTGGTGAGGTCGTATGCACCTGTGCGGCTCATGCAGATGAGGTATGCTCTGGGACCACACTGATCAGTACTTGACGATTGCCTCCAACCCTGCCTGCAGTTCCAGTTTTGCCGGGACGCTACATGGCCAGATCCCCCAGCACTCAGCCAGTCAGAGCTAGGCCCGCTGCTTGTGCTGGCAACAGATGCCCTGGGGCCACTCCCAGCCTTCCAGCACTCAGTCGTTGCAGGACCCCAGGAAGCTGGGGTGACTGCTCACTGCTCAGCCACTCGCACTCAGGTTCTGCGGCTGCCTGTGCAGATGACAGACACCTTGGGGCCTCTGCCAGCCGCGTGGCACACGGTAGTCGCGGGGACCCCCAAGCTGGCCTGGCTGCCCAGCATGCACAGCAGCCCTGGCAGCAGCACGCCAGCGGCCGACGGGCAGCAGCAGCAGTTGCAGCGGCCAGGGCTGGCGGGACTCGTGCCCGCGACTGATGGAGCACAATGGCAGCTCAGGACGCGGCCTGAGAAGGGGTCTCCAGAAAAGCTGGGCTTGCGGCCCGAGCAGGTGCCCGGCCCTGTGGCGCCTGCAGCTGTGGCCCACCCTCCGCAGCAGCTGCTGCTGCAGGCAGGGTCGGGGGCGGGGCACGCCCCACATGCCCACGCCTTCGTGTCCAGCCTCTGCGTGCGCCAGGCCCTCCCTGAGCTGTGGCACCAGAGGCAGACCAGCCTTTGCCTTGCACTGAGCAGGGTGGACCGAGATCTGGCAGCCCTCGTGTGCGACATGCTGGCCTATGACCCTGCACAACGCCTGAGCGCTGCTGCTGCGCTGCGCAGCCCCCTGTTCACAGGGATGCTGCCATATGAGGCCTCCAGCACCCACCAGGAGGTGCTGGCTGGCGGCGGCGGGCAGCAGAAGCCTCCAGGGCCTGCCAAGGAAGCCCAGCCCAATACTGGCGGCCAGCTGAGCACTGCCAGGGCACAGCGCCAAGCGGTTGGCAGCCTAGAGGCTGAAAGGTGGCCTGTGTCCGCCAAAGGCCTGCCTGGCGCCAGGCTGAGGGGGCTGCCAACAGCTCCTGCTGGTGGCAATCGTGCAGGGCAGCAGGGGCGCGCTGCTGATGTGCCGGGGGGTGGTGATGAGCCAGCAACAGGCGGCCTGGCGCTCAGTCCCAAGCTGGCTGGGGCTGGGGCTGGGGGCGCACAAGTCGTGGCAGCAGGCCTTCCTTCCAGCCAGACTGTCCCCGAAACGCCGCAGTCGGCCAGCAGGCGGCGCCAGGCGGCCTCTGAGACAGCAGTGCATGATGACCTGGCAGAGACCGAGGCGCGTCCCACTTGTAGAGAGCAGCAGCAGCAGCAGCAGACAGATGCACATGTCGCGATTGGGGTCCCAGGCAGCAGTGCTGCTGCCCTGGTGAACACTGAGACCCCAGAGGTGCCATCTCCGCTGCTCGGCTCTGCTGCTTGGCGGTCCACGGGGCAGCGTCGCAGCGCTGACGGCAACACAGCCAGGCGGCAGGTGTGGGCCAACGTCGGGGCCCTTGTGCGGCAAATAGACTCAGAGCTGGGACCGGTGAGCCAAAAGATCTCATGCAGGTTGCAGGACACTCTGCTGGGCTGGGTCAGCATCACCTGCATGATGATTGCGTGCCCTGCCTGTGACCTTGTACCACATGCCCCCGCTTAGCTATGTGTACCTGCATTGCTCATCATCTAGTGCCTAGCACTGAGACTGTTGCCCAGTGCTGGCAGAGAAGGCCTTTGCAGGATGACGGTTTTGCCGGTCCAGGTGGAGGTGCTTCTTACTGTGGCTGGACTCATCAGTAGCGGGCAGCTGCGATGCCTTTGGCTGCTGGCACATGCACCAGGCGTGGGCAGCAAGTCGCAGGTGTGATGCTCCTTGTTGCAGGCGGACTCACCAGCAGGAGGCAGTGGGAAGCCCCCCGCAGCAGGCAGTGAGGTGCCAGCCGACCCCAGGCCCCGCGCAGCACCCCCAGCTGCAGTTGCAGTCGCCGCCGCTGGCAGGCAGCAACCCGGCGCGGCCCAGGCAAGGAGCCACAGTCTGGGGACACGGCCAGAGGAGGAGCAGCTTGCTGCTGGCGCAGGGCAGGCGGGCAGCCGCAGCCCAGGCAGGCAGCTGCAGTCCAGTGCTGCCACAGCCGCCGCCATGGTAGGCACGTGCAGTCAGCAAAGCTGTGCGGAGTCGGGCAGCGGGACCAGGGACGCAGAGCAGCATCCCGGACCCCCTATGGCTGCCGAGCCAGCCGAGCCACAGGGACTGCTGGAGAGCGAGACAGAGCTCGAAGACAAGGTGAGCTGCAATGCCACAGCAGGTCCGAGGCTGCTGTGTCTGCCAGCCTGTGCGACTGCTGCCTTGTTCCCTGCTTCGTTCTCCTGCGGAGCCTGCCTGCCAGTTCGACTTGATTTTTCCTGCAGTGTCTGGCTCCACACCATCTGCGCCACTGCTTGGTGCTGACGGTCCGTGCCAATCTTGATGCAGCCTGCTTCAGTGATCCCTGGTGCTGCCCTGCAGGTCTTCCTGCAGAGCGTTCTCAGGGATCAAGGTGCCAAGGCGCCAACCCCTGCAGCTGCTGCCTCACAGCCGCAGCCCAGCACCCAGCCTCATGCGCTCACAGGCAGGCAGCAGCCCCGGAGCGCTGCCTCCAACAGCCCTGCTGCTTGCCAAGCCTCTGGAGAGGTGTTGCTCCCAGACAGGGGCGGCGGCCAGCCAAGCGGGGGCAGTGCCCGGGCCAGCCAGGCCTCTGAGGAGGTTCCAGCCCCTGCTGGGGGAAGCGGCCACCGCACGAGGTCCATTGCAGGAGCTGGCCAGGCCTTCCAGGGCGGCCTGGCCCCTGCCAGGGGTGGCGGCCAGCAGAGCAGGGCCGGCGCTGGGGAGCGGTCCAGGGGAGGTCTGTCTGAGGTGAGCGCCTCCTGTGTTGTCATGCCTCGTCACTTCACCAACAGGGGCACGGCAGAGACTCCAGGCCAGCAGGCGGGGCATGCAGGCCAGCATATCAACGCAGTAGCAGCACAGCTCTGGAGTGCTGGCTGCAGGCTATCGACTGGCAGGCAATCTGCTTACTCTGCATTTCAGGTTTCATTATTTCCACCAGGAGGGTCCAACGCCAGTTTACGTCCTCCCTCACCTGCCCCAGAGGGTGCTGCAAGGGCCAGAGGCGAGCACTGCACAGCTTGCGTGGATCCCCATGACTGCCTCAGCCTGCCCAGACCATGCACCGCCCTTCATCGCCCCTTCATGGCTGCTGCAGGCTCCAGAGCCAAGCACAGCGCAGCCGCGGCAGGAGACCCCTGGGTCCCCCACAGGTGCCTCTGCTCACATGGCATCGAGCGTGCTTGGGAAACGCTTGAAACTCAGCCAGTCTGACCGGCAGCCAGAGGATGTGGAGGCGGCCTCCGAGGAGCAAGGTGAGGCTGCCACAACACAGCAGCGGGTTTCTTCGGGCTGCTTGCCCATCGCTGCTGCCTTTGTGTGCCATGAGACCCTCAGCCATTGTCACAGGTCTCAGCCTGCACTTTGATTGGAGCTGCTGCCGCCATCTCCCAGCTCAGGCTGCACGCTCAGAGCAAAATAGTCCGCGGAATTCGTCAGGTTACAGAGACTGGTTGCTGTTATGATCATGCATTGGAGATTGCTGCACATTAGCAAGCAACCGCCTCTGTGCTGCAGCAAGTGGGCTGTCAGCACTGTTCCATGCGGCTGCCGTAGCAGACGCCGAGGACCAGCAGCCCATGAAGAGAGCACGGCGGGAGTCTGCACCCCGCCTGGCTCGCCACCGGCAGGAGCTGCGCTCTGCAGCTGCGGCAGCAGACGCTGCAGCAGCCAGGCATGCGCCGCGCGGCAGGGCTGCAGGCGGGCAGCAGGGCAGGCCGGGGCCTGACAGGGGGGCGAAGCCTGATGCCAGGCACGCTCAGCCGGCTGCCAGTGCAGGCACAGGCGCTGCCCAGCCCAGCTGGCCTGCTGCCAAGTGGACGCCGCGGGGAGACACAAGCAGCAGGTCGCAGCAGAGCAATGCCGCAGGGCGGGGGAGGGCAGCTGCAACCGCCGACGCCGCTGCCGCACCAGCGCAAGTGCTGCAGGGGCACAGCGCCGCCCGAGACGCGGTTCCAGCTGCAAAGGGCGCTGCAGCTGCTCAGCAGAAGTTTCGGCCGCCCAGCAAGCTCTCAGGCGCAACACCGCAGGCTGCAGCAGGTGGGCCTGGGCTTATAAACTGTCAACACCTCAGGGCCTGGCTCCTGGCTCTGAGACGCATGCTGGGGCAGCAGATCAGCTGAGCTCTCACTTGAGGGCGCAAGCTCAGGCTGTTGCTCAGCTTGGCCTGTTTGTTGCAGAGACTGGGCGCTTGTCAGCTGCCGACGGGGCTAGGCAGCCTGCAAGCAGTGCTGCTGGGCCAGCAAGAAGTACAGCCAGACCCAATAGCACTGCCACAGCAGGCACAAATCCACCTGCCAAGGTGCGGCAGCCTGACAGCGAGGCAGACAGGCTGGATGCTGAAGGCTCAGGCAAGAAGCCCAGATCAATGGCAGAGGTCCCTGGAAAAATTAGCCCCTCCCCAAAGGCCCTCAACACAGGCCATGGCCGGAAACGCAGGCTGCTTGGCAACCCCACCTCGCCACATGCACAGAGCAACCCCAAGCAAGAAAAAAGCTGCATGCCGCCCAGTGCGGACGCAGCAGGCAGCCTGGCTGCCTCACGGCCCCAGCGCCAGCGTAAAGAGTCCACCCCATACTGGATGGGTCTCGCAGGAAAGCGGGCTTGAGTGCTCCCTGCCTGCCTTGTCTGTATGTGAAATCCATGTTGCCCTCCATGCTGGTGCCAGCATCACGTGTCATCACCACTGTATGCTGTTGTGCAAGCTGAGGGACTGAGACAGCCCCATGCTGCAAGAGTCGGTGACCACCGTATGAACCAATCAAGTGTCCATGACTGGAAATGAGTCAGCAGAAGCGGCTTGCAGGATCAAGGCCCCAACCTGATGCTGGTGCCAGCTATAACAGATGATTTGAGCCTTGTGCTTTTGCAAGTATCATGAAACTTGTTTCATGCTTGGTCTTCTGCGAGGCCCCCCAAGCTGCTGCCTAAAATGAGAACAGCGCAGTGGAGGAAAGGGGCCCATATCTCTCCCAGTGCAGAGGGTCATGGTGGTGCAACCTCCAGCTGTTGTGTTCGCTTCCCTGGCAATTGGCATGAGGGCAGGCATGGCCAGACCTGTCTCCTCAGGCAAGATATCTGGCGGAGATTTGCATTGGAATTGTGTCTGCGCCTCATGAATGAGACGCTGCAGACCTCAGCTTCCTCCGCGCCCTGACAAGCATATTCCTTCAGACTTCTGCGGCAATGGCCCCTATGTGTATGGCCATTGGCAGCGTCCCAGAGAAAAGTCTAAGCATCCACGATGATGAGCAGGTGCCACAATAGTGGTAGTCATCCGAATCTCGAGCTTGTAGATCCCCTGGAACTTCAAACAGGCCATGTTGCCCAACTGCTCCACCAACGTCAGTGCATGCCTGCTGTGGTATTATGATGGAAAGCCAGTGGGGCTGCTGCTGGATTTCACATGTGTGCAGCATACTGGCACTCTTCATTAGGCTGCGCCTCACTGCTGCCACTCAAGCGTGTGGCATTTCAGGCAGCTCAAGAGAAGCAGCAGGATGTCTGAGAGTATAGCCTTTTGAGGACCTCAGGTCAGCATTGGCCAAGATGCTACCTTAGATGGGCAGCAGTCTCCTTGATTTGATCTGTGAAAAGTGCCGATGCCATCTAAATGTCTCCAGGAACCTGTTGCAGGCTGCCCGGGGATGGGAGGCTCCCGGGAGGGTGGACTCCTGGGGCAGGGCTTAGGCTTCAATAGGTCATGTTATCACAGGCCATGTGACACCCTGCGACCTGTCAATTTATCACATGCTATATGACACCCCGCAACATGTCACTAAATCACATGCAGATGTGACTTGAAGGTGTCCAGAGTTGCTTGTGGCCTATGCTGCAAAAGCTTTGAGCGCCAGCGGCTTGAAGTTGTGTTGTTTCTTGCTTGTTGGCATTCAACACCTCCCAAAAATGAATGTAAAAGCGTCCAGAGGCTTTTGAGAGCTCAAGGCAATAGACCAAAGTTTCCACATCAGTGTGACCTGAGCCAAGGAAGACTTTCTGCTCAGCAGTGGTTGCTGGTGGACATTGACATGGACAGCTCGCGTACAGGCGCTCAGTACAAGCCTCAAGAAGCATGTGTGCTGCACAGATGATGATCAGCCAGAATTTACACACTTGGGCTCATGAATTGCTTGCAAGCTTCCTTCACATCCTCAGGCGAGACATCATTGCAGTGGAAACGAGATGGGGCTTTGCCCTTTTTAGGTGTTGCAAAGGGGAAAAACACATTGTGCAAGGTCTCCAGAAAGGCATGCTTGTCCTGTGGGGCGTACTGCAACTCTTCTAGCTCAGGTGCAAGCATTCCCCCACGGCGCAGTTTTGCTGCCACCTTCGGGGCATTGGCGAATCCAGCACCACGATCGCTGTGGCTTCCACCAACACAAACAGCCAGGATGGTGTAGAATAGGGACTCCAAGTCGGTGCTGGGAGTGCTGCTTTGGCCCATCAATACATCAATGGCCATGTATATGGGCGTGCCTGTGAGGGTCTGGACAGGACTTTGAGAACCTGAGCTGTCCATCACCTGCAAGTCAGTCAGGTTATATGTGCTTGCTTCACCTGTCTGCACATGAGGGGTCAGAGACTGATTACACAATGCCAGCAGTCCGTCCTGAGTGAGCCCACCTTTGCAGCACCAAAATCAAATAGGCAGCCGTGCCCGTCAGCCTGGTAGCCAATATTGTTTGGCGAGATGTCTCGGTGCACAATCATCAGGTCGGCCAGCTGGTCCACCGCAGCAGCAATGTCAAAGGTGACCCGGGCAATCTGCTGCACAGACAAGCTTGCTTCAAGCAGCGCAACAACTGGCGCCACCAGCACAGCGTCCCAGAGAGTGTCGCCGTGGCGGAAGTTCCCAGCTGCCAGGAGATGCACAAGGTGCGGGGCGTCTGGCGGCAGCAGCTGCAGGACTCTGGCCTGCACAGAGGCAAGCAAAGAGCAGATGAACTCTCAATGCCAGGCCCTGTCCATGATGCCAACACATTCATCAGCACAGCCCTGCATTGGTACTGGCTTCCAACAGTAACCTGACAGCCTGCTGTCGTGTGGCACCAGCTGCAGGGCTTTGGCCTGCTCGACAGACAGTACGAGGAACACCTGGTCCCCAACCAAGACAAATTCATGCCAGCAGTAATGCACGGACATGGAAGCCCACCTCCTTGTCATTCACAGCCAGCTTGAGCACCGCCTCACTGTCGCCGCACTCTGGCAGCACTGCCTTGAAGACAGAGCTGTTTGGCCTGAGGGGGGTGTCAGCTGACTCAGAGTGAACTGCAAGGCGCTGAGTGCACCTGAACTTGTGGGGCCCCAGCCAGCCCTCTGGCAGGATTGCAGGCTCAAAGCCCAGGTGACCCAGCGGGGCAGCCACGACGCGCGCCAGCATGCACAGGCCAGGAGAGTCTGGGTGCAGCCTGAGTGGCAGCAGGCCGCTGCCCTGGATGCCGCTGAAGGCTGCCAGCGGCCCAAAGTGCACGCAGAACACCTCAACTGAGTCCATGGTGATGCTGACGGCATAGATGAACTTTCGCTCTGGCTGCTGGCATTGCACAATGCTGGCAGACTCCAGCAGCTGCCCAAGCGCGGCGTCTGCATCTTTCTCCTCAAGCTTGAACTCAATGGGCACAACCAGCTGCGACCAGAGGCGATCATTGCCAGCCAGGCCAGAGCAGTCAATCTTCTTGTCGGGGCTGCGCAGGTACTTCTTGGCATGGGTGTCTGCCAGCACCAACCCTGTTCTGTTGTCGAGTGCTTTCTGCATCCCCCCGAGCAGCTCCATTGCTGCAGGTTGCATGTGTGCTGCCTCCCTGAGCTCCTCACTCCCCTTCCGCCGCATGGTGATGAGGCGCAGAGGGGCGTCTGTCTCTGCTGAGGCTGCTGCAGGTGGCAATGCCTGCTGCTGTCAGCAAAGGCACTTGCTAGGGCGCACACTGTGCAGGCAGGCAGGTGAGTTTGCAGCTGCACAACAAAGGCAGCACTCAACTGGCATCTGCTGAAAGGGAGAGCTGTGCTGCAGACACAATAGTCAATGTGACACACACCTCGATGTCGTGTCGAAGATCGTGCAGCAGGAGGCAGGCCCCAAAGCTCCTTCAGTGTATTCACCACCGCTTGCATGCTGGCTGCAGGGACTTCTGGGAGAGCCTCAGAGAATCTGGAATTTCTGATCTGCTTTCTGCGGTTCTGCAGTCACACACAAGTCCTACATCTCTACTACATGAGTTATGGGCAGTCAATTGCAGGCTGTGCAAAAAGGTGCAATCAATTTAAGCAGAGAGTTGCTGCTTCATGGCAACATGCCCTTACCTTCCCAATTTCTGCCTCTCGTTGGGATGTGCTTGCTGCACGGTTGATGGTTATTTTGAGGTCATTTACTTCAAACTTTAGCTGGCCCAGCTGCTCTAGAAGCTCTCCATTGCCTCCTGCAGCAGAGAAGCTGCTTGAACAAGCCCCTCTTGCAGCCTGTTCCTCGTCACTTGGAGGCAAAACAGGCCATGCAGCGCTGAAAGCAGATGTTGGCCTCCAGCAAAGCGCTAGTCTTGCGAGCTCTGTTGCCTTCAGCCAAAAAGCCCAGCAGAGCAATTGCCCACACGCAGGCTCAGGCTTGACTGCACCGATTGGTGACAGCTGGAGAACTCAAATGCTGTCTCCTGCAAAGTGACACTCTCACCTGGTCAACAGGTCCTTGAAGAGTTGAATGCACCCACCTGCTGCCGCACATCATGCAGGACACCCCTCACGCACAGGCTCCCCTTCAGATGACATGCAGGTTGAACCATGCAACTGGCGATTGGGGAACATGTCGCCCTGCCAGACAAAGATGGACGCCTGGGCAGGTCCCCACCAGGTGAGCCAGCACACGAGCTGCAGCCCACTTGAGGAATCCCATTATCATGCCGAGGCCTGGCCATGACTCTGGTATCCCGCACATCACAGGAACGCACAGCACATGACGAGCAGCTCAGCAACCTTGAGTCTTCGCACTTACGGCGCACTGTAAAGAGCTCACGACGTTCACATCTCCTGGGCCCGGTGAGGCTCCAAGGCATCCACACTTAGCGTGAAGGCATCACCACTCACGCTTCTTAATCACTGCAAAGAAGGCTGAATGAGTAGACTGCCTACCCTGCACCCCGATGGTGCAGCCCTGGTGGAGTGGACTGATCAGGTCCTGACGTGCCCTGCATGCCCAAGCTCTAGGGCCTCTGCCAGCCCTGGCGGCAGGACCCTGCACAGTGCCTCCCACAAGGCGCAACCCTGCTGCCGCATGCAATGCAGGTCAGATCTTGCAGCCCTGCTTGGGATCTTCACCTCCAGCCACCTGTGTCACTGGGGAAGCTGAGTCTAGTAAGGCAGTCACCCTGAACAGCGCCTCCCTAGGTGCGCTGCATGCTGTTGATAACTCCTGCAGCCCTGGTGCACCAACTCACCTCCACAGGCTGCTCAATCAATGAGCAGCTCATTCCCGTCAGCTGTGATTGTACAGACAAGCACAGCGACGCACCAGCAGGGCTCCAGCAGCGCTAGCAACCCTGTAGGCAGTGCTCCCTAACCGCATCTTGCCATGTGGCAAGCCACCCACCTGCATGCTCCAGTGCACCTCAGCATGAGCACCCAGGGGACGGGCTACGCACCTCGGTGCTCAGACAGAAAGGCCCTGACTGCTCCAGCCAGTGCAGGAGCGTTGCGAAACCTCAGAACCAGGTTCTGCAGACGTTGACGAGCATCAGCGCTTGCGCCATAGAGCACGCCAAGTGCGGCGTCCCTGGATTCATCCTCCAGCCCAGAAAGAGCATCTGCGGCCAGTCCTGTCTCGTCCGCCATATTCCAGAGCAATTTACCCTGAGGACAGGTGCAGCTGTGCGCTCAGATCTCATCAGGAAGCCACATGAAAGAGCAGATACTTGTGGTCAAGATGCTCACCGGCTTACTGAGTGTAAAAGGGACGGAGGAATCGGCTGCTGAGCCTTACAGTCTCCAGCAGTTGGGTTCGTCTCAGAAATGTCTCCCGACCTAATTGCTAGGTCAAATAACCCTAGCACGCCAAACCCCAACACGGCCTATGCCATGCAGACATACCTGACCAGGATCAGAGGCTTCAGGCTACGCAGAGCCTATGCCAGCATCAGGTGCAGCAGCCACCAGCTGCGCGTACAGACTGGGCGATACCTATTGCCCCAGCTCAAGCGAGAGGACCGGACATGCCGAATCTGTGGGTCACCGAATGAGATTGAGGATGAAAGCCATATCCTGCTACACTGCCCAGGACTTGCAGACCTCCGGTCTGCTCACAGCCACCTGTTTGCGGAGCAGCAGCAGTCGTTGGCAACGCTGTTTGAACAACCACCAAGCCGAGTGGCCACATACATCAGGGCAGCACTGCTCCAGCACGCAACTATGCTGGGCATCACTGGGGGCACATCTGGGCCTAAATGAGGAACAGACACCCTGGGTGACCCCTCTATGTGCCGTGATGTGTCCCCAGCTTACCAGCTGCTGATTAGAGCCCCAATTTCATAGCAATGCGCTAGACTCATCACATGATTGTCTTCCCCTAAGGTCCCCATGCTGAGTTGTTGCTTGGGGTGTGCCGCCTTGGAGCCTGGTGCCCTGCGAGGGGAAGACTGCTGGTCACAGTCATACCCAAGCATAACTCTCTCATGACTGCGAAGTCTACGAGCTGAGAGGGCGTGGCAAGCCAGTCAGGGGGGCTGAGCCCCCCCCTGCGCCATACAGGATCCAGGGTGTTTGCATTTCGGGCAGCAACCTCAGCTAGCAGTCCAATGTGGTGATGAAGCCCAGCACAGTGCCAAGGCCTGCTATGAGCGCCGGCTCCCTCTTTACCAGCCAAGTACAGTGACCTGCTTGATATGCCTGTACTGCTTCTTTTTGTACCCCTACACCTTCAGCAAAGTTCATTGGTAGGATGAAATGATCATAGTCCTATGCCCGTGCATTGAGGCTACGGACTTTAAATTTAAATCATCATCATCATCATCATCAAACCAGATCGACCCACCCCTTCATGCAGCACTACCAGGTGCCATCTGCTGAGTACAGCAGCTACATCAACCATGTCATCAGTCTGGGGCTGGCTGGGGACTACATAGCACAACTACATGGCAGCTGCTCTCCAAACAGCCCCCCTTCCCTCAGAGCGGCCATTGATCAAGCCTGCAGACACCTGTCTGGAGTGGTGGATGATCTCCAGCCAGTGCCAACCTCTGCCCCTGGTGTGCACAGCTTAGAGACTTTGGGCCAGCAGAATGGAGCACCAGTCTCAGACGCAGCAGTTGGCTTGGCAGCAGCAATGCCAAACACTCCTGAGGAGGAAGCTCGTATCCTACAGCTCACCCAGCTCATCCATGCCCGTCATGGTGCGGCTAAGCCACAGAACACAGTCCAGGCTGAAAAATCAGCTGCCAAGCTCTGGAGGGTAGGCACTGCATGGCCTTTATTCCTGTTCTTATGGCCCCCTTGAGGCTTCCAAGGCCATGTCACTCACACGCATGTGATCCTGCAGAGATACTGTGAGCAGGAGGCGCACCAATATCCTGATGGCGACCTCATGTCTCAGGCCAAGATTCTTGAGTTCTCGATGTGGCTTGTGGATGAGGCAGTGCAGCAGAATGGTGCTCGCTACTCATTCAGCAGCGTGGGGCCCCTCCACTGCTGTGTCTGAGCTGTGCTCATGTCCCACCCTTCCCAACCCTTGGCCTGGTGCATGCAGTGATTATCTATGCCACCTCAAGGAGGTCCGCAGAGAGCAATACTCACAGGGCCGCATCACCTCAGATGTACCCGCACCCCTGGAGATCCAGGCGGTCAGGGACTTGGTCCGTGCACGTGGCAGGGAGATGCAGGCTGAGAACCTCAACGCGCAAGTGGCAGCTCAGGTGGGTAACGACCTGGTCAGAGCGTCTTGTGCAAACAGAGTGGTGGCGTGTCTGACACCAGCTTGTTGCTTAAATCTGCAGGTGGATGCCGCACTGAGCGCAGGGCAGCTTCGCCAGTCCCTGCAGGCAGCGTTCCAGCAGAAGCAGTGGCAGTGGGCCTTTCTGCTGAGGATGGCAATGACGTTCATGTCAGCCACATTAGGCCGCTCTGATGACCTGCGCAAGCTTCCCTGGAGCTGCCTGGCACTGCGGACGCAAGACAGTGTGGGCCCAGCGCCCTCTGTGGCAATTCTCTTTGGCAGCATGCAGGGGAAGACTGTGAAGCCTGGGCAAGTGGATATTCCTGGTGTCGTGAGGTATGCGCATTCTTGCTGTCAGACGCAGTTGGGCGGTGTGCTGCAGTGTGTATTGTATCACAATGCCTCTTCTGCCACAGGTACCGAGACCATCGCATCTGTCCTCAGGCAGCGCTGGCCGACCTGGCTGTCGCCACCTTCCACCGGGGCATCAAACTTGAGGATCTGGCCAAGTTCATTGTTGCCGCCCCTAGCATGCAGGGGAATCAGCCCATGACTGGAGAGACCCTCAACGTTCACCTTCAGCAGGCGTTTGAACTTGCTGGTGAGCCAGTGCGTCAATGCTGCAGCTTTTGCACACGGCTGTCGATGAAAATTGTGGCTTGCTACACTGCAGGCGTGCCCTGTGGCAGGCTTGATGGTTACTCCGCCAAAGGCGAAGTCAGCCACAAGTTCAAGAAGCATGGTGTGGAGGCAGCTAAGAGCGTGGGCATCAACAAAGCGGAGATCAAGATGGCGGCAAGGTGGGCAACTCTGGCCATGCTGTGCATTCTGAACAGAGTTGTCCCCAGCTGAACAGTTCTGTGCCTTGCAGGCATGAGTCTGACACCACAGACCTGTACTGCATTTTTGACCCGGACACAGCCCACAGGCTGGCTGGTTGGGGACGGGACTGGCACGAGAATCATCGTTTGGGCCAGGCTGATTTTGAGGTAAGGTCATTGCAGTGCCAATGCTTCTCACGCAGATCACCAAGATTGGGGAAGGGGGGGACTTTTTCACTTGTGTTCTGCAGGCTGAGGAGGATGTGCTGGACCGCATCATCCCAGGCTTGACAGTGCTCCTGCGCCAAGCTGGCATGCGATCCCACCCTGCACATCCTTTGCTGGCGCCCTTGAGGGCTATCGCCCACCTGCGGCAAGTGTTTGTGCAGAATGCCAGCTTGAGGATTGACTCATATGGGGACCAGTGGCTCCGCACCATCCCGCCAGCCGCCAGTCGCCTTCTGCAGAGCACTGCAGGCAAGCAGCTGCGGCAGGAGACGTGGGACAAACACATTGCTGCTGAGGCAGTTCTCAACGACAGGAATTTGTTGTTCACCAACCCAACGGTGAGCGCTGCAGCCCCCTAGGTGTTGTAGTTGAACATGCATGCTCTGAACCTTTGCCCTTCCATGTCGCAGGCTTTCTTCTTCAAGACGCTGGGTGGAAGGAGGCCACGCCAATGCCTTTTGCCCCAGTGGTGATGCTGCCTCAGGTGCCTCTATCTGGCCTTCAGCCCCCGGCAGCAGCCAAACCCATCCCACGTGTGCCACTGGCTTCACAGACCAGCTATGGCATTGCTCTGCCGCCTCAGTCCCTCAGTGTGCTGAACGCCCCGGATGAGAGGGACTCCTTTCTGGCAGAAGCAGGTGTGCAGTCAGTTGCCTTTCAGCTTGAGCAACTGCGTAATGGTCAGACCCTTCCCCTTGTGAAGTGCAGGTCTGGCGGCTCTCAGATTTTCAAACAGTCCCGGCAGCATTCGAGGCGTTTGCCAAGATCTCAGCGGTGCCTTCAGACCTCCGCAGGTGGCATGGCAGCAAGAAAGAAGCAAGGGCCAGCAGCAAGGCCTTCTCAAGATTCAAGAACGGCCTTGCTGCTGAGGTCAGAAACCGGATGGCTGCCTTGGGAAGCACCATGGCAGCCGTGGTTGGGGCTTTAGAACTGGAATGTGAACGCATCCCTGCCACCAGGACAGTCAGCTCACTGCAGCAGCTATGCAGCAGGTACAACAGTGATTACAAATTGCTTGGCAAGCGTAAGCAGAGCGGCTGAGCAAGTCTTTAATTGTAAGCTGACTCTTCGATTGACAACGCCTACCGCCATTTACATGAACAGGTCACTCTTTTCTGCTGAAAGTCATGTTCTGAGAGGTTCTGATCATCATTCAGAAAGTGCGGATTCATTCTACAGACACGCATACCTCCCGCCAGGGCAAGCCCCTTGAGGCCTGCTCTCTTGGTCTACACACCTAGCGTCACATCACCCCTGGCAAGCATCTTGGAGAGTGGACCGAGTGGCACTCAGCGAAAAATAACAATGTCTAGGCTGAAATATCAGCTTGAAGTGATTTTGAGTGGCAGCCTTAAGGCCAATGCCCTGATCAGGGCCTGTGGGGCTTTTAGAAGGCTCAGTCAAAAGCAGGTACCTTCCCAGCTACAACACAACACTGTCACTGGGAGGACCAGCAAGATGCTCAAAGGTCAGGAAGGCAACATACCACTTTTCGTCATCACATGCTGCAGCAGTGATGCCCTGGTGCAATGGGGAACGCCAGGTGGCTTTGGCCAGTCCTCCCCCTCTCAGATTGGCATGAGGCCATCCATGTGCCACCTCCCAATCCATCTCCATGCCTCATTGAGACACACAGACACAGAGGACACAGCCTTCCAGGGCTGCAGCTGTTGGCCAGCATGCAGTCTGCCCAGGTGCCTGGAGCAGACTCATGAGCAGCTGAGTATGCTGGGGTGATTTCCTTGTGTCCTGTGTGTCCGTCGTGTCAGTGCTTTGATGCCTCATTTAGAGCTCTTTCATGGCTCCCCTTCCACTTGAGCCACTGGCTGGGGCTCAGGTGCTGTCACAGGGCCTGGTCAACACATATAAGGAAGCTCAAAGATGTCAGTCCTCCCAAGCCAGCAAATGACAAACAACAATCTGCTTACCTTCTGCAGGCCGTGGCTCCCAATGTCGCACATCATTCTGCATCCTGGGGTAGCAAGGTCTCCAGCAGGCCAGCGTGTTGTATTTATTGCCAAGGGACTGGAAGGTGCGCAGCAGCAGTGTGATGCAAATCTATGTCCTTCTGCTGGCCTTGGCTCACATTGTCGCACGTTGTTCTGCAGCAGAACCCTCAGCGAGCCCCCAAGCACAGTTCTCTGTGTTGAAGTGAACGGCTTAGAGACAAGGGTTTTGCTTGTCTTGGCAAAACGTCATGGTGCCTGAGACTCCCAATGCAGCTTTTGTCACCATGTGCATGGACCGCATGCTGGACCTGGAGAAGCAGGTTGACAGCCTTCAAAGGTCAGTGAGACACCTTCAACAGACATCATGCAAGCTGACTCTGGGCAGGGACATGTGCACATTCAATGACGGCAGTGGCTTCAATTTTTGCATGAACGATGACACCTTCAGAGTGAGGGATCGCGTCACAATGGACCCATTGGACGAGGCACACTTCAATGTGCTCGTGGCTGAACACCCGCTGACCATCACTTGGGATCTAGCCCCATATGGCCACGGCCGGTTCACGAAGTCCATTGGCGCTTCAGGCATGCCTTTAACAGTCAAGGAGCTGATGGAAGGCATTTTCGAGATTTACAATGCCAAGTTGCCAACAATTCCAGGCTTCAGCGCAGCGTACACCACGCAACCTTACATCCAGCAGATCAGAGGCTACAGACTGCGCAAATCAATGGCCCATATCCGCTGCAGCAGCCACAGGCTGAGAGTTGAGACAGGCCGCTACACATTAGAAGCCAGACACGAGAGGACCTGCCGCCTCTGCACATCAGCAACCGCCATAGAAGACGAGCAACACATCTTGCTGCACTGTCCCCAGCTCGATGACCTGCGCAACGCCCACAGCCACCTATTCAAGACGCCAGGACAGACTTTGACAGACCTCTTTGATGACCATCCCCCAATTTTGCTTGCTAAGTATGTGCGTGCAGCGCTGCTTATGCATCAATCAGTGCTGCTTTTGCCATGATTACATGAATTGTCAGTCCCATGCCCGTTCATTGTGGCCCCCGGACTTTAAATCCATTCTCTCAAAAAGAGAGCGGCATTTCCCCTGAAACAAGGCTTTGCGACCTGGGTCCATGCTGTGCGTGGTTCGGCGGCCTCACTCCCACACATTCGCGTGGCACAATTAGCAGCCTCACTGTGGTCATCAGGCGGTCTGCTCCTCTTCCTTTTGAGTGATTGCAGTATGTCTCATGAAGACTGAAGTGGCTCCATGATTCAAGTGATATACAAGTGAACATTTAGGCATTTCGCCACCTAGAGGATAGGCATGTGCCAGTGTGCCACTTTCTGCCATGAGGAGTAGGTGCCATACCGCTGCCCTGCCTGCCAGCACCCAGTGAGCAACGAGGACACTTTGTGGCGCACACCAAGGTCCCATGTGCTTAGGTGTGGGAGCTCTGCCATCTAGCCCGGCAGCAGAACGCCAGCCTGAACTGCATGAGCATGGTGGGGCTCACAGCCTAGCAGGGCTGTTGAGACTGTTGCCATTGAGGATAATGCTGCCAGCGGGCAGATCTGTGATTGACAGATTCCCAGACACAAAGGACACAGCCTGCCAGGGCTGCAGCTGCTGGCAAGGATGCAGTCTGCTCGGGGGCCTGGAGCAAAACTCATGAGCTTGCTGAGTATGCTGGGGTGATTTCGTTGTGTCCTGTGTGTCCTTTGTGTCGGTGCTTTCATGCCCCACAAAGAGCTCCCATGTCTCCCTCCCTTTTGACCCACTGGTCAGGCTGTCACCAGGCCATATAAGTCAAGTCGAAGAGGTCGGTCGAGTCTCTGCAGCTCTATGGACCTGCCAGACGAGCTCGAGTACCTGCCTTATCGCCTCAAAGGTCTCGAAGTCGATGAGCTGACAGAGTTGCTTGAGGGCTGCGGCTTCCTGAGCGATGCAGGATGCAGTCTGAACATTTCGTTCATAGCTGACTCCATGCGCCGCCGCATATTTGTCCCAGATAGCGCTGAGAAGCGAGCCTCAGGGACATCAGGCTGACTTTCACAGCATCTGTCAGCCAGTGCCCGATCTGTGGTGCGACATGCTCCAGCCTGAGCCAGCAGCTTGAGGGGAGTGCTGAGGAGCTCAGTCAGATGTGTTGTGAGGGCAACGCACAAGAGCCCAGTGACAGCGTCACTGCCAGGCGCAGTCATGAGCCGACCTGGAAGGTGAGCTTGGAACTCAGTGGCCGGTGGTGACAGTGCTGTAGTCTCAGTCAATGTTCCACCTATCTGCAGGTGACAGGGTGGAGCGAGGTCGGCGGCCCGTGCGTGCGTGGCTCCTCAGAGTGCTACGCGGGCACCCCTGAATTCAGTGCAGAAGTTGTCGCAGCTAGCCTGCGCCGTGCTGGGCGGCCGTTGAGCTTCAAACTGGCTGTGCGTGACAGCTGGGAGCATGCAAACAAAAAGGGCCTGCCTCTGCTAGGATTTAATCCCTGCAGTCAGCGAGTAGATATCCCCTTCCAGGCTCCACTTGTGCCTGTGGGAGGCGTCTTCAAGTTCGCATCGCACTCAGCAACAAGACTGCAGCTGCCAGGGCACTACAGGCAAGGACCCATGGCTGCAAGTATCGCTGTGGTATGCAAACTGAGTCCTCTTGGCTGCACTGTGAGGACTGGCAAGGCAGGACAAGCACCGCTGCGCTCCATGCAGGGTTGACACACCTGAGGCAGAACCCCAGCTTGTTGTTGTGGGACCTCTGCTGTTGTCTGAGCTTCTTGAGTACCCTGAGACAGATCTACCTCTCTGGAAGCTGTTTGACAAGGTGCGTGCCGCTGCTGAACGGCGTTGCATGACCTGTACTCTGCTCCATATGCCACTCCTTCACAAGGTGCCCTTGCCAAGGCAGGTGTACCCACAGCGCTACCTCTGTGGCACTTCTGGTCAGGTGTTCAGGTTTTCTGGCAGCCGGTGGCGACTCGTTGAGGAGCTGCAGATGCAAAGGGACCTGCAGAACACCCTCATTGACCTTCTGGAGCCATGCAAGGTTGGTCACAGATCTTACCATGTCTTGTTCTCAAAGAGTGCCTGCCTGCACGTAGTCTCTTTGTTGCTCTGCATGGCCTGCTGTCGTGGCATATCTGTGGTGCCCACTGGATGCTGTGTGACATATCTGTGTCCAGCTCTGCAGTTCTATGATGACAATCTCACTCTGGCCCTGAGGAATCTGCGCAAGGCCAACTTCATCAGCAGTCTCAAGAGGACTGCAGTCTTGCAGCTGGCAGATGCTCAGGTTGATCATCACATGGACGGCAACCCTGACCTCCTGGGCATGGAGAACTGCGTGGTGGATCTGGTGAGTGCTCTTGCCATGCAGAAGTGAGACAGCATGGGCTGCATTGATTCTGAGCTCACCTTATGCAGGTCACCGGCCTGCCGCGGCAGGGCTTGCCTGCGGACTATGTGAGCAGGTCAGTGGGCTATGAGTGGCCCAGCTTTGATCCAGCAAACCCTGGGCAGCCCCTCAATCTCGACCCAGACGCTGAGCGAGAGTTCGGTGACTTCCTGGCCCAGATCTTTCCTGTGCCAGAGGAGCGAGATCTGCTGCTGCGGTACCTGGGCTATGCCATGCTTGGCAGTCACCAGGAGAAATACCTGGCTATCTTCACCGACAAGCGCGCAGGTAAGCTGATGCTCACGCTTCTATGTTGTGCAAGGCAGTCAAGATCTTTCCTGCACTGCTCCCCTGCATCTGCCTTCATGATGTTGCTGTGCTGCTGTAGGGTTTAATGGCAAGTCCACTCTACTGAGATTGCTGTGCATGGCCATGGGGGACAGGCAGTACGCTCACGATGCCAAGCCTAAGCTTTTCTATCAGGCAAAGTTTGACAGAGACATGAGGTGGGCTTCCAGAGTGCACTCGTTGCTCCCTGCGTCCACGCTTCTGACATTGGCACTGAGCAAGGTCTTGCTGTCCCACAGCACTCAGAGGGCTGGCTGCCGTTTGACAGGATACGGCTGGTGCTGGTGGAGGAGCCAAGCCCCGACAAGCCTTTTGACATCCCTCTGCTGCTGGACATGTGTGGTGGAGGCTTCAAGCTGACGTGAGTGCTTTGCTTCTATGCTGCTGTGGGATGCTGGCATGCATGTTGAGGCATTCAGGTGGTCCATGCAGGGTGAGAGCTTGTGGAGGAAGGACCAAGGATAGCTTCCGCTGGCACGGCACCCCAATCCTTGCCTGCAACTGGAACAAGCTGCCTGCATTCAGTGCCAGCAAGAACAACCAGGTGGGCTCTGGTGGCTGTCAGTAGCAGTGGCCCATGCAAACAGTGGCCAGGGCTGAAGACATCATGCATGTGCATGCCTGTCCCACCTGAGGAATATGTATGCCATGCTTCTAACGCCTGGTTGTTGCTGTAACACTTGTTTTTGTGTCACTGTCATCACTTTACTGGACATCACGAGATCCCAGGGCTTGAGGCATCATGTCTGAATGTAGGCTTTCCAGGATCGCCTTCTGTTCTTTCCTTTTCGTGCACGCTTTGTCAAGCGGCAAGAGATGGACAAGTACACCCATGAGGAGCACACGTTCATTGAGAAGCCTGGCTTTGGCATGGAGCGCTTTGAAGTCTGGAAAGTGCACATGCTGGCTCGCATGCTCAAGGTGTGTCTCTGCTCTTTTGTTTCTGCAACTGACTCCAACAGGGGCATGGTTGCCACGAGAAAACATTCAACCTCCTGTTGCAGGGTCTGCAGTCATACAGGGCTGGCGGGCTTGGCAACCTGCCACCAGGCGCGCTTCAGCTCAAGAGCGAGCTGCTCAGGGAGAGGGACATGGCGATGAAGTGGGTAGATAACATGATAGAGCCCCAGCGGAACGGCAGGTTCTCTGGCAATCGCCTGTGGGATCAGTATCAGCTTCAGCTGCCTCACGAGGACAGAGAGGGCTGGCAGCTGCGGGTCAACAGCATCAGCAAATCTGATTTCTGCAGCATGCTAGAGGAGAAGTGTGGGAGGCCCAAACAGCATGCCAAAATAAACGGAGTCTCCGCAAGGCAAGTCTTTCAGCACTGGTCACTGGTCGAGCATGAGCAGCGAGCAGATCAGGGCTGGCGCAGCCCTCGCAGCCCTGCCAAGTCCTGTGCTTGAATGCTGGCACCTTTCAAGCCACGCCACGCCACATGAGCACGTGCCACATGTGAGACCTTTGCCTCTCTGCATTAATGCAGCAGAGGAACCAAAAACTGTCTGAAGCCTTGTGTGGCTACAGCCCAACACTGCCCCTTCTTCTGCTGATCTTCTCTGCCTGCTTTTCATGTCATCTGTATTAAACTTTTGATCTGGCTTGTCTCCCTTGTTGTACTCTACCTTTGTGCCGTGTTCTTGCTCTGCAAGTCACATTGGACTGCTGAAACTCACATTTCACTGAGTGGTGTCAAATGACACTCAGAAAGTGAGATGTCACCCCACAAAACCACATCTCACCTTGAGAGGGCAAGCCTGCAGGCTTGCCCCCAACAGACTACACTTGAAACACTCTTGGTCTACATGAATTGAAGATCTGCATTCCTGCGTAACCCTGTCTCTCTGGGCCAATTAAACATTTGTGGCCAGTCATTGCACAACAATGTTCCATTACAATTGAACTTCACTTGATGATGACAACCTGAGGGAGCTGTCCACATCAAGACATGTGGTAGCTTTAAGGGCTGGGCATGGGCTACACTTGATTCCCTGGTGGCAAAAGAGGGCCTCCTGGGCCCATGAAAAGGCTTGCACTGGCGCACTTTCTGCACCTGTTACAAAATCACACGATGTGGGTGCATGGACGCTCTTTCCACACCTGTGCTGTAGCATGTCAGTACATGTATTCCCAATTTTCATCTCTGAGACAAGCTTGTGTCATCTGGCCTTCATCACATCAGCAACAACAGCTGCCGGCAGATTGTAAGTGACACAAGTCCTTGCTGGCGCACGCCCAGCCATCCATCCAGGAGGTGGGAGGTCCTCAAACAGATTGATAAATGCCTCCTCATAGTACTGCTTCAGCTTGGTCAGCGAAAGGCCGCCAGGTCCAGATTGCAACTTCCTGATAGGCTCCAGGAGTCTGAGGCGACGAAAGTCAGGAGGGTGTGCCTCCAAAAACTCATGAGCGACCATACGTTCCTCTCGCAGGCTTCCATTGGGCCCTTGCAGGTACTTCATGGAGCGCTCTCGCTGGCGAGTCTGCTGCTCCTTTGGGAGGGCTCTGAACTCCTCCTCATCATAGGCAGGATTGCGAATCAGGTCGCCTTGCACACGCCTTGACACAGTGTTGGAGCTCGAGCTCTTGATGAACACCCTCGGCAAGTCGGACTTGGTGCATTTCACACTGTCTGCGGCAGCTTCCATCAGACGCTCATATTCCTCATACGTCTTGCATTGAAGTTCTGGAGTCCCTGCCTTGACAGCTGCTGTGACCACTTGCACTGGGCCTTGTCGTCCAGCGCTCTTCCTGAGACCTCCATGCGAGATCTCCCAATCTCCACCGCACATGAACTCCACTGTCCTGTGCCCAGGATCCTCTGGGCGGTGATTTGCATGGTCGTTGTTGTTCACGTACAGTGACCTGTAGTCGCCAAGCCCCTTCAGGCCGCGAGCTGGTCCAGCATCTGCTTTCAACTCGTTGAACAACTTCACCTCCACAAAGCCAGTCTCTGTGCCAAAAATGGGTGCCATGGAGGCAGCAATGCGGGCTTTGACAGCGCTCTTGGTCTTGGGAGCCTCAGACATCACAAGGAAGTGTACGTGGTCATTGCCAGCTTTGTGGTGAAAGGTACCTGAATACTTCTTTATGTTGTTTCCAAAGACATTCTTCAAGGCTGCCATGCTCTGCTGCGAGACCTGAGGCAGCTGGTCTTCGTTGGTGGTGATGTGATTGACAACAACTTCAAAGTTGCGCTCCTGCAATGGCTTCTTGCCGCTGCCTTGCTTGGAGTTCATTGTGGCCTGCTCTCCTATGAGTGGGATTGAAATGCTCTAAGTAGGCACACAGGCCCAAGCTCATTGATGTGAGCTAAAAGACTGTCAAGATGCATTCCAGTGGGCATGACCACCATGACCAGGGTCTGTCGCGGAGCAGGCCTTCAAGTCTGACGCCGTGTCGCAGGGTGTTACCTGACTTACTTTAGGTCAGCGTGGACCGTTCGCTGCAGGCACGACTTGGAGGCAAGCACGACTTGGAGGGAGCCTGGCGAGACGCCAAATGCACTTTTGATCGGTCGCACTTCTGATCATAAATTGCCAGCCTCACAACATGAGCAGTCGTTGACAGCCAGAGCATTCCCATGCAACTCTGGCTAGGGCAGCGTCTGACAGAGCCAGCATGCTGCTCATGTGGTAGCTCTTTGACCAACATGCGCCGGGTGAGTGGGTACTGGATCTGTGGCCACAGCTTTCCGGGCTTGGCTCTAGAGTGTCAGAGACGCATGACCTCTTCAGTTCCATCCAATGGAGGGCCCACCGCAACATACATGGCTTGCTGAAGGGTTTCTTTCGCTGCGTCACTGAGCCTAGCAATGATGGCTCAGACCAGACAAGCCACAATCTCATTTGCCTTTCATTTCTGCGCAGGCACAGCAGCTGGCACGTCCCTGGCGCAGCTGCCTACAGCAGTGGCCCCACCGCACTTTTGCCGAGGAGGCGCTGCGCTGCAGGGGCAATGGCCGCAGGAACCACTTTGGCAGCAGCAGCGCTGGAGTGCCCAGGACTGTGGCTCAGGCCAAGGGCAAGGGCAAGAAGGACAAGGATGACAGTGAGCAACAGTGGGCCTGATGGACTCTCAAGGCTTGCATGCAGTGACTGGGGTTCTGAGCAGTAGCACTTGCATGGCCAGCACGCAGTGGCTGGGGTTCAGAGAGATTTCAAGTTGGACACCCTCCCTGCAGATTGCCTGGGGATGCCCGGCGCTGCTCTCGGCATGCAGAGAGTTCATGACTGTTGTCAGACAAAGGGACATGGCCTGCTGCAATGCCCCATTGCAGCAGCTGCAAGTCCGCGCCGTGGTTCAACACCTGAGCTTCTGTGCTGCAGGCCCATACAAGGACACAGTAAACCTGCCTCAAACCAAGTTCAACATGAGGGCCAACTCTGTGCAGCGAGAGCCGCAAATACAAAAGCTGTGGGACCAGAATCAGATATACCGTGGCCTGGTGAACGACACCAGCAAGGTGCTCAACTTTCAACAACTACACACTGTGTACCATTATGAAGAGAGAGGGTTCTTCATCTGATGAGCTGCTGAGAAATCACTTCAGCTTCACGCCCAGCACTGAGGAGTGGCACTGCCTGGTGCAGGAGAAGTTCATTCTGCATGATGGCCCACCATATGCAAATGGAGAACTGCACATTGGTGAGCACCAGCCTCTGCACCCCAACAAGGGCGTGCAGACACTGCCTGCCTCGACTCTCAACTGCCTCGAGAACCACCTCAGCGTTCGGCTGGGAGACGCCAGAGCTGCACCGTTGCTGCAGCAGTCCTGCATGCTGATGGACAGCTGCAACCCCTCAATGCATGCTTCGCCTGGCAGTTGGGTGGCCTCTGCACTGCCACCCAAGTACTGCCCTGAACTCGAGTCCATTTGCACAGCCTGCCGACCCTGCACCTGTTGTGCCGCAGGACATGCCCTAAACAAAATCTTAAAGGACTTTGTTGTCAAGTTTCAGCTGCTGAACAACAAGGCGGCGCGCTTTGTGCCTGGTTGGGACTGCCATGGCCTGCCAATTGAGCTCAAGGTGGGCTGCTGCTGTGTCTTGCATTCAGCCTGGACTGCATGAGCTTTGAACTGGGCTAGACAAGGGGTTCATGATTCTTCATACACATTGAAGGCCCGATGGTGAAGCAGGGCTGTACTTGGTTGTCTCTGGAAGCCCCAGGGTCACCGAAAGCTATCGCGCACACATGCTGACAAGGTGGCCCATCTGCCTCTGCCACATGGCTTCCAAGATCTGCTTGTTGCACCACCTGCTGCAAGCTGCATGACAGCAGGCTGATAACATACTTTCCCCCGACCCTGTCCTCAATTTCAAAGTCCTGTCATTGCTGCAGGGTTTCCAAGACCTTCACCAAAGCTGTCGCCACCTGCTGCATGACTTGCGGCCCTTGTCACCCTGCAGGTCCTGCAAAGCATGAGCAAGAAGCATCGTCGAGCCCTGACGCCAATTGTGCTGCAGCGCAGGGCATGCCCATGGTTTCACCTTATTCTCGTGCTATTAAAGTCAGCTCTTGGGTCCTGAAACATTGCAAGCCTTGACTTCCATGTCTCTGCGGCACATGGCGTGTCTGTGATTGCTGCTCAATCTGTGACCATTGGAAACTGGCCTGCAGGTCCTGCAAAGCATGACCGATGAGCAGCGCCGGGCCCTGACGCCCATCTCTCTGCGGCGCAAGGCGCGTGACTTTGCTCTGAAGACAGTCAAGCAGCAGGCACTGGGCTTTCAGAGGTGGGCAGCAAAACCAGAGGGATGGCTGCAGCCTGTGCCTGCCCTGCAGTTGTGTAGTTGTATGGTACCAAGTGTCCCCTGCATATTGGTCTGCTCCCTCATTGATGCTTTTGTGGCTTATTGTGTTCCTGACAATTGACAAGCCCTCATAGACAGTCTTTCGGTGTACTGCTGCCCATAGGTGGGGTGTCTGGGGCGACTGGGATCAGCCCTACCTGACGCTGGACCCTGAGTATGAGGCAGCACAGCTGCAGGTGTTTGGCAAGATGGTGAGCACTGCTCCTGAGGGGTGCACGTTGCTAGTGATCACCAGACAACGGAGCCCTGCTGCCATGCTGTCTCTGAGCTGCAGGGTGCTGCATTGTGCAAGGCTGATCAATGCTGGGCTTGGAATGCCCCAGCTTGAGCGGACTGCAGGCAACCTTCGCTGCATTTATGCATCGGCAACGGTCAATGGCTTGACAGAACAAGCAACTCCCTGCAGCGTATGATGGCCAAGCAAATGGGCAATCTATGTAGTAGGAGCTCTAGGTGGTTGGCTCATTCCTTCATCTGTTGAGTAGGTGCTGAATGGCCACATCTACCGCGGGCGCAAACCTGTGCACTGGAGCCCCTCCTCCCAGACTGCCCTGGCTGAAGCAGAGCTAGAGTACCCTGAGGGGCACGTCTCCCCCTCCATCTATGTGGCGATGCCCATTGAGAGCACTGGTGAGCGCCTGCTGCACCTGCTGTGCCCCACTACGGCATCACCTTGGCTGGCGCAGAGCTGGGGGCACCCTGGGGTTCAGATGATTTGCATTCATGAGGCTACGCCCATTCAGGGCCCTTGTGAGCAGCTGTCCGCACCTGCTGTGTACCGCAAGCTCACGCTGCTTGGTCTGAGGCAGAGCTTGAGCAATCTGCAGGCACAGCCATTCTGCATTCGTGTGACCATTCCCATATGAGCAGCTGCCTGCACCTGCTGCGTACTGGTGGCTTGGGCTGCCCTGTCTGAGGCAGAGCTTAAGCACCCTGCAGGCACAGCCTTTCTGCATTCATGCGGCAACACACTTGTGTGCAGCTGCCAGAGCAGAGCGTGGTGGCCCAACTGTGGCGTCCACCCATGTGGCACTGCGTGTAGGGAGCATCAACAAGCGCACGCAGCTTGCATGCTTGGCGCCTTGCTGATGCAAGCAGGGCTTTCAGGGACACACCTTTTGCCCCTTGGCAAAGGCCGTTGCATTTGCCTTGCTGGTAGGCAGCTGGTCAGCTCGCCTGGCAGGAGCAGGGCCACAATCGGTCATCCTGCTCCCGCAGGCCCTCTGCCGGACCTTTTGCTCTTGCCGGCCTACAGCCAGACTTGCTGCTCCTGCAGGCCCAGACGTGCCGTCACAGCTTCAGGAAACACTTCAGGGCGCTGCGCTGGCCATCTGGACGACAACGCCCTGGACCATCCCAGCCAATGCAGCAGTGGCTGTGAATGCTGACCTGCAGTATGTGCTGGTGGAGGCTGAGGTGGGGGACTGCACTGCTCAAACTGGCTGCCTATGCTTCAAAGCGTGAGTCAGCACTGTTGTCTCTCAACTGGGTAGCAGATAGATATGTTGGGACGCAAGGTGCACGGCATGCACCCCCTGTGGCTAACATGGGGGCAGTGATGGTTCAGTGCTGAGGCCTTTAGGCCCTGCACTTGATGCTGCCCACGATTGCTTTTATTGAGTGGCATTGACTCTGCTCGCCCTCAAACATCCCTGCACTGCTCAAACCTTGACGTGTCCTTCAAGCAAAATCACTTATCGAATCATGGAGGTCATGATCCTTAGACGCCTTGATGTACTGATGCAATATGCGGCTACACCATGTGCTGAAACATGCAGCTACGCCTTCAAAAGCAGGCTGAACTTGCAAAGCAGGGATCTCTGACGCCTTGCTGACACATGTGGCTGCAGGGTGAAAAAGCTGCCGCCTGGGCCTGCAAGCGCTTGGTGGTGGGGCAGGACCTCGTTGAGACGCTAGAGGGCAAGCTTGGGGTCAAGCTCAACAGCCTGGGCGCCATCAGTGGGGCACAGCTTGACGGTTGTACCTACAGGCACCCTATCTTCGATCGCATCAGCCGGCTGGTCATTGGCGGGGACTACATCACGACTGAGTCGGGGACAGGGCTGGTTCACACTGCCCCCGGGCATGGGCAAGAGGACTACCAGGCAAGTCTTGATAGGCCTCGCGCTGTTTGAGTATCAGGGGCTCCGTACAGCTTAGCGCCCAGCACGTCACCAGTCTGGGCTTGTGGAGGCTCATCAGGCCCCAGCTTGAAATGTTGCTTTTTGTGCACATGGCACTTGAGCATGGGTAGGAGGGTTGCCATGCAGGGCTGTGTAACTTTGTGTCAACTCATTGCGCATCATAGCAGCCAGTCACACAGCAGCAGGCCTCATCAGCCCTGGCCTATGCTTGTTTGTGGCTGTCGGCGCTACTGAACAGCTGTGAGCCCTTAAAGTGTGGGCCCTTGAAGTGGTGCAAGCAGCAGCTTGGGCTGCTGCCAGGCATTCACATCCAGATCTGGCTCACCAGCAAAGGCCCATGTGACACAGCCAGCACTTGCATATGATTGGTATCGAGCACACATCACCAGCCTAGGCCTTGTACAGGAAAGCTGCCTATACAGCCCCTGCACTGGGCATAGCTGACGGTGCCTGGCACGCTGAGCACTGCTTTGCCCATTACCTGTTGCCCTGCAAGTGCTGCGGTGCTTTCATCTGCACCGCATGGCTGTATGGCAGCATCCTCTGAATACTGCTGCTGCTGCAGGTTGGCCTGAAGTACAACCTGCCTATGCTCTCTCCTGTGGATGATGCGGGAATCTTCACAGAAGAGGCTGGTCAGTTTCAGGGTCTGCAGGTGGGCTGCAGTTCTGCAGGCTGTCACCACTCTGTCAAATGCGTTCTTCGCTAACTCACCTGCAGAACTGGGTTGTCTGTGAAAATGTTATCTCACAGAGCCTCAGCAGCAGTGTGGGTTGCTGCAGGCCCTCCCTGATGGGCCTGCAGTTCAATCATCAAGTCAGTGTCGTTAAAAGATGCATGTTGCGGCAGCACACGCCAGCGTCCTGGCTGCTGGCCACCTGCAGCTCGCCGCTACCACCCCCCACTGAATGCACCTTTCCGACTTCTGCATTCACAGCAAGCATGCATGCGCAAGGCCCCCGTGTCACCCCCCCGCTTTGAAGAATCCTCCTCGCGACAGCATTTCCGCGCCCGCAGGTGCAAGAGGAAGGGAACAAGGCGGTCATAGAGGCTCTGCAGCAGGCTGGCGCCTTGATGAAGCAGGAGCGCTACCAGCACAAGTACCCCTATGACTGGCGCACCAAGAAGCCAACCATCTTCAGGGCAACTGACCAGGTCGGCATGCGAGCGTTGGGTGGGGCTGTCTTTGTCAAGTGCTGGCTCTGCCATGCACCCTTGGAGTGGCAGCTTTGTCAGAGCACCTGACCATGTCAGGACACCTCAATCTTATAGCAGCCTGCAAGCGACAGGAAACTAGCAGAGGGGTGCAGTCAGGCCTGAGCAAAGGTAAATGTGGCCTGTAGCATCCTTTTGCAGTGGTTAGCTTCAGTGGACTGGCATTGGCTGCAGCATGAAGCCTCACACACACTAGCTTCCCTTACCTGCTGCTGTGGTCTCCTAAAAAAGCTGGAAACAAGCACGCTGTGAGCCACAAAGATGCCCAGAGCAAAACGGATCAACTGGGCGCGGCATGAATGATTCTCAACCTCGCAATCTGAGTATGTCTGCATGCCTGCGCTTCAGTGCTTTGTTGAGTGTGAGGGCTAGTCACCCATGGGTCACAAAGGATGTCCCAGGCTGCACCTGCTGTCAATAAGGGCCAAATCGTGCCAGCACAGCCTTTTGCCTCTTGACTCCGACCTGAAATCGCTGCTCCTGCCTGCTGCAGTGGTTTGCCTCTGTGGAGGGCTTCCGCCAGCAGGCGCTTGAGGCCATCTCAACAGTTGAGTGGATCCCTGCCACGGGTGCCAACCGGATTCGCTCCATGACAGAAGGGCGGGCGGACTGGTGCATCTCAAGACAGCGCAAGTGGGGGCTCCCCATCCCAGTCTTCTACTACAAGGACTCGGGTAGGGCCCATCAGTGTGATGGCCCCTCAAGTTGGGCGCAGGCGGCCAGCCATCTGGCCTGCTGCAGGCAGCTTGCCGATGTGACCTTCCATGCTGGAGCTGGCAGTGTTGGCTGACAGAAGCAAGTTGTCATCGGTGGAGCTGCCATGTGCTTTCCTTGCATGTCCCTGTCTGCTTGTGTCTGCAGGATCATCTTTTATAAGCTGATATATTGAAAGAGGCTCTGCCAGCTCTTGGCTCTTCTGTGGCTGCCTGTCACCCACAGAGCGTCTCTTTGCCACCCTGTGCCTTCCCTGCACTCCACCCACACTGCACCTGTGCCTGTGCCACTGAGCTCCTGTCAGCACAACATGCTGTGGTCAGCATGTGCTGTGGTGCTCGCATACCTCTCTCTGTCTGTGCTCGTCCAGGCGGGGACTCCCTTTCGCTGAAGGAGGGTGCCTGGCCCAGGCCTACATTTGTCTGTGGCTGTGCAGCGCTGCCAACCTGTCTGCCTACCCTGCGCCTATGGCTGCCTGTGGCTGTGCACTGCTGACAGCTGCCTGTGCCTGTGTCGTGCAGGAGAGCCCCTGATGACACAGGAGACGATTGACCACATCACCAGCGTTATTGCTGAGAAGGGCTCAGACTGCTGGTACCAGATGCCAGTGGAGGCGCTTCTACCTGACAGCCTGAAGGGGCAGGCTGACCGGTTAGACAAGGGGCAGGACACCATGGACGTCTGGTAAGCTCAGGGCCAGGGTGTTGCTCTGCAGAGCTGTGAGCAGGTCGCGCTGGAGCTGGGGGGAAAGGTGGCTTTGGCTGCTGCTTGGTGCTGCCTGGCCAGTGCTGCATTGCTGCAGCCCTGATGGGTGGGGTCGTGCTGCCTAGTGCTGCAGCCTGCCAAGCAGTGCCGGCGGGTGTGCCCCTGATGGGCCGCTTAGTTGCAGCCCACTCTGGATGCACATGGTACACCTGCATCTGGCTTTGCTTTAATCAAGGGCGTCTAGAACAGAGTAGCATCATGGGCTTGATCAGCAACATCAGGCCACGTTGGGTGCAGGTTTGACTCTGGCAGCAGCTGGGCAGGCGTGCTGAGCGAGCATGAGGGGCTTCAGCTGCCAGCCGACCTCTACCTGGAGGGCTCTGATCAGCACAGAGGTCAGCTGCCTGTGCAAGCGGACCTGGCTGGCATGCATAGCCTGGCACATCCAGGCACAGGCCGTGCCAGCTTCATTATGGGCCCTCATGGCACTCCCAACTTGTCATGGCGGCGAGCTTCCCCTGCAGAAAGCCCGGCACCTTAGACTGACCTGCGGCCGGATGCTGGCCCTGCAGCAGCAGCTTGAGGATCCCACCTGGTGCCAAACATATCAGCTACTGCAGGGTCCCTGCACAAGGCCTGAGCAGACTGCTTGCAACGCGAGACCTTGCCCAGCAATGGTGCACACTCACACCGGACTGCTGAGTGAATCAGCCCCTCAACTGCCTGGCAGCAGCTCTGCACGGGGTGGCTGTGAGGCAGTCCACGCACTTGCTGCCATGCAGGCTGGTTCCAAAGCAGCCTGCTGACATGTGTGGCCGCCACTGGGAGGGCTCCCTACAAGCAGGTGCTGACTCACGGTTTCTTGCTGGATGAGAAGGGCCTCAAGATGTCCAAGTCCATTGGGAATACAGTGGACCCCCGCATCGTTGTCGAGGTGAGGAGCTCCTGTACAGATTCATGTGCCAGAGCGGCCGTGAGACTAGCCAGGCGAGTCCATAGCCATGCGTTCCCTGCATTGTGCAGTGCTCTGCAGTCTGCTGGGCTCCAGAATGCCTGCCTGGCAGGGCCCCAGTCTTGGCTGCAGGGTGCTCAACTCTGACTCTGCCTGCCCAAGGCTGTGGCTGCCAGGTCTGCAGGGAAGCCAGGACCAGAAGGTGCAGTGTCAGAGTTTGATGGCATGCTTGCAGGGAGGCAAGGACCAGAAGGCGGAGCCCCCGTACGGCGCAGATGTGCTGCGGCTGTGGGTAGCTTCTGTGGACTACACACAGGATGTGGTCATCGGGGGGCGCATCCTGACCCAGGTCTGCAGTCAACAGCTGTGTCTCTCCTGTAAGGGACATGGCAGCTGGGCGCCCACAGTGTCAATTTGCATCCCTTTGCCGCAGAAACCCCTCCTCATGGTACGCCAACAAGGCGATGGGTTCCCAGGAGCCTCACCACTAGCATCCTGCGTGTGCATGGCAGATGTGCATCACAAGCTGCTGTTCTCTTTGTGGGCCCCCTGGAGTCTCACCATCTCGGTCTTGTGTGCAGGCGCCAGTTGTGCGCCGCAATCTGCGCCTGACTGTGCACGAACATGCTGAATGATCACATGGAGGCTTGCACCAGAAGGCGCTGCTTGACATGTCAACACACAGGCAAGGTCACCTGCATCCTCTCAACCAAGATCCGGCATGCAGGTGTCTGACGTGTATCGCAAGCTGCGCTTCACAGTGCGCTACCTGCTGGGCAACCTGCACGACTTCGACCCTGCCCAGCATGAGGTCCCCTTCAGCCAGCTGCCCTCCACGGACCGCTACATCCTGGCCTGCCTGACCACAGTGCTCCAGGAGACCCACACTTCCTACAGCAAGTATTCCTTCTTCCGCTTCTTCCAGGTCAGTGTGGGCTGCGCCCGGCTCACAGCAGACGTCAGGCTGCCTCAGCTGTGAAGCTTCCGCCGATCTGTGGCTTGACGCAGCAGGTCCATGCATTTGCAGGCCTGTCTGTGGGTTCTGACTAAGTGGCCCTCAGCCACTGGCCTGGGTGAAGCCTGTGGTACAGTAGGTCGCTGCTGCCCAAGAGCAGACCCAACAAGACACGGGTGTGCCTTGTGGGGTGGCAGGGGCCTGAGTGAACATCAACCACTTGCGCAGCCCTGGTGTGCTGCACGGTCAGCACCGCCTTGACAGCAGGTTGCATTAGCAACTGAGCAGCCTGAGTATGTTGGGTGCATATGTTTGTTTGCCTGGCCCCATATGCTTGCAGTCATCTGCAAGGTGCTACGTCTGAAGTGGTAAGGTTCAGATCATGTGCTGCCAGACATGCCTTGCATGCTTGCAGCCACCTCATTGTGTCTGAAGACAGGGCTGACAGTGCCACGCCTGCAGGTCTGACCCCTAAGACACCCGCAGCAGCCGCGGCCCTCCCTAGCCAAACATGTCACAAGTGACACTCTCTAAAGTATGGAGAGTGGCCTCCATGTTGCTCTGCAGGCAGAGCAGAGGTCTGTGGGAGCAGCACCAGGTGGTCTGCCTGCTGAAAAGCCAGCAGGCCTGCAGGCCTTCTCTCCAATAGAGCACATGCACAGCACCTCTCCCCATTTCCAAACTATAGGTCTTGCAGCCCTGAGCACCACGATGAAGCTTCAGCATGCACTGCCCCTCTGCTGCTCTGCAGGCAATGCAGCGATTTGTGGTCCAGGATCTCTCCAATTTCTACCTGGACATCGCCAAGGACAGGCTGTATGTCAGGCAAGGGGACTCCAGCGACCGGCGAGCCTGCCAGACAGTGCTGGCAGCGCTGCTGCAGGTGCAACTTGTCTGGACTTCATTCTTTGGTCACCCGCAGTAGAGCCCAGCTGTTTGCAACCTGCAAATGGCAGCAGGGCTTGTGCTGCTTGCCTCGGGGACCTGCAGGGCTGTGTCTGCCGGGCTGCCATTACTCAGTGAGTCGCCACATGACACAGAAAGTACCCCTCTCATGAGCCCCCATGTCAGACACAGGCTTTCCCGCAAAGAAAATGGTGGCAACTGCAACCAGCCAGGAGAGCACTGCTGTGGGGGGATGTGGTGCCTATGCCGTCTACTCATGCAGAGATGCAGGCCTGTTGAGACCCAGGTGTCACGCTGGATGCGACTGTCTCTCTTTGCATGGCAGCCCAGCGTCACCCCCTGCTCTGCCCTGCATGGCTGCACGCTTTGCTGAACTGCCTGGACATGCCACAGTCACCCGGCTGCAGGGCATGCTGCCAGCCATAGCCCCTGTACTGGCCCACATGGCGGAGGACGCCTGGGAACACCTGCCATGGTCCCAGCCCAAAGGCTCAGTGTTTGAGGCCGGCTGGTTCCAGGCGCCCCCAGAGTGGCACCAGGTGCCTGAGGTGAGACAGTTGTCTGCGGTGTGCTACTTCCTGCTGGAGGGGTCATTGCCACCTGCAAAGCTGCGCGGAGCTTGTCCCCTGCGCTGGATCATCTACGGACCATCTGCAGGCCTGCCCTGGCCTCTCAAACATGCTGTCAAAGTGTCTGTCACAGCCCAGACCGGGCTGTGCTACAACATACATGAGCCCCATCAGGTGTCGCCTGCTACAATGCCAATGCAGTGCCAACCAAACGCCTCTGTTCAGCCTGCAAGATGAGCTGCGCATGTGAGAGGTGCCACACCCCACCTCCCGGCTGGAGCCAGCCTGCCTCACTGGCAGTGCAGATGCATGACTCTGGCCTGCCTGCCTGCAGAGCAGTATGTACATGTGGCGTACACTGCGCAGCAGGCAGGGGCATAGCCTGTACAAGGATCGATCAGCACGCTCCAAGTCCCGGCCCTGCCTGCAGGCCAAGCTGCGCACATGGCAGACGCTGCGCACTGCCTTCAGCTTCTCCAGTGTGCGCATTCTATTCAGTCTTTCAATGCTCTTCCTGAAGATACACCACCCCTGCGCTGCTGTGCAGGGTAAGCTGCAAACGTGGCAGGTGCTGCAACTCATACAGCCAGTGTCGATGGTGGCACTGATAAAAAGGTTTGGGGTCCCCCCGCTGCCTGCAGGACGAGTTGCGCATGTGGCACACGCTGCGCAGCGTACGCGACCACGCCAACTCGGTGCTGGAGAAGGCGCGAGGGCAGAAGTTCCTGGGGGCTGCCCTGGAGGCCAAGGTGCTTGTGCACTGCAGCGAGGGGTGGCTGCAGGAGCGCCTGCATCACCTCAACGCTGCGGACAATGGCATTGACCCTCTGCGCTACCTGTTCATCAGCTCCCAGGCAGAGGTCACCGACCAGGTCTGTCTGCTTGAGCAGTGTTAGACAACAGCTTGATTGAGGGCAGGGCTTGAGCATCTGAGTAGCATGCCATGCCAGTCACACTGCACCTAAGACAGAAGCTGCGTGAAGCTTGAGGCATGCTGGTGCAGTCCGAGGTGTCTGAGGATGGCAGTCAGAACTATGCCACAGCGCACTGCATCTATGAAAATGAACAGCGCAGTCAGGAGCTGCAGGCCTTTCTGCTGCAGGCGTCTGTTCAGGCAGCAGACTTCTCTGGGCAGCTAGACATCGACGGCGCAGGGCAAGTCTCTGTGGGCATCTTGCGAGCTGAGGGCCAGAAATGCAGCAGGTGCGCTGCTCTGCTGCTGGGCTGCTGCAAGGAGCGATGCGCCATGCTGACCTGCCCACCCTGCAGGTGTTGGAACTACAGCACGCACTGCGGGCAGGATGCTGCGCACCCCGAGCTCTGTGAGAGATGCCTGCCTGTCATCCAGCGCATCAACTTCACTGTGCCCACAGCATCCAAGCAGCCTGCAGGGGTGGCCTAACCCATGGCACTGGTAGTCCCCCTGATCCAGTGAGACACAAGTTGAAGAAGTAAAGTGTTACATTTAGTTTTCAGAAGAAAATCGCTTCTGGATTTGCGGGGGGACCAGCTGCACCTCGTTGCACGCCTTAGAATTGGGAAGTTGAGAGGCACTGCCGACATCAACACATCACAGCCTCAAAGCAGTGCGAAAACTCCAATAACCGGCATCAGCCCACCTTTGCTCATCCACGTTCTCAACACCTACTCAGGGCATAGGTAGGCCTCTGCCTAAGCTGGGAGAGTGTCCTGTCTGACTGACTGCTTGTCCTCCCCGCCACTGGCGGGGACAGCCAGACCGGCCTGCGCAACGCAAGCTCCGCTATGGGCCTAGAGTAGGCCGAGATTGCCTGATGGCTGGTGCTGCTGCAGATCATCCCTGCTCTTGGCACTCCGTGCCCCTGGCCAGGCTCATGAGTCCCAGCCAGGAAACCCATGCAGAGGTGGAGATCTTTGGCAGGAGCGTCAGAGTGCCTGTGATGCGCCTGAGCAGCTCCTTGCTCTCTGCAGCACCCTCCGAGGGTAAGTGACTTTGGCGCATTGCTGTCGGAAGCTCCTGGAATCCCCATCCCAGCAGCGCATCCCCACAGCCTTTGGCATGCATGGCTGGGGGCTACACAGACCCCCCAGGTGGCAAGGCAAGCCCACTCTCATCCATACAGGTGCCCCTGCAGCTGGCGATGGGGCACCTGCTATCCACTGTAGCTTCAACCTGTGTGCGCCCTGGCTGCAGGCTCTTTCGACCAGATGCTGGGCAGTCCAAGGTCCTGGAACATGAGCGCCTCTGCCTCCACCACCAGCCTGTCCAGCGGACATCCCCCTCTGCGCAGCACCAGCAACATGAGCGGCGCCTCTGATGTCCTCATGGAGCTGGCAGCAGAGCCCTGCTCACCAGCAGCAGCAGCTGGAACGCTGCTGCCGGGCTTGACTCCCTTCTCTGCGTGCCACACACCCACCAGCCCGATCAGCCTGGCCGACCTCGCCTGCCACCAGGAGCCTGCAAAGCGGCTTGCTGACAGCACAGGATCAGGCAGGCTCAGCCGCAGCAGCCGTGACTCTGCAGGCAAGTTCAAGCTTTGTGTGAGCGGGCCCCCATGTCATGAGTACCTGGTGACTCACCTCCCCCCATATCTGCCGAAGAGCATGTGGCTTTTGCATGGTGGGCTGCCTGCTATCAGCAGGGCGCAGACCTCTGGACGCTGAGCTAGTTTTGTGAAGGCGCTGTCCAAGAAACGCATTCTTGCATTCTGGGGGCCGGAGAAAGAGGGCTGCTGCAACTTCATGCCTGACAGTCAGCTGTGAGAGACAGCTCAGGCTTCCACCTGCTGACTTTGTCCTGTGCGGTACATTCTTCAAGCCACAAGCCAGCGTCGGCTGCTTGTGAGTCTGACGCTGCTTCACCCTTGCTGTGTAAGTCAGCCATGCAATCGTCCACTACCACGCCTGCCCACCCTGCTCCTTTTGTGCTGTGCAGGCTCATCGTCTGGCAAGGCGTCCCTGCTGCAAAAGCAACACCAGCTGGGTGCGCTCATCGCAGACTACAATGAGTGCGAGCCAGGCTCCTCAGATCGCGACAGGGCGCTGTGCGCGATGTGGGCCTACTACAGCGAGAATGCAGATGAGCTGGAAGTGAGTGTGCTGGTGCTTGTGGGTGTGAAGATGGCACATGGAAGCACAGATGCATCCAACGAGGGTTCTGCAGGGGTGCTGCGGCACCTGTGTGAACCAATAGCCACATCTGCGCTCACGGCAATGCTGTTATGTGAGCTGCTGGGTTGCGTCTGGCAGGCTTGCGCCTGGTGCTGTTCACCACTTCTGGACCTCTGCTGAATAGTGCTGCTGCTGCTGTGCAGGCCTGCTTCTCACTGCTCAACCTGACAGACCCACCTGAGCTTGATCTGCTGAGTCCTAGCCGGATCATGCGGCGCCACAGCGCCTTTTCATGACCTTTGCTGGGATGTGCCTGCCGGCACTGGGAAAGACAGCACCTTAAGACTGAGCAGGGCCGGCTCCTGCATGCGGCAGCGCAGTGCCGCGCCCCAACAGCGCCAACTGCATACATGAGCCCCTGGTCTGGGGAATCAAGCAGCCGCTTGTGATTTGATTGGCACTTTCTCTCCCTGTCACCTTTGCCAACGACTGGCCTCAAGTGGCGACCCATCTGCCTTGCTATCACAACCCTGTATACCAATGCAGTATTTGTGTTTTGATCATCGCCACTTGGAGTGGCACTCTTCTTTGCTTTTGTTCCCCCTCCTTCCTGTTTCATTCACCATTACGATTTCTTGATGAGGCTATGCTTCCTTGTAAGCAACATCATTAACAGCTCCAAGAGGAAAGGGTGCCACTGCAGCAGACATTCCCAAGAGTGCTCTGACGCAGGATGCACGCTGTAGGCTCCGTGCTTTGATCACTGCCAGGGCACCAGGTTGCAAACCCCATTGAAGCTGTGCAGTGTACTGCAGCAGCTTCCACGGTGACCGTCTGCCCATGGCGTCCTGCAGAAACAGTAACGCGCACAGCAAGTACGCCTGCATCACGTGGAGGCGGCCCCTGCAGGCGAGTAGTGGCATTGGGAGTCCAGTGCAGGGAGCCAGCTGTTGCGTACTAAACTCACTAACTCACCTTGAGGATGCTGCTCCGCATTGCCTGCTCACAGGCACTCTCCACAGACAGGCCTGCATCCAGCATCAGCTGGCAGCAGGCGCGCGCGAGGTTGGCACGTATGATGGCCTCCCCCACACCACTCACGCTGCAGGCAACGCCTGGCCTGCAGATCTGGCACTGGTCCTGAGTGTCTGTCAGCAGCACACATAGAATGCATGTCGCCACCACAACAGCTGACCAGGTGGCACACTGGTGGCGACAAAGAGCGACTTCTGTGGTCTGCCTACGAGGCCTCCAGGTAAGCAGGTGCCTGACAGCTGTTGTGCAGCAGCAAGCAGCTTGATCCAGACAGAAGACACAAAGCTGCTGCAGTTATACAAAGAGCAAGCAGGACAGCTGCGAGCGCCCCACCTGCCTCATGCAACAAGTTCAGCAGCTGAAGCCCTCGATGCTGTTGCTAGATTACAGATGAGTGGGTCACTGGTATGATGCTCAGCAGCTCACCTGCCCCGTGCAGCATCCCCATCCTCGGCCCAGCAGCCGCAGCCAAACATGGCTGCTTCCCCCACGCGGCCAGCCACCTTGAAGGCAATGCCACCACTGGAGACTCCAGCGGCAACTCTGCCTGCAGCACCGGAATATGTGCTGCAAACATAGGCAGAGGGTCAGGCAAGATGTGTCCTGCATTGCAAGCAGACAGAGGCTTTCTGAGGCAGCATGCATTGCACTTGAGGGCAAGCAGTCCAAGCAGGATGTGCTGCGCTTTCGGCGGTAGAATGAAGCATTATAGGTCAAGCTGCTGCCTGAGAACCCACAAATGCATTGCAGGCAGACTGCTGTGGCCAGCTGAAGGCAGCAAGCTGCTGCTCCACAGGCACAGCTGCTGCCTGAGGTGGTGCGTATCACGCAGACTGGCGAAGTCAAACTTTGGCTGTGTGCAGCAGTAGTGATGCTGTTCAGTTACTGTGCTTGTGTACAGCAAAGCATGGCTGCTCTTCCAACAGCACACTCACCGTTGGTCCCCACACATATGCAGCCGACAGTGTCAAAGAGCTCTGAGCCTAGATCAGGTGTCTGCTTCTGGCGCACCCGTCGGTGCGGCAGAGGGTCCTGCTGTGCATCATCCCCGGACGGCGGCAGCTCCAGAGAAGGTGCCTCCATCTTCCTCTTCCCCTGTGAACCTGCATCTGGTCAATGGTCATTGTTCACAGCTGCTGCAAACCATCTAAGGTGCGCTGGGAAGACTGTACTTGAGGAGCAGCTGGACAGGTGAACATTACTGCAGGCCCAACATGAAGCCTTGGCCTGACCTTTGCCTGAATTCGGTTGCAGTAAGGACCCAGAAACCCCCCTGTTGGCTGAAGATGCACTGGAAGGTGCTGATAAGCGCTGCTCAGCATTCAGAACGGCGGCTGCCCACTGCTTTAGCTGCTGCTGGGCTTTGCTGGTCACATGCCACTGCAACAGCGGAGCAGACAGGTGAGGGGAACATGCACCAACAAGCTGGTCCTGCTGCAGCAAAAAATGCAAGCCAGATGTGTCAGTATTCATGCAGGAAGGAACAGCTGACCGTCATGTGCTGGAGCAAGCTGCCTTGCAGACTAGTAGGCGTACCAAAGCAGCTGCCTCCACAGTAGCAGCGGCAGTCAGGCCCTGGCGCAGCGCCCACTGTCTGGCCTGATCCCCTGCCAGCATCCTGCAGCCAGCCGATGATGTTTGGTGCTTGTGGACACAGAACTCAGCTGTGCAGACTATGGCTGCACCGGCTCACAGAGGTGGCACTCTGCCAGCTGCCTTCAGCTGCAGGGAGTCCTTAGCTAATTGGCCAGCCACCGCGATAGGGTTCTTCAGGCCTGCACGCATCTGGCATGGGCAATGCTGCTCAGTGTTTGCCCCAAATGGTACTGGTGACAGGTCAGCAGGCAAATTTCCCAGCGAGATCAGCTGCAAGGCTCCCACCAGGTGCCGCTGCGACAGCGCCAAAAGAGCAGTCGCCTGCCATGATGCTGGCGTCGCACTCCACGCAGCCCTGCTCTGTCAAGTTAGAGCCAAAGCCTGCATTGCCCCACTCTGAGTCCTGCGTTCAGCACTCTGAATCAGCACTGTAGGGGGCTGTGTACACCACCAAGCAGATCAGCTGACCTCCAGAATGCATATGCCTGCCACTGTGGCCTGCAAGCCATTGCCCTGCTGCATCGATGCATGTGCCGCATGGCATGCTGCCTTCAGGTCTGAGAGGTAAGCAGACTCCAAGCCTGATGAGTGGTATCCCGCTCCCACATGCGCTGCTACAAACACCATGCCTGAGCAGGAAACCCCCTGCAAAATGGCAAGCTGGTTGGCGAGAAACTCTTTTCTTTCACTTCGAGCATGTCTTGCGAAACAGATTCTCAGCATGTCGCACACCCCCTGCATGTGGGCAGGACATCGGATTTCCTGACACAGGGATCTCAATGAAGCGTTCCAGGCAGACTTTAGCAAAATTTGATTGGGAGACAGACATCAAAACACACCAAGACACGGTATTTGCCATTTCCATGTGGAGCATTTGGCAACAGACCTATGTTCCACAGGCAAAGGCGGATCACAGGCCCGTGCTAGGTTTTTGGTACAGAGCTTGGTGGTACTTGCCGGGAACAGGCGGCGACTGGGGACCCCAGAGATTGGGGAACTGAATACATTGCACATCCATGAGGACGAAGAATAGCTGCACAAGCTGCCCTACACGTGGCAGGCCTTTGCTTGCAGCTTATTTGAGGAGTGTATGTGTGCCGCCGCGCAAATTGTGCTGTCCGGCTCTCAAGCAGCGCGGATGACCTCCGCCTGCTGGCTCATGTGGGCGCGGGTGTCGCCGGTGATGCAGTTGTGGTGCACAGGTGTGGCTCTGACCAGGTCCAGCACAATGTTGGTGGGCGTGAGGACGGGGATACACTCTGCAGGACAACATTGCATGCCCAGTCAAACTGCTGCCCAGCAATGGGCAGATGTGGTTGTTGCTGGCACCCAAGTGCATGCATTGCTTAAAGCGCTGCGCAATCTTGGGGGGCTGCATGAGGCAGGCTGCTGCAGTCTGCCAAGCATGCGCGCTTTGCAGGGGGATGACTGCCCCTCTGACAAAGTAGTTGATGACACATGCTGACAGCAACATGAGGCGGGCCCCAAGACACCAAGCAAGCCCCCTTCTGCAGCAGCCTGTCTTCATGCAGGCCAACAGTACAGCTCACCAGCCAGGGGCATGCTCTCCAGCGCAGGGTTGAGCCACCCGGTGCGGCCACAGACAGAGACCATGAAGCGGTGAATGCAGACCGGCTCCCCCAGACGCATGGAAGCCTCCCTGTTCAGTGCCTCTGCAGCAGGGATCTTGGGGATCAGCAGCAGGTAACAAAACCACTTTCACCAGCATCATGGCATGAAAGGCACTAGAGACATGTGGCTTGGTCGGCCCTGCAGAGGGAAGCAAGACAAGATAGGCACGCTTAAAATTGTGCCAGCAGCAGTTTGTCAAAGTAACGCTCTGAGGGCACCAAATGATCTGCATTGTTGGGCCAGGGGGTGAACTTTGCGGCAAGGTACACTTGAAAAGGGTCAATGTGCAGGCAAAGTGGGGCTCACCACGGAGGTCTCTCAGGCTGCTTTCTGGCATCAGCGAGACGACGATCCTGCCAGTGTTGCAGCTAAACAGGCGCAGTGTGAATTGGTACTCTGTGCTCATCGTGAGGGGCTGAGTGGTCCCTGCAACAACAACAAAATGCAAGCATGATTGAGAGATGGCAATTTGCAGGCAGGAGACGGCAGCCACGAGGCGGCCAGTGCAGTACACACATGCCAATGCAGTACACACATGCCCCGACAGGCACTTTCAGTAGTGCTGTACTGCGCCAGCGGGACAAGTTTAAAAGCTGGCCTGCACCCTGCGTCACGCTGACAGTCTCCTCTTTTTTCCTGGTACCTGCAAGATGCCTTGCGCCGCTTCTTCATGGCATGCACGAGGCACAAGCAGGAGGCTGGTGCCCATCATCAGCTGCAGACTGATCTAGCTGCCCCAGGACAGCCCTGAGCTGCTGAGTGTAGGACCTGCGGGCCCTTAGGATGCGGCTGCCCTCACGAAGCAAGAGGCATCGGCGGGTGCGCGATGGCTCGATGGGTCCTCACCAGCAGCAGGGTGCGATGCCTTGATATCCTAACGAGAAGGTCGTTTGTGTGCCTGTCCTCAGGCTGATGTAGGGGTGGCCTGAAGCCCTCCTTGGCCTGTCTCTGGGTTACTGTCCCCAGCAGGCCAAAGGCCGCCCTGCGGGAATGGGCGCAAACTGTCTGAGTGCCTTTTCTTTCTTGCAGCCAGGAATCTAACCAAGGACTGGCAGCATCACACTCCAGGATTTCTGGGGGCAATGACCGCCCGGCACGGTATTCATTCAGCGGGCCACTCACAAATGTATCTGTCCCATAGCTATGGGGAGCAAACAGGCCTGCTGTTGCAGAGCTTGCAGTGTCTGTTTGGGCTGTCATCGTGCCAACTGGCATTCCGGATCAACGGGACCCTCTGGCTGCTGTGAGCAGAGGCGGTTGGTTGCAAAGGGGCATCTGCCTGGACCTTGTAAGAGCTGCCTGCCTGCATCTGGCGGGCACTGCTGCAATTGCAGGCTTGCCCTGGGACCCTATGAGATTTCCCTTTGCATGCCTAGCACTGCAAGCTGACCAGAAAGCGGACACCAGACACTGCGCAGGCTGACACATCCAGAGACAGATCCTACTGTCTGAGCACAATTCGCAGTCGGAGAGCGACTTCTAGGCGCACGCCCTGTCAGCGGGTACCGCCATCACATAATGCTCAGCTGAAGGGGGCATGCCAGGGCCAAGCATTAGCAAGCTGATCTCCTGTCAGCGGGTACCGCCATCACATAATGCTCAGCTGAAGGGGGCATGCCAGGGCCAAGCAGTAGCAAGCTGATCTCGAGGCAGTACCTGCCAGCCAGTGCCAGTGGGGCCCTGCCATCCATGGGGTGTTGTTGCATGGATTTGAAATGGAGTGCAAGCTGGCCTGGATGCGGAGGGGTGCGGCGGCGGACTTGGCAATTCACTGTGAGTCCTGATGAGCTGGAGGGATACTGAAGACCTGAGGCTGGCAGTGGAGTGCAAGGCACATGGCACAGCAGCTCAGAACATGCCAGGTGGCTCCAGGGCTGCAGCAGCGAGGTGCAGGCAGCTGCTGGGACCCTTCAAGAGGACCTCAAACAGCGGGAACTCTGCTGTTGCAGTGTTCTGCTGTTGCAATGACATAGGTTGCACAGGCTGGAGTGCAGCACAGCCTGAATAGGAGCTGAAGATGTGAAAGCTCAGCAGGTCCAAATGTAGATTGATTCAGTACATGGTTGCCATGCGGCCCCGCATCACATGCAATGAGCACTTTAGATGGATGTTACATTCCTGCTGGCATATAAGGCTCGGTGTGAGGGCAGCAGCTGTAGCAGGTGAGAGCAGCAAGCTGCACAGGGAGTCCCTTGTAGGCAAGCAGTCACCCTGTTTTGCATGTCAGTCGACTGACATGTCAAGCGCTGCTTTCCTGCAGAGCCTGGCGTCAGGGTGCAAGTTGCCACCTAAAAGAACTTTTCACTGCCTCAGCACATGCTTCACAGCCAGAATAAGTCAGTGCTGTTCATGTGTCCCGGGCACCCTCTGCTTGCGGAAGCAGTCCTGTCTGCCTGTAGACTGCGGTGCAGGATGTGGAAAGCTGGGATGTGGTGCCACTGCCATAAAGTCTGCAGCCTAAGCAGGAGCCTCTGCTAGGCATCTCAGCAGGGCAGGCTGTTGCTGATAGCGCTGAACACCTGCTGGACCCCAGCAGCACTCTCTACCCCCTTTCAGGATGGGCCAGTGCAAGCTAAGTCTAGTTTGATAGCAGCCAGCTTATTAGGCTGCTATGCCTGCCAGAGGCACTGCTGCAGGTCAAGGCTAGGTGAGCACAATGCTGCAGCATAACAAAAACGCATTGCATGGCAAGACACATTGCATATACTTAGGGAGTTGTCTGTCCTGATTGTTGATGTGAGGTGGATTCTCACACACATGTCGCGGGAGGACGTAGATGCTCTTGTCAAAGAGGTGTCTGTACACTCCCACAATGTGATCCTGGAAGCCTGAATTGCACAGGGAACACTCAGCAAGCAGGCTACTGGACCACAAAAGGCTATATGGACAGCAGAACCCTTGTGTCTCCAAATGGGATATCTCATGTCCCTGTGCGGGCTGCAATAATCTTCCCACAGAAAAATATAGTTGGCTTTGATCTGACTGACCACGGCAGGGATCGAACCTGCAATCTTCTGCTTCGTAGGCAGACGCCTTATCCATTGGGCCACGCGGCCACGTATACATGGTGATTTGTCAGAATGATGATATGTATCAGACTACATGAACATGAGCGATGGCTCTAGTCCTCTTTGCCGTCAGGGCATCAAGGAAGGGTACCAGGCTTCAGTGGGTTGGACCCTGGCCAGGGGTACACGTATAAGGCTTTGTAGTCATGTTCAGGCACTGGACTGCAAAAGCTGATGACCATCTTCTGCCTCGTTGTCTGCGTTAGACCACGACTTGTACGCAAAACGAAAGGTAAGCGAGGGTTAGTGTATGTCGCACTGCAACCGAACTTCGTCGCGTCCGAAGGCGCATTCGGTGGCAGACCCTATTGAAATCCCTCAATTTCGTTCTGCTTTACGACTGCATAGGACACACGGTTGTTGAGCAAATATTCGCACAATGACTGCCTATGACTCTGCCACCACTAATTCTGAGCCCAGGTAGAGTTGGGACACCAGGTAACGCCGCGAGTGGGAGAGCCGCGTTTCTTGTTTGATAACACGTGTTTGCAAGTGGTTCTCCGGGGCCGCGTGGCTCAATGGATAAGGCGGCTGCCTACGAAGCAGAAGATTGCAGGTTCGATCCCTGCCGTGGTCACTTCCTGAATCCCCAACTGCCCTGTAACATAAGCCGTGAGCTTTTGCAATCGATGTTTGGTTGATGAGGCAGTATGTGATAATCACCTCCTCAAAGAGGTGACCCATCATGTGGCTAGACCCTGTTCCATGCATTGTTGTGGGTTTTTTCCAAGGGAGTCAGCACATGTTCCAGAGCACTTGACTGCTGCTCCCCACACCAGTGTGATCAAAACGCCAATAGTGCTGCTTACTTATAGCAGCTTACACATTGCTGAGCAACACTCAGACATGTTTACAGATGACACGACAGAAACATCACCAAGGTGGATGCACAGCTGCGCCGCTTTGGCCAGAACCAGAAAATGAACACTACAGGCGCTCACAGGAAAGGGAAGGTTGTTCCAAAAGAAGGGCGCAGGCATTGCAACTTGTGGGGCCTCAAGATAAACGCCCCCCCGGCCATGCCGGTGCTGGCGGCCAGATTCAGGCCTGTACGTGGGCCAGGCTCAAGTCCAGGCGCGACAGGAGCACAAGGAAGTTGCGGTCCCCAGGGACATGCCACATGAATCCTAGCTCATGGTGACGGCCCACAGGGCCAGAGTCTGAGAATACTAAGAGCTCCCCCTCCACCCAGCTGGCATTCTGGTTCCCCTGCTGGGCCACGCAGCCTGAGCCCTGAAAGCGGCAGGCCACACCAAACTGCTCAGGCACGCCAGCGCCACCCGCTTTGCGCTTGTGGGCCGCGCCCACCCGCGCCTTGAAGCTGACAGCGCCCGCAGGGACGTTGGCATCGCCGGTCAGCTTCAGGGCCTCCACCCACTCCTCCCCGTCCTGCAGGCACAGGCCGGGCACGAGGAGTTGCTAGAGGCAGGGCAGCTGCAGTGCAGCCTGGAGCTGCCAACTGCAGCGCACTGTGGGCACGGAAGAGTTGCAGCTGTGCACAGGCTGCACATGAAACAAAGCGGGCAGTGGCATTAAGACCGTCCCCGCTGCGCATGGTGATGCCCGATGTCTCGTCAGACACCCACTTCGAAGCAGTGGCAGCGGAAGTGTCCATTGCTGACCCTTTGAAGGCACAGTTGCAGCCCAGCCAGTTGTCATGCAAGAAGCAGCCAGGCAGGTTGGGTCTGCCACAAGGGCCTCCCAGCGCAGCCGGGCAGCATTCGGAGGCAAGCAAGGCAGCACAACCAAGCTCACTATGACTTTGCGCTCCAGCTGCAGCACCTCTGGCCCGTGGGGGCCATAGTGGCCCACAAACAGGCCCTGCAAGGGGTCTGTCACTGGCAAGTCCATGGGCACTCTGGTGTACTGCACGCCGCTGGACAGCTCTGCAGGCAAGAGGGGACAGGTGTATAGCAATTCACCTGCAGGAAACAGACAAGCCTGCAGCACATGCCCAGCCACCCAAGTGCAGCACACCAAGACAAATCCAGCTCCTGAAAGTACAAGATACAGGCAAAGGCAAGCAGCCCACAATACAGAAGACAGGGAAAAGCAAGCAGCCTACCTCGTGGGGGCTCCTGCTGCCCTGTGCTGCCCTGCGACTGGAACAGCTGACTGACTGCCTGCAGCGCCTTCTCCAGGGGGGCGTCCCCCTGGCCGCCGTCGCTGCTGCCAGGGGCCTGTGCCTGCAGGCTGCTGATCATCCCCGCGCCATCCACGGTCACATGCACCTCCACAGCCTCATCATCTGAGCTGTCTACAGGCAACAGAGGGAGCAGGTGTGTCATGCTGCAGGTCCAACTGCGCCTTGGTGACTCTGACGGCTCCACCAGGCTCCTAAAGTTAAGTCAACCATGCAAACATCCCGGGACACTGCGGCAGCAGATTGCTCTTGTTTTCATTGACGCCGGGTGTTGGCAGCAGAAGGGGCGCAGGCCACAAAGTTTGGATCTGCCCGCTCCACAAACCCAGGTGTCATGCATGCAGGACATGCAGCAGTAGCAACACAGCAGGCCGGCACACCTACGTCCCATGCAGGTGCGGGACACAGGTGGGCCTGCCTGGTCAGGTGCTTCTCCAGTTACGCTGCTGTGCTGTGTCTCGTGCAGGTGTGGGACGCCCCTCCCATGCAACAGCAGCCCCCAGAAGCTTGACCACCTGCAAACCCCCCACCTGCGGGGGACACAGAACAGCAGCACAGAGTGAGGACATGAGAGACAATGCATCGAAGGCATGCCCACCTGTGTCCTGTGCTGCCTCATTGATGGGTTCTGTGGACTCAGCTTCTGCCTCCCCTGCCATCTCACCCACCTCTCCCCTCAGGTGCGGTCTGACTGCTTGTGCGGTCTGCAGATGGGCGGCAGCAGGTTACGTTGTGTAAGCTTATCAGCTGCCTAAAAGGGTCCGGCTGGCAAGCCTGGGGCGTCTGCAGCACTTCAGTGACACTTCTGAAAGAGTGCTTGTGCCTGCCAAAGACATAGCCCATAAAGGCTTGCACTTGAAAGCAGCGGCTGGCTGAATGTTGCTGAAGCTTGCAGCAATCTCTTACAAGCTGTGGTTCCTTGCAACTCCTGCAGCAACTCTCTGCTGCCAGATAAGAGCAGAGACAGTTACAGCAGCCTCCAGGACAACGGCTGGACTCAGCACACACTGCAGCACTGCTTCGCCGCTACGACAACTGGAACCCACCGCTTGGCCGCCGCCACAAGCCCTCGCTATGCCCCCTCTCCCAGATCAATCACCTGCTCATGCTCTCATCATGAGCTTCAAGACCTTGCATCACAGCGAGCCCTTCACACAGCAGTCCCCCACCCAGTCAGCCCTGCCACATCTGTCGGGCTTGTCCAGGAGCATCATGGACCTGCATCTCTGCCCAGCAACCCCCCACTCAGACCCCCACCTGCTCGAGCTCCTGCGTGAGCCGCTTGGCGCGCTCCTGGACACCCCATAACCAGCGAGGACAGCTGCGATGATATCCAGAAATCTCTCTGGCCCTCACTCCCCTGCCGCCACATATATAGTACAGCAGCCCAGAGCGAGCCCTCCACCCAGCGAGCCCTGATCCTGCCACCAACCCCTTCCCACCTGCTCGAGCTTCTCCATGAGCCATATGGCGCGCTCCCGGTCCTCATCTGACTGCACTTCCCGCACAGAGAGGCGTGTCACCATGATCATGGCCTCCAGCAGGTGCGAGGCCACGCCGGCCCAGCTGGCAGGCTCAGCGGCAGCGCTCTCGCCAGCACCGCTGCTGCGCCGCTGCCGCCGCCGGCCCCGTGCGGCACTGCCAGAGCCGCTGCGAGGCGGCCCCTCGCCGTCTGCGGGGCTGCTGCTGCTGCGGGGGTGCCGGCTGCGGCTGGGGCGGCTGCCAGCCTGAGCCTGGCCCCCTGCTGGTGCGCTGCCGCTGCTGGCTGTGCGGCTGGCGCGGTCTGGGGGTGATCCCTTGCTGCTGCTGGGGCCGGGCGGCCTGGCATAAGCCCGTGCATGTTTCTGCTCCTCGCGGTTGATGCGGCGTAGAGCTGCATTGTTGAGAAGGTGCTGCCCCATGAGAAACATCTGCTCCCGCAGTGACACGCTGAAGTTCAACACCTCCCTGAACGGGGCAAACCACTCCGAAAGCCTGTCTACCTCGGAGGACTTGTCCGCTGTGAGGTCCCAGCAGGTGCCTATGGCGACAGCAAGCCGCCAGTTGGCCTCCCACGCAAAGCGGACCTGGAGCCACAAGCCCGGCCTGCTGGGCACCTTGGAGGTGGACACCAGGTACTGAGCCAGGTTATAGTAAGCAATGTAGGCTGGGCTGCCCTCTGGCTCGTCTGCCAAGCTCGCCTTGTGGGCAACTACAGCCTGCCACATGGCAAACAGGGTCCTTTCTTCCTCACTGCCTCTGTTGCTGGCCTGTGGGGCCTGCCTCCTGTCGCTAGTGCTGCTGGCAGCAGGCCTGTCTATGGTACCGCCCTCGGCGGGGGCAGAGTGGCCTGCTGATGCCGCTGTAAGACTAGCGTCGGCTGGGCCTGCGCCTGCGCCTATGGAGCGCAGTGCAGCATCGAGCTGCTCCTGGGGCGCAGAGAACCCGTCAGCCTGCGCCTCCACGATCAGGGCCTGCAGGGGTCGTGGCATAGGGTCACTCCTTCAGCGTCCCTTTAGCCAGCTGCCCAGAGGATCTGGGCTGGACAGGGCTGTGCATACCCACATAGATGCCTTGACAGCATCGAGACTTCTAGGCATTAGGGGGCAGGCTCAGGGCTAAAAGGCAGTGCCTGCCAGCCTGGGTCGGGAACCACTAGCGCTAACATCATGCAGCCATGTGGATGAAAGGCCGCCCTGCCTGAACTCTCAAACAGCCTGAAGACAGCGATTGCGCGTGCAGCTCACACCTCCATGTAAACCACCTGTCCTGTGACGGGTTAGGCCTGTAAGATGCGCAAGGCACATCATACTGCATGCGTGTCCAGCAGCAACCCAGGATCCCACAGAAATGCACCACCTGCAGCACGCAGTTGTGCTCAACTTGGTGCACTGCCGCACTGCCTCAGACAGCTGCCAGGCAGGTTGACATGCCCTTGAACCCTCAAGGGAACCACCCCTGCATCAGCAGGGCCTGCAGCCCTCGTCCCGTTGACCACTGAGTTGCCTCAGGCAGCGGCCCTGCAGGCTGACACCATTGGAAGCCCCAAACCTTAAGACACAACACCCGACACCTTGAATAGAACACATGTACAATGGCTGGGCAAGACCATGTCCACAGTGGCTGGGCCTGCAACTTGTGCTCCCAATCCTCCTGCTCTCTCTGAATGCATGCCCATGGAAACTTCACAAAGAGACTATAACTACAGCGGCTGGGCCTGCAGCTCCCACACCATTCATCCTGCTCTTGTTGCCCGCCTCACAGAGCTGCGAGGCGAGCTGAGGGCCCCCTTAAAAGCCCCAGCCCCAAGACGCCAAACACAAAGGACTCCCCAAAACACTAACCTGCAGCGGGTGGGCCTGCAGCTCGCGCTCCCGTTCTTCCCGCTCCCTCTGCACTGCCTCAGGCAGCTGCGGAGGCTCCTGCATCTGGTCGGCGTCGACCACGCCTTCCACCAGCCCCAGCTGTCTTTGCTGCTGCTGACCCCCGCGACGCCCACGCTTGGGGCGCCCCTGTGCAGCAGCCTCGCGCTTGGCCTGCCTGACTGCCTCCTCCAGCGCTTGCGTGGTGATGGGGTCGGCCCCTGCCTGGGCCAGGCTCTCATTTATGAATTGTGCGAGTGCAGCCGCCTCCTCCTTGCTGTTACCTGAAAAGAGGAGGTTGAATTATAGTGTCTGTACTTAGAGGTCAAGACTGGACTGGACTTGGGCACCTTGGTGCTGGTTCGCTGCACAAGAGGGCTGGGTGCCAAGTACAGTACAGCTATCCTTGACACAAGTGCAATGGACAGCGACTTGCTGGCCATGAACGACAGCAGGGAGGACAAGACACTTCAACGCTCAGCTGATACTGCAGGCTCTCATTGCACAAACAGGGCAGGACTGAGAGCTGCTCTTGGTTGGCAAGCCCTCATCCGCAGCAACATTTCTCATCCACAATGTGGTGGGCACAACAGCACAGCTGGAGCCACAGGCAGCTGTCAAGATTGTTGCAGTGTCAGTCAAACATATAGGGGTTCATCTTTTTGGGAGCCTATTTGACACTGTCAGCTTGCCTGCTGCTTCCCCAGATGCATGAGCACAGTCTCTCTGGCAGAGCATATGAACCCTGTCGCCCACCAGCATATGCACAACAGCCCTGACAAGAACAGCACCGTGGATGTGTCAGCAAAGGCAGGGACTCACCTTGATGCTTCTATGTACGTTGCAGCTGGTCTAGTCATGTGATAACACATGGGCACTGCACACGTGCAGGGGGGCCAAAGAGCTGAAGAGTGGGTCACCTGAGAGCTTGTCCACATTCCCGCCAATAACGATAGGCACAGTGGTGATGCCAGGGGACCCTGAGTCAAGCTGCAGTGTGGAAGGCAGCTCAGACGCAGACCCGTCAGGCTGCACGTCCACCACAAACTCGTCCTTGCTCAGCATTGTGATGTTGGCAGGGCGCCGAATCGTGTTGAAGTCCTCATAGCTGCTCAGCGCAGGGCCTGCAGCAGTGCAACATTGAGGTGAGTGGTACTTGATCCACAGTGCAAGGTGTCAGGGCCAAGTCTGGGTGAGAGCACCCTTGGACTTGCGGCACCATGGCGAAAGCAACAATTCGAGATGTTCAGCCGACTTGAGCTGCCTGCAGCTGCTGAGCACTAGGCCTGCACTATGGGTTCATAGGGAGCAGGCAGCACCCAAATGTTGCCCCAAGGTGGGCGTCTAGAGGAGCATGCAGCTGGGGTCGAGACGCCCCATCAACCCCAGCAGGCAGCAGCAGACCAGCACGATGGCCTCTGCTCACCAGCCACGCGGAAGCTGTCTCCGCTGTGCCCCATGCGCAGGATCTTGGACTCATCGGAGCTACCAGACAGGAAGCCCTTGCCGTTGCCGACTGCAGCCCCCACGCCCGCAAGGGGCCTGCTGCCTCCCCAGGGCCGCAGGGGGTGGGGCACATGCAGCCCTGGCCGTGGGCCCTGCTGCTGCCCGTTGTTCTGCATGGTGATCTGCACAATGTGGTTGCCCTGCTGGTCCTGCCCCTGCTCCAGGGTGTAGCCTGACGCCTCTCCTGCAGCAGCACAGCAGGGAGGAGGGTTGCACGCTGGGCTCCCACGTGCAGCAAGAGAGCAGGGTAACGCCTGGAATCAGAGCCTGGAATCAACTGGGCAGCTTTCTTCTTGCAGCTGCCTAGAGGTGCGGCTTGGAAGCTCACTGCAAGTGCAGCTCACTACCCCAGCCATGGCCAGGAGCAGCCTGCACATACTTGTTGTGCACACAGAGCCCTGCTCTCACCAGTCTGCTGCTGCATGGGCTCTGATCCTGGCGGCGACTTGAGCACTGCAGCGGCCTGCTGGATGTTGCCTGACTGGTCGCTTGTCACAAACAGCTCAAAAAGGGGTGAGCCCAGGACGCTGGCGCCCTCTGATCCAGGCTCTGGCACGGGCCCAAAAGGCGGCCCTGGAGGCCCTTGGTACAGGGCTGCAGGCTCGTCCATCACATGCCCACCCTGCAGACATAGGCAGGCATCTTGCTGGCAGGATGCAATGGAGCCACGGCCACCATAAGCGCAGGGCTACAGCTTTCTTCATGACATGCCCGGCTTAGATGCTGCTGAGGCACAGTGGCAGCATCATGTAGTGGGGGCTAGAAGAGGACAGCAGCCTTGTCCAGCACAGGCCTGAGCCTGCAGGTAAGGGACTGTGGTGTAGAGGGACGGTGGCAGGGCCTCATGCAGGCTCAGGCTGCTCGCCTCGTATTTGGGCTGCAGTGCAATCGTGAGTGACCTGAATGGCCAGTGTGTACTTGCATCAGCAACAGGCTTGTTCAGCACCGGTCAGCACTATTGCGGCTACTGGGCAGCCTCTGTGTTGTGCTGTCTGCAGGTGTGCCATGCAGACGACGGCGAAGCATGGAATTGCAGCAGGAGACGGCCTCCACTCCCGACTGGCAGCAGAGAGCAGGGGCTCAGCAGAGCCTGAGCCAACAAGCCTCACCGTGAGCTCTGCCAGCTCCCTTGCGCTGAAGTAGGTCCCCACAAAGCGCCCAAAGGCAGGCTCCACCCACAGCAAGTGCCCAGCCGGCTCGTCCCCCTTGGAACATGCCCACCACCCGCACAGACCAACCCCAGCCCTGTCCCGCAGGTTGGAGGCCAGCTCATAGTCCTCGTTCTCCAGGGCGGCCTCAAACGCCTGCAGCGCCAGGAGCAAGGCTTGCGGGAGGCCAACAGTGCTGAAACTCCAGCCTCAACAGCCTGCTTGGTGCAGGCAGGGCTCATACAAGGACACTTGACAAAGCAGCAGAACAGCAGGCTCAACATAGCTCAGGGGATGCTGGCCATGAACCCTCAACAGCACATTCTCCAGGGCGCCCTCACAAGCATGCAGGGCACTGCCTGGGGCCGGCAAGCGTGCTGCTGACATTTCTGTAGGCCTGCTGCACACAAGCAGCATCAGCAGGGTCCCCAGACCTTGTGCTTCATAGGCACCTCAGAGGACACTACAGCTACATAAAGGGCTGACAACCACTGCACCAAGAGGAAGTTTCTGAGGACACTGTGGACATGCCTGCCCAGCTGACCAGCAGCAACAAGCCTTGGAAAAATCTTTGCCGCCCAGCCGCCCGAGGAGCAACACAGACCGCAGAGACACAGACAACACCAGGACAGGCCACGTCAACGTCCTCATGAACATGCCTGCCCTGCACGACCCCACACCACCAGACCTTGGCCAGACTTTGCCTGCCCAGCCGCCTGGCTGCTAGACCGCCCACTGCAAGTGGCACAGACACCACCCATGCAGCCGTCCTTCACGATCATGTTGACAGGGCCTCCCATGCCTGCGGAGCTGCCCAGCCAGCGCCTCCTGTCGGGCGTGATCTTGGCTGCCCAGCCGCCTGGGCACCACTGCCCAGTGCAAAGTCAATGCAGACTGCTCCCCTTGCAGCTGCCCTTCTCACATTCATGACCATGTTGACATCGTCCTCCTCACTGAGCTTGTCGATCTGCTCCTGCAGCATGGCGGCCTCCTCGAAGCGCTCGTTCTGCACTGCCTGGTCCACCCCGCTGCGCAGCTCCAGCGCCTTCTGGCCCAGCTGGTCCATACGGGCAAAGAACTGCAGCAGCAGCACAGTTTACCCACAGTCAGCACTGAGTAGCACAAAGAGTCGAGAGTGCATGTGCAGTTTTGATTGAACCATTGCCTTTAGCCCCAGCTATTCAGGCGGGAAAAGACTGCAGCAACGACACAGCTGCACTTGGGAATCAAGCGTGCAGGTAGAAGATCTGCAGCACCTTCGCCCCAGCTGGTCCCTGCAGCGCAACACCTTCAGAAGCAACAGCAGAGTGGAGGCACCAGCAGCCCACCTCCACTGCACCCAGCTTGCGCTGTCACCAGCTGAGCACAGAGGCAGGCACACTGCCAAGTTGGGAGGCCTGCATGCACCCAACCCCAGCAGCCCAAGCAAGCAGGCCAACTTGCCACCTGCCCAGTCAGAGCTTCCTGACACACAGCTCCCTGCCATCCCGGCAGCCCACCTCCTTCCACTGCTCCCAGCTTGCGCTGCCACTGACAGTTGGCACAGAGTCTGGCGCACTGGCCGCCTGCTGACTTCGCTTGTCCTCTTCTGTGCTGCTGCCCGTCTCGGGGCGCATCTGCATACGCTTGTAGGGGCGCCGGGCTGAGGCCTCCAGAGGCTTCCCACTGTTGCGGCTGCTGCTACCATCCGAGGCTTGACACCTGCATGCGCTTGGGCACTGTAGGAATGCATGAATGTCCTGGGTGAGGCAATGCAGCATAAGAAGTGTGGCCATGTCTGTGGCACAACGGCGCAGTGCATTGCTGAATGCCAGCAAGGCAGGAGAACCTCATCTGCGGAGCGCACCTGGCATGGGTAAGGCGCCGCCGTTTGCGCCCAGGCAGCTGGCGAATCAGTGGCACAAAGGGCATGCGTGCTGGCCTGAGGTTGTGGGCGCTGCAGCATGGCTGAGCACTGGTGTCCTTCCTGAGACAAAGCCCTGCTCTGCATCCTGGCAGGGAGGACAGGCAATAAGCACTATGCCCTGTCACGGGCATCCCAGCCTGCTGCATCCTCCAAGCCTGCTGCCCCGCCGGTGAGATGGAGCTATCTCAAGTCGCCGGCCGATCCGTCTGATGCACCTCTTGAGTGGGTGATGCTGCTTCTGCTGCGGCAGATTTCTGCAGATATTGGCTGCCTGCAAAGTCGAGGTCAAACTTGCCTTCTATCTTGCAGAGCATTGTGTTGTGCATGGGCCGCCTGGAGTCCTCTCAGAGCACTGTCTGACTCCAGACAAGCCTTTGGCGACACAGACATGGAGCTCGAAAAGGAGAGTAAGGGAGCTGCAGCAGAGTCTGGCGTGGCGTTTGATGCTCTGGAGCGGGAGTTTCAGGAGGTGGGAGTGGGCTGCCTGGTCGCCAGCCATTGCTGGTCTCATGCAGAGGCCAGGACATGGGAGTAGGTCACGCCCGCATGTCTGTTCAACCCCTCCACCAGCATGAGCATGCACAGGTACCTCAGCATGCCTGCACTCATCTGACTGAAGCCTTGCTGGCCAGCAGGTGCTGCAAGAGCTGACTGGCGACCGCAGCCTTGAGCGATTCAGGGAGGAGTATGAAAAACTGTTCAAATCGGTCCGCAAGTCGCATGGTGAGCTCAGCCAGAGGATCGGCCTGCTGACTCTTGGTCAGGGCTGGCCCTGTACTGCATGCCTGTAGGGCTGGCAAGGCATGGGTAGACTGCGCGCTTCGTTGCTAGAAGCTTCCTCATGCTGCATGAGCGCTGCAGCCCACAGCTTGGACTCCATAGATGTGCCTCAAAGCTGAACTATGGCTTGCCCGTCAGGGGTGACGAGTAGTCTTAAAGACATTGTGCATTGCACCACATGCGCTGCCCCACACCAGTAGGAGCCAATGCCTAGCAGCAGCTCAGTGACACTCTCTTGTGTGTCATGGTAACATTGTCTGTCCTGCCACATGCAGACAATGAAAAGCGCCTGACCAAAAAGGTAAAGGAATTAAACAACGAGATTGTGGCCAATGCGGCGAAGGTGCAGACAGCCTTGCGCCTCAGCGAGGAGGACCAAAGCACCATCTCCACCCTCAAGGGGGAGGTGGAGAAGGCCTGGCGCCTGGTGGACGCCAGCCATGAAAAGGTGGGCGTCGATGGGTGAACAGCCACAATACTGGACATTGGTTGGGACAAAACCATTGAGGACATGCAGTGGGTGGCAGCAGGCGGGGGAGCAATTTGCCTGCATGGCAGATAGCTCCCAAAGACCTTGGTGCAATGCACTTAACCCTCAAGGTGGGGAGGTGACAAAAGCCTTGCGCCTGGCGGCTGGTGGCCCACCTGTGCTTCCACAAGGCATGGCTGATGCCGCCTGAGTGCAGACTGACATGCCGCTCTCCCCTCACAGTCTCTGCAGACAGCCATGACGCAGGCAGCAGCCCATGGCTCAATTCAGATCACCCTGCGCACTGCTCATGCCAGCTGCATGTGTCCTGACATGCTGCTTCCCCCTTAACCTCTGCAGGAGGCTAAGGCCAAGGATATGACCCAGCAGCTGAAGCTGGAGATCAACAATCTGACGCGCCTGGTAGAGGCTGGGGCAGGGCTGAGCATTGGCGAGGAGGCCACCATGAACGAAATGCTGCAGCAGAAGGAGGAGCTGACCAAGGAGAGGGATGCCCAGGTGTGTGGTGTGGGTCTGATAGGCTAGAACTCAGGCATCCATGCCAGCAGGCCCTGCATCCTGGCATCACCAATTCATGTACAAATTGAACCTGCCAGTGAGAGTCTTGGCCTGCGCTGCAGCAGAAAGGGGTGTGACTAGGGACTGGAAGATAAATGTCTGGCCTGAGTCAGGGTTGCACTGCAGCATGCTGGCGCTGTATGTGAAGTACAGAATAGAAGCGGCTGGTGGCCACAGAACGGAGCTGTCTGTGAAAAGGCTGGGTCCCATGCTTCAGAGACAGCAATCTGGCAGGCAGCAGCCCTGACTGCACCTTGAAGGTCTGTGCAGCACCACACATGTTGCTGGCTGGCACCAGGCCAGGCTCCCAGCTGGCCTGGTGACCAGGAAGACCTTGTCCTGACGACCCTGCTGCCACATGGCCCTGAAGGATTTATTGCAGGTACCTGCGCATGCACAGCCGCCACAGGCAAGGCCATGCAGACACAGGCAGCCAAGATTCTGGGCCTGCAAGGGGAGGTCCTGCAGGTCAATCAGGGACTGTCTCTGCGTGCTGGAGGGTGCCTGCTACATGGCTGTGTGTGGCTGTGTGCAGGTGGACCAGATTGTGGCCCTGCGGAGGGAGATCCTGCAGGTCAATGAGGGGCTGCGCCTGAGCGAGGCTGGCAAGCTGGAGGCTGAGGCGCAGGTGCAGGCGCTGAAGGACCAGATTGCTGCACGCAAGGCTGATGGCGAGCGGTGAGCCATGCAATTTGCCGCATGTAGTGCAGGTCCCTATGCCAGGCCATGTCTCAGCTGGTCAAATGAGCTGATATAGGTGCTGAAGCACAGCTGGCCTGACTTTGTCTGTGGCAAAGTCTTTGCCTGTAGGCAGGTGCTAAAGGACGCCGCACTCTATGCAGAGGAAGCTTATCTCCTGCAGCCTGCTAATGTGAGCTAGAGGTTTTGTGTGGAAGGCTGGAGAGCAGTGCTGCTTGGTGCAGTGGGCGCAACTTGCCTGTTGTTGACCTGGCCTGCACTCTTCCCTTAGGCACCTTGTGTGGTCTTCTTAGCGCTCAGGCCTCAAGTAGCCTGCAACACTGCCACGAAAGCAGCGAAGGCAGCTTACAGAAGCACTGTGCCTATTGTAGCCCGTTGCGCAGCCTGCCCTGGATGCATTCTGCCTGCCAAGGTTCACCAGCTGCTGATGAGGTGGCCAGCACACTAGAGTGCTGTCAAGCCCCTGTCAGGTGAGGGTCTCACAATGTGCTGCAGGGAGCTGCGCAAGAAGGAGCGCCTGGAAAGGGAGATGAAGGAGCTGAAGAGCGCTCTGGAGGCGCGGCAGGCCGATATCAAGGCCAAGTCTGCAGCCGCAACACAGGCAGAGGAGCAGGTGCAGCGCCTGGAGCAGAGCCTTAAGGAGTCCCAGGTGCGGCTGAATTTGAGCCATTGTCAGGCATGTTCTGTCCAGTGTCAGTGTTGTATAGGTCACGACGCAGCTTTGAGGTGTCCCGGTTGGGCCCAAACATGAGCCATTGTTAGGCATGTTGTATCTAGTGTCAACATTGTACAGGTCAAGACGCTCAGCATTGAGGGGTCCCAGGTGAGGCTGGGATCAGCTGTGGAGTTTACCAGAATACCAGCCTGAAGGCTCCTGATCACACTAGGGCTTGCGCCACTGCCACATGGTGCATTCTATGGGCTGTAAGACCTGCACTTGCAGACAAAGATTGGGTGGCTACAGGGGGGATACAAGCTGCAGCTTTAGCACCGCTCAATTCGGCATCCTGCTTTGCTAGTCTTGCAAGCGCTGCAGGCTGCCACTGGCTGTGTCCGCGAAGGGTACCTCCTGCCCCGAGAAGCCCTGACTGACTTGATCAGTCATCGTGTGTTCAAGTATCCTCTGTAAATGGCCACTGCCTGTCAGGCAAGAGCACAGCCCATCCATGGAGGCCATGACTTGTCTGATGGAATGCTTGGTGTTACAACCTGCAGGTGGCCACTGACCGTGTTCAGAAGGAGTACAATTTGCTGAACGAGAAGGTGCAGAAGCTGCACCATGACTTGGAGGAGCAGATCCACACCAACACGCAGCTGCTGGCCGAGAACAGCCAGAAGGTGGTGGAGCTCAAGCAGAAGGACGCCGAGATTGAGCAGATCAAGGTGGGGCAGGGAGCAGAGCCATGGGAGCAGCACGGCTGCAGGACAGAAGAGGGCCATACCGTTGCTGTGTGTATCGAGTTTCTGTGCAGCCTGAAAGGTTTCTCGGGTGCATCCGCGTTGCGCACCTGGCCTTCAAATGTTGATGGGCCTGTGTTGGGCAGCTGTTAAGGTGCTGCTAGCTGCATGCACGCAAACACTGCAAGCAGAAAACACAAGAAGTAGTAGCTGCTTGAGACACGGCCTTGAAAGCTGCAGCAGAGTGGCTGCCCTGGGAACCAGCAGAAACGATTGTGACTCATACCTGTGCTTTGTGCCCCTGCCATGATCAGGGCTGGCATCACGGGGAGCGAGCCTCCCTTGAAACCTGCCAAGAGGCTTAGATGACATTGTTTTGTGAGTCCATGTCCTGTGTTGCTGTAGGCTGAGGCCGCCAAGGTAGCCAAGACGCGGGAGCAGACCCTGGCCAAGCTCAAGGTGCTGGAACGGCAGAAGAGCGATGTGGAAAGAAACAGGGATGATGCCAAGTGAGTCTCCAAGCCTAGATGGACAACAGTCTGTACCTGCTGCCACATGGGGCTCTAAAAGCCCCATGCCTGGCTGTGCTCCTCTTGCAGTCTGTTCACAGTGTGATGCTGACAGGGAGAGGGAGGTCAGCTTGGGCAGGCTGTGCACCACCAGGCATGCTGCAAGTGCTGTCTGCTGTGGGCACGTGCTCAGCGCCCTGAAGTGGGATGGTGACAGCCTGAGCAGGCATGCTGAGAGCACTGGCCGGTGGCCCCTTCTGCAGGAATGAGGTTGGCGCCCTGGAAAGGGAGATCGATAGCCTGAAGCGGCAGGTGGACGCGGAGCATAAGAAGGCTGATGAGCTGATGAGGGAGCGTGACCTGCTCAACCGTCTGAAGACGCAGGCTGAGAATGCCACGCATAAGCAGGCAAGCAGGGGCGGTCTGGGGCGTGTCGATTGACAGGCTTCTGCCATGTCTTTCAGCCGCTCGCTGATCTTTGCTGGGGACCCATGTGCCTGCCAATGGCTCAGTCAAGCAAAAGAACACCCGACAACGCCTCACATTGGGTCTCACCTTCTTCTAGAGACAGAATCCCTTGCATCCCAGCACACAGCTTCTGTCATCTGGCATGGCTGTTCTGTTGCAACCAAAAGATCTCTGTTTCCCACACTCCCACTCCCCTACCTGCAGCTGGACCTGATCAAGATCAATGATAACTCCAAACGCAACTTGGAGCAGGAGCTCAACGGGTACAAGCTCGATGCGCAGAGGCAGGCCAAGCAGATCTGGGCGCTTGAGCGGGAGAGGGAGGCCTACGGTGCCCAGGTGGGCAACAACTGCCTGCCAGGCTGACTGACTGGCTTCTGCCTCTCTTACGTTGAAGCTGCACCAGCTGGTTCAGTGCTCATAGCTGGTTGTTGTGCAGGGCAGCAGGGGTCACATTGCAGCTGCAGTGTTCCCTGTCTTTTGTGCTGCAGATTGCCTGTGCTGTGTGCTGCAGTCATGGCCTTCTGGGCTGTGTGCTGCAGATTTTCTGTGCTGTGTGCTGCAGCCATGGTTTCCTGTGTTGTGTCCTGCAGTTGGTCCTTTGTGTGTTGTGCGCTGCATGCTGGCATTGCTGTGCTCTGCAGTCAGTCAGAACATACCCCTTGGTTTGCTCTGTGTTGTAAACAGCAACCAGTGCTCACTGTGCTGCGCTGCAGGCCAGCGAGGCTGTTGCACGGTACCAGGGAGCGCTGGAGCAGGTCAAGCTGCGGGACATGGCAGCCGCCGACCTGCAGAAGAAGGTGCTTTGAACTGGCATCATGTCATCACTGAGGGCCTACCAGGCGCAACCAAAACAACAAAAGGGATGCAACACCGCCAGTCACATCTGCGTGTAGCAGCAGCAACACCTGCTGGCTTCCATTGCAGCTCACAGCTGGTTTGGTGCCATGCCATATGCTTACTAGGCTGGTAGCCACCCTGCGTGAAAAAGCAGTATAGCCTGTGCTATTACACATGCAGGCTGCTAGCTAAACATCGATGCCGGTGCAGATTGGGGAGGGGGACACCCGCCTGAAGCAGCAGCAGAACCTGTATGAGGCGGTGCGGGCCGACCGCAACCTGTACAGCAAGAACTTGATTCAGGCGCAGGATGAGATCCAGGAGATGAAGCGCAAATTCAAGATCATGGTGGGCTTTATTGTGGTTGATGGTATGACTTGGTGGGGGCCTGACACTGCCAAGATCCAGTGTATGGCGGTTCTAGGCTCCTTGAGGGTGGCTGACTTGAGGTGCTGCTAGCCATGAGATTGGGCATCTGTGATCTGGTGGCACCTGTTGCAGCTGATGCACACAGAGGCACTGACTGCTACCCCATGCCTGCGCCTGCAGAGCCACCAGATCGAGCAGCTCAAGGAGGAGATTGGTGCCAAGGACCTGGCCCTGGTCAAGGAGCACTTTGACCACATGAAGGTGTTGGCACCTGCTGAAGCTGTCTGCTATGCACAGCCAAAAGGGGCTAGCAACCAGTTGCCGCACTTTCTATATTTGCCTGATCCGCCATCGTGCTCAAGCTGCTCTTGCCCTGGGCATCGTAAATCACTGGCGGGCAACTGGGTCGCCGCCTTCCCAGTCAGAGCTGACCAAGCAGTTGTCTGACCATGCAATCCACACTACGCAAGGGGCTGACCACCTTCCTCAGCCAGATATGCAGCAGCAGAAGCCTCTGCATTCTGCATTGACTGGGCAGCTTGCTGGCTGCCTTGAACATGCACGAGTATTTCCACCGGTTGACAATCCTGACAAACCCCTGCAGGTAGAGAAGTGCTGGCTACCAACCACATGCCTTGCCACTCTGTCACTGAAATTTTCAGACAGACCAGGAAGCCTCTTCTTCTTAAGCACCTCCTGCACCCACCTCTGCAGGTGGAGAAGGAGCGGGAGGCCCTGCGTTTTGAGGTAAACAAGGCGGGCGCTCAGATCAAGGAGGCTGATGCAGCCATTGCAGCGCAGAAGGCGGAGATTGAGAAGCTCAATCTCATCATTGGGGAGGCTGACCAGGTGGGCTGCTCTGCAGGGATTGTGCCGAGCTGCAGTCACGCCCCTGAAACCTGGGGAGGCTCACCACAGCTGCTTGGCAGAGAAAGTGACGGGCAGGGCTAATCTCATTTCATGCATGATGGAGCACGTCAGTGGGGAGCCTGATGTGGTGCAGCATTGCTTCTGTGGCTGTAGACCATGTTTTCAATGCTTCAAGGTGCGAAACAGATGGGGACCCAGAACTGAACCACGTCTTTGGGGTGGCGCTGACCATATGAGGTTTACTAAGTCTGTGGGAAATGAACATGCATGAGGCAACGGGCCCACTTCTGCAGGTGCTACCGGCCTGAAACCTAATTTCTGCAGCCTGCCTCAAAGCGTGCATGCCTTGCCTTCAGGAGCGTCTGCGGCAGCGCAAGGAGTATGACATTGTGATTGGGGAGAGGGACATCCTGGGAACCCAGCTGATCCGCCGCAATGACGAGCTGGCCCTGCTGTATGAAAAGATCAAGATCCAGCAGAGCACCCTCAACAAGGGGCAGCTGCAGTACCGTGACAGGTGGGTCGTGGCAATCTGCAACAGAGCATTGCCAGTGCAAAGTAGCTGAGGAGGGTGGGGTCAATATAGGTGGGAGGTAGGCAGGGTCCCCTCCTAGCAGAGGAGGCCCCCTGACAAGGGGCAATTGCAACAAGCCACAGCTCGGCATACTGCTACCCTCAGCCAGGTGTGAATGCCCAGCAGGTGTTTGCATTGGCGCCAGTGACGGCATTGCTGGGGACATCTGTGCCCCTCTGGTGGATCTGCTCTTGGTCAGTACACTGCGCTCTGCCAGCTGTCAGCTTTTCTTCTGCCACCCCTGCAGCAAGCCTGCTACATTTAACAGCCAATCTCATCTGCTGATCGCACACTGTGCATGCCGGACAAAAGCCTACACACTTGTGCCTAAGTCATAGTATGCCTGCCAGTCACAAAAGGCATGCCAGCTGCTCTCATTTTTTAATTTTGTCACCTGCCTGCAGGCTGAACAAGACTGCCTATACTTAGTGTCTGCATGCACCCGTGACCACCTCCAGCACCTGCAGACTGACATCCAATGATGCTCATGAGACTGCTCAACACCTGCAGGCTGAACGAGATCCGGGTGCTCAAGATCAAGCTGGGGGACCTCAAGCGCGAGCTGCTTATCCTGAAGAACAGTGTGGCCAACATTGATGTGCTCAAGCATGAGGTCCACCACCTGGGGAGAGACCTTCTGCAGGTGGGGCTGGTGTGCTGCATATCACCACAACTTTCATGACATCAGCAGGGGTTTTCCGGCCATGTGTAAAGCGTCAAGTCACAGGGTGCATACGGCTGGCAGGCACTGCACTTGTATGGGCCTGCGCAGGGACTTTGTGCAGGTGGCCTCTTGCATACAACATGCTGTTGAGGTCACTGGACTGGTTCACCTGTATTGGGTCTCAGTGGTCCCCATGCACAGCATGGGCAAGCTTGTCCAGCCCCTGCACTGGCGGCAATCTGGGCTGGGACCTTCAGCCAGTGCATGGGGGAACAGCTTGGCAGAGACCAAGCTGCAGGTGGGCTTCATGCATGCAATCATCATGGTGTTCTGTTTGCCACATACCTGCTGCGGAGCGGTGGCATCCCTATGCAGGGGTTGCGGGATGGGCGGGTTGCAGGACTCTTGCCAGTCGCTGCATATTGGGGCGGCTGTGCATTGGGACCTGCATGTGCAGGGCAAGAGTCTCATGCTGGCAGTCCTGAGCTTTGGTGCTGCATGGCTATGAGGACCGCAGCTGCGTGTCAATTGGACATAGGTGGTGGTCACTTTGCTCTCAGTGTTGTGCAGGAGCGCACCAAGGTGAAGGCGTTAAGTGAAGAGCTGGAGAACCCTCTGAACGTGCACAGGTGAGGTCTCATGTAAGCCCACTTGTGTGCTCTGCTTGGTGCTGAGTGCGGCAGCAATAGACACGAGCCGATTTCGTTGCCCTGCTTGGTGCAGAGCACAGTGCTGTACCCAAGGCATCAAGCATGCACTGCACAGTCATGTCTCGTATATTGCACATCACTTTGCAGTCTGTGGCGAATGCTTCAACAGAGCTGGCAGAGCACCTGAAACCCAGCTGCACAGGTGCAGCCATCCTCTGCAAAGCTGCATCTTGCTGTTGGTCAGGCACTGCTGCCCATCAAGTGGCTTGTCATCCTGGAAACACTGCACTTCATGACAGCCATGCACTCCCTGCTTCATTGCAAGCCAACCATGATGCCTGCCTGCGAGCATCCTGCAGACATGCCGCCAGCTAGGGGGCAGCTTGCTGATGCTTGCACCACAGTTCACTCCACGTATATAGCACTGAGTTTGCCATGGCTGACTGCAGTACACGTAGCAGCGCCTTCCCCTGTGCAATAGCCGCGTGGCAGCAGTCCTGCCTTCTGAAATCCCCGCAATCTAGAAAAACTTTCAACTTCTGCTGCAGGTGGCGCAAGCTGGAGGGCAGTGACCCCTCCACCTATGAGATGATCCAGAAGATCCAGACGCTCCAGAAGCGGCTGATCTCCAAAACAGAGGAGGTGGTGGAAAAGGTGACTCGATCTGGCTTTCTGATTCTCCCCTGCTGATGCTGCACAAGTGGGGACATCAATGTGGGTGACCAGAAACACATACACGTTGGGGGCTAGGGGTGCTTCCCTCAGCCGTCCTCCTCATGTTGTGGGAGCATTGCATGTGTCACCTGGTGTTCCAACGGTCACTTGCCGCTGGACGCTGGGGCAGTGACCAGCACCGATCTCCAGGATGAGGGACCGACGTCTGGCTTCCCGGTGACATGTCTCTTGCAGTAGGGTTTGATGGGCATGCAGCAGTTGCAGCTGCTGACAACTCTTCGCCTTGAGATGGTCACTGCATCAACTGACCAGTTGACTGCCTGCCCTTCTGAGGCATGAGCGCGCTGCTGTGCGCGGAGCCCTTACAACTGCTTAGTAGGCCACCACCTGACTTGCTGGTGCTAGGCTGCTGTGCTGCATAAGCACACCGCTGTGCACCTGCAGGTGTTTCCCCTCGCTGCCTTGCATGCTGGTGCTGGGCTAGTGTGCTGCATACTTGGGCTGCTATGCATTAGACTGCTGCTCACTGCTGAGCTGCCTTGGCTGCAGGACCTGCTCATCCAGGAGAAGGAGAAGCTGTATGTGGAGCTGAAGAACATTTTGGCCAGGCAGCCAGGGCCTGAGGTCGCGGAGCAGCTCAGCTTGTATCAGGTCAGTAGCTTTGCCGCAGGTGGTCAGTTGCATAGGTGTTACGTTGACAGATCAGCTGCAGCTGCATCGCCGCAAGTATATCCTGTTTTGAGTCTGGCTGGGGCGTGGGTCACCTGTGTGCGGCATGCATGCCCTGAGAGCAGGTCCAGCCACGTGGTGAGGGGCTGCTGCATCACAAGGTGACATGCACTACAGGCAGAAGCCCTCTTCCTGGTTTGCAATGTCTTTTGCATATGCAGAAAGAGCCCCATGTACATGCTGATGCTCTTCCACAATTACTGTCTGCTCTGCATAGGCCCCGTTACTTTAAGGTGTGTCCAGCCATGATGGGAGGCGCCCATGCTGTCTTTTTGCAGTGAATGCTGCTGTGCTTCAGCATTAACCCAGCGGTGGTGGCCATATCCGCAATGCAATGGCAGTAATCCTCTTTGACAGGAGCCTCATCTTGCCACACGCAGGCCAATTTGTGGGATAACACATGGTCTATACACACGCAGTCCACGGCCCAAGAAGCAAGGGTAGCAGCCGCCTGAAATATGGACCCTTGCCACCTGCAGGCAACTCTGCGGGAGAAGACCAAGCAGATGAAGGCCATGGCGAGCGAGCTGAACATGTACCAGGCACAAGTCAACGAGTATAAGTATGAGATTGAGCGCTTGACACGGGAGCTGACCGACATGAAGCGCCGTTACTTTGAGCACAAGCGGCGCGAGCAGCTGGAGAAGGAGCGGAATGCCAAGCCTCCCCCAGCCATGCTGGATGGGGCACCGCGCTTTGTGGGCGGCGGCTTCAGCCTTGCAGCCTGAGTGGCAGCCCCTGCCGCCTCCTTGGTTGGCTGGGCATTGGTCCAGTCCTGGCTGGTGCCAAGTCAGCCATGTTATCGGCAACACCCCTGTCAGCCTGGCTGTTGGGTGTATTGCGCGCAGCCCCTGCAGCCCTTTTTGAGAAAGCGGTTGACAGCTACACTGTTGCCCATTGAAGCACACAGAAGCTTTACAGGCTCAGAGCACTTCATAGCTTTCTGTTTGCATGCCTGTGCGGATTGCGTACTTGACAGGCTGTTCTGACTCGGCATTCACGACATCTGCAACCTCAACCTGCAGGCAAAGTCGACCACAGTGAAATGAAAGTGAACAGTATGCAGTGGATGTGATCAGAAGTTGGCAGTCATGACAGCAAAGAGCAGGGCGGGCAGGGCTGCCTGGGGACACTCCCAGAGATCAAGCCAGCCCCAGCAAGCTGCAGTCAACCAAAGCCAGATGCAGATCATCAGTGGTGCTGACAGTATCAGGCAAGGGCAAGGCCATATCTGGCAGTTCATTGGTGGCAAGCAAGGCTACAGAGGACAAGGCCATGCAGCAGGCTCACCTTGCACAGGTCTTTGCAAGCCTGTGGAACTGACTTTGAAGCACCCACAAGACTTCTTGTACAGCCAGGGTGAGGCACCGCCAGACCTTGCAGCAGGCTGATTCTCACCTGGCACAGTGTTCTTGAAGCCTGGAAACTGACATTGACGGGGAAGAAAGACTCTGGGCGTGTGACAGGCACCACAAACTCCATGGACCCAGACTTATTGCTGTCGTCAATGAGGTCGATCCGCCAAAGCATCAGAGATTTGCGAGGATCATACTGCCAGTCGCCATCAACCTGCACAGGCAGACTGCCAACTTAACCTACAGGTCCGAATTGTCCTAAGATGAGCAGTTCCTGAGACTTCAGGTGCTGCCAGTCACCAGTAGCTGCACTGCATACCATTGCTGCATATCACCTGAGCTCACCTGATTGACCTGGAGGAGAAAGCAGTGATCTATGTACCTGGACTCTGTTGTACCCTGGGGCAGCCGGGCAGAGTGCTATGCAACCACCACCATTGCCAGTAGCTGCCATGCTCACCTGGCTACCGTCACGAACAGTACCTCATATGCTGCACCCCAGAGCAATCAGGCCGAGTGGTGTGCAACCACCATCTGCAGTTGCACTGCTTACCTGATGAACCTCTGGGCAGACCAGCAGAAGGTCAACAAGGCACGCTGCGCTCCACAGCAGTCATGGAAAGCCATTGCGCTGAGGCACAGACAGGCGGCTGTGCTGCCCACCTGGTTGACCTTTGGAGAGGAGGCAAGTGCTGGAAGGGGAATGGCAATGACAATGTCCTGTAGGTCAAAGCTGGCATTGCTCTCATACTCAATGTTGACGTACGAGTCGGCCCCAGAAGCTGAGGGCCAGCAATTGATGGTCAGCGGGACCTCTGACTCATCCTTGGCCTGCAGCAATGATAGCCTGTTTAAGGCCTGCACAGCGATGATAGCCTGTTATAGGCTGGGGTCGTTGCAGCTCATATGACCTTTTACGAGGCGAGGCACGCTGCAGCAGGGAAGGCAGATGGGGCGGAGGGCTGAACAGCGGCTTCTGCAGTCACAACATGTGTTGAGCAAACTGTTGGTGAAAAAAAAGCAGCTGCAGCAGCCGCAGCAGCCTTGGAGCTGGGCCCCACCTAACACCACCACTTAGGCACGCCCAGGGTCTGCCTGCACAGGAGGCAGCCATGGGGTTTCCCAGCCCCAGTTGCAGCCTGAGCCAGCAGCAACAGCCCCAGCAGCAGATACAGCCTCCAGCCTGGGGACACGAGCTGACAGCATAGCTGCAGCAGCCTGTAAGGGAGGGCGCACCTGAGACCAATGCCGAGCATGGTCTTTCAGACCCAAGGTGCAGCCTGATCCAGCAGCACTACTTTGAGACGGGAGCGCAGCCCACCTGATACCGCCACTTGAGCACACCCAAGGGGCTGCCGGCAGGGAAGGCGGCGGTGGGGTCTTTTAAGCCCAGGATGCTATCCTGCGAGTACAGGCTCTTGTCCAGCTTGGGGTGCGTCTTGAACTGGTACCCCGAGTTTTCGCCCATGCTGATGTAGATGCGAACTGCAGCATCCTCCTCGCGGAGCACCTGCAGAGGCCGGGAAGGGCAGGTCAGGCACCTCCTGCCTGCCAATGGATACACCAGGCATAATTCAGTCTCCCAGCCAGCGTGTCTGCTGGCACATGCTGCCTGCAAAGCATCCCTCACCACATGGTGTTCCAGCTGGCAGGTCATGGCACCCTGCACGATAAGAGTTGGCAGAAGGAGTGCGTGGCGCCCCTGCATGACTTGTGCAGGCACATGCTCTCCTGCAATCCATGCCTGCAGCTTGCAGCACTGCAGCAACAAGCTCACGTCTTCCCCCAAACTCGTGGGCATGGTGCCCTGCAAACACAGGCTGAGGGCATGGTGTCCTGCAACTACAGGCTCAGCGTACAGGGCTCATGCAGCACCATGCCATACATCTGCCACAGATTGACCTGGAGCGCATGGAGGCCTGCCTTCAAGCTTAGCAGAAACCTCGCACACAGCACCAGGCACCCACAGCAAACTCTCTTGTAGATTCATGAAGGACTGGTACTGCAAAGTCATCCCGCCCACCTACAGGCTTTCTCAGCCTGCACACTCCACCCCTTGCATGACCAGCCACAGTTCAGCCTGCACTCCCTGACTCACCAAAGACCTCATGGTGCTCTGCACCTCCACACCGAGTGCAATCAGCACACTGTACACCCTCCCTTTCGCAAGCTGATGACGACCTGCATTTCCATGCTCACATGCACCTCCAGGCTCTGTACAACTAATCGCTGCCATGCCACCAGACCCACCTGCAGGCTCATGGTGCCCTGCACCTCCATGCTCTCCAGGCCGCCGTCCTTGTTCAGCACCACGACCAGCTTCTCCTCCACCACCAGGCTCACTGGCTCCTCAGGCAGCACGGTGGCAGCCGCCGGCCCCACAGACGAGGGTGCCGCCTCACTGTTCACTATCTCGCCCTGCAGGGGCGTGGCCGTACCAGTCAGGTACCAAAGAGAGCAGCTATGAGGATTCTGGGGGGAAAGCGCCTGATCTGAGTAGAAGTGGCTGTGTCAGTCGGGGAGCACACCAGGATTGACTGCAGATGGTGCAAGCAGAGGAAGCGGGTGCTGCATGCTGTTCACCATGTCGCCCTGCAGGGGGCCAGGGCAGTCCTTTTGATGGACGTGAGTGATACAATGAACATGGCCTGTGCATGAATTCCCTTCACAGGCCTGTGCGAGTGGCCCCTCGTGGGGGTCTGGACCCTTGCCACTCTTCATCTTGCCCCTTGATGGGCCATCTCGGCAGCTCCCTGTGCCTTCTGTCGCTAGCTTCTGTCACTAATCCTTTGCGAGACAGCTGCATGGTGCGCACCTCTGCCCGCAGGGAGTCCAGGAAGTCATTCGTCTTCTTCGCCTTGCCCAGCTGCATGCCCTTCTTGCCCGGCTTGTTTGCCCCCGAGAGACCAGGCCGAGAGGATGCGAAGCCTGTGGGCTGTGGGCGAGACAGGAATGTGGGCGTGGTGTCCACGTCGGTCCGCCCTGAGCTGACGCCTGCAGCAGGGCAGGTACCAGGGTTGGAAAGTGTGGTGGGTGCCTGCCAGGCCAAGCTGAGAGCCCCTGCTGGCAACCCGCACTCTCCAAGAAACCCCTACTCCCATGAGCAGCATCTTCATCAGCAACCCCCATCCCTTACAAGCATGGCGCCACCCCGCCTGCAGACAGCATGACAAAGCGCAGAGATGTCCCAACCTTCTGTGTCTCTTTCCCTGCAGTGCACCTGATGCTTGGCGAACAGGGATTTGCTGCGCAGGGCAGAAAGAACCCTCTGTGCCGGCCTGACCATGGCAAGTCATGCTGCCTGCTGAACCCCACCTGAGGGCGGCACGTAGGGCACGGAGGCCCTTCCAGCCTTCTGCGCCTCCATGCGCGCCTTGTCGATGGCCTGCGCCTTGACCTTCATCTGCTCCTGCACCTCGGCGATCTTGTTCTGGATGATCATCTTGTGCAGCTTCTCCTCGTGGCTCTCCATCGCTGTGTTCTGGCGCACCTGCACCAGTGCCAGGCAGTCAAGCTCAGATACTGGTGGTGAGCTTCAAGCTGCTGAGGAAGGTGCCCGCCCCAGCAGACAGCTTGACGGTGTGACTCATGAGCTCCTCATTCTGCCCTGCAGCACCGGTGCTGCCTGCCATGTGGGCCTAAAACAGGCTGCATGTAGGCAGCATGGGTGTGAGGTGCAGTGGCCACCATCAGTAAGTTCGGGATTCAGTTGAAGTGTGGGTCGTCTGACAGGCACCTGCTGGAGGGTGACATTCTCCTTGTAGCCCAGGGAGATGACCTCGTCAAAGGCGAACAGGAGGTCGAAAGCTGCGTCCACGATGCCCTCCTCCGACAGCGTCTGCACATAGTCTGGCACCGTCTTGGCCAGGAGGCGCAGGATCTCCAGGTCCTCCAGGATGTTGCTGCCCTTGTTGGTCACCAGCAGCAGGTACAGCGCCTGCAGGGAGGCAGGCAGGGGTTTCAGCCAGTGAGGCACTCATCAGCAGTGGGCTGAGGAAGTAAAGCAAGGGCAGCTGGCTCAGCTCCTGCTGGCACGCAGACGCAAAAGGGTTCAGCCAGAGGATGCTGCTGCCGACTGGTCACCAGCAGCAAGTGCAGCGCCTTCAGGCAGGGAGGTAGTGTGAGGCACACATGCACAGTCCTTCCATGGTATAGTTTGGCCCTCACCAGCTACTGAACACCAGCACACGGGTGTGGGATGCACAGCCAGTGCGCTCCAGATTAGATGGCCTGCGCTGTGGCACCCCACAGACAAGCTGACGTGGCAAGGGCCAACACCCATGTGCTTCCAGCTGCTGCTTTGCAAATGATGCATCTCTTGACACACAGGCGTGCAGGTGTTGTTCAGCACCTTGGATTGTGCTGTCTGAACAGCAGCTGATTTTCTTTTGCAGTGTGTGCTAAGCAACCCCAGCGCACCTCCATGGGCTGGTAGACGTAGCGCACATTCTCCGTCTCCACATAGGTGTGCTGCTTCCCGCTGCCCACCAGCTTGGGGAAGGCGGCCAGCAGGCCCTCAATGCGGATGCGGCTCATGTCCACATACTGCCGCGACACCAGGGCTGCAAGCCGAAGAAAGAACAATAGGACTGTGGTCAGAACACCGGAGACGAAGAGGCAATGCCCTATGTAGATGACATTGTCTTGCACCAGGCGAGATGCAGCTCATGTCCACATACAGCTGCAACACCACGCTGCAGCAGAGTGCACAGGGATGTGATACGACGACATCTTGCAGACAGTAGCGCCTGCAGCTTGTGTCCATGTGTATTGCCGATTGAGGGCTGCAACAGAAGAGGTCCATGTGCAAGGGCCTGCCAGCAGATTAAGCAAGGCAGCAGAAGGTAGCCCTTGGTATGAGGCTTAGCTGCTGCCAGAGCTGCTGCCAGAACTGCCGCAGACGGCAGAGGGGAAGCGCTGCAGCATTGTCTTGCAGGGACCAGATGCAGCAGGCCTTGCCATCATGCTCATAGCCACATGTTGCCAGGCACGACTATGGCCACACACAAAGGGACACCTCGGCCAAGTGCTGGTGAGGCGCAGCACTGGTGCAGGGGCCAGGCAGTGGCAAGCTTGGCTACATGCCGCACCGCTGCTGACGCATCCCAGCATTGCCTTGCACAGGTGCAGCAGGGGTGACATCTTTGGTGGCAGATGCCTTTCAATGCTGGCTCTGAATTATGCAGCTCCCAGGGCTATGTAGGCTCACTGCCACCGCGGCCTGGGCTGTCGTTGCCTGGTGGTGGCACATGCAGATTGCATGGGGCATGATGTTCACCTTTGCCAGACTTGGTGATCACTGATGCTGCCAGGACCACCATGGCAGCAGCAGCACTCCTCCTGCTCCTTCAGCAGCTGGTGGGCAGCCCCACTTTGCAGACGTTCCCCCCTCCGATGCCCAGACTAGACCAGGCAGGCTGGCTGGATCTCCAACCTGGCGCTCACTAATATGTTGCAGTCTGATGCATCCCTCTTCTGGACCAGGAGTGCCAGAAGCTGATCGTCTGTCGGATTCAGATTCACCATAGGTCACAGCCGGCACTGTTCAGCAGCTGATCTGTTGAGCCCAGCAGAGGGCTAGATCTGCCATGGCCGCTTCCAGGCCCCTGGTGACCATCCAGGCCTCTGGCAAGGATGCCCAAAGTAGCGAGCAGGCCACCCTCCCAGCCGTGTTCACTGCCCCCATCAGGCCCGACATCATCAGGGCGGTGCACACAGGCATTGCCAAGAACAAGCGCCAGCCCTATGCTGTGAAGTTTGAGGCCGGCATGCAGAGCAGCGCAGAGTCCTGGGGAACTGGGCGGGCTGTGTCCCGTATCCCCCGTGTGCCTGGCGGAGGCACGCACAGGGCTGGGCAGGGAGCCTTCGGCAACATGTGCCGTGGCGGGCGCATGTTTGCGCCCACCAAGACCTGGCGCAGGTGGCACCGGAAGGTCAACATCAACCAGAAGCGCTACGCAGTGGCCTCTGCGCTGGCTGCCTCTGCGCTGCCCTCCCTGGTGCTGGCCCGTGGGCATCGCATCGAGAAGGTGGGTCTCGGGTCGCTTGGCTGCTCGGAGGTCTGTGCACATTGGAGGCTGCACAGAGAAGCAAGCCCCTATACCAGCCTCGCGAGGGATAACACGGCTCCCTGCTCCCAGGCAACAGCCTACACAGGGGCTGTTTGGCTGCCCGCACCAGGATGATCCTAGGCTTCTTGCAGGATCCTCCTGCACATGCATGCAGTCAGCAGGCTTCTGGACTGCCTGAAGCACCATGCACAGCAGCAAATCGTGAAACAACTTGGCCACAGTGAACCCCCAAAGGAGGCTGCAGATGCAGAGGCGTCTATGCGCGGGCGCCTCTGAGGCCCAGCATGCAGCACGCTTCTAAGTTCTGGCCTGCAACCTATCACTGGCTGCATTGCAGCATCCACACCGGCAGGCCGCCTTCGGCCCCTGCAATCATGCGGCAGAGAGCGCACATGGTGGCCCTGCTGGTGCGGAGTGGCAGCAGCCAAGCTGCACAGCAGCTCTTAAGCTAGGTGCTTCAGATCTACGTGGACACCGCAGCAGAGCTGAATCGCAGCCCTCAAGCTGGCCGGGCGCTTCCGGTCCATTGTGACACTGACAGCAGTGCATGGCACCTGCAACTGTCAGAGGCCCCTCTGCTGGCAGCAGCCCGGGTGCTTTGCAAGCTGTCACCCCCTCACTGTCCTTGTATCAGCCTTTGCAACAGCCTCACAACATGTGCAGGTGCCGGAGATCCCTCTGGTGGTGGACGACTCTGCGGAGGGGTTGAAGAAGACCAAGGGGGCCCTGGCCCTGCTTGTCAAGGTGGGGGCCATCGCCGACGCGGAGAAGGCCAAGGCGAGCCGCAACATCAGGTGCGAGTGGCGCAGGAGCTCTCCCAAGTGCAGCACAGCAGGGCAGAAGGGCTGGCTGCAAGTCGCTGGGCACTCGTGCCAGTGGTGCTGCAGATGTGCTGTCCCTTTCAAGATAGATTCAGGTGTTTTGCAAGTGTGAGGCTCACTCTGAAGCGTACTTTGTCAGGCGCTAGGTTGGCGATGCAGCGACAGATGTGGCAAGGCTCACTTCTTCATGACACCCACAACAGTCTCAGCAAGCAACAAGCTGCCCCCCGCTGCAGGCGCGGCAAGGGCAAGATGAGGAACAGGCGCTATGTGAACCGTAAGGGCCCTCTGGTGGTGTACGGGAAGGACGATGGCATTGCAGCCGCCTTCAGGAACCTGCCAGGCGTGGATACCGCGTCCGTGACCGCCCTGAACCTGCTGCAGGTCAGCAGCTGCCCTCACTTCACCTCTGAGGCAGCATGATCTGCAGCTGCGAACTGATGCATGTGCTGGGCGCAGAAGCACTGTGCTGCGTCTGTCATAGGATCATTGCCATCCTGACCCTGCTGAGTGGCAGCTGAAGCCGGGGGCACCCTTCAGATCATGCTGTTGCTGGTGTGCATGCACCACTGCTGCTGTGTTCACTGTGACCCTCTGACGCTCTTCTGCTTCTGCGCCCTGCCTGCTCTGGTGATTGCAGCTGGCCCCTGGCTGCTGTTGGCAATGAGTCTGCAGCTGGCATGCTTGTGCCCTTGTCGCTGTGCTTTGCTACCCAGGCTGAACCACTCTCCCTGTGTTGCTGCAGCTGGCGCCCGGCGGCCACGTGGGCAGGTTCATCATCTGGACCAAGTCAGCCTTCTCCCAGCTGGACACAATCTTCGGTGAGGCAGGAGCCACACAAGCTTGCTGCATGTGCAACTTGGCTGCTGTACTGTCATTCTGCAGCAAGCCAGGGCTCAGGCTCACCCTGTGCGGCTAGATGGGTTTCTCTCTCAGCTGATGTGTCTGGATGGGTGTCTCTGCAGATCAGGCTGAGCAGCATGCCTGCCAGCTGCGTGTTGATGCTGGCGCCATGTTGCACTTGGGCAGACTGGCTTTGCTGCCTGCTAGACACCTTCTCTCCTGTCACCAAAGGCCCAAGGCTGCTGGATGTCGACACTACCCGTGACAGGCTGAGACTAAGCTGGACTGATCCAGTGTCATGCGCCCTGGTGACGCATCTGTAGCTCCTGGCTTGCAGGCACCACTGATGTGGCCTCCAAGCAGAAGAAGGGCTACAAGCTGCCCCGCTCCTGCATGACCAACAGCGACATCACTCGCCTCATCAACTCCGACGAGGTGCAGACCATCGTGCGGCCGACCAAGACCGTGCGCAAGGGCGCGCCCCTGAAGAAGAACCCTCTGAGGAACCTGGGTGCCCTGCTCAAGCTGAACCCCTACGCCAAGACGGCCCGCAGGGCTGAGCTGTTGCAGCAGGTGGGCCGCTGCTGCTGTGCCAGCTGCATCTGCCATGCGAAGGGGACCTTAGGTGCAAGCTGCAGTGCTCAGGACTTGCCAGGCGGCCAGGTCAGGTTGCTCATGCTTGATGCATACCCAAGACGGGCTTTCTGACGGCGGGATTGAAGATGGCTGCCAGGGCTGAGCTTCTGTGGCCAGGCCAGGATGCCGTCAGGGGAGCTGTCTGCACTGGCTGCCAGTCGTGTTGCAGACAGCAGCAGGCACTCAGTATGTCCAGCCCGAAAGATCTGCAATGGCCACTCAGACCGTCCCTGTGCTGGTTCTATATGCCGCCTGCACTGTGCCGTACCCTATCGTTTAGCAGCACACCTCAGCCTGACCAGTGCAAAGCTGCTGCTTGCTGTTTTGGTGCTGAATGCGCCTAAATTGATATTGCAGGCGCGGGCTGCAAGCGCCAAGGCTAAGGGTGAGAAGGTCAACAAGGCCCGTAAGGAGCGCACCAAGGAGGCCAAGGAGGTGAGTGCCAGTTTCAGTCGACTGATGTAGACCGCACAGGCCTCCCGAGCATCTGTCTGCAAAAGCTGCTTGACCTAATGCGCATAGCTGCGCAGTGGCCCTCAGGGTAGCTATGAAGCACTTGTCATCATGATCGCCTGGCAAAATGGTGATGGGATCCCAGCCCATCGCCGCCTCACAGCGGTGTTTGTATCAGTTCTAGGATTGTTTGCCAATAGCAGGTGCCCTCCTGCAGAGCTCCAAGGGCTTCTACAACCAGCTCCTCCAGGACAGCGACTATCAGGGTGAGGACTACGAGGTGTTCAGCTCCTGGCTGGGCCAGGGCCAGACAGAGGCGGCCTGAAGTTCTCTCTCAGTAGACTCCAGGATCTGCTAGCCCACCAGAACATGTGTTGCTGTGGATCTGAAAGTCACTGCAGCTGGTATGTAACATGGTAGCTATCAAAGCACTGCGGAGTGGTCTGGACAGGTTGTGCTTGCAAACATTGAAAGCTGCAATGCGCAGTCACTGGAGGGGCTATTCAAGATGAAGTGCAGAGCGCGACAGGGCAGAACTGTTCAAAAATTTGACTGTCGGGCATCGGGTGAGTCCACCCTACTGTCAAAAGAAATACTGATGTGTTTAGGGGGTTAGCCAGAAAGGAAGATTGTCCACATACGTAGCCGCTATCTGCTGAGGCGTGAGGGGTTTGAGGACCCCCCACTGTTCTGCATGGGGGTTCCAGCTGTTGTGGAGCAATTGCTGCTTGGGTCAACAGCACCGCTGCCAAAGCGCGACAGGGGCTTGGCCCCCAGCAGGGCAGCCTGTGCCAGTGGGCTGGGGCCTGGTGGCTGTGCAGAGGGTCGCCGGCTGCGTGAGGGCGTCAGCGTCCCTGGGACGGGGCCGCCCCCGGCTGGACGCTGCCTGCACCCACAAATCAAATTGTCATCACAATCCGGAGAAGGTGGGGGGTGGGGAAGGGGGCGGTCGAGCCTGCAGCACTCAGAATGAAGTTGCTGTCTACATGTGAGGGGAATCAGGGGCTTCACTAGCTGATGCTGCTTGCAGCAATTCTGAAAGGTTGTCAAACAAGGTTGCTGCAGAATGCAAGACGTTGTATGAGCTGCCTGCTGCACCCAGACAGGAAAACATCTTGGAGACTTCTCGAAATGCAGGCAAGGCCTTTCTACACGTTCTTTTCAGACATGGTTTTTTCCAGACATAGCTCGTCCACCAGGGCATTGTTTGTTGACTCTCCTAAAAAACAAGAAAGGCATGGCCTAGGAGCCTGATCAGCAGACATGTACCCAGCAAGGCCGGGCAACTGCAGCAGCATTGTACCTGTGGCACTCTCGCCTGAATTCGCCCTCAGTCTCAGTCAAGATCTGGACAAGCTCCTGGAAGGTTGGCCTGCAGAGCATGTGTGCAGATGTGTGGACCCAGGGTAACCACAGGCAGAGATCCTCAAATGCCTGAGCTGTCACTGACTGTGCTGCACGACAATCGTGGCACTTAACCGAACATTCACAGTGCAATCACAGTCTGTCAATCAGATGAGAGTATGCAAGGCTGACTGCACATGTACCCTTGCTGAGCAAGTGTCCATTGAGGCAGCTCATCCTTCAACCATGCTTTGTACCCAGCAGGTGGTGGCCAGTCCCCGGTGGTGCTGCACAAACCTAGAGCCAACCCCATGCTCACCTCTCAGCTGGATTCTGTGCCCAGCATGAGGTAGCGATCCCCTGGTAGGGCATGGGGCAGGTGTCGTCAAACTCAGGCCGCAATGTGCCGTCGCAGACGCCCACGCAGATCTGCGCCTCAATCAGCCCTTCATAGGCCGTCTGACAGTAGAACATCTCCCACACTGCATGGCCAGGGCACAGTCTGAGCTGCAGGGTGAGGCTGGCCCGAACCTGGGAGGGGGCAATGCTGGTGGGGTCCTTGCATGGGCCACAAAGGCTTCTGTGGCAAACAGCCAAAGTTCCCGCCACTGATACATGGTCAGCGAGCAGTCTGTACTGATTGAGGGGCCCAGGTTGATGTGGGCTGCCCTTTCACAGCAGGCTGCAGCACTCAGGGTCCTGTACCAGTTGCGCATGTGCCTGCAGAGGTTAATTTTGCAAGGGCTCACAGCCAGGGGCTTGCGCTTGTGGCCAAGCTGAGGCATGGCACGGCAAGGCAATGAGCTCCTGCCCGTCTCACGCATGATGCCAAAGGCGTAGACGTCCCCGGGCTTGGTCAGCCGGCTGGTGGCAAAGATCTCAGGGGCACTGTACATGATGGTCCCCACATGGTTCCCAGCTGCCACCTCATCCTCACTCTCCAGCAGAGGGCGACTCAGGCCTGCAGGCACCAGATGAATCACAGTAAGCACTCTGCCAGCCTTCTGGAAGTGCTCTCAGAGCTGCACCAGCTTCCCTGTCCAGCAGAGGGTTCCTCAGGACGGCAGCCAGTGCACGCATTCTGAGACGCAGCACTTAGAGGTGCAAACCGTTCTGAGGCTGCGGTTGGCTATCTGCCAGCTCATGGCAACACAGGCTGTCTGCGTCCTGCCGGGCAGGCGGTGGCAAAGCACGAGTACAGCACATCCCAGTGCACTCCTGTGATGGCCAAGCATGATGAAGGGCGCTAAGTGGGCAGCAAGATCCTTACTACTGCTGATTACAACTAGTTTTCAGTACCTCAGGTAGACATGTTGTACAGCTAAGGCGACTCGATGCATATGCAAGCTGCTGGCTGCTGAAGAGCAGTGCGCAGGCAGCAAGCCTCCAGGGCTGGTAACATGTAGCTAGCACCACAGGCCATCGTCAGCCAGGCACACTTGGCAGTGGCTGCATCACATGTTTGCACCCCTTATCGGATGCAATTATGGAAAGCTAGGCGCTGCTGGCAAAGTGTCAGCTCACCAAAGTCAGACACCTTGGCCACATAGCCACGCCTGTCGATGCGGTGCGTCTTCAGCAGCACATTGCCCAGCTTGAGGTCCTGCATGAAGCTGGGGACGTTCGATGCTCAGCTCGTGCAGCAAGGCACAGTATTCCTTCGCCGCACTTGACAGTGCAGCCTGGGGTCCAGCCACCCTGATTAGCACCTGTGACAGCTGCAACCAAGCTGCCAGCATGAGTCTCACCTGCAGCAAGCTGAGCCAGGAAGCACAGCCTGACAACTCATGTCCGCAGTGCATATGTGCACAGCTGTGCATAGCTGTGCATGGGTGCAAAAGCCGCTTCACTCACCCCGTGGATGATGCCAAAGCTGTGGATGTAGTCCATGCCCTTGGCTATCTCCTGGGCTGTCCGCAACAACGCCCTCTGCAGCACATGAAATGGTACATGGCGCAGAGTTAGAGGTTCCCTTTCATCTACAGCGATGCCCTCTACAGAACAAGGCACCAGGCTGTGCATCCACACTTGTGCAGGTGAAACCAGACAGCTTGCTGCATGCACACCCGCTGTTCAATCTCAAAGGCCCAGCCACAGAGGCTGTGCAGCTGGCTGCCAGGCAGTAGGCTGCGCTCACATATGTGGTGTGGTAGGTCCACTTCCCATGGGGACGGAAGGCCTTCTTGGTCACTGCTCGCAGAACCGAGCCCAGGTCACAGAACTCCATGACGACAACAATGACTGACTCGTGGCCCTGCAGAGCAGGCTTGGGGGCGTCCAACAGAGAAGCAACGAGAGACAGACCTGGGGCCCTGCAAACACAGCTTGGGAGTGTGTCTGTTAGCAGCAGCTGGGAATGCAGGGGCTTCACAGTAATACAGCTCAGCGTGGTGGCAGGAAGTGAGGCGGGCGCGGGCAGCCTCAACTGGGGCCTGCTGCATCAATTGCTGCAGGACCCTGGTGAAGGCCTTGACTGGTGACATGGCTGCACTGGCTGGAGGCAGGCCTGGCCTGAAAGCATGTCTGTCTGAGTGCGATGGCAGCAGGTTCAGCCTTAGAAAACGTGCAGGGAGTCCACTTGTCCAGGCTATGCTGCTCCTGAGATGCTGTAGGCAGGACATGCTTGGAGTAAAGTGGCCCCAGATGTGGCCACTGCTGCCCGTCCTGGAGTGCTGCATAGGTGGTACCACCCCTGCCTCAGCCGCTCTCCCCGCCGTGCACTGCAGGCCTTCAGGGACGAGGCACATCTGGGCAATAGTTGATCAATCCAGCAGACAGTTGTCAAGGAGCCTCACCCACCTGCAGCTCATTGTCCTCCATGTCAAACACAGAGACATGCCCCTTCCCCGTGCGTGCCATCTGGGGCGATCCAAAGCCCTCCTCTGAGTTAAAGGAGGCCACCGACACATCTGTGCTCTGCACACGCTCTGCATCGTCAGAAGGGTCCCGGCTGCGATGCCCTGCAGCGCAGCATTGCACTCAAACGCCTCCATGGCCATGCAGCTGCCAAACACACTTAGCCTGGCTGAAATAGTGTTGCCCTCTGGCTGCCTGCAGTCTGATAGCTTCGAGCAAGTGCGCCTGTACCACAATGAACATATGTGTGTTATGCACGCGCGCTGCGTCGGCTGAGGGATCCCAATTGCAGCTGCCTGTTGCCTCGCCACCACAGGACATGCACTGGCAAGCACTCACTGGCAGCACTGACAGCTGTGTGCTATGCAGCCTTCGAGGGTTCTCAGCTGTAGCCTTCTGCAGCACGAGTAACATGGGTACATGCCCTGCGAGAGCTCAGCCGGCTGGCAGGAATGCCCTGCAAGGGACGTTGCGGCCTGGTACGGCTGCCCAGCAAAGCACGCGGCACTGGCCTGCATGCAGTAAGACAGAGCATGCAAGGCAAGATTTCCAAAAGCCAGGCACATACCTGAGGAGTGCTGGTGCGAGGTTTGAGACTTGCACGACCGTGGAATGGCATGCCCCTGCCTGACTCCTAAGGGAGCACCCTCATTCCCATCCAGCGAGCGATGTGATCGAGGTTGCTGCTGCTCAACAGCAGCGGCAGATGATGAGCTACGCCCAAGCCTGCAGCACAGCAGTCGGCGGTTGCATGCCCATCCATTGACAACCCGAGCTTGGCCTGCTGCCAGCTGCCAACACAGCTGTCATGCAGACGTGAGCTCCACTTGCCCTGCAGTCCAGTTGGCCTACAGAATTGCAAATCTCTGGGCTAGGCAGACAGCCTGCTACTGTCTCAATGCAGTCTTGCGCAGATGCCAGCAGTTTACAGAGCATTTTCAGATTTCTACACCCAGCTTGCCGGCCCTGCACACCCAGCTGATCACTCATGAAGTGTCAAAGCATTGGCAGAGCAGGCTGAGCCTGATCACTGCAAGTTGGGCCACAGCCTCTTGTCAGCGGGGTCTTGCATGAGCCAGCTGCAATGCACCAGTGTCCCCACCCTCCTCCCCAGCTGCTGAATGGGCGTTATGTAGTGTAGAAGTGAGTTATATCTGCAACCTCACCTCGAACTTGTGCGCTGGAATGGTGGGTGCTCAGGGCTGCTGCTGAAGCGTGCTGGGTGCGGCAGATCTGATGGGCCCTGAGATGGTCCTGTAGACACAAGCAGCAGTTAGGTCCAGGGTATGACCAATGCAGAGTGTGCTGCATGTGGGTGGAGCCCATCAAGCGCTGCACACAGAGCTCAAACCACAGATGCATGCTGACTGCAGCTGACTTGCTTGCTATGCGGGATGACCACCTGACCACAAAGCCCCCAGCTCTCAGCATGTGTGACGCCTGCAGCCTCTCACCTGGGCCTCCTGCCGCGGGCTGCTCTCCCCGCTCTGCATGTGGCGATGCTGGCAGCCACCCCCGGGGCATGGCCTTGTCCAGCTGCAGCTGCTCCTGGATGGTGTGGTGGGGCACCTGCACCCAGACAGGCTTCAGATGTGCTCAGCCTGTGGGTTGCAGCTGGTCCTGGGTGGTGTTGTAGGGCAGATGCATGCATACAGACTCCAAACTCGATGCTGGCCTCTACAGCTGCTCCCGGACGTCTTGGCGGGGCATGTGCACACACGCATGCATGTGTGCACAGTGCCTCTCCAGAGGCAGCGTGAAAGCACAGTGATGTACAGCATTGGGCAGGGCAATGCCCACAGTGCCCACCACGTATCATGGTGCGCCACTGGCACACAGTCATATTGTGTTACCTCCTAAAGCCAATGCTGCGCCAAACTTTATTGCACCAGCACTTTGCACAGTCCCGCTGTAGCAACCTCCTACAGGACCCTCGCCACACAATCTCAAAACATCCTTGCCTGGCCAGACTGCGTACTGCAGCGAACCTCTTTGGGGCATGCTAGGAGGGCTCACAACATGCCGATAACAGCTCCAGCAACAGAGCTCTCGTGCCAAGCAGATGCCCACCATCCCCTCTAAACCCACTATCCACTCTAAATCTCGCCTCACATGCGCCAGAGGCACATCACTTGCAGGCAGCAGCTCCGGGTAGTGGTGGCACCCCTGCCACACAAAGCTTGCTGACCCCTTTAAAGCTCACCTGACGAGCCTCAGAAGGGCCTTGAGTTGCAGCAAGAGGCTCCAGCGCACCGCCTGCCGCCACGGCAGAAGCAGCGCCAGACAAGTCGCCGCTGCCAACCGGGCTGGGGCTGGCAGTGAGCATCAGCAGCTCCTGCCCAGCCTCATGTTTGAAGCTGTCAGCGCCTGCCCAGACGGGCGGCTTCCCAGGGGACAGCTGGGGCATCATTGGCGACACAGACTGACTGGAGGGTGTGTCAAATCTGGTGGGGCTGTGGCCCTCTGGGTGCGGCGTGTCATCTGCAAAGAGGACATGTAGAACAGCTGAGTCCGCTGAAGCCCTTGAGTCCTGCTCTCTGGTGCGATTTGTCCTTGCTGTAATGGAGAGCAAGCTTGAGCCACTCACATCCTGCATGCTAGGTCTGTGGTCTGTGCTCCCATCTGTACTAAATCTGGGAAGAAATGGTGGATGCATGGGAGCCCTGGAGTTTGAGCCTCCCTCTGTCAACAGAGTGGTGCCCCATAGAAGAATTTGCTTGGCATGTGGGATGGGCCCAGAGGTGCTGATGCCAGGCTGCAAAGCTCTTCATGAACTCTGCGGTGTACCTTGGGCTGCACCCCACCTGACTTATCTGGCCATCTATGCTGCAGCCCCTGACATAGCACTTCAGGAAGCACTTGGGTGGCAGGCAAGTGCCATGCATGCAAGTCTTCTAAGGCCCTGGAGCTGCTGCATGTGGTGCTGGACTCTTCATCTTGAGGAAAACATGAGGGCCAAAGCAGCCTCGTCCACCAGGGTTTGCAAGGTTTAACAGGAGAGATTTGCTTCTCCATTTTCCCTGAAAGGCGCCAACACCCCATCAGGCTGCTGCCAGGCAGCGCCTGAAGTTGATCTGAAAGAAGCCCCGCTGATTGGTGGCCACCACAAGCAGACTGCCAGCAAAACCCACAAGGCATGACTACCCCACCAAGATGCCCATGACAGCACCTGCAGTTTGCCATGAAAGGCACACTGCTCGACCGTCCACCAGTAGAGGACAGCACAACAACCAAGGGGACAGAACCGTGAGTGACCACCACACGCGAGGTGCCTCACCCTCTGAGGTCGCGTGCACCCCTGACCCGCTGGCCAGCAAGGCCTCCCGCTCGCGAGTGAGGCTGCCCTCCCCTGACAGACGTGAGGGGTGGTGCGGCGCCTGCGGCACCCGCACCTGCAACCCAGCTGCAGGGCCGCCACGCCTGGATGCCAGACTGTCCAGCGCTGCGGAGCCTGCTGAGCCACCCTCGCCTGGAGCAGGCCACGCATAGGTTGGAGGCACGCCCACAGTGTTTGAGGCAGCGCATGTGCCACAGCAGAATGGCTAAGGAGTGGGCACCACTGGAACCAATGAGGCTGAAGATGGGCGCATTGTCAGCTCAAGCTGAGGTCCGAGTTTTGCATGTGAAGCTGCTGTGCTATCTGTTGTGCTATCTGTTGTGCACCAAGCAGGCAGTCCACTTCTGCAGTGGCTCTGTACACAAAACCACACCTGCAGGTCCCTGCTCCAAAGTGGCTGCGTGGCGAGCAGCTGAGCGATCTGTCGCCCTCGGCGGCAGCCCAAACCCCGGGGGCAGACTCCCGTGGCTGCCTTCACTGCTGCGCACAGAGCTGGGCTGTCGCATCAGCGCGGGGTTGACATGCAGGCGGGCGTCGGGCACCTGGACCTGCCAGGGCAGGACCACATATGGGGTACAGTAGTAAGGGGTCCATGTTGTGGCCATTGCCCAGCTTGCTGCTTTGGGGCACTGATGCTCACAGCACAAGGGTGATGCGGCTATGGAAGCACACCAAGTCACTGGCCCAACAAGGGGCCGAGGCTCACACCTCTCACCTGGCAGCAGTGCAATCGTTCCTGAGCTTTGCAGAACAAGAAGCCTGCTGTGAACGCTCAAGCCTGCCCATGACGCATGGGTCTGAGAAGCATTCTACAAATCGCATGTGCTTGTTCACAGCATCAAGTCAGCGCTTGCCTCTGCCATCTGCTGCTGCAAATGTTGCTGCAGCTGCTGTGCAGGTCGGGCTGCTGCCAGGTCTCGTGCGAGCTGAGGCATGCAAGAGCTGCACATGCTGCCTGCACCGCATGTGATATGTTCAAACAGCAGCATGCCCAAGCAGCCATGCACCCTGCCCCAGGCTCAGCAGATGCGATTGAGAAAGCTGGGTAGATCACAGCAGTGCGCCTCTGCTGCCTTCTGTTACTGGTAGTGTTGCAGCTGGAAGTCCAGGGTCTGGCTGGACAGAGCTTTGTGCAAAGGGTTGCATGCTGCCCACACAAGGATATGTTCACGGCAGCCCCACCTCTGCCACCTCCTGCTGCTGGAAATGCAAAGCCTGGCTGTTGCGGGGTGGGCTCAGGTCCTCCATGTGGATGGAGTCCGCACTGATGGGCAGGTCTGCGTGTGTTCCCGAGTGGTCAGCGAGCCCTGCCTCCTCGGAGACTGTGCGTGACGTGCTACGCTCCATGCTGGGGTGCTGTGGTGGCCCCACCTGCGGCACAACACAGCAGGCAGGTGCTCCAGTGTGATGAGCTGTGCTGCATTTTGCAGGGCCGCAGGTAGAGATTGAGACCATGCTGCTGCACATAATGGGCAGTGCAACTCAGTGTTGTCTCAGACGGGGGCCACCATGAAAGCAGATACCTGACCTATAACATCTGACACAAGACATGATGGATACAACACCTGGAAGGCCTCATGGGACATGGAACCCCGGCGTGCAACGCGCTTGCGGGCGCCACGCATGACAGGAGGAACTGGTCGCGGCGCCTGCAGGGGCGAGAGAAGCATGCTCGTCAGCGCTGGCAGGGACAGCTGCAGGCAGCATGTGGAGCAGCAGCCACAGCTGCATCTCAGGTGCTGTTCCTCATCTAAGGACCTCACCTGCTCAGGGCTGTCGGGCCCATGCAGCACAGTCCAAGCGTAGGTCTGGACCTGCACAGGCAGGAAATCCGTAGGGGTCAGCCATAAGCAGCAGCAGAGGTGGTGGTCACGTGTCGGCACAAGGCACCACAGTCCTCACACAGGCGGTGCTTCAGGCCTCCTCTCTGCCAGAAGCAGCTTGCTGCATGGCAAACCCCTCCTCTCTCCAAGAGGCAGCTTGCAGCGGTGCAGAACTCACCACGTTGGGGTGGGACATCTTCTTGCTGAGCACCACCTCCCTGATGCTCTGCTCGATGCTGTCAGCGTCTGAGGTGTTGCAGACAGCGTACTTGACAGCGACTGGCGCCCCTCGCCAGGTGCCTTTGTACACTGCGCCAAAGCCCCCCTTGCCGATCTGCTCATTCAGATCAATTTCGTTCATGCTGACCTGCAGCCCGGCAGCAGGTTGTGGGGGACAGGAACTGGCCGCTCATAAGGCGCCTGCACATGCTGACAGGGATGAGCAAGTTGACGACGCTGCTCCCAGCATTGAAGTATGCCGCGAATGTTCATGCGCTGCGTGGCTGCTTGTGGCTGATCTGGCCTGACTGACTGCAGCTGACAGACCCGGTGAGCACTGAGGGATCATGATGTGCTGCCTGTCTGACTGCAGCGTCCTAGACAGGGCTGGCTGGCTATGGCTGACCTGGGTGCAAGTGACAAGTGCTAGCTGCAAAGCTGTGAGATGTGTCACGGCCATGGCGGCTTCAGCTGGTTGCAGCTGACAGGCTCAAGTGTGGGCGTAATGAAGAAGATTTTGTTTGGCTTGTCAAAGGTGTGACTGTGTGTAGCTGAAAGCCTAAAAGCAAACACAGCGTGCACCATTGCTGTGCATCTCAGTGGTGTGGCTCAGCTGACATGGCTCGGCTGCCTGTGACATGCATCCACAATAAGCTTGCACAAAGTTTGATGTGGTCTCCAATGCTTTGCTGCAGCATTGCAGGGGACAAGGCCACCTCTCACCCGGATGGTGGACCTGAGCTGACCTGCCATCACCAGCTGCAACTGACAGGCCCACAAGTGTGCCCGCTCAGTGCTGCAGGTGGCAGGGCGAAAGGGTGCACTGCTGCTGCCCTCAGCGTCTGGGGTAAGCTGTCTGCTTTCGCTTTCCAGCGACATCCCCCATGCAAGCATTCCCATGATAGAGCCAGAGCTGCTGACCTCAGCAGTAGCATTCAGCTGGCATGGTTTGCCATGTACAGCCTACATCCACAGGAGGCTTGCAGGAGACTGCATGGTGGGGCAGAGCCGCACCTCGATGGTGGGATTCAGCGCCTGCGCATCCAGGACAGGCTGGCGCGCTCCAATGCCGTCAGCGTTCATCACTGGCATGGACAGCAGGCGGTTGATGAAGGGGCGCGTCTCAGCCTCCTCCAGAAACATGCTGATGGCTGATGCGGTCCGGAAGATGTCGCCCATCTCAACCGAACCTGTGCGCTTGAAGGCGTGGCCCACCATTCCGCCCTGCAGCGCACACAGCGGGGCATGCGACGCAAGCTGGACAAGGCTGTACAGTCGAAGGTGTGTCCCACCATCCTACCCTGCAGAGCACACGGAAGGGGTTCTGGCTACCTGGCCGGTGACTGTGGCATTCAGGCAAAAGTGGCCCCATGCTACTTGGCCTGTGCGTTTAGAAGCGTGCTTCCTCAGTCCACACAGCAGGGCAAAAAAAGCACGGTGGTAGGAGCAATCAGTGAAAGCACGGTGGCTGGAGCAATCAGGGAGATGACGCCGTTCCTGACTGAGCCTGTCCGCTTGTAAGAGCAGCCCACCATTCCGCCCGGCAATGCAAGGCTGCTGTGGTGGCATCTTGGCTGAGCCTGTGAACAAAAAAAGCATGACCCGCCACCACACCTGCAGCGCACAGGCAAGCTCAGCCGGTTGACTGTATGCCACCATCCTGACCTGCATCGCATGGGCCTGCAGCTCGCCCAGCGCTGGCATTTCACACTGGCAGATCAGCTGCTCAGACCTAGGTGCTTATACAGGCTTGCCTCACAGCCTGACCTTGCATGGCGCAAAGAGACTTGGCAGTTTATATATTTCCTGCAAACATGGCATGTGTGGGGGCCGCTCTGCCAGCCAGCCTCCCAGACTTGCAGCTGTGTGTCTCCAGATAGCTGCATGGCACAGGCTGTGCACTGAGGCTTCCTTGCTGCAGTGCTTCCCGTTGTCACCCTTCAGCGTCACCCTGAGGCTCTTGCCTGAGTTTTCCTAGCTGCAGCTTCCAGCTGCAGGGTCCCTCATACAAAGCTGCGTCAGGCTTGCCAGCCAGCCCAGCACTTAGGTCAGCAGAGTCAGCAGAGCCAAACAGTAGATGCAGCAGCTGCCCACCAGGTCATGTTCATTGGAGGTGGTGCTGGCGCTGGCTTTAATGGTGATGCTCTGGTTGCTGATCCTGCCCTGCTTCTTGGACAGCGGGTGACCTGGCAGCGGGGCTGCCTCCACATCTTCTGTGACTGCTGGCGCCCTGAACCTGTTGTGCAGCACTGCTCTGTGGTGCCGCAGCATGTAGCCAATGACAATGCCTGCAGCGAAGCGAGCAAGGGATGTAGGTGCGTGCACACCCACACAAAGCTGCAGATGGAGGTTGCAGGTGTGTTGGGGTAGCCCCGTCCCGAGAGACTATGCAGCTGCACTTGCAATGGCAGCCATGAGTGCAGCTCACATGAAGTCTGCCAGATCGGGAAGGAAGATGATGCATCAGAATTCAGCATGCATTGCAACTTAGCTACGCCTGCTGATAACTGAGTGCACCCTGGGAACCAGTACATGTGCACAGAGGCACTACCTCAGGGTGCGCTCACCAACAATGAAGAGTACAGCAATCAGCACTGCCAGCACTGGAATTGCTGCATTTACCATGCTGATGCCTCTTGTCAGTGCAGGTTAGTTGTGTGGGGTGCTGCCTGGCTGCACTTCTTGTGCCTGACAGCACAATGCATGTAGGGCTGACCAGCCGCATGTAAGCAGCTGGCGTTGCATTCTAATGCCGAGGCCTGTTGGAGCCAGCTGCGGCTGTAGGCCTCAGCTGAATGAAAAATAGAGTCACGCAAGTCTGCTGTGGGCCAGCATGGCCAATGTACGTCAGAAAATGAAAACGAAAGTAATTGCAGCCTGTCCTGTAAGAGCAGAATGACAGTCTCAAGCCCGGACGACGTCCTCAAGGAGAGTTTGAACATGCAGGACATGTCAGGCACTCCAGTGAGCATTGCTTGACACAGTCTTCCATGCCTGTCCATACCTATGCAGCCAGTGAGTTTACAGGTGTCCCCATCACTATTGCAGGACGACTTCGCCCTGGCAAAGGCATTGCAGGAGCAGGAGCGCGCTTTCCTCATGCTTCAGGGTGGCATGCAGGGCAATGGGGGTTGGTGAGCTGCTCCTGCTGCTCACTGCACCTGAGGGTTGTGTAGGCATCCTATGAGACTCTCATAGCACCTTGCAGCTCCAAGACTCTCTGCGGCCGTCAACCCTATAGCGAGGGCAGCCAACACCTACCGACCTGTGCCACCTGTAGGCAGTCTAGAATGCTCACACCACTGCCCATGCGCCCCTGCTGCCTCCATACGGGATAAGTTTCTGCCTTACAGCCCTAGCCAGCTCCCTGCACCTCGCCAGAAGGAGCGAGCTTTCCTGTTTTGCGAAGACGACTAGCTTCTGAGCATGGCGGCACCGCTCAGCGATTTGCTCCTTGCGAGCGGCAGCCTGCCAAAGCCTGCCTTCCAGTCCTGTTTGCAGGGAGGCAATTTCTTTGCCTTTGAGCAGGCAGCCCCGCTCAGCAATCTGCCTTGATGAATGGCAACTTGCCACTGCCTGCCCAACATGCATTGCCTGCAGGCAACAAAGGGCAGCCACACCCAGCGCGCTCCTTTTCACCTTTGCGGCGGCTGCCTGCCAATCCCTGCCCCACCAATGCTGCCTGCAGGCAGGAGAATATCTTTGCCTTGGAGCCCGGCAGCTCTGGCCAGCGCTCTGCGCCCTGCCAGCGGCGGCAGCAGGCTCCATCTGGCGAGGCAGCAGCCGGCCCGGCCACAGAGGCAGGACTTCGGGCTGAAAGCGAGGACTTGAGCTGCTCCAGCGCCAGCTCTGAATCGGTCGACTGCAGCATCGAGGCTGAGGCTGAGGCCGGGCTAGACGCAGTGAGCGGGCCCTGGGAAGCTGCAGATGGGGACGAGGATCTAAGGGTGGCCCTGGAGCTCCATCAGGCAGAGCACCACGCGCTGCAGCAGCGCATGCTGGAGATGGCAGGTTAGGCGTGTTGTTGTGCAGTCAATAGCTCTAGCCAGGGAGCCATCAGGCAGAACAGCATGCAGAGCAACAATGCAAGCTGGACATGGCAGGGGAGGCCTTTTGGCATGCAAGAGGCCACTGAGGCTGTAGCAGGCGCATGCACTGGTTATGCACGCAGTCAAGTTTTAGCTCATGGGTGTGTAGGAAGGCTGTCAACTCTGCTGTCTTCCAGCGGGGATGCGTACTGGGCAATGGTCAGTGCAGCCCACCCACCTGCCCTTCGTCAAGGTCCAATGCTGGGCCCCATTGCCAATCTTGCTCACCCCAGCATATCCGTATATGTGTTCTCGCTCCCCTGCTTTGGCTCAGCGGCAGACTTTCTCATCGCAGGCATGGCCTATGACGACTCAGACCTTGATCTGGAGGACGACTCGGCAGACCCAGACGAGATGACTTATGAGGTAAACAGCTGCAAGGCTTGCCTGCTCTTGTTGCAGGAATGCGGCTGTCTTTCTCTGCGGGGCATCAGCATGGCAGCAGCTGCTGCAAACTTTTTGGCGCTTGCAGAATGCAGCCATACTGCTGCACAAAGTATTTTCTCATGAACACTTGCAGCGCTTGCTCAATGAGGCGTGAGCCAGCACTGACCCGATTTTGCAGGACCACTTGGGCACAGCTTGGAAGCGAAGCTCGGCCACCTCTGCTCCCTTCATGACATGGAAACTGTCAGACATCTGGTCTGCAGCTTGTGCTTCATGGCTTGACTGACCTCACCTGGTTCGGGTGTTGCCATGCAGGAGCTGCAGGCTCTTGGGGAGGCTGTTGGAGTTGTCAGCAAGGGGGCCTGCCAGGCAGCCCTCAGCAGCCTGCAGACCATGGCCTACCCATGCTGTGGCAGCAGCGCCAACTCTGAGGAGCAGTGAGTGCATGTACATACAGCCCAGTGTGCAGCATTCTGCAGCTGGTTGTGCTGTGATCAGCAGCAATAGACACAGTGCGCCAGCCAGCTGCACTGAGAGAGCCCACCTGATTTGCAGGTGTGCCATATGTCAGATGGATTATGAGCAGGGGGACTCTGTCAGCCTGTGGCCGTGTAAACACTTTTATCACAGCGACTGTGCCATGCAGTGGCTGCAAATAAACAAGGTGGGCAGCTTGTCAAAGCCCCTGCTGCTTTGGCTGCTGCATGCCTGCCTCCCTACAGCTTCCCTTCCTCTGCAGGTCTGCCCCATATGCAATGCTGAAATCATTCCAGAGGCCAGCAAATCTGAATTATAAGAGAGTTGCACATGTGATGTGTTACACTGACACTCATACAGGGCTGTGCCCATGCCAAGAAACTACAAGTTCTATCCAAAAACAGCATGCCATGTTGAAATGCACAAAGTAAGCAGGATACTTGAGGGGATTTTGACATCCTCATTATACTGGCCAGCAGAAGAAGCTGCTGCGTGCTGCCCTGGGAGCTGGCATGTACCGTTTCACAGAATGGCAGGCCATCTGAGCACTCTTAGGCAGCATTTGAGGCAGCTGCTGATCCCTGCAGCAGTGCAATGGACGTGCAGCAATTGCCATGCATTGCATGACAGGCCTCATGAGCAGCAGCCGTTGCGCTTTGGCCTCTCTGAAGGCTGATCCAGCTGGATGTTGCCATCTTGCGCCTGCAAAGGCAGTCAGGTATCCACTCAAAACTGTGCAGCAGCAAGTCTGTGCTGTTTATGCTGTGCAGTGGCAGTGCAGCTGTGTGTGTATGAGGCAGGCGCATGGCCAGTTGCAGCAGCTGCTTTGCCAACCCAATACCGGATGCAGGTGCGGGGACTGACTGCCAGTCTGGGAGCTCATGAGGTGGCAGGAGAAGCAAGTGCTTAGCTCTGCCAGCCCCTGCCCCAGTGCAAGGACCTTAAGCCGAGCTGTTGATGGACCGAGACAAACTCCATAGGTGCTGTGAACAGGTTGACGACTGCCAGCGGCAACTGCCAGCCCCTGTGGCCACTTACGCTCCAGAGGTGTTGATACAGGCGCCACAGAAGCTGACAGCAGGTGGCCGCTGTAAAGACCCACAGCCACTGTGAGTCATTGCCAGCAGCTCAAGCCAGATGCAGTTTGGAGGCACCTGTGCGGGTGCTGCGGAGGCTGCCTTGGGCAGCCGCTTGGCCATGTCCTGGAACAGCTCGCTAACGTGGGAGTTGCTTTTGGCACTGGTCTCCCAGAAGAAGAGGCCATTCTCCTCAGCATAGCTCTTAGCCTCATCCTGCGTCACTTGCCGAGCTGACTCCAGATCGGCCTTGTTGCCCACCAGGCTGATGACCATGTTGGGGGTGCCCTGCAGGTTGCGGTGAGTGAGTGGGGCGCTCACCTTCAGGCTGGGCAACATGCAGGAGGCTTTAAGCTCTTGGCAATCTGCCCGTTTGTCTGCCAGGCTGAGGAACACGTCTGGATTCTGCTGCACACAGGTCGGCCGTGTTTACTTGGTTTACCCACCAGGATGATGACCATGTTGGCCATGCAATGCTAAATGGGAGCGTATGCAGCATTCACGGAGCATTAGTGAAGCAACAAGTGCTGTCTCATCCTCCCTGAACACTGCAGGAGGACCTTGCACGCCTGCAGAGCAAGTCTGGGCACAGTCAGGCAGCCACAGCCACCCGCAGTGCTCCTTCTCTCTGGCTGCTGCAAGGCAATGTGGCGCTGTCTGTCAGTATGGCAGGCCTGTGGCGCCAGAGTGACCTGGTCATGCAGGCTGCTCAGTTGCACCAGTGCCTTGCTGACGCGCTGCTGGTACTGTGTCTCAGCACAGCAGGCCTGCGCTGCTTGGGCAGGACAGTGGCCTGGCAGGGCAGGGCAGGGCTCTCAGTGCCAGATTGCCTCCCGTGGGCACTGCTGGTGCTGTCTTCGAGCCTGACGGGCCTGTGCTGCTGGAGCAGGAATTGCCCTGACGGGGCAGGGCTCTAACTGCGACATTGTCTCCCAGGCGCGCTGCTGATGTTGCCTTCAGCTGGCAGGCCTGTGCTGCTGGGTAGCTAGAACCTGCCGGGGCTCAAGGCTGGAGAGCCTTACCGCCTCAACATCTTCCATGCCTTGTACTCTGCTCTCACCTGCCGCTGCAGCTCCTTCACCCAGTCCTGAGCCTTTTTGAAGCTCTCCGAGCTGGTGATGTCATACACAATCACTGCTGCCGACGCTCCCCTGCAGAGCAGCAGTGGCTGAAGAGCTGTGGCGCAGCTGGTCTCGCGCGGGCAAACACATGCCAACACAGGCGAAGCCAGCTCATGGCTGGCCCTGAAGACGAAGACTCGATGACAGCTTTGTACGGCTCGCATGTGCCAGTGTCACATGTCTGCAGCGTGGCGGAATGCCCGGGGCAGTGCCCATTACCTGTAGTACATGGGGGAGAGTGACCGATACCTCTCTTGCCCAGCAGTGTCCCTGCAGGACATGATCCAGGGTTGCAGCGCTGAGCACCTGTCACTGCCATCCAAACACTCAGCCTCAGGCGCACCAAATCTCAAACTTGATACCATGCTCCGGCATCGTTTTTGTGAGAAAAGCTGCGCCGATGGTGCTCTCCTGCAGCATGCAGCAGCGCAGGTGAGCACCCACATACCACAACAGCGGCAGAAAGCATGTGTAAGGTTTGAGAAATAGCCTGCAGGAGGTCTCTGCTCGCAGCGGTCACCTGATAGTCAAAGAACTGACCCCTGCAGGCAGCAATGTAATGCATGAGGAAGCTGAGCAGTGGAAGCACTGGAGCATCCCTAATAAGACTCAGGCTCACTTTACAAAACGTAGGACCAAAGAGGACTTGCCAGCCCCCATGTCCCCCAGCAACACAAGCTTGGCTTGCGCAAGCGGAGCATTCGTTTCCATTTCAAGGGTCAGGAAGTTGGGCTGGCCAGACAGAGATACTTGAATCTGGCTCGGAACCTGAACAAGCAGCTCTCAGCAAGCTTTGTGAGAGACTCTGAGAGGTCACCGAGAAGCAGGAGTGGGATCTGTTAGTCATGAGACTTCTTATTGCACACAACTAGCTCTCAAAAGAGCTGGCCTCTGAGAAGCCCATTTCAAAGGTCAAGGGCTGAAGACCACTAAGACCATGGTCTAATTCGCCAGACCGAACATTGGATCACCATGCAGGGCCTTCAGGGAAAATTTGACTTTGAATCCCTGGGAAAGGGGGTGCTAGACAATCTACGGCAGGTGAGCCCTGCTGCTGGCGTCTTTTTGCAGCCCATTGGCTGCATGCGTGAGCATCCATTCTACATGGTCCCAGGTTGTCGAGGAGTATCCTCAATCAGGGCAGGCCCCCGCCAAGCCAGGTGCACTTGAGGTGTCAGAGACTGAGGCCTTCTGGCAGGTACGATGCCACAGTTGTGCATGTACTGGTCTGGGCCATGTATTCAGCGCAGCAGCGTGTTTCTTGCAGGCCTTTGATCTGTCCAGCAAGCGCAGTGAACTGCAGCAGCAAGTGGATCAGATCCATGCAGCCCGGCGCGGCAAGCAGGCTGCTGCTGACTCTGGGAGGTCAGTAGCGCACTCCAAAGCACTCGATGATCAGCAGAAGCCAGTGTGCTTCTCTCTTGCAGACTGCAGCATTCCTTTATGGCAGTGGCCATGCTAATTGGTGCAGCTGGCCTTACATCAGTGCTGTCATCAATTGTGCAGTGCAGTGCAGTGCTGTCGCCAGCGGTGCCGATGCACACTGCCAGCATCTGGAGACAGCAGACCTCGACTGCCGCAAGCTGGCCGCACTGCTGGCATGCAGTGTCACCATCAGCTGTGCTACTGCATGTCGCAGGCGACTCGATGTTGCAGAGACGGGCTACCTCAACCTGGCCACTGCCCTGCTGGAGGCTCCAGACCCGCTGCCCGTCCTGCAGGGGGCAGCCATGCTGGTTCTGGAGCTGGAGGGTAAGCCAGGCTGCCCAGGCAGGCCAGGCTGTGCTTGCCTCCTGCTGCCTGTCCTGATGCCTTCCGCAGAGTGTGTCTGTTGTCACGCCCAAAAGGGATGGCCAGGCTGCAGGTGCACCTTCCTGCACTGCCGGTGGCTAGTGGCAGCAGATCATGCGCAGATGCTGCAGCATTCAGAGGGAGCCGAGGCGAATCACTTCAGAGGGAGACTCCCAGCGATGAAACCTTGAGCGCATGAGCACTGAAAGTGGCCTGTGATGGCCCCAAACAGCAAAGGCTTTTATTCCCTGCAGAGGCAGAGAAGCGCCAGGCACAGCTGGAGGCAGCTGCTGCTGCTGCCAGCAAAGATGATGCTGAGGTGAATCAGCTGCTGGAAAAGCTGCACACGCTGGAGGCAGCCAGTCTTGGCATGAAGCAGCAGCTGGACAGCCAGGTGAGCTGAGGCAGAGGGGCAGGCACCATCATGGTGCCACTTGGTGCCAGTACATGCAGCCTACGCAGGTGGCTTTAGATTGGTATCCACGGCACCGTCGCAGGAGACCAGCTGCGGAGCGCAACAGTCCAACCCCTTTGGCCATCTCACAGTATACCTGAACAATCCAGCCGCGCGCTCTGGGCTGGCATCACTTGTCACCTGCAGCTGCGGCTGCAACGTGCATCTCTGCGTCACTGGCCAAGGATCTTATCCAACACGTCACTTGCTTGAGCTGGGCCACTTGGTGCTGAAGATCAATGATATCTGTTGCCCTGCAGGCAGGGGGTGCCGCACAGCTTGAGGAGACCAAGTCCGATCTGGCCAAGCTGCAGTCCCAGGAGCAGCAGCTGCGCGCCGAGCTCCAGCAGCTGCAGACCAAGCACAACAGCTTGCAGGTGGCTGCCAGCTGTCCCGCCACCTGCGCAGCTGGGGTTCAGCGCATCCACCTGTACTTGCTGCTGCATCTTGCAATATCTGTCAGGTTCCACACATGCTGCGTCAGCTTGCGAGTCACAGCTGCTGTCAAGACCTGCTGGGGCAACTCCTGGCTTCTGCACCAGTGAATGTGATGCAGGGGTTGAGGAAGTGAGTAGGCCTCTGTACATTCGTGCGGTTGAGACGTGTGTGCAATCACTTTACAGGCAGAGCATGGCCGCGCCCAGGACAGGATGTTTGAGGCCCTGAGCCAGCGAGAGGAGCAGCAGTCTGTCAAGCAGCAGGACTCAGAGCTGGCAGCAGCTGACATGGAGCGGGCCCAGCAGCAAATAAGGTGCTCTTGGATGGGCCCGATCTGGCTTTCAGGGCAATGGTCCCTGCATCTCTGACACGGCTGCAACGCACTCCCGTTCCCGTGGCGCGCCTGAGCTCAATGCAACAAGGACTGAACCAGCGAGTTGGCAGCTTGACCATGACGAGGCAGCAGCCACCACAAACCTTGCAGGCAGCCTCAGAATGGCTGATGTCATGCAGCGCTTGGCATTGACGGTGCATCCCCCCACCCGATTCGCTTCAACACCTGGCGCCACCCCAGGCTGCCTGCAGGGCCCTGCAGGCTGAGCGAGACCAGCTTCGGGCCCGTGTGGATGGGGCCACGGAGGCAGATGAAGCGCACACCAGCGTGGCTATTGAGCGGGCGCGGCAAGAGGCAGAGGACGCCAAGGCTGCCCTGCGCCTGCGCCTTCGGGAAGCTGAGCAGCAGCATCAGGTGAGGGCGCTGTGGAGGGCGTGTGTGGTGGGCACTGTGCGCAACAGGTAAGGCGTCAGCACCTGTGGTCACATCAATGGTATTGCTGGAAGCATGCTGTGCTGCAGACGTCTGTGCTGGATGCATGGCACCAGCACTGTTGGGATTGGCCTTGTGCAGAGCTGTGCAAGCGGGCATAAGCTGGTGGCGACTGCACCAGGTTTGGGATTCCGTGGAACAGGCCCTGCGCCAAAAGCTGCTGAGCCAGGAGGAGATGTGGGCTGCACAGGTCCAGTCAGCAATACCTTGTGCCAGCAGGTGCAGGAAGGCCAGCAGGCAGCACCAGGTGGGGCCGCTGTTTGTACTGACCTGTGCAGGGTGATGTGGTGTCTCTGCAGCTGATGCATGAGACCAAGCAGCAGCACTGCCAGGGAGGGTCCCCTGTTGCTGAGCATCAGTGTTCAAGTTCTGCAAAGCGCAACAGGAGGCGCTCACACTGAAGCACATGCCACCCGCTGTGCAGGACCAGCAGCAGAAGTTGCGGGCATCAGCAAATCAGCCAGGCCTGCCTCTGCTTCACAGGTCAGGACAGAGGGGGTGTCTGCTGTGCAGGAGGAGCAGCAGCAGCTGCGGGCTTGTGTTGCAGGCCTGGTGGCAGAATCCAGCGTACAGCAAGTCCACTTGCAGCAGGCCACCGAGCTGCTAGCACAGCAGCCCCGGGCTGAGGAAGTCACCAGGTGCGCCTGCAACCCATGGCCTGAGGCTCAGTGTCTTGCCCCTCACACATGTGGTACTCTTGTCTGGGTGCAAGAAAAATGCGGTGTGAGCAGAAGACTTCCGTAACCCTCACACGAGCATGCATTGGGCAGCTTCACGAGCTCCCCCATCAGGCTGGGCTGCAACAGCATGCCAGTTTCCTGGCTTGGGGGCGCAAGAATTTGCCTGCAAGGTGGCTGTGCTGATTTGCATGTGCCTTGTAGCGCCACACCGCTGCACCTGTGGGAAGCTTGATGCTCAAGCAGCTTACGGTAGTCGCAGTGTGTGTGCATGAGCCTACAGTAACCCCTGTGACTCAGCTATACGTGCCTGCAGGCTGCAGGAGCGTGTTGCGGCGCTGCAGTCGATGGTGGACAGCCAGATGGAGGCGGAGGGGTGGGAGGCAGAGGGACCAGTACCAATGGACCCAGACAAGCTGTCGCCTGCTAACCTGCATAAAATGATGCAGGTGGGCTGCACAGACTGGCATAGTGTACCAGGGGCTGGTGCTTTCCATCATACAACTGTCCCCTGCCACAGACTGGTAGTGTGCACACTGGGAAACTACACGACTGCCCTCTGCAACAAGCTGGCAGCATGTGCAGAGTGCTGGAGCTGTGAAGCAGAGCACTGTTCCCTGCTATATGGGCCTCTTGGTTCGTCATTGTAAAGTGTTCCAGTGCTCTGCATGCTGCAATGCCAGAGAGCGGCAGTCGCATGCCCTTTCAGGCCTCTCAAGGGTCCCCCTGGGGTGGACGCTGCTGGCACCTGTGGGTTGAGCAAGGAAATTGGCAGCAGGAGTCATCCACCTGGCCTGCGCCTGCCCCTTCATCCTGCTGCTGTAGGGCCCCTGATGGCCTCCGCTGGCCCCAACAGAGGTCGCCAGCCTTGCTCATGAGCTGCCCTGATGGACTCCTCTGCAGACCCTGCTGGCGTGCTGACAGCCTGAGTGAAACGGCTGCCTGGGGCAAGCATGACCTACCGCCTCTGCAGGCGCGCAACAGGAAGCTGGCTGCAGAGGTCACACGTCTGCGCAACGATCTGCAGTCCAGCACAACAGCCGCCGGGAAGCTGGAGGGGCAGGTGCAGCAGCTCATGCGCCAGGGGACGCAGCAGAAGCAGCTGATCTCGCAGCTGGAGGAGGATCTCCTGGCAAGGTGGGCACCTCAGCAGGTCTGTCGGCACGAGCACACCGGCAGACGGCTGAATGTTCAGGGGCGGGCAGTGTTGAGGAGGGGAGGCGGGTGGCCTCTGTTGGACGAGGGATGCATCTGTGGCAGTGCTGAGGCAGCGTGCAGTGTGCAGGATGAATCTGGCATGAGGGTGTTGGGCACGTCACCTCCGTCACGCAAGTCAGGACGCTGCCCCACTGGCATGACAGTCCATGCCTATGCCCCATGTGATGTGTGCCTGTGCCACCAGCTACCTTTCGCCCCTCTCCCCCAAGTGCTGCAGTCCCGACAGGTGCTGACCCTGCTTGGCAATCCAGGCCTGACATGCCACCTGCGACGCTGATGTGCATGTGCTGCCCACTGTGCCCAACATTTGGAGGCCGCTTTGCAATTGCAGGGAGGCACAGGGATTGCTTCCAGCACTCCGGTTGTGACGTGCACCAAGTATCTGCTATGCACCACGGGCGGGGGCTGATGCCATGCCACCTGCTGCCTCAGTGGCCAGCACCCGACCAGACGGGCTGCATGCTGTGAGGCGTTTCGTAGATACAGAAACACCTGAATGCAGCCTGGCGGCCCGTGGGCTGCGCAGCAGGGCAGCCCAGAGACAATTGCTGCCGCACGTTGCTGTGCCACGTGCTGCCTGCAGTTCCGACTCGGGTGGCCGGAGCGCTGCACAGCAGGCCAGTCCAGAGCTAGACGCTAGCCTCTCATCAGAGGCCCCTCAGCCTAGTGGCAGTGAGGCCAGCGTGGTGCCGCCCACCGACTCAGATTCCTTGCTCAGCATCGTCACCAACCAGCGCAACCGCTTGAGACAGAGGTGGGCGTTTCTGCAGTCGCTGGTAGGATGCTGCCTTGGCACTGCCTGTGCCCAGCCTGTGCAAATGCAGCTAGTGCTTGCCCCTGCCAAGTGCGACAGTGAGAAACTGAAGCGTTTTGCCAGTGCTCACCCCAAGCGCCTCCCTGTGACCAAGCACTGGTCACGCAATGACAGTGATGGTGCCTGCCCAGCATGTTGCACTTGAGGGTCATGAGCGCCAGCGATGGGCACACCGCATCACTTCCAGGTGCAGCATGTTGCAGCCCACAGGTCACAGCACACTGAATACCCTGCAGGGTGTCTGAGTTGGAGGAGCAGCTGGGGACAGCACAGGCCAGCCTCCAGACAAGTAAAGCAGCGGTCTCAGCACTGAAGGCTGACAACATCAGCCTGTACGAGAAGATTCGGTACCTGCAGCGCTACAAGAAGCAGGCGCAAGGGGGGCCTTTGATCGTGAGGGTGGACAGCGACGGCCTGCCTCAGCAGGAGAAGGTGAGCGGGACAGAAGCTGTGTGGAGCTGTGCCATAGTGAGGCATGTTTATGCAACTGTAACTCCATCATCAGGCAAGCATGTGCATGAGTGAGGCAGCTGCTGGCTGCAGCCTCCTGAACATGTAGCAGCAGGGTGACAGCCAATGAGACCAGACATCTCAGCTGGATTGTAAGCCGCTCAGCAGCCGGCCTCAGTCTGAAATGCGTTGCCCCACCACAATCTGCCTGCCCAACACTGTTGGCTGGTGTGCACCATGAAGAACCCCAGCCCTGGGTAGCTTTTCAGAGGCTGGGCCCACACTCTGTGCTGCAGGCAGCAATGCAGCACCGAATGTCCTGTGGGCCCTTCCAGATTGGGCTCGCAGGGCAGCAGGCAGAGGCAGCTGCCTCCTCAAGCACGAGCGGCCCCACAGCAGCACGCAGGTGGGGCTGCAGGGCACACCAAGGCAACGGTCTGCATGCTGTGCAGATACACCTTGGGAACAGGTGTTCATGTGGGGCGACCTGACGTACATTGACGCCTCCATGTGAGAGGTGAGCCTGGACATAGAATATCACACAGCATGCCTGTGTTCATGCAGCAGGAGGCTTGGCATGCTGTGCCTGGCACAGCCACCAGGCAGAATTGCACCTTCAGTGATCTTCCCCTGGTGATGCAGGCGGGTGGCATGCTTCGGAGCAGGGGACGATGAGGAGGACCTTGAAGCCCCCAGAGGTGGCACAGAGGGGGCCTACTCCAAGGCAAGCTGCTGGGATGAGGCAGGGCAGGCAGGCGTTCAGCACCAGCTTGCCTGTGCCTGGCACTGCTCAGAGGCATCACTCACTCTGCACTGGCCAGCAGCTCAGAGTCGTCCTCCATGCTCAGTGGCAGGCCTGGGGCTGCCGCTGCAATGGCATCAGCCATAAAAAAGCTCCACAGGTTCCCAGTCTAGCTGACAGCACTTGTGGCACACTGCAGGCCTACCAGGCGCAGCTCAATCCCTTTGTCCAGTTTCAGCAGAAGGAGTCAGAGCGTAGCCTGAACCGCGTCGCGCTGCATGACCGTGCCATCCTGTCAGGATCGAAGGTTCTGCTGGCTAACCGTCTGGCCCGCATCTTTGTCACTGTTTATGTTACCCTGCTTCATGTATTTGTGTTCGCTCTGATTTACTATTCTGCCTTCCGCTCATCAGGCCCAGCCAAGACTCCAGGCTAATCCTGCCTGCCTGCCTGCCTGCCTCCCGCCATGCGCCATGGAGTGCACCCACTCACCACGTGTCCTGCTTGTACTAACTGACTATGAACTGACATTATGATGCAGTTGAGCGGTTGAAACAGCGAAGAGCTCCTTTGTAAAATGTGTGCTGATATAGCCATCAAAGCTCAAAAATGTCGGCCCTGAATGGTATGAACACAATGCTGTTCCAAGATCTGTCTGCCCCCTGATGCGCTGACTACCGTCAATGACTGCTGCAGCGCCTGCCAGGGCTACATGCTTAACCAAGACAGCCTATGCTCGTGCTGGCAAGGCAAGCACCAGTGACTTGACTTGGCTGGTCATCATGTCTGCCTTTGCCTGCAGGCCTGTCAGCTCTGCAGGATCCTCGTCCTGAGCATGCGCCTTGAGCAGGTCTACGACCACATCATGGAACTCCTGCAAGAGCTTGAAGTCTGTCTGCTGAACACTGGCCTTCAGTTTTTGTAAGACTGATGCCAGCGCCTTCCCTGGCACACTGACTGCTATGTCCTGAACCTGCACAGTCAGGAGCAGACAGTCAGCCTAGAGCCAGGTATTTGCAGACTAGCATGAACAACAAGCGGCCAATGGATACTGAGCCGCTCAGCAGCTCAGCGTCAAGTCGATACCCTGACAGGCACCACCCACATCACTGCCAGGCAGCACACATGGGCAACAGACAACTGCTGGGTGCCCCTGGCATAGCAGCTTGCGAACCTTGGCCAGCAGCAAGGGGGCTGCCTGTGACAGCACAGCAGCCGGCTCAGTCTCTGCCTCCAGGCGCTGCTGCAAAACAGTTTGGTGCTGCAGCAGCAGCGCCTGCTCCTGCTTTCTGTCCACCCTGCGTAGCCGCAGGCCTGCTGCCTCTGCAGCTGCTAGCAGGGCAGCTTCAGTCGCCTACAGGCAGGAACACACGCTGCAGGCACTACCATGATGTACACTGCAGGGCATTTTCTGCTCACCCTGCATCGCCTCACAGCACTGCTCTTTGGCCTGCCATGCAGGCAGAGTGCATCTGCTGTCAACAGGGCCCTGAAGACTGCAGTAGTACGCTATGTCTGCAGCACCTCACCCAGCAGTACACAAGCAGGTTATTTACACATTTGCCAAGCATCCAAAGTGCCACTTGAAGCTGTGCAGTCAGCTTGCAGGCCCCTGAAATCGCCTGAGTCAGCTTTGCATGACAGGTCTGCAATAGCAGGTCTGCCGGCTCACACAAGAGTGTTCCAGAATCCTTACCTGGGCATCAGCGTTGGCCAGACTGTCAAGGGCAGCCTGGGCTGCTGCTGCCACATCTGGGGGCAGGGCCTTTAGGATTTTGGAGCGCTGTGCTGGCGTCAGAGGTGCTGAGTCCGATGCCTGGGCGCCATCCAGAGGCTGCCTGTCAGTGTCTGGAACGTCTTCTAGGTCCACCCTCTGCAGCGCCAACACAATGTAAGGCATTAAGCAGCACATTTGCAAGCAGTCAGGAGACAGAAGCAGTAGATATTTGCAGCATCTGCTCAAAACAGGGGCAGGTGGCAGGCCTCACGCAAAGCTGCCAGCATCGTCCCACATCAGGGGCCATGCGGCAGCCTACCTGCAGACTGTGCAGGTCGAAGCAGCTGCACAGACTAGTTGGCAGAGCAGATCACTCCCTGCAGTCACTACAAGGGGCAAGTACAGGCCGTAACCCTCTGGCTGGCTGCAAAAATAGCCCGAGGCAAGCGGGCGCGGACAGCAGGTCCCCAGCAGGGGCTGTGCTAGGGACCTGTGTCCCTCACAGCCGACTATGGTGTGCCACTCTGATGGTGCTATGTACAACAGCTCTTGCCTTGTTGCAAACAACGCAATCTGGGCTCTGGAGGGTTCTTGTCAGGGCCCACCAGATACTGCAGAATGCCGTCTGATATGTCTGCACCCCGGGTGCGCACGAGGTGGCGCTGCAGGGAGGCGCTGGCAGCTGCGTCGGCAGCAAAGGAGCTGCAGCCGTGGCGCAGCAGCTGGTACTGCTGGAAGGCTGCATCCAGGCCAGCAGCCATCTGCTCCCGCCTGCGCCGTCGTGCCTGCAGGACATGTGAGCTGGCCAGTGAGCTGCTGTTGGTCAGGAGGTGATGTGTGTGGCACCTGTAGCCAGTGTTGGCGTGCCTGCAGATCCGGTGTGTCTTTGAAGGCCGCTGAGCAGCCTGGACACAAGGCCATTAGCCACCTTCAGGTGCCTGCAGCGGCATCCCTGCAGGATGGTGGCACCATGGTGGCACCAAAGGTGCCAGGCCGGTACCCACAGGAGGAGCCTGAGCTTTTGCTGTTGTCACATGCAACATTGGGCTGCACAGCATCCAATCACCTGGTGCCTGGCACCAAGAAGATGACGGTGTGTAACTGCATAGCAGTCAAGGCGGCAAGACTGCTGGCAGCAAGGCCACTTGCAGGCCCAGCCAGTCCCAGGGGTCATGCAGCCTGGCATGCCACAACAACAGTGTGACTTGTTTGCAGGAGGCCTGTCAACATGGCTGACCTCTGCGCCTGCCACAAAAACGGCAGTGATGGTGCTCTCATACTCTGCGACTGCTGCTGCCCGGACGCTCCCTGCCAGAGCTCGCGCCAGCCTTCCATCATGCCCTGCAGGAGTGCAGACTGTTGCACATGGGTGAATGATAAGCCTTTGCACACACGCACAGAGCTTGCTTGGCCCAGGTCACACCACTGCCAGGCCCCAGAGAGCTCAACGCTGCAAGCACCACTGCATGGGGCCAGTGCGAATGACTCTGCCTGTTGTGAAAACCGCAAACAAGATCTGGCGGGCCAACCTGCTCATGCTGATGACACCGCGAGCTCAAGTCAAATCCATGCTGGTCCATGGCATGCCACAGCACAGACACAGCCCTGCCCAGCTTTACACTAAGAAGGGTATGATGATACTGCCATGCCCCATCTCCCACGAACAGTTTTGGCGCACCTGCCTCCCCAACATCAGGTTGCCACTGCTCCACAAGGGCAGTCAGTCCCGCCACACCAAGTTGGTGGCTCAGGGTCTCGTCCTGCCCGCGTGCCCCCTTGCCTCTGCCGTCGCCCCTGCCGGGGGCACCTGCCGGGGCCTCAGCACCCTTCCCCTTGCTGCCGGCAGCGGCAGCCTTGCCCTTCTTGCCTGCTTTGCCTTTCTTGCCTGCAGGCAAGAAAGACATCATGCCGCTGCAGTCAAGGCTAGTGAAATGGCCCTGCTGCCATGACCCCCAGGGTATCACATGCGATGTGCAGATGCAGCAACAGGTCTGCAGAGTCGGGCCCGCTCCCACCAGGAGCCTGCAGCAACAGGGTTTGGCCTGCACACTAACCTCCTTTCCTGCCGCTTTCCCAGTCATCAGGGTCACTGTTTGCGCCAGCATCCGCCTTGGCTGCTGCCTTGGCGGCCTCCTTGCCTGCAGCAGATGAGTTGTTGTCAGTACAATGCTTTTTCTATGCCCGTATGAGACAGTGCAAATACTGACGAACAGGAACAGATGCGGCCACAGCAAGGACAGTAGAGCCCGAGGGCCCTTATCTCAAAACACTGGCTGGCTCAGCAACACGAGTCAAGGGTGCAGCGGCCAAGATGCTCTGAAAGCTTGTGCCAGCATTGCTGGATACATGCCACAGGCTTGACACGTAGGCATGTTGCACATATACACTGCCCTGTGGGGCAGAGGCAGTGGCACCTTGACAGCCTCACCCACCCTGTTGAGCGCCGGAAGCGGCAGGAGCCTGCTTGGCTGCCGCACGCTGCTGGAGAGCTGCCTCTGCGAGGCGCCGTGCCTCCTCGGAGGCCTGTACCTGCAGGGCGTCCACAAAGCCCCGGCTGACCACGCAGGTGCTGGCCAGCACCGTCGCTGCCCTGCTGGGGTCCTTGCTCCTCTCTGCACACAGAACAACAGAGACGTCACAGCATGGCAGGTGAATCAAAAGCTGGGAAAATGGGGGCTGGCTAGCACCGTCATGGCCCTGCAGGATTCCGGGCTCCTCTCTGCAGACAGGGAGCCACATCAGCATGGTGCACCCGCTTAAAGGGCACAGACGGAGAGGCGGCTTCAAGCAGCAGTTGGCCGGGCAGGTGGACAGTAGCAAGCGGCTACACTGCTGGCGCACCTGCATCTCTGTGCAGGCAGGGGCCCAGAGGACTTGCCTCAAAGTCTCCATGCCCACCTGCAGCCTGCAGCGGGGAGCTGTGGCCCAGCAACGCTCCCACATCGGCCGCCGTCAGCACGGGGGGCAGCAGCGCCTGAAGATCGCACCAGGAGGCTGAGGCTATGGCATCCTCCAGCGCAGCGTCCAGCTGCTGCAGCAGGCTGGGGTTGACAAAGACTGTCTCCAGGGCGATGCCACCAGGGAAGGTGCTCTGCAAGTGCTGCCGAGGGTTGGCGATGCCATGCTTGGTCACTGAGTCGTACCTGCAGCTCACGCATTGTGGCAAAAGCTGGCACACATTGAGGCTCTGGCGACGTCAGCGTGCTTAGAGCCTGTGTAGAACAAACAAAGGCAGCAAGGCAAGCCTGTGCACACTGCTTGGAGCAGTGGATCCCTCCCAGGCGTTGCCTTGCCTGTTGCTGCTGTTGACCATCAGGCTTGCAATGCTGCCCGCCGTTGACACAGGCATTCTCGTCTTTGCGGGCATTCAAAGAATCCGGGTGGAGCAAAAGCTTTGAAACAAACTGAAAGGATGCCCGCAGCTGCAACAGCGCAGCTGCTGAAAGCCGGCAGCCATCCTGCAGAGGTTGACTGGAGGCAGTAGTCTTGGATGGAGACAGACCCACCCTATGTATCCATTCTGCTGGTAGAAAGCGCGCACGGCATCGTGCTGTGAGCGGCTGAAGATTGCAGGGGTCCAGGTCATGCCTCCGCCGCGCAGCTGTCCCTGGAGCTCACCAGCCTGCAGTCAAGGTCAGATAGGGTATGTCGCTGGCAGCTCTGCTGGCGGTCACTGAGAGGTACAGGGGCTCAGATTGTGCCCCGCCGCACAGCCGCCCCTGAAGCTCATTAGTATGTGCCCAGGGTAACCTTCAGGGTTCCCAGTAGTGGGGACCTGACCTTCCTGCAGCGACGACCCAACTTGTCAGAATCAAGATCAAGGTGTGTAGGCGCAGCAAAGCAGGGAATGCAGCTGCAAAGGCAGCCACCCCAAGGCAGAGCTGTTTGCTGTCAGCACCCTGCCTGGAGAGCTGTGCCTGACACGTAACCCACACCCCAAGCATCACGTGTGCTGTCAGCATACCCTCCAGCACAACACAGCAGCCCACAGGTCCCTGCTGCCCGACATGTAGGCTTTTGGGCAGCATCTCACCTGAACGAGCTCTGTGATGACTGCATTCAAGATGCTGCTGGCTGAGCTGAGGCCCAGCAGAGAGAGGTCCTTCAGCAGCTGGGGAATGCTGATGGGGACAGTGGCTGCACGGAGGGCGCCCCTCACCTGCAGCCAGCGCATAGAACATCAAGCACCCAGCGCATAGCATATCAAGCACGTGAGGTAGAGAGCTGTGGCCATGCAGCACTGCGGCTCGCCATGCCCAAAGGAGAGCAGGCGATGTTACCCAAAGGCTGCAGGGCATAACCTTCATCAGATGACAGACAGGGCCTGTCCCACCATGAAGGGAGGCAAGCTTGCCCTGGAGTAATCCAAGTGGGCTTGCATGTAGTGGAGATGCAGCCGACGTAAACACAGACACACACAGAGCACCCCAGTTCAGCCTTGATGCAAGCAATGTGACGGGATGGTGGGGGGAGGAGATGCAGCAAAAGCAGCACGGGGGGCACCCACCCTGGCCTTGATGCGAGCAATGTGGGCGTCGGTATGCAGCAGCTGCCCGTCTAAGCGCCCATGAATGCGAGTGCCCAGGTGCTTGGAGACCATGGAGAGGACAAGGTCAGTGGCCAGCTTGAAGCGGTGAGCTAGGTCACCTGCTGTGATGGACCCTGCCACCTGCACAGCAGGAAGGGAACCGCAGTGTGCAGAGGAACAGCAGTCTCACAGCCCAGTCAGGGTCCATCTTTGGCAGTTGCTGTGCCGTGCAGGGGCACTGCATGAGGCGCAGCAGGGCATGGCAGGCCACTCAGGGTGGCTGCAGGGGCTATCATGGATGAAAACCACTGTCGGTGTGATGTCGTGAAGAGCACTCCGCGTCTAGCAGCCCTGCCTGCATGAGCCGCAGCAGCGCACGCCGCAGCAGCACAGGCCATCTTGGGACACCCTACAGGACCCTAGTCGGTGGGCGCACCATGGGTGCCTTGTATGGTCTGCAGCAATGCTCATCTGGGCAGACCTCCTCAACTGTGGAGGGTGAAAGAAGTCCACAGGCACAGGCAGCAATCAGCATTTTCAGTGCAGCAGCAGCGCAGACGTCCCACCAATGAGTCATCATGCCTTTCAGGAAGCCTGCCAGAGTGTGGTGACAGCACTGCCCGCTGCTGCAGAGTGGGTCAGGGCCCTGCAGACTTCACAGATGCCTTCCATATGGCCAGCGCTGACCCGACGCTGCCAGGCTTTGCAGAGGTGGGCTCCTGCATGTCTGCTTGCCACGCTAGAGCAGGCCATGACTTGAGTTTATTGTCAACGCCCACCCTGTCAGGCTGCAGGTTGGAGCTGAAGCCTGCAGGGCCCCGCCCACGGCTGTCTCAAGCCCTTGTAGCAGCCAAACGAGAGACACAGCAGCAGCACAGCCCCATGACATCCCCCCCTGGGGCAGCAGCAGAGATGCCGCAGACCTGCAGCAGATCGTCCAGCTCCTCTGACAGGGAGTCAAAGTAGCCCTGTGTCAGCAGCTCCCCCTGCAGCAGCTGCAGCTGCCCACCGCTGCCCGCCACAGCCTGCATCGCCGCCCGCTCGCAGTGCACAAGATCCACAGCCAGCACTGCCGGCAGGTCTGCCTGCAGACGGCATGGCAGATGCTGAGCCGTGGCTTCTGACAGTGGCACTGGGCAGGGGAGGTGGTTGCAGGGCGGTTAGGAGGGCTTCGTTACTCGATCAGCGGGCTGGCTCCCACGAGTCATGTGCACCAGCTCTGGCACGGCTAGCCCCTTGATCCGCACGGCGAAGCTAGCAGGTCAAGCCATGACAGAACAGCTGTCTGTGCTTAGAGATTCTGGGATGCTTACAATTGTGATGCGCCCACCGGCAGAGTCCACAGCCCCTGCCACCTCCTGCCGCAGGTGATCTGCTGTTATGAACTCCTGCCCATTGATGCTGCGCAGCAGATGCTCGCTCAGCAGGCCCAAAGCCTGTAGCTTGCTGACGAGCTCAAGAACATTGCGCTCTGACAGGCATGCCTGCACATGACAGCACTCGAGCTTTGGCTGTATCAATGGGAGCTGCACGCAGGGTGCGCAATCAGATCCACAATGCACCTTAGACTTTTCCTGCTGGGCCGGGTCAAGAGCTTGCTGCACGTCCTCTGATGATGAAACATCCATTGCCCGACAGAGTGAGCTTGCACAGAAAGGCGGTTAGACCACAATGACCTTGCGATCCAGTATGACATCACCATGCAGATGGCTTTTGTCAATAGCTGTTAACAGGATCACCGACTAGAAGCAACGTCTCAGCTGCCCAGTACACGGCAGGTAGCCCTCACCCTCCTTCACCCAGCCATGTTTGACATTCCGGACCATGCCCACGCCTCAATCATGACAGAGGCTGTGACTATCTGGCATGGCAGTCATAACAGATGAGGAGCATTTGGAGATTCAGAAGAGGCTGTCCAGCAATGTCATGGACTTCTCCAGGAAGCTCGCATGGATGACTTTCCTCAGAAAGTCAGGTGCTTACAAGGCTTGCTGGCAGAGTTGTAGTGGCTGAGGCAGCATGCCTTAATCTGGAGCGCACAAACCTGCTCAGCAGCCGCTGCAAGATGGTTGTTGGAGCTTCAGTAAGCACGGCAGCATCAGCACGAATACACCACATCCCCAACCTGACTGTGTAAGCAGGGCAAGCCCATGAGTTGGCGACTTGACGCTGAACAGCCTGTGGCAGCAACTCTCCTGCCTTGGTGATGAAATCTTGCAGGCCCATATGCACTGCTGCTGGGAAGTGGCTCATTGTGAAGCAGACCCATTCTGACACCAACAGCACCCTGTCTGAACACCAGCGAGGTTCATTTGAACGTAACAAGCAGGTCCACAGTGTCTCCAGTTGGTGTGTCAGAGCGTCGCCTTTGTCATGGAATCTTCACAGTGTCTGAAGTCATTCATGATCCACCAGACGATGCCAGCTCCAATGATTCATGGGCTCTCCCCCGTGCTCCACTGAAACAGCTCCTGTGTCCGTTCACATGCCTGCCCTCTGGCTGCAGCTCCATCACCAACACAGGAGGCCGCATGCGCGCCCACACCATAAGCTGTGCCTCAAGATGTCATGTTGTGATGCACCCTGATTGGCTCCCTTGGTGCCTTGGCAGCTGCTTCCCTGGCAAGTCTTGCGGTCCTCTCACCATCAGTCTCCACAGAGATCAGGTGCTTGATCTGTAGAGTGCAGACCTCTTGAGCAGCCAGCCACAGGCATTGGCAGTAAACACAGCATGCAGCAAGACCTCACCTTGTCGATGGCACCTCTTGCAGTGGCATTATTGGGCAGTCTCACAGTTTGCTGGCGCTTGCGGAGCCCAAGGGACTGCACTATCCTCACATGGCTCTCCCTGGTGCCAGCAAAACTGCGTCTGAGGGTCACGAAGATGGAGTGGATGGGCTGGCTCATGCCTGACGGGCTGCCTAACCCGTCAAAATGACAACAAATGTCACTTGCGATTCGACCTAGGCCTAGGTCTGGCACCATCGATCTGCAGACACTATTCGCCACCCGTGACAATCTAGGTATTGCGGATTGTGAACTCATGCACTCAGCAGTGTCATGCAACACCTTGAGCCACACAATTCTACAAAGCCGAGTCAAGAGACGTCCCGTGGCAAGAGTGCGGAGGCTTAGCAGAAGGCAACAGAACTCCCGGCACGCATTGACTGTGTATGCCAGGCTAGGAGACAAAGGTGCATGTCAATGGCAGCAGAATGCTTCTGCTAAGTCACAAGCATCAGCAGGCTTGCTTGAGGTGGCTTCAGTCCCTCTGTGCAGGAGAAAAGGATGACAAGAAATTCCTGACAGCAGAGGAGGAGCCAGACGAGTAGGCTGCCCTGCATCTGTGCTGTGCAGCACATTCAGGCATGCACCTCTGCCTCACACCCATGACACTGCAGGTTCTTCCAGACCAAGAGTGAGAAGAAGGGAGGGCTGGCCCCAGCAAAGGTCAGCTGCAGCTTGACACTTTTATCTGGGTCAGCTGTCTTGAAACCTTGACCTGCAGTTCAAATTTGAACTCTGGTCCCTTGGCTGCAGGACCCTCTGGCATTGATGGGCATCCTGGGTATCCTCTTCCCTTTCCTCATTCTTGGTATGTTGCTGACAGACCCTCTGCCTGGCATGCTTGCCCAGGCTGCGCTGGGATGCAGACTTGCCTTCAAGCTGCCGTGTGGCCTGCAGGAGTTGCCATTGCCAGCGGCTATGTGGACCTGCATCCATCTGGCCCCGGCATGGGCAGGTAGAGTGAGAGGCCAGGCGAGCTTCCAGCAGCATCTAGTACCCTCACCAGGTGCACCCAATTTTGTAGTCAGGCTCGCCCTGCAGCCCCCAACCCCATGTTCAGAGTTCTGTGATTTCTATTTGCCTGTGCTGCAGCTGTTATTCTTGTTGATTTGAGAGCACTCTGAGCAATCATCAACATTGTCAAGTATGTTCAATGGCCTCCTGAATGCAAAAGCACTGCCAATAGTTTAGCGGCTACCCATCTCACATAGACTAGCAGTGCTATGGATGGCTCTGCAGCATGTTGATCGGGTCGCGAGGGCACAACATTGGCAGTGCAGAACACACGTGAATAACGCTGGCACCATCAAGGGGTGGTCACGGCGTGAATGTCAAGGTTCTGAACACTGGCAGGCGGCGCTCACTTGGCGGCCTCGAAGTCTGGCCACATAAAGGGTACATGCAGACTGCTCTGGATGGCAATTGTGGCCTGTGGGTGGAGGAGACCAGTGCAACTCTTGGCGTTGAATGCATATAGCCTTGACTGAGATGTTGATGGGAGTTGCTGAACAGGCACGGGCATGCCCTGCAAGGCTGTGCTGGCTGATGCTTGCTCTGGGTGCCTGCTGGGAAGGGACCGTCGCCATGGCTCGGCTTCACCTGACAGCAGCTCAGCAGCGCCTGGGCTACTGATTGAGTGCGCTGGTGACAGGTGCTCATACCATGGGGGCGTCTGAGAGATCTGAGGGAACGAGCCGTATTGCACCGGCAGCTGGGTTGCATGCACAGCCTGTGGCAGCACTGTCACACTCTGCTTATACTGTCTACTGGTTGGCTGGGATTGCAGTGCGCTGACTGGCGCAGTCTCTTGCAGCCTCTGGACAGCCAGACGCTCCAGAGTGAGCCTGCAGGCAGAGAGCTGTGCACAATCAGTGAGTGGCTCATGCCGTTGCGGGCTTCTCTGTGTGGAGAGCTGCCTCCATGCTCAGCCACTCAGCTAGTGCCCAGAGCTGTCACGCACAAAGCACAGAACTGACCTGTCAGGGCCAGCAGTCACAGCAGCTGCAGAGCCATCAGGGCTTGCCAGGCCTGGCAGCTGCGTTGAGGGTGCTGCAGTGTTAACGGCACCAGCAGGGCTGGCGCATGCCATGGCTGGAAGGTCATGTGGATGGATAAACTTGCACCTGCGGGAAAAGTGGAGGCAATTGGATGGGTCAGGGCATGGTGCATACGCATCTGCTTGAGCCCCCAACAGCAAGCGCACCTGTCTCCATACTGGCAAGCCTGGCCAAATGCGACAGACCTGCAGAGCTGCAGGGCAGCAACAGTGCTGCATGATCATTCTGCAGGATGTGGACAGGCCAATCGTACAGTGCCCAGCAGGGTTCAATACTTGCCTCAGTCTTGTACTTTGGGTGGCGAATCAGTGGGCGGATCTGCACGGCAGCCAGGAGATCAGGCGGGAAGCCAGCAGGTGCTCCAGGCACAAGGTGCTTCAAGGCACACCTCTTCATCCCCATGAGCAAACTGGCATCTGTTCCCAAAGCGGCATCTCCTGAAGGCTTGCCAGCTCTTGCATGTCTCAGTCTGCAGCAGATGGGCCATGCTGGTTCACAGTGAGATCACAAGACCTGGTCAACACTGTGGCTCACCTTGTAGAGGGGATTCAAGGGAGCTGCACTGGCAGGGGCCTGCGGCCCTGAGCTGTCCTGCAGCCTGGGATCTGCGGGGCCTGACGCCGAGCTCGGCTGCATGCCCCAGTCTCATGCCCTGTATGAGTACTGCTTCCAAAGCATCTATATGTGGGCAGCCCAATGCCCCTGCATCTTCTGCTGCTGTGCTCTGAAGGCTTCCATGGTAAAGTGCAACCTTGAGCATGTCAAGCCCTCCTTGGAAGGGCCAACGCTGATCATGTCCGGGCATGCCGAATCTTGTCTGCCTGATGGCCATGCTAGAATGGCGGTAAATCATGGAGCTAGACCTCAAGTTGACCTCAAGGAATCTGAGGAAGCCTGCCAAGTGGTCTCTGCCCAACATGGGCAAAAGGAGGTTCAAAGTCGGGAAGAGATCTACTGCTCCTTCGAAGACCGCTGGCAAAAGAAGGGCAAGCCGTGACTTGGACTTGGAGGTAGCCAGCCAGCTCTATGACGCCTGCATGCATGGAAGCACATGAGCACCTCGGCAAGTGCTGTGTGCAGGATGAGGATGGCCTGCACATTGGCAACATCCACATTCTAACGTCACAAGGCTATGTTCAGGGGATGCAGCCAGCAGGCAGGAATGGCCAGGCAAGCGCCTGCCACTGTGGCTGCATGTAGCTGAGCTGGAGTTGAGAAGCTGCCTGTTGAAGCACAGCATGACTGATGTACCTGCAGCGTCGGAGGCAAAGTCTGGGCAGCGAATGTCCGGGGAACTCCAGGGTCAAGCTGCAGGATCCCAAGCAGGAGAGCGAGGCCTCAGATGAGGACATGCTGGGGGACTACTTGCAAAACTTGGCGGCTCACCACAGCGGGGACGACACAGACGACCAGGTGATTTGCTGGGAACCATAATGCCTGACCTGCCCTGCCCACTGACTTGCTGCTTCTCAGACAATGCAGCCATGGAGGGTGCATCACATGCACAAGCTCTCTCTGCATTTGCAGCTGAGGACTGTGCGTGGTTCACTTGCTGAGACACAATGCTCCTGTGCTGCAGGAGGTGCTGGCTCTGCGCAGGGCCATGAAGCGCTTTGGTAGGGCCAAGCTGGCGGAGGACTGCAGCGCAGAAGTGCAAGGTGACACCTGGATGCTGTCCTGGCCGCTGCTGAATTCTGCAGTCCCTAGAGCGTCCTGCTGTTCTGGCACCTGCACACTACCAAGCTGCATTCAGCGCTCAGCTACAGAGGCACAGGTCACAACATGCTTTCAGCTGTCAAAGATCACTGCCTCGTCAAGGCCCCTGCTTGCTGGCTGGCTCCTGCAGGCTGCCAATTTGCTGTTGATGCTGCAGAAGCCATCTGAGAGATTGCTTGCATCTGTTGCTGAACTCTGCAGCCTCAAGGACCTGGCCCCTGCAGGCTGCCAAGTTGCTGCTGATGCTGCAGACGCCATGTGTGCGGCATCCAGCAGCTCCGATGCAGACTCTGAGCACAGCACCAGCTCAGGTTATGAGTCAGATGCCAGCATTGGAGAAATAATTGACGAATTTGGGGCAGGACTGTCATTACAGCAGAAGTTCCCTGTGCAAGCAAGGGACATTCCCTCAAGCCCCAAAGGTAGGAGCAGTCATGTTTGGAAAACCAGCTTTCTTCTGCATAGAGTGATGTTGCTCCCAGAGCTTCAAGGGCTACACAGCAGCAGTGCTTTGAGATGGCAAGCCCTGGACAGCTGTCCTGCAGTAACACCTGGTGTTTCTGCATCAGCTTGACCCCACTATTCTTGCCTTTAGCAGACAGAACAGCCCGCCGCGAGAACTGGACATCTTTGTCGGACACCAAAGTTCAAGTGGCAGGCTTCAAGCACACTGCAGGCCTCAAGCACCTTGCAGCTGCAGGTTGCAGCACCCCCCAAGGCAGTGTCTGCGCTTGAGAGGTTACAGGCTGATTCTGTGCCCTCTCTGGCTGCAGGCAGTGGTGCCAGGGGCCGCCGCAGTAAGGGGGCAGTGCGCGGCGCGAACCATGGGCAGCTGCTACCAGGCGAAAAGCGTAAGCTTAAGCGGGCTGCAGTGGACGGCAAGCGGGCAGCAAGAGCTGCGGCCCATGGCCTGGACCTGCGCAAGGTCAACGAGGAGCTGGAGCTGTTTGTGGCACACAGGGGGGACATGAAGGTGGGCTCTGTCTGGGATGAGTGTTGCCTTGTGATTGTGAAAATGCAACTCACCTGAAGGCCAAGATGCTGTAAGGATGCAGGGTTAGAGCATGCAGCTCTTCCCTATTGAAGCTTGTTCTCTTGCTGCTGCATGGTTCCTATGCATGAGGGCACCTGATCTCCCAAGGGGCCAAGCTGCAGCGCAGGCAATGTCTGTTTAAAGCTGGATGGAGTGATTTTGACTGGCAGCTGCCACACACTTTCATGTGCAAGCTGGTCTCGCATGAGCAGACATAGTGTGCTTATATGCAGGGTTTCCCTCCAGCCAACAAGTATGGGCAGCAGATCACCATGAAGCTGGCGTCCCTGTACGGCCTGAAGTCTAGCGTGCAGGGCTCTGGCAAGCAGCGCTTTGTGGTGGTAAGCAACCTGCCTGCACTGGTGCGTTGGTGGCCCTGGCAATTTCAGGCTGCAGCAGCCTTACTTTGCACATTGGTAGCTTGCCATGCAGCTACTCTGGGCAATGTGCAGAGGCAGGGCACCGCTGACTTGAACGTGCCATGCGCCAGCAGGACTGCTGCATTGTGGGTGCGGCTGCGTCGTGAGATCATGTGCACAGCAGAGCAGATGCTGCCTGCTGGCGCCAGATTGGGTGCCTGCAGTGACATAGCTTGACAGACTGCATCTGATGTCCCACTGCAGATAGCCTCCTGCGAGCGCACAGCGCTGCCAAGCGGAAAGGCCCAGGAGCAGGTGGCGGCGCTGTTGGCTGACCAGACGCGGGCAGAGGCAGCCTTTGGGCGGGGCAAGGTGCAGCACACCCGACAGCCGCAGCAGGCGCGGCGCAGGAGCAGTTGGGACCCCTCCAAGCCCAAAGCAGGTGGGCTGCCAGCCTGCAATGCAGTGTCAGAGGACTTCAAGGCCTTAATGTCTGGCAGTCCTGTCCACCAGCTGCGCATTCAGAGCGTGGGGCTGCAGAGGCGCACTGTTGCAAGTTGAATGCTTGCTTGGCAGGACATCTGAATTGTGCACCTGCAACAATCTCATCTGCCCGCAGAACAGCATGTGTGAACAGCGATGCACAGGCTGCTGTCTCCTCCTCAGCCTCTGCATGACCTGCAAAGCATTGGGCCGCCGCTCCCCTGTTTTCAGCTGCTAATTCTGTGCAGCCTGAGCAAGGCCCCAGCTGTCTCAAGCATCATGCACTTGTCTGCCAGTCAGGGTGCCAACTCTTATGGCAAGATGCTACCCTGCACCATCTCGCCCCTGACCTTTGTGCGATTGCAGGACACCGTTTGCTTCTCGCACCATTGTCTGTAATAGTACTGCAGGGCGCCACGCAGAGGCGCTCCCCGCCTTCAAACAGCCTCTGCGCTTTGTCAGCAGCGGGGTCATGAAGATGGATGTCATGGAGGTGAAGGCTCCCCTGCAGTCCATTGCAGAGCAGCAGGCAGCCGCAGCTTGCGAGGACAGGGGCCCTGAGGAGGCTTGCTGCGAGACTGGCATTGTCATTGCTGAGAGGCTGTACGTGTCAGTGGATCTTGGGGACGGTGAGCCCTGCTGGTCTGTCTCCTGGTAGGGACGCTTGGGTGTGTTGGAGACCAAGCAGGGACGCTTGAGTGTCCAGGGAGGTTTGAGGCAGCTAGGCGGGCTTTGTGGCAGAGCCTGTTCTTGGGAAGCCTGTCAAAGGTGCTATCGTGTGCAGCATCGCAATCAGGGGCACAGAGACCACTGCTTCTGGTGTGCAGCAATGTGCTGTCTGCATACCATATGACAGGAGGTCCTTGGAAATCACTGAGGTGCCCCAGCTGTTGTATACTACCCGAGAAACATGGAGGTGCGAGGCTTTTGGGGCCATCGCAGTTTTGTGCACCAGCTTGCCCACTGTACCTGCTGCTCCAATGTCTGGCTGATTGAGCTGGCTCTCTTTGGCTTGCTGGCCTTGTCTTGGCTGTTGCATACTTACTGGTGTAGCACACACTCTGCAGGTGCGACAGTGGGCATTGACCAGTCCAGGTTGGCCCCTGATGCACACTCAGCAGAGCTATTGGATGCTGAGGCCTTAGAGGTAGAGCAGGCGCCCTCATCCGAGCGGTGAGAGTTGGGGTGCATTGCTCGGAGTGCAAAACAGGGCCTCTGGAGGAGAAAAGATGCTGTTGCTGCTTGGCCTCTGCAGCGGCAGGCGCTGAGCAAAGGCATCTTGCTCTCCAATGTGTTGACCGTCCCGGCCAATCTCTGTGACTGCAGGCTGCAGTTGTGCGACGCCATCGGCTCTGCTGAGCGGTTGGCGGAGTTGGAGGATGCTGAGCCCCAGAGCATCGGACTGGGCTTTGCAGGCCTGGGCTTCGCAGGTGGCAGCAGCATCGGCCCCAGCTCAGATGGCAGCATGCCAGGTACACAGTCAGTACTGTTATGGCACTGGTCTGTCCACTAGACACTGTGCAGAGTGGGCGCAGATGTTGCGCCGAGCAGACTGCTCGTTGCACTCTTAAGTCCTTGGTCCCCTGCAACAGTCCTGCCATCTCCAATTTGTAGGCAACCAGCGAGGCGGTCCACACTGGGCGCGGCAGCGCCCCCCTGAAAAACCACCAGCAATGTTCATGACCAAGCAGCAGCTGAAACGGGCCAAGAAAAAGGAGGAGAAGGACGCTCGACGCTCCATGCGGGGTGCTCAGGTGTGTGCAGTTTGATAATCTTGCAGACGAATGCAGTCCACCAAGACGTGCTGCTTTGATCATAAGGAGGCCTCTCTTCATCCAAGCGCACATTACTGCTGTTTGCTTGGTTGATCATAGGTGTTTTCCAGTAAACCCTCTTCTTGCGTACAGGGCTCTGCTCTCGAGGTTGGCCCTGTGGCCACAGGCTTAGCCTATGGGAGCTTTGAGCAGCACAACACTGGCTATGGCTCGCGCATGATGGCCAAGTAAGCTGTCGTCTGCCTTGTGCTGCTGCCTGGTGCTGCTCAAGCGTGTATTGCAGATCTGCCTTGTCTGCTGTGCTAGCTCTGATACTTCTCTGCGCCTTATCACCTGCAGGTGGGGATTTGCGGGGCAGGGCAGTGGCCTAGGCCGTGAGCAGCAGGGCATCACAGAACCTGTAAGGGCAGTCAGGAGGCCCAAAAAGCTGGGCCTGGGAGCAGCAGGGCGCCAGCAGTAGGTAGGAGTCAACCTGGCTTCCCGTATATTCGCGCATTCTTTCCCAGGGCAAACGGGGTTAAACCTGCGAATTTCGCTGAAGCTGGGCACCTCCCCCATTTGGTGTTCCGTGAGACTTCCTCAAATATCATGAAAAATCGTTGGAAGTGACCTGCTGACTCCTCTCTCATTGCTTTCTGCAGGTCCCTTCAGGGCCCCAGTTTTATTTACTTCTAAGGGCTATAGAAGGCTCAAGTAAATGTCTTTCATGCAATGTGTACAGGGACTAAGCAATGCAATATGTGCCAGCAAGTATCTGTCATGCAAAGGAAGGCTACTCAGCCTTCCACTCTGCAATGAGCTCATGGTAGACCTCCCTCTTGTACTCTTCCTGCAGCAGAGATGGGTGTGTCAGCAGCAGGTATTTGGATGTGTGTGGGAGTCAGACAACAGCCGGTAACTCATCCAGCAGTCATTGCAATGGGAGGCTCTCCCAGTCTCAGTTTTACCAGCCACTCTCTCATTGGCCAAGCTCATCTTGGCAGCACACTGCCTGCAGAATTGGGCTGGGCCTCCCTCATGGCAACAGTTGAAGCCTTTGACCCAGGGTACCCAGTGTGGGAGCCAGGGCCCTCCTGATCAATCCACTTCTTGCTGCACTTGCAACACTGCAGCCAATAGTGATACATGATTGGGTTGCAGCAGGCTGCAAACAGGAACACACCTAAGCTTCTACATCTCCAAATATGGCCCCTTCCTGTCAGGAGTGAGCATCAGGCTCCTCCACATTCTTCACTCCTGCCCCACCTCTGTCACCCCCAGATCTTTCAGCATTGGCATCAGCCTCAGCTATGGCAGTGGCAACCCTGCTCCTCTTTAGGACTCGGCAGATGCCTTAGTGAAGCTTGCAGAAAAGAGCCATGGACCAGAGCCACAGACCTCACACACCCTTTTGGGCTTCACGTGCTCGGATTCACTGCCAGTGTCTCTGCCTCTCCTGCCCCTCCTTGCCTGTGGGTGCAACCGCTGTTCCTTCCGGCTGAAGCAGCACACAACCACGCCACAGCTGGTGAGCTGGGGCGGAGTTCTGGCATCCGCAGGGTAAACGGCCGGAAAATACTATAAGAGTAAGCTCAAGAAACCCTTGGAGGTCCTGGGACTCAGGTGCCAGCTTTGGAGGGTCCAGCTTTGGAGGGTCCACCACTCTCAGTTCAGGCGATCTGCTGTTGACACTGATCGCATGGTGCTCAGCTCAGCACAGCGCAGATCTAGCCCAGGCCGGGAGGCGCCAAAGCCTGGCCGACCAGCAGCACCGCCTCTTTTGAGCAGGGTGCAGCCTGGGAGGGCTGGCAAGGATACAACAGTGAACCGCTGGGCCGACAAGAGCGATGATTTGACTGAATGTGATGGAGGCCAAGACAGCAGCAGACTCGCCAAGCAGGCACGCCTGCCTGATGCAAGAGGAGGCAGGGCAGGTGGCAAGACAGGTGGCAGCATGGCCGTGACGCCATTGCCTGTAGTTGGTCCTTTGGCACCGACTGCAGAGCCTGATGCGCTGGTGTCTGGACCTGCTGAGACTGGGCTTTTGGCACCAGCCTCAGCAGCCTCAGCTGCTGATGCTGGTAACAACACCCCTGCCGCCCTTGAGGTGGGGGAGTTGGGGCCCGCAGTGCTGCTGACGCCTGCACCACAGGCTGCAGAAGGCAGCGACGCCGCTGCAGACATGAGGCCTGCAAAGGTCTTATCAGAAGCAGACATAAGGGCAATGGTCCAGCACATGCTTCGCGGCCGGGACCAGCAGCTGGAGCAGAAGCTCAGTGCAGTAGAACAAAAGCTGACAGATACCCAGACGCAACTGGCAGCCACCTTACAGCGGGTGCAACAGCTTGAGCAGGCACAGACCACGGCAGCCACCAGTGGGCCAAGCCAGGCTGCAATGCAGGCAGTAGAGGCAGGGCTGCGGCAGACGCAAATGAGGACTGAGGAGCAGCAGACCCAGCTGGAACGGGTGATTCAGGAGCGTGATGCAGACAGAGCGGCGGAGCCTGCAGATAAGAGTGTACCTGCTAATGAGGATGTGGTGGTGGCACATGGAATGACTTGCGAGGGGCCTGATGCACAGGACTTCAGCACTGAGGATGTGGGCATGCTTCAGAACCAGGTTGCTGACATGCTGAAGGATGGCCTGCACCTTGAGGGTGTTGAGGTGCTGAAGGTAGAGCGCATCAAGCTGAGAAATGCGACAGGGAAGACTCCCCCTGTGCGCATACGGGTTGCCCGCAAAGATCAATGTGCCAGTGTACTACGTGCTGCAAGTCAGCTCAAGCACCATCCAGCATTTAACAAGGTTTATCTGCAGCCAGATTTGACCCCTGAGCAGCAGATGAGGAAGCGCCTGGCCATGGGCCGCTTTCGCGACTTGCGCAAGCAGAACATCACCTGCTGCTTCCGACTGGACCGCATTTGGATCCGCACCGACAGCGGCCGGTGGCTCCTGGATAGGAGCTGCTAGGGAGAAGGGACCCATGCTGCCGAGCTCTCCGCGGTATTATGGAACATGCGCGGGGGGCTCAGCAGAGCACACCTGTCAATGCCTGATGCACTACAGAACTTGGTGGCACTGAACTGCACATTCATTTGCCTGACAGAGACCTGGCACGCCGATGGCGAACACCTGCCTGACATGCAAGGATATGTTTACCATGACCTTGTGCGCCCCAGCCACCTACAAAGTGGCAAGGTACCGCATGGGGGTATTGCTGTCTACATAAAGCGCGAGTGGGCTGACCGCTGTTCTGTTTGGAAATGTGCTCCAGATGGCACTTACCTGTGGCTGCATGTTCGCCTGGGGGGTGATCACCCTCAGCACGTTGCCTTTGCCACATGCTACATGCCCCCAGGCCACAAGCACAAAGATCTGTCCACTTTCAAGGATTTATCTGCAGACATGAGATTACTCTCTCAAGAGTTGCCCAGAGGTGTTCAGTTCTGGGTGTGTGGGGACACCAATGCCCACACGGGGACCTTGCCAGACCATGTGATGCTGGAGGGCCCTGAAATCCCTGATGCTGTACAGGCTCTAGATGAACTGCCAGAGCACGTGCCAGAAAGAAGAAATGAGTGCCCCCATGCAGTAGACAGGAGAGGTCGCCAGCAACTGCAGTTCTGCAAGGACAATTCCCTGCTCATTCTCAATGGCAGAGTCCATGGCGACCCAACTGGCAGGACCACCTTCATGCGCGGCCGCAAGCGTGTGGTGCGCACCACGCTGGACTACCACATGGCCTCGTCAGCCCTCTACCCCTGGGCAGAGCGGCTTGAAGTCCTGCAGAAAGTAAGCACACCATACATGAGCTGCTCAGACCACCACCCTGTGATGGCACGGTTCAGGCTGCCTGCTGCACAGGAGCCCCCAGCCTACAATGGCCAGGCTGACCAGCCAGCCCACTCAAAGGCAGGGTGTCTGCAAGTGCCTGCTGTGAAGTTTGAGGCCGAAAGGGAGGAGCAGTACTGGCAGCATTTTCTGTGTGCTGCAGACCAGCAGCAGCTAGATGCGGCCTGTGCAGACCCAGAGGCTGGGGTCCTGACTATGACACGATGCTTGGCTGACGCTGCTGTGCAGACTTTTGCCCTGAAGAAGGGAAGGGGCCAGAAACCCCGCCAGTTTCCGGTGTGGTTTGATGCAGAATGCTGGGCCTCATGGCGTGAATGGAAAGCAGCAGCAAGGGCTCCTGTGCTGACTGCCCACCACGCTGCTGCTAACAGTTTAAGATGCAGGCACCGGGCTGTCCGACGCCGCAAATATCGACAGTTTCTGACCAACGAGATGCGCCGCATGGATCACCTCTCATTGCCGGATCTTCATCGCATAGCAGGGTGGCGCAGGCGCCCTGGGTGCCCGCTGTCCAGTGCCATCCAGGCTGCGCACATGCAGAAGGTGCTGGGCAGCCATCCCGCATCTGCTGCCGTCCCAAAGCTGCTCCCTGAAGACACCATCACAGGAGTACATATTGGCACAGATGCTTTCCTGAATGCTGACTGCACCATTTCTGATGTGCGGGCTGGTCTGCGCAAACTGAGTGCTGGCAAAGCAGCTGGCATCGATGGCATGAGTGCAGAGCTGCTGAAGCATGGGCCATTCCACATGCAACACTGCCTAGCCAAGCTGTTCACCAGCATGCTCAAGGGGACCTATCCCACGTCGCTCAGCACTGGCCTAGTCACTGCAGTATACAAGGGAAAACGGAGGGATCCTCTCAACATGAACAGCTACCGGCCAATCACGGTCGTTCCTGTGCTGGCCAAGCTATTTGCCACAGTGATGGAGCAGCGCATGACCCGGTGGGCGGAAGCGCTCAATCTCAGAGCACCACCGCAGGCTGGCTTCCGCAGGGGCCACAGCACTGCTGGACAGCTGAGCACACTGAACATTCTGGTAAGAAAATATAGGCGGCACAACAGCAAGCTTTTCTGCTGCTTTGTTGATTTTGAGAAGGCCTTTGACACAGTGGATCGCGGGGTGCTGTGGGCTGTCCTACAAAACCTGGGGGTGTGTGGACACTTCATGAGCTGCCTGCAAAGCATGTACGCCCAAGACTCGGCAGCGGTCAGGGCTGGAGGGGGCATATCTGAGGCATTCAGGTGCCTGCAAGGAGTGCAGCAAGGCAGCCCCCTCAGCCCACTCCTCTTTGGACTGCTGATCGATGTGCTGGACAAGGTCATGCGCAAAGTTAAAGGAAACCATGCACCCACGCTCATGTTTCATGATGTGCCGCTGCTGCTCTTCGCAGACGATTTGGTGCTCATGAGCACAAGTGAAGAAGGACTGCAACGATTGCTGAATGCTTTACAGATATTCTGTGAAAACAGGCGGCTCAGAGTCAGTTTGGTCAAGACGGAAGTGGTGGTGTTTGAGACACAGCGCCAAGAATGCAGCACCTTCACATACAGTGGGCACCCCCTGACGCGCTCGGATTCATTTAGGTACCTGGGCCTGTGGTTTGAAGCCACCAAGGAGGGCTTTGCCAAATCCCTTGGCGAGCACCTGGAAGCTGCGCGTGAAACCATGAACAACATGCTCAGGCGCTGTGCACAAATCAGTTTGACGTGCCCGCGCCGCATCTGCAAGTTGTTTGATGCCTTGGTGCTGCCCATATTGAGCTATGGCTGTGAGGTCTGGTTCTGGGACCACAGAGCAGGCACACAAGCCACAGCGCAGCTTGAGTCTCTGCATGCACAATTTTTGCGCAGATTGCTTGGCATCCACTGCCACACACACAGTCTGATTGCACTTGCTGAGTTTGGCAGATATCCCCCGGCAGTGCATTGGCAGCGGCAAGTGGACAGGTTCAGACAACGCATTTGGGACCTCAAGCCGAAGCTTCAGAAGGAGCCCCTGCTATGGGCTATGTATGACGGCGTCTGCTACCTGCCGCTGTACCGCGACCTCTCCTTGGCCCCCTTCTGTGCACTACAGGCACATGGCAGCGCAGAGACAGCCCCTGGCAAGGAACAGCATGAGCAGCGCTTCAGGGACTGCCAGGCCGCCACCGTGGCCACCTACATGCAGATGCGGGGTCCCAACACGGCCTATGCCATGCAGACATACCTGACCAGGATCAGAGGCTTCAGGCTACGCAGAGCCTATGCCAGCATCAGGTGCAGCAGCCACCAGCTGCGCGTACAGACTGGGCGATACCTATTGCCCCAGCTCAAGCGAGAGGACCGGACATGCCGAATCTGTGGGTCACCGAATGAGATTGAGGATGAAAGCCATATCCTGCTACACTGCCCAGGACTTGCAGACCTCTGGTCTGCTCACAGCCACCTGTTTGCGGAGCAGCAGCAGTCGTTGGCAACGCTGTTTGAACAACCACCAAGCCGAGTGGCCACATACATCAGGGCAGCACTGCTCCAGCACGCAAATATGCTGGGCATCACTGGGGGCACATCTGGGCCTAAATGAGGAACAGACACCCTGGGTGACCCCTCTATGTGCCGTGATGTGTCCCCAGCTCACCAGCTGCTGATTAGAGCCCCAATTCCATAGCAATGCGCTAGACTCATCACATGATTGTCTTCCCCTAAGGTCCCCATGCTGAGTTGTTGCTTGGGGTGTGCCGCCTTGGAGCCGCCTGGTGCCCTGCGAGGGGAAGACTGCTGGTCACAGTCATACCCAAGCATAACTCTCTCATGACTGCGAAGTCTACGAGCTGAGAGGGCGTGGCAAGCCAGTCAGGGGGGCTGAGCCCCCCCCTGCGCCATACAGGATCCAGGGTGTTTGCATTTCGGGCAGCAACCTCAGCTAGCAGTCCAACGTGGTGATGAAGCCCAGCACAGTGCCAAGGCCTGCTATGAGCGCCGGCTCCCTCTTTACCAGCCAAGTACAGTGACCTGCTTGATATGCCTGTACTGCTTCTTTTTGTACCCCTACACCTTCAGCAAAGTTCATTGGTAGGATGAAATGATCATAGTCCTATGCCCGTGCATTGAGGCTACGGACTTTAAATTTAAATCATCAAATCATCATCAGGTGCGCTACCACAACCACTATTGGTCGCGACAGCGTGCAATTCCTACAAGGAGGACCTTTCGACCCTCTGCAGGAGAAGGTGCAGCACCTGACCTGGGGCTGTAAGCATGTGCCTGTACATGTGCCTGTACAGCAAGCATTGATGCTTGTGGAAAGGCTCGCATGTCACTGCACACTGTGCTTCTGCTGCAAATGCCTGGGAGCCTACAGTCCTGGCAGCTTGCAGCGTGTCCTGTACTGCAGGTGACGGTGGTCCTGCAGGAGCTGACCAGCAGCCAGGCCAGCAGCAACACACAGGCTTTCTCGTGCAGGAGCAGGCCGTCAGGTCTCCTGCCTGTCCCTACCGGAGTGAGTGGAGGTCTGCACCATGGGGCCCTGCTTTGTCACTGCCACTCTAAAAGCTGAGGGCCTCAGAAACTCCTTGGGGCAGTTCTGTGAGGCATCAGAAATGCATCTTGGTTCAGCAGTCCACTGACTGGACAATCTCAACAATGCGTGCACATCCTGCAGAGTATGGACACTTGTAGATGCTCCACAGCTCGCTCAGTCTGTCATCACTGATCATTCTGACTGCACTGATCAGTCTGACAGCACTGGCCGATGTGATGGCACTGGTATGCTGCAGCACAAGGTGGCATCCCCGCAGGCCCTGAATGCCTGGTGGCCCTGCGTGTTCAGTCTCCTGTTTCACGCTTCATGACATGTGCGTCCTTCGCAATGTGAAGTGAATGACAGTGTGTGCAAGCGCCACATGATTGCGCCTGACTGGCGCCGGCCATGGGGCTGTCTGTGTCCTAAGCTGCTTGGGCAGACGAAACACTGGTTCATCTGGTGGGGACAGTGGGTGTCGTGCTCGTGCTGCAGGCCAGTCATGGTCGCAATCCAGGAGTTGATTGCCAGCACTGGGTTGCCACCTCACAGCAGGCAGCGGCTCTGGAGGGTGATGCAGCAGTACGGCTACGCTGACGGTGATGCAGTGGTGGTAGGGGTGCGAAGGCTGACGCCGGAGAGAGGCTTGAGGCAGCGGCGAGCGCGGCAGAGTTGGAGCCTCCACTGACCATGATGGAAGTAGACGCTCTGCTAGATGCAGCAGGTAAGCGTGTGGTGATTGAGAGGAAGATGTCTTGAACTTCCATGCTGCGCAAAGCGCAGTCCCATCAAGGGCGAGCGGTGGTACCCTGAGGTTGCTGTTGGCAAAGGCTGACCTGATAGCTGAAGTGAGTCTGTCTGGGCAGCGGTCTACGCTTTGTCAACCATATCTGGCTCTGGAAGGCAGTGCTCTGCAGGTGGACATCGGCCTCCGCCCCAGTACACCATGACATCAGCGACCCGGCTGAGGTGGTGCTGCTTGTTTGCAGGGGTAGCCCCAGACCAGGTGCCCGGGGGGAGGCCCGCTCAGTCTCCAGGTGGGAATGACTCAGCCGCCTCTCTGTGGTATCCATCACAGCCCTTTCAGATCAGAGCCAGCAACATGCAGCCGGCTAGCAACTTTCAATTGACTTGTCCAGTCCCCGACTTGCACCAACCAGTGCTGGTCAGCCTGTGAAGCGCAGTGGTCGCATGACAAGGCCTCTTGCATGACCGCACCAGTCCTGCACTGCTTGGGGATGCGACTGGACTGCACAGCTCGACCCTGCATCACCCAAAAGGCAGCGCTGCATCTGTGAATCCAGTAGAGTGTTGAGGATGGGTCGGTGCTCTCCACAGCGCTGCAATAGTTGATGTTGCCAGCATGACGCCGTTGCTGCTGTTGAGGTGCAAGGCTTTCAGGGTGGAGCCATGCCCTGGTCGCAGGGAGAATGCAAGCTGGTCTGTGGGCCCACAGGCAGCCTGCAGCGGCAGCCTTGCTGCTGGCCTGCAACTCACCGCTTTCACGTCTTGCCCTGCAGGAGGAACCAATGGTGCTGGTGGCGCAGGAGTCGCCATCCCTGCAGGTGTGCACACAGGGCTTTGCCTGCTGGGTTGCTGCTCCAGTTCTGCTTGATGTGTTTTGCGTGGGTGGTGTCATCCATCCCCAGATATTACTGCATTGCCCTGCACTCCCAGGCATACGATTGCACTGGCCAGCCAACTCCCTCCCACTCTGCAACCTGCTCAGCAGCTTGGAGCATGCGTAAGCTGTTATGCATGTGCAGGGGTGTCAACATCAGCTGCCTCCGCAAGCTCAGAAAGTGGCATCGAAGAGGCCCTGCGGGTGGTCGCTAATCACATGGGAGAGCAGAGCCGTCTGCAGGCCCGGCTGGCGGCTCTGGTGGAAGCTGAGCTCAGCCGCAACGCTACCATCAACGAAACACTCATCCAGATCAAGCAGCAGATGGGCGGCCATCTGACCAGGTCGGACCCTCACTCTAGCACAGAGGTCAATGCCCCGACTTCCTCGCGTGGCAGTGATGCCCACTTGGATGACAACAGTCCTATGGCCAACTAGCATGCAGAGTGTACCAGCACTGGCAGCAAGTTTACTCAGTTAGACCATCAGTGGCCAGGGCACCTAAGGTCACGAAGATGCAGCCCTTGCAGAGCAACACCAGCCAGCAAGATGCAGATCAGTCATCTGATGACCTAGTAACCCCATATCCCTTAGGAATTAACACCTTCAGGGGAAGACGCAGCAGTTTGGACACTGCAGAAGCGAGACACCAAGCTCTAAGTATACTGATGTACTTCAGCTCTCTCTGGCATGGCTGCACCAGCAAAGGTCATCAACTTCAGATCCTTGCCACATATTGGCCTGAGGCCACTGTCCCCATCCATCATCAAGCAGAGGTTGATATTTGGAAGTCATTGGGCTTCAACAATGGTAGGCATCCGCCATCTTCCACGATGAGACCTCCGCCTGCATCCAGGGTAGTACATCATCTGCAGATGCCAACATCTCAAGTGCAAGGCTTGAAGCATGGGTGCTCAAATACAATTCTGGACTGTTGTCATCCATGTGGGCATCACTGCCACGCGAGGAAGTCGGGGCCATGACCTCTGTGCTAGAGTGAGGGTCCGACCTGGTCAGACGGCCGCCCATCTGCTGCTTGATCTGGATGAGTGTTTCGTTGATGGTAGCGTTGCGGCTGAGCTCAGCTTCCACCAGAGCCGCCAGCCGGGCCTGCAGACGGCTCTGCTCTCCCATGTGATTAGCGACCACCCGCAGGGCCTCTTCGATGCCACTTTCTGAGCTTGCGGAGGCAGCTGATGTTGACACCCCTGCACATGCATAACAGCTTACGCATGCTCCAGGCTGCTGAGCAGGTTGCAGAGTGGGAGGGAGTTGGCTGGCCAGTGCAATCGTATGCCTGGGAGTGCAGGGCAATGCAGTAATGTCTGGGGATGGATGACACCACCCACGCAAAACACATCAAGCAGAACTGGAGCAGCAACCCAGCAACCCAGCAGGCAAAGCCCTGTGTGCACACCTGCAGGGATGGCGACTCCTGCGCCACCAGCACCATTGGTTCCTCCTGCAGGGCAAGACGTGAAAGCGGTGAGTTGCAGGCCAGCAGCAAGGCTGCCGCTGCAGGCTGCCTGTGGGCCCACAGACCAGCTTGCATTCTCCCTGCGACCAGGGCATGGCTCCACCCTGAAAGCCTTGCACCTCAACAGCAGCAACGGCGTCATGCTGGCAACATCAACTATTGCAGCGCTGTGGAGAGCACCGACCCATCCTCTCTACTGGATTCACAGATGCAGCGCTGCCTTTTGGGTGATGCAGGGTCGAGCTGTGCAGTCCAGTCGCATCCCCAAGCAGTGCAGGACTGGTGCGGTCATGCAAGAGGCCTTGACATGCGACCACTGCGCTTCACAGGCTGACCAGCACTGGTTGGTGCAAGTCGGGGACTGGACAAGTCAATTGAAAGTTGCTAGCCGGCTGCATGTTGCTGGCTCTGATCTGAAAGGGCTGTGATGGATACCACAGAGAGGCGGCTGAGTCATTCCCACCTGGAGACTGAGCGGGCCTCCCCCCGGGCACCTGGTCTGGGGCTACCCCTGCAAACAAGCAGCACCACCTCAGCCGGGTCGCTGATGTCATGGTGTACTGGGGCGGAGGCCGATGTCCACCTGCAGAGCACTGCCTTCCAGAGCCAGATATGGTTGACAAAGCGTAGACCGCTGCCCAGACAGACTCACTTCAGCTATCAGGTCAGCCTTTGCCAACAGCAACCTCAGGGTACCACCGCTCGCCCTTGATGGGACTGCGCTTTGCGCAGCATGGAAGTTCAAGACATCTTCCTCTCAATCATCACACGCTTACCTGCTGCATCTAGCAGAGCGTCTACTTCCATCATGGTCAGTGGAGACTCCAACTCTGCCGCGCTCGCCGCTGCCTCAAGCCTCTCCGGCGTCAGCCTTCGCACCCCTACCACCACTGCATCACCGTCAGCGTAGCCGTACTGCTGCATCACCCTCCAGAGCCGCTGCCTGCTGTGAGGTGGCAACCCAGTGCTGGCAATCAACTCCTGGATTGCGACCATGACTGGCCTGCAGCACGAGCACGACACCCACTGTCCCCACCAGATGAACCAGTGTTTCGTCTGCCCAAGCAGCTTAGGACACAGACAGCCCCATGGCCGGCGCCAGTCAGGCGCAATCATGTGGCGCTTGCACACACTGTCATTCACTTCACATTGCGAAGGACGCACATGTCATGAAGCGTGAAACAGGAGACTGAACACGCAGGGCCACCAGGCATTCAGGGCCTGCGGGGATGCCACCTTGTGCTGCAGCATACCAGTGCCATCACATCGGCCAGTGCTGTCAGACTGATCAGTGCAGTCAGAATGATCAGTGATGACAGACTGAGCGAGCTGTGGAGCATCTACAAGTGTCCATACTCTGCAGGATGTGCACGCATTGTTGAGATTGTCCAGTCAGTGGACTGCTGAACCAAGATGCATTTCTGATGCCTCACAGAACTGCCCCAAGGAGTTGCTGAGGCCCTCAGCTTTTGAAGTGGCTGTGACAAAGCAGGGCCCCATGGTGCAGACCTCCACTCACTCCGGTAGGGACAGGCAGGAGACCTGACGGCCTGCTCCTGCACGAGAAAGCCTGTGTGTTGCTGCTGGCCTGGCTGCTGGTCAGCTCCTGCAGGACCACCGTCACCTGCAGTACAGGACACTTCTGCAAGCTGCCAGGACTGTAGGCTCCCAGGCATTTGCAGCAAAAGCACAGTGTGCAGTGACATGCGAGCCTTTCCACAAGCATCAATGCTTGCTGTACAGGCACATGTACAGGCACATGCTTACAGCCCCAGGTCAGGTGCTGCACCTTCTCCTGCAGAGGGTCGAAGGGTCCTCCTTGTATGAATTGCACGCTGTCGCGACCATAGTGGTTGTGGTAGCGCACCCGAGTCCCAGGACCTCCAAGGGTTTCCTGAGCTTACTCTTATAGTATTTTCCGGCCGTTTACCCTGCGGATGCCAGAACTCCGCCCCAGCTCACCAGCTGTGGCGTGGTTGTGTGCTGCTTCAGCCGGAAGGAACAGCGGTTGCACCCACAGGCAAGGAGGGGCAGGAGAGGCAGAGACACTGGCAGTGAATCCGAGCACGTGAAGCCCAAAAGGGTGTGTGAGGTCTGTGGCTCTGGTCCATGGCTCTTTTCTGCAAGCTTCACTGAGGCATCTGCCGAGTCCTACAGAGGAGCAGGGCTGCCACTGCCATAGCTGAGGCTGATGCCAATGCTGAAAGATCTGGGGGTGACAGAGGTGGGGCAGGAGTGAAGAATGTGGAGGAGCCTGATGCTCACTCCTGACAGGAAGGGGCCGTTTTGGGAGATGTAGAAGCTTGAGGTGTGTTCCTGTTTGCAGCCTGCTGCAACCCAATCATGCATCACTATTGGCTGCAGTGTTGCAAGTGCAGCAAGAAGTGGATTGATCAGGAGGGCCCTGGCTCCCACACTGGGTACCCTGGGTCAAAGGCTTCAACTGTTGCCATGAGGGAGGCCCAGCCCAATTCTGCAGGCAGTGTGCTGCCAAGATGAGCTTGGCCAATGAGAGAGTGGCTGGTAAAACTGAGACTGGGAGAGCCTCTCGTTGCAATGACTGCTGGATGAGTTGGCGGCTGTTGGCTGACTCCCACACACATCCAAATACCTGCTGCTGACACACCCATCTCTGCTGCAGGAAGAGTACAAGAGGGAGGTCTACCATGAGCTCATTGCAGAGTGGAAGGCTGAGTAGCTTCCTTTGCATGACAGATACTTGCTGGCACATATTGCATTGCTTAGTCCCTGTACACATTGCATGAAAGACATTTACTTGAGCCTTCTATAGCCCTTAGAAGTAAATAAAACTGGGGCCCTGAAGGGACCTGCAGAAAGCAATGAGAGAGGAGTCAGCAGGTCACTTCCAACGAATTTTCATGATATTTGAGGAAGTCTCACGGGACACCAAACGGGGGAGGTGCCCGGCTTCAGCGAGATTCGTAGGTTTAACCCCGTTTGCCCTGGGAAAGAATGCGCGAATATACGGGAAGCCAGGTTGACTCCTACTTAGCGGTAGCTGCTGAGGGTCTTTGCTAGACAGGGTCCCTGTCTAGGGTTTCAAAGGACAGACGAGTTCCACTTTTGGGCACCCACCCACATTTTGCTCAGTTTCCCCCTGGACTTAACAGCAAAGTGGGCATCATGGTCAATGCAAGGAAGCTTAGCCTGAGGCTAGACAATGGAGCCGTGTTGTGCAGTACCGAGGAGGGCAAGGCCGTCCTGCTGTCCCTGCAGCAGGCCTTCACCAATGGGCGGCTGCGGGAGCTGGACAGCCTGCGTCTGCAGAAGCTGCTCCTGGCCCTGCACACCAACGTGCCCTCTGCGCCTCCCCTGCGGAGCTTGTCAAGCCTGAAGAGGCAGGCAGACGCAGAGGTACAGCCTGCTGTGCTGCCTCTTGCCTGCCAGCCGCTGAGGCCTACCACCCTGACAAACATCCTGCATAGCTGCCTTCTCTCGCCCCGTGCTCCGTCGAGCTGCTGTAAGATGCCCATCTGGGCAGCCTGTGAAGTTGCCTTGCCCATCGAATGCGTACACCACCGTGCTCGGTGCTTTGAAAGACACGTCGTCAGTTCCCTTTCAAGTTTTGTCCTGTCTACCCCAGGCTGGCGAGCATGGGCACCCCCCCGCCAAGCGGCAGCGCACGGCTGGAGCCAATGGCTCAGGCAAGACCTGCGTGCAGCTCGGTTGTGTGGCCACAAGTTCACGAGCCTGCCTTCGCTCCGTGACAGTCTGGGTGATGGGTTCGATGTGGCTTGCGAGGCCGGTCTGGGCCTCAAAACAGGCAACACTCACCGGATATGTGGGGCTGGGACAAAGGCGCTGCTTGTGGCAGCTGGCACCACTGAGGGGCTTACCCTGTTGGGCAGGCAGGGCCTGCAGCAAGCTGCTTGAGGTCCTGACAAAATGGTTGGAGCAGTCGGTGCCAACGGCATGTTGAGATGCCCTGCCTGGGCAGCAGGCTGCCTGAGGACACAATCAAATGACAGGCAGCTAGAGCGGAGGCCAGGCCATGCCTGCAGCTCAGTGAGCTGCCGCTTGCCGCAGAGATGCAGCATGGCCCCAGGCAGAGCTATGGGCGCCAGGAGTCTCCTGCAGTGTCAGGCTACTCAGCCGGTGACAACTGGAAGGACAAGTGCTTGGACATCCTGCGCGCCGTGCTGGGCGTCATCCCTGCCGATTCGCGCTTCATCTTTGACCGCCCAGTGGACCAGCGATTGGTGCCAGACTACTACACCATCATCAAGCGGCCCATGGACCTGGGAACCATTACCCACAACCTGCAGACTGGGAAGTACGACGGACCCTTGCAATTCTGTGAGGTGAGGCAGGGCACCCGCATGTGCACTTGGGCGTGATGGGCAGGGGAGTCACTGGACACCTGGCAGGCATACGCTGTTGACCAGCCCATCACCAGATCCAGGTGGCACCATCACCCACCCTGACAGGCCCCTGCAGCTTGTCAAGTGAGCTGCTGGCTTGTTTGCGGGGTGTTTCAGCTGCATCCAGCTGGGGCAGTGGAGATGTGGGTCCACCACCCTTCTGCTGCACCGCCGACGTGATGAGCTGAGGCTAGGCACGGAGTGCGGCTTTTGCCAACCATCATGGGGCTGTTGGGCAGCAGCCGATGTGAATCTTTGAGAGGTGCGGCGGCCAGGTCTCGAGGGGATTGCTGGCATCTTATGGCTGTCGTCTTACCACATAAGAGGAAGAGGCTGGCCCAGCAATTGGGTTTCTGCTGTGCTGCCAACCCTGCTGCAGACATGTGCCAGGCAGCTTGGTGCACACTCGCATTGTGCTGCCCATTTGCACAGAACTGAACCTGGCTGGGGGCAATCCTATGGGCTGGTTGTCCTGTCTTTGTGGTACACTGCTCATGCCAGCATTGTGGCAGACCAGTACCTTGCAGACAAGCCTGTCTGCCCACAGCTCCCTCTGAATCACAAGACCAACATGTCATCTGTGTTCAGTGTTGCTGTCCCACACTCCCTGAGTCTTGGAGTATTACAGAAGGTGCTCATGGCAATGGTAATGGTGTCACCTGCAGCAGCGAGAGCTCCACTGTCACCTTTGCAGCCCGGCCGACCACTATCTCATATAGAATTGCCTGGTGTATGCTAGATGCTGCATGTCACTGCTGCACCTGCAGCCCCATTGCTACACCCGCGGTCGATCTGACAGCACTCAGTACCATACTTGCAGACCATGCGCTGTGTGGATATACGCCCCACCCACAACATGAAGTCGCCTCTCTTCATCCTGCAGCAAACTCTCTTCATTCTGCAGCAAACTCGAGCTTTGCCTCAGACTTCCATCCCCACCCTGCAGGACATGCGCCTGGTGTGGAAGAACTGCTTCACCTACAATGCCAAGGACAGCCCTGTTGGCAAGCTGGGCAAGCTGGGGGAGAGGGAGTGGGAGCAGCGGTGGGCAGCCTCCGGCTTGAGCAGCAGTGAGGCGCGGGCCAGGCGCAACAATGCTGGCATTGCTGCTGCCAAGTATGAGCCAGCACTGGGGCCGCCCTCGAAGCGCGCCAGCGGTGCAGCTCTGTCTGGCGGCCGCCGCAGGGTGAGCAATGCTCGCTGCTGTCTCAAGGCTGCCAGCATCATGCTGGGCTGCGACAGAGGTGTGCCAGCGACTTTCTCATGGGGTGTCTGCATCATGTGGGGGTTGCCTTGTGAGCTGATCAGTGGTGCAGCACTGTTTGACGGGCATCGTAGCCCAAGTCATGTGGGCTGGTTGGCTGCCTGCATCGTCCTGCTTACCAGGTCATCAAATCAGCTTAGGTTGGTCTGGTGGGCGTCACAGGGCTGGGGCCAACTTCTGCGGCCAACCCTCCCTTTAGGACTATTGCCATTGCCTGCTGTCACGGCACCTTCTGTGTCTGCCCAGCGCCCTGCAATCATCTCAAAGCTGCCAGCTCCTACCTGACCCCCAGCAAGCTGTACTGTCTCCCAACATCTCTCTTGCACAAGATGCTATTCTGGATCAAGTATCTGCTGTTGGGAGAGTGCTGGGTCCAGCTGCAGCACATGTCTTCCTCGTTTTCAAAGTGAGCTGGCCCCAGGCTCAGGCCGCAACCCCTCCCATGTGCTGCAGTCAGATGATGGTGCCCCCAGCTACAGCGGCCAGCGTGAGCCCCGCAGCAACAACAGGCCCATGAACCGAGCCCGCATGGAGGAGATGGCAGCCATCCTTTCCAACCAGGACCTGGCAGAGAACGATCTCATGGGGGCCATCAAAATCATTAAGGCTGATAGTGATGACACGACAGAGGAGGTGAGCACTCATGCTGTCCTGAGAGAACGGCTGTGCTACAGATGCACTTTGCAGTGCGGTTGCAGGGCAATGGGCATCTTCAGGCTTGAACATAGGTGCTGTGAAATGTGGTTCCAGGCAACTGTTTGCTATGCAAGATGCTCAGCCTGTATAAGCTGCCATGCGTCCTTAATATGCGTCCTTGCCATCTGCCGTGCAGGATGACAATGCTGAGTTTGAATTGGACTTTGAGAAGCTGAGCAACCCAACCCTCTGGAAGCTCAGCAACTATTGCAAGCGCATTGAAAATAAGCTTGGTGCAGCTAGCTACGTTGGTGCGGATGATGATTCAGAGTTTGAGGCTGGGTCTGACGACCCAGATGACCCTGATGCTTGAGTTCTCTGTACAAATGCCCCTGCCCACGTCATGTACACAACCCTGCTCCCCCTTCTGACCTGCTTACAAAGGCCACCCAAGCCACTGTGAAGATACATCCCGCCTGCAGCCTTGCCTTACTCAATTCCTATGGTGTAACACCATCACGAGAGCTCTTATCATCAAATGTCAAGGAGGGCAGTGTGCCAGAACAAGATCATGATGAGAATCTCTTGGCTAGCACGTCTTTAAACCTATTGCCTTTGCCTTTGGGTGGCTCAGCACTTGAACTGGAGGGCTGGCTGGACATGTATGATGCAGCCGACACGAAACCTACAGACGTGGACACAGCTGCTCAACACTCTGGGAACGTAGCAGGCAAGCTGCATCAACAAGTGGCTTACCCACAGCTGCCTTGCTCTCCAGTCCCTCAGGCGGCTGCTGGGCCTGCACCGCAGGGACCTGCAACCACCAGCAGCAAGCCTCAGCCTCTGCAGGCGGCCCTGCCAGAGGCCCTGTCCCCACAAAAGTCCTACCTGAGGTGCTCCTGGCGCACTGTCTGGCCCATCAGAGGAACCGAGGCAGTTGTCACAGGCGTCACAGCTGCCTGGCCGGAAGCGCTCCCCAAAGTAATCCAGGAGGAGGGCATGACGGCAGGTCTGCTTGTCCTCACAATACGCCTTCATCTGCAGCAGACATGCCACCCTGCACGTCAGGCCTGTCTAGCTCAAAACCAGTCAGTCACGTCTCAGCAATCTCTTGCCTGGGCTCAGGCACCTCCTATGCTGAGACCAGAGCTGAAGCCTGAGTCCCCACAGGGTCTCCCAGCAGCGCATCTCAGCCGGGCATTGCTACAAAATGCCTGTCACGCTGTGCACATCTACAAGCTGCTGGTCCCCACTCAGGGGCTGCCAATTGCTGCAGGCCACACAGCTCCAGGCGCACCTTGTTCAGCAGCTCAATGCCCTGCTTGAACTGCTTGCTGCGCCCGCCCTTGCCCATACGCATCAGCTGCATGATGCGGGGGATGTCTCGCGGCGCGTGGTACAGAATGCACTCTGAGGGCAGGCCATCGCGGCCAGCACGTCCTGCAGCGCTGCTTTGTGCTGTCTGAACAAGTAGTGCCATCAGTCAAGCGCGCCGTGCACAAGCCCCAGGCCCCAGGTGACTGCCCCTTCATGCCTGAGCAGGTCATTCAGCGCACACCCCACCCAGCATCCGTGCGAGGCAAGCAGGCAGTGAAGGCGGGAGGGACGCAGCCATGACGGTGCTCAAGGCCATGTGTGATGCACATGAGCAGGCAGCCAGCAATGGGCATGTGGGTGACAGCATCAGAGACGCAGACAGCACTGCAGTCACCTGCTTCCTGGTAGTAACCCTGCGGGAGAGAGGCAGGAGTCAAGCCTAGCCAGGCACACACACAGGGCAGGAAGCTAGTTCATGATACAGCAAGGGGGATGAGGACAAGGCAGCAAAGTGGGTGAGCCTGGGCAGGCATGTGCACAGGATGGCAGCCTGCTTTGGTAAGTCAAGCAGGATGAGGTGAATGAAGCAAACTGAGTGAGATGTGGGCGGGCACATGCAGAGCAGGTGAGGACTGGGGGACTGCAGACAAGGGCTGCCAGTGTGCCTTGGCATGGCACACGCTGACAGCAGGCAGCAATGGGGGAGACAGCAGGCAAAGTGAGCTGCTGCTCTTTGATGAGGCCTACCTCCAGGCTCTTGGACATTGTGTAGTGGATCACAAAGCGCACATCGGGCTTGTCAATCCCCATGCCTGCAAGCAGGGCAAGCAGCAGCTGTCAAGGCAGGGGACAGGGCACAAGCCCAGAGGCGCTGCACAGTTGTATGCTGACTGCAAGGATGCTGCACTGCCTCCAGCCTGCCCTTGTGCGCCTGCAGCACCCTAAGTCGAGATCCCCTGCCTTATTGGCAGAGCTCATGCTGGAGCACCCTGAGTGCCTGCCACACACACATGTCGCATGCAGTGCATCGTCTTCCAGCACATCTTCGTGCTCACCATAGTCAGTCCAGGTCACGGCAGGCAGCGCGGACCCTCTCAGAAAGCAGCTGTGGCTCACCAAAGGCAATGGTGGCCACCACGACCTGGTGACGCCCACTGCGCCACGCGTTCTGGACGCCCATGCGCTGCTTAGGGGTCATGCCTGCATGGTAGTGGCGGGCTGCGATGCCGCCATGCTCCTGCAACACAGGGGCAGGACAAGCACGTCCTTGCGCTGCCGGTGCTGGAAGGCGTGGCATTGTGAGGTGATGTTTGATGACGTGTGGGAGCCTCAGGGAGTAGTGACGCTGGCGGTGAAGGGACGCTGGCATTCCTGATTCCTTGAACCACGCAGCAGTTCTTTACAGCACTTTGGTACAGACTGTCCCTGCCATCAGCATCCCCATAGCCAGCATGGCAGCTCCACAGCCAACTGGGCGGCCAAGCTGCCCGGCTTGCTCGGCATTCCACAGTTTGACCAGCGCGCTGGCTGTTTGACGGACAGGATGCCCAGAGTAGGCTAACCTGCAGGTACCAGGCCACAGACTCGCTGTCATCGCGGCTGAGGGCGTACACGATGCCACAGGCCCCCTCTTCCTGGCCCCTGCAGCACCCAGGTGGGTTGAGTAGGATGCTGGGTAGGAGCAGCCATGATGCAGCTCAACAGCAAGTAACTTCAGCAGTCGCGCTGGCACAGCATAGTCGTGCATCCTGCTGTGAGTCCCAGCTGAACTGAAACGCAACAAGCATGACTGCTGTGTGCCTGGTGATGGGGTGCATCTCTGCCCACCACCAGCTCACCAAACACACTTTGGCTCCCCGTCTTGTGTTCACAGTCAAGTCTGACATGGCTGTGGAGGCAGGCCAGGGCTAGCACACCTGTCTGTCCAATGGGCTGCTTGTGGGCAGCAAAGAATCACCTGGTGAGGCCCTGCACCTCAACTATGATGACCTCACATCAGTAACACCAGCGCACTGACCCAACACCCCTTCACTCCTTGCTCACCTGATGTAGTCAATCATGGCCTCCAGCTGAATGTCCTTCTTGTCCTTGGTCTGCCCAAACTGCTTGGGCAGGACACGCAGGATCAGATTGCTGCGGAAGAAACTGACCTGCAGGGGCAAGCACACATCTTGGGGGAGCAAGCACACATCTAGGGGAAGCCGTCGTGTGCCTGTGCTGGCAGCGTGCTGGCTTCCAGGGGCGCTGCAGGCTACAGGGAGCTGTCCTGGCTTGAGAGGGGTGTATGTAGACTGTGCAGGCTGCCCCTCAGCATGCAGATATACCCACCGTCTGGGTTGGTCATGCTGTCAGAGGCAGCCAAAACACAAATAGAGTAGAGGGCAAGATGTGCAGCTGTCCTTTGAGAGAGGCAGGATGTGGTCTGGTGTCACGCAGCAGCGCTAGGCAACAGAGCAGACCAAGCCACCTCCTGTGCGGTGCTGCAAAGATTTACCTGGAAGTAGCGGCACCGCGGGATGATCAGTGATGATACAATATCCTGCTTGACTCGAGGAGTGGCTGTTGCTGTCAGCACCATGGTGGGCACGCTAGGGAAGTTTTCAACCTGCGGCAGGCATGATGATGGAAGGGTGATGATGTTGGCACATGGCCAGCTGCTTGACAATGGAGGGGCTGCCGCTGAAGGCACCATGGTGGGCGCGATGGGAAATGATGTCAATACACGGAAGGCACAGTGGCCATGCCATTGAACAGGGATCTGGGTGCAAGCGTGCAGGAAACAGGCAGTGGGGTGCCTACTACAGGTCCAACCTTGCGGCTGGAAGGCAGCACGTAATCGCATGCTCTTCTTGTATGACGAAGCATCACCTCTGCTGTTCAGCGTTCAAGGGGATGCCGGAAGATGCAGCAGTGACTGGCCGAACGCCACAACAAGAGAAGACACAGCCGGCAGCCACTAGCCATACACAGGCTCGTTTTGTGGCTGCTGTGCTGGCACATATGCAGCAGCTGTGCTGTAGCTCTGACTCAGCGCTCACCCTGGTCTTGCCCAGCAATTTGTAGTCTGGCCTGAAGTCATGGCCCCACATAGACACGCAGTGCGCCTGCAGCATGCAGCACCACACAGCATGAGTGCTGTGGCGCCAGATCGTTGGTGGCCACGGCGTGATGCGTAGCAGACATGGCTGGCTTTGCATGACCATGAAAATCATTTGCTGTTGCAAGTTCTGCTTCTGCTTGCGCGACCCGCGTCAGCTGATGACACAGCAACAGCGGTTGCAGCAGGCGTCTGGCCCAGAGCCAGTCAGCACAGTAGCTGACTGCCACATGACCGGCCTTAGCCCACCAGTAGCTGGAGGAAGCCCTCCTGCTCTGCCGGTGCTCACCCCAAAGCAACATCACCAAGCATGCCTGGTCCATCTCCCAGGTAAGCCCACCTCATCAATCACAATCCTGGCCAACAGGCCCCTGCTGTGCAGCTTCTGCAGCGCACTCTGCAGCGTGGTGCCCTTGACAAACTGCTCCGGCGTCACGTACAGCAGCTTGCAGCTGCACGCCAGAGGCTCAAGGGTTGGAGACATCAGCCCAGACTGTCTCAGGAAATGCACAGACGACCACTTGCAGCTGCGTGCCAAACATCTGTCCTGGTGAGGGAGACTCTTTTAGACAGATGCCTGCAGCTGCAGGCCACATGCGTGGGACCAGAACTGAGGGATCTTTACCTGCTCTGCAATGCACACATCTGCTCGTCGGAACCATGTCGAGGGATGTCTTGCGACAGGAAATTTCACAATCAATTACAGCAAGGCCTTTGCTGGCCAGCTGTTCCCCTCACCTGGGCTGCTTCTTGAACAGCTCTCTCAGCACACTCTTGGCGTCAGTTTTGGTTTGCTGGGAGCTCAGGAATGTAGTGGGCACCCCTCCACTTGGCAGTTGGCACAGCGCCATGACCTGCAAATATCAAGGGGCACAATTTAGCCAGGAGTGGCAGGAGGGCAATCAGACAGCACCCTGCGATGCCATCAGGCAAACCTTGGTGCAGGGCGCTGCAGGCCTGCACGTATGCAGCATGCATGCAGCAAGAGGCAGCGCTGCTGTCTCACACAAGTCACCACACCAGCACCACATCAGCTACATTGCCAGAGTCAAAGCGACGGGTTGTGCGCGAGCCCCACGGGCGGCGGCCCTTTGGGTGCTGGGGCAGGCAGCGCTGACAGCTGCAGCCTGACAATCAGATAGCTGCTGATAGCCAGGCTTGTGATGATCAGTGTGCAGCCCTCCCCTTGCCATGCAAGCTTATACAACCTCTCCACAGAGCATGCCAGCTTTGGCAAGAACACCATCCTCTATAAGTCAGGAGCCATCCAAACAAGGGCGCTCAAAGCCATCATCAGCCGCGGTCACAGCCACCTAACACCTAGGTCGCGCTCTGAGTCTAGCAATTGTTGTGGACAGGTTGGTGAAAAATCTATTCCCAGCTTCATGATCTGAGATGCTATCAAGCGGCACCTTCACCCTCTCACAGCAAGCCGCACGAGTTTGACTCACCTGGTCCTGCATCAGCGACAGCAGCGGGGAGACGACCACAGTCAGCCCTTTGGCCACCACAGCTGGCAGCTGCAGCAGGGAGACAGGTCAATCAGGCAGCGACAAGAGGCAGCTGCAGCAGGAAGCAACATGTTGGGTCAGCAGGACCATGCAGTACGGCCAGCCTCTGAGCAGCGCTCAGTGTTGTTCATCTCAGAGTCTAAGACGCATATTAGTTCAGACTTCTGGCTGCAGTGTGCATCCTGACACCATTGACGGGCAGCTCACCTGATAGCACAGGCTCTTGCCGCCGCCAGTGGGCATGAGCACAAAGACATCCTCTCCCTGCAGAGCACCACGCCCAGGGAATGGAGAAAAGCACTCCCTGCCCATCAGACAAAGCAGCAGGACAGCGCACCTCATGTTTCAGCAGCGTATGCACCATTGTCACTCCCAGCCCCCAGCACACACTATTGTGGCAGAAGCTGGCCATGCAGCTGCAAACAGCAGTCTCACCATGAGTGCTGCTCATGCTACCTCCCGCTGGTGCTAGAAGTGGTTTCATGCAGCCTCACTTCGGGCTGGGCAGTAGGATGACTCACATTGTCATCGTCTGGCAGCAAGGCATACCCTGTCCCTCCCAGCCCAGGCACCAGTAGCTGCCACCTCATCAAGACCTGCAGGTGCCAGCAGCAAACTGACCTTTAGTGCTGCCCTGATGGCCTCCTGCTGGTTGGGGCGAAAGGTGCGGTTCCCAAACAGCTTCCAGTTGGCAAAGTCCAGCAGGTCCATCTGGGACTCCTCCTTAGGGGTGGGCACCTGCAGCTGCACCTGCTGTGCCCCTGAGGCAGGCCCCAGGCAGTGTGCTTGACCTGCTGGCAGGGGGGCTGTTTCTCCATTGCCTGAAGGCAAAAGGGTTGGCACTCTGAAGGGACCAGGCATTGTGGGATGCTGACCGGGAGGCAGCTGCACCCGAGTGTGCTCCTGCACTAGGGTGGGCGTCTGCTCAGCCTGCAGGCAAGACGGCATCACAGGGCAGTGCTCACACCAGAATGGTTGCAGTGTGGCCATGCGCTCCTCATGCGGGGCTCATACAGGCACAGGCATGCTCTGGCTGGGGTCAGCCAATGACTAGGAGCTCGTGCTACAGATCAGGAGTTGTCAGATGGCAATTGCAGCAGGCAAATGGTTCCCGAGCTCACTGGAGGACCGCTTGGGCTTCAGGAAGGAGGTGATCTGGAACTGGGTTCCCTCCCTGCGAGCAGCTTCCTTGCTGTGACCATCAGGGATCTGCATGGCGGCGCGAGCACCTGTGTCTGCCAGGGCACGGGGTGATGTGTGCTGGTCTGGCCAACACACATGCTTGGTCCCCTGCAGCCTCAAAGCCCTGGTGATGTTCCGCATCAGGGCGGGAAACTACGCTGTGGCTGTGACCGCATGCAGGGCCACTAAGGCAGCACCCAAGTCGCAGCTCAGCTGCTCACCGCCCACCCACAAGTCGGCAAGTACCTTATCCCCTGCCATGTCAAGCGCACCTGCCGCCGGGCTTCTGCTGGAGGTGCCCTCTTTGCACATTTTGCAGGCGCCTGCACCAGCGGTGGCTGGCTGGCTGCAACACGTTTGGTGGCCGAGGATTTGCCAATGCTGGCCCTGCGAGGTTGTTCCCTGCACGGCTGTTGCAACTGTGTCTGGCTGCGGCTCATAAAGTCGCCGTCGTCATCTGTCTCAGATGCCTGTATGAGAGGGTTGTACTGGGTACTGCAAGCAGCTGGCAGGCGGGTTCCCGTCACTGTGTGCCAGCGCCTGAGCTTGCTCAAGAGGCAACAGACGCCTGGTCCTGAGACAGGACTTAGTCTCAGATGCCCTGGCTGACAGGCAACATGTGACAGGCCGGGCGGGCACATGCAGGGAGGTCAAGCTCCAGTTTAGCAGCCACTGGAAAGGAAGCTGCAGAAGCTGCTTGTCTTCTCAATGTGTTTTCAGCGATCAAGGTATGCCGTCAGCTGGCATGCAGCACTGATGCCATCCACAGCAGGCCGACAGGTGTCCCCAGAGGCTTAGGCTTGAGTATTCTGCCGCTTCACTGGGTCAGAAAGTGCAGCACAGATTGCTTGCCTGTGAGCCACTGCCCTCCGTGTCTTCATCACTGGCAGCCTCAGAGTCTGAAGACATGAGAAGAACCTGCTCCTCGTCATCCATGAATGCCTCCTGCCCTGCAGCACACATCACAGTGTGAGCACCTGAAGTCAGACAATCAGAAGAGCAGGGCATACATCATGCCAGGCGGCACTTCCAGAGCGCGCAGCCTGACGGACTGGGACAGCCCCGCAGACTGGGACAACCCCGCGCACAGGGACACCCCCTGCAGCAGGCACGCAGGCAGCTCACAGCCTGGCCAGTCTCTTTGATGCTTGACATTTTGAATTCAAGATGAACCTTGTGGGAGGGCCAGCAGCGCCCTCAGACATCCAGCCTGCAGCACTGCCACCAGAGTGCAGGCACATTCGCCGACTGGTGGCGGGCTTGCTGGCAGTCCGCCCTTCAGGAAGAAATCCTACACTGAGGCTGGCAATCTGTCAGCCATCAGCCTCACTGTGCACGTTGAGTCTGCATGTAATATGGTGTAAACGAAGCCGTTTCCAGTAGAAAGGAATGTTGCTTTGCAGCTGGCATGCTGCCAGCTCCCAACATGGGCAGCACCTGTGCCTGCCTGCCACCCTGGGGGTACTGCATCAGTCAAGCATGCTGGCTTCCTGGTAAACTGCAGCACCAGGGGCTGCTAGCCACCAGAAAGGGCCTCCCCTCCTAAGGGCTGTGGCACATCCTGTCAACAATCCGTTGCTGACATGCCCCTATGGGGTAGGGGATGCTGTCCAGCCCAACTGTCTTCAGCAGCAAGCATCACACTTACTGAAGGTTGGGTGGCAGTCAAGGTGTCTCTGATCCCTCAAGCATCTCATACAAGACGGTGCCTAGCAGAGCTCCTGTCAGGTGGCAAGCAGCTTTCCAATATGTCAGGTCGGCTGCCTGCCGTCCTGATGCGGTCAAGCATTCGCCCACAGCCACTACAAGACGCTGCACACCACGTGTGCAGTCTAAAAGGGATGCAGCATTGATGCAGGCGGTCACCATCTGCCTCCGACTGGTCGTCCCCTCCAACCTCATCATCATCTGCACCTCCCATGATCAACTCCAGCAGGGCTTCCACATGGCGTTGCCAGTCCTGGTGCCCTGGCTTGATGGTGTGCAGCCTGAGGCTGTGCTCCTCGGCATACTCCTCCACTGCCCTGTGCAGCATGTCCAGGCCCCCTGGGAGCGTCTCTGCAAAGCCTGCACAGAAAGGGACCATCACCTGCTTCACGATCAAGCCTGCAGAGTACAGTGCTTGGCGCCTCAGCATGTCCTACATGTGCAAGGGGCATGCATGTGGATCAGGGCCCCAGAGTGTGATAAGCTGCTCTGCCACGCACGGCCTGCTCCGGTGCAGATGGTTCATGACTTGCCTACACAGGCAAGTTTTGGCAATATTACAAGGTGATGGTGCCGCTGGTGTATGCTCACCATAGGTCTGCATCTGCTCCAGCAATGGACATGCTTGGCACCCAAGCGCCATGTGCTCTGGATCCAGATCAGACCCATGTGTGCCTCAAGAACTCTCCTTGTAGTCTCTGAGCTTGCGCCATGCAAGATCAGAAGGGACACAGCGCTGTGAGACAGGATTTTTGCCAACCTAGACAACCTTAGGTTGTCCAGCCATTGACCAGCTGCAGATCGCTGCAAAGCGCTCTTTGTCACCCTCACCACTCTGCTGAGCAGTGCGAACAAAAGTTTCGAAAGTTGTTCTCGGCAGGTGCAGTCACCTTGGCTGCAGAGCTGCAAGAGCCATCGCTCAAGCAAGCAGGCCTCATCCGGATACTTATATGGGTGAGGAACCCTACAGGGCCAGGCAGTCTGAGGAGCTTGACACTGAAGAGGAGGGAGGCAGCTTCTGGCACTCAGTATGGCAGCGCCTTTGTAGTGGTAAGCCGTGTCAGATTGGGGAGCCAGCATTGGCATGCCTGCTGTTTGAAGCAACTTGTGCCACCTGCAGTGTGGGACTGTATTGATGGGCAGCTCGCCAGCCTGTTTGGTCTGGACCAGTCCAAGTATGAGTGGGCTGTGCAAGAGCATGAATACCAGCAGTGGAAGGAGACTAGCCTGCGACATGGTCAGCCTGAGGGAGAGAGGCCCAGTGTACAGCACCCCTCCAGCTCACAGGTGAGTAATGTGCCTACACATCTCTGCAGAAAGACACCCTATATGCATGCTGGAAAGCCCACAGAGTCACGTGCTGTCTCAGCCTTTCTGAGCAACATCCTCAATGGTGCAGGGGACAAAGGGCGCACGCTTGAGTCCAGGCTATGTTGGTGACAATGTTGTATAACAGCACAGGCCTGACGGGCACTGAATCTGCTATTCAATCTTAAGGGGCAGCAAACCAGCTTTGTGACATCGGGGAGAGGAAGTTGTCGTCTGAACATGAAATTACACTGCAAATCCACTTTATGTCTGTCAGCCCTGCAGCGCCCAGACTACATATACAAGCCCTCGGGGACACCCTGGTTCTTCTTATAGAGAACCTTCTCCCTGGCTTTCTTGAAATCTGCATGGTTGACACGCATACGCCGCTCACGCAGCGCCAGCAGGCCAGACTCTGTGCAGATGGCCTTGATGTCTGCGCCTGACAGCTCATCCTGCATCCAGGAGACATTGTCAAGGAGGTTGCTTACAATTGCTGCCATAGAAGCAGGTGCAGCTCAACATCATTCCTGCCATAAAAAGCAGAAAAAGAGGGCAGGTTGGCACGGAACAACTTGGGTGCACAGCTGACCTTGGCCATGACAAACTCCTCCAGATTGACATCCTCGGCCAAGCTCATCTTGCCAGTGTGGATGCCAAAGATGCGCCGCTTTGTCTTGGTATCAGGCAAAGGGAACTCAATCTTTCTGTCTATTCTGCCTGGGCGGATGAGCGCGGGGTCCAGGGAGTCAATCCTGTTGGTGGCCATGATGACCTGCATCATTGCCAGGGGCAATCCAGGTGTCATTGCTGCTTTGACCAGATGCAAACTGCACAAGTTGCTGTTGGGTTTCCTGGAAGCTGAGCCCCTTCTGGTGCGCATGTGGCTGCTGGCAGCCGGCACGGGTGCACTCACAGGGGTCGGAGGCAGCTGCTGAGCACAGTGGTGTCAAGCATGAAGAAGGCCCTGGGTATGGCTCGGCACATGTGGATGCATGATACACCCCATTTGGAGGGCCGGACAGGTGCTGGGTGCCCTCACAAAACCCTGCAGCTGCAAGAAACCCAGGCAGGCAAAGAGTTGCCTGCCCACCTTGACATCACCCATGGAGTCAAAGCCGTCCATCTGATTAAGCAGCTCCAGCATGGTTCGCTGAATCTCCCGCTCTCCACCTGACTGGGACTCATAGCGCTTGGTGCCGATCGCATCAATCTCATCTAAAGCAGAAGAGTTTGTCAGTGCCGTCTGCAATGTCATCCGCAACAGAGCCAGCAGACCTAGCGCTGCACTGTGCGCCTGCCAACGCTGCAGGCAGGTCAACAGCAGGCGGCTGACCTCAGTGGCCAGCAGAGCAGGGTCTGTTGGTGTTTGCAACTCAGCTGCAGGTCAGGGTTGCTGGCAGAGCGTGTGATGCACTCATGACGGCCTTGCTGTCAGCAGGCCTTACACAACATATGTCTAAGTATGGTCCCCAGAGCAGAATGCTGCTGAGCATACTGCACACATCCTGCTGCACCCACCTATGAACACGATGGTAGGCGCCAAGTCCTCAGCTACTCTGAAGAGCTCCCGTACTAGCTTGGGGCCATCTCCAAGGTACTTTTGTATGAGCTCAGAGCCCACCACCCGCAGGAAGGTGGCTGACGTGCTGTTTGCCACGGCCTTGGCCAGTAGGGTCTTCCCTGTGCCAGGCTCGCCGTACAGAATGACACCCTGGGGCAGAGGGGGAGCAAGCTATCACAAGAGTCTGCTATCTAGGCGATGCAGCCTTGACGGAGGACAGTATAGGTGCTCTGCTTGCAGCCAGGCAGCTTTGGTGCTGCAAACGCAGCACAGCAGTCTGGATTCAGGCAGGTGCAAGTAGCACAAAGGTTGCGCCCAGTGCAGCACAGGAGCTGCAAGCAGCCGTTGCCGCCAACATCCTCACTCACAGAGCTATTCAGTCACTGACCTTGGGCGGCTTGATGCCGATGTCCTCGTATAGCTCCGGGTGAGTCAAGGGCAGTTCCACAGCCTCCTTGATCTCCGTAACCTGCTGGTCCAGGCCACCCACATCTGCATACGTCTCCAGCGGCGCCTTCTCCACCTGCAGGGACGAAACTCGTCTGTAACAGCTGTCAGCAAAACACCCAACACGCACAGCACCCCCACCCACCCAGATAATGATGCGCATTGCAAGCCTGGAAGGTACCAACAGGTCAGCACGCAGACTGTCGTGCACACCTGGGGGGGCCGTGTGCTTAGTGTGCAGATATGCCTAGGAGCCACAAGAGGGCGTCTCCCAGCTTTACACCACACATGCCCTGCTGTGCATGCTGAAGCATCAACCCAGGCGTCGCTTACAGGGCGCATACGGACTGGGGCAGGGTGCACCTGCTCCTGGCCAGTGCCTTCTGGTGCAGCTGCTCACCTTCATGACGGACACCATGGGGTCTGTCTCATCTGATAGCAGGCCCATCACAGACAGCACCTGCAGCCAGGCAAAGCCAGTCAGGGGCTAGGCAGGGCAGGCAGCAGTAGTCAGCCGCAGCGTGCAGGCATGCAAGCCAGGCCGCCGGTCAGGTACTGGAGGGTGCACGCGAGACAATCCGGCTGCACCAGTCAGGCCTGAATTGCATCTGACTGACCACATGCTTGATGAGTATTTCAGGCCCAAGGGCAGAGCAGAGTTGCTGACCTTGTTGTGCAGAAGGATGCTGCACCCCGGCTCCAGCTGCGTCTTGTCCACAAAGGACATGATGCTAACATAGTACTCAGGGCCCACTGATGAGGAGACGATGGCATGGCTGCAGGTGGGCAGTGAATTGTCAGGCGAGGGCTAGTATGCACAGCCTTAGACCTGTAAGGCGACGGGCACTATGCAGCGTCTCAGAGATTTGAAACCCAAACATGAAGGCTGGCACAGACGCGCCCCTTTTTAGCGGATGTACCCAGCTGCACGGGCAGCACAAGAGCAGATGGCCAGCGCATGGGCGGGCTGTCAAAGGGCACAATTTGTGCACAGCATGATGCGCTGTAGGACGATGCTGATTTGGGGCAATCGCACTTACTTCTCGTCGATGATCTCCTCCAGGCTACCGACACTCAGAGGTGTGCCTCGCATGTCATCAATCTGCAACAGGTTTTGATCGTCAGCAGGTGCAGCACAGTCTGCGCATGCCACCTCAGCCAATTTGTGGCTGAATGTCTGCTGCATCAATGGGGGACAGCAAGAAATGCAGCAACAGTCTGCGGCAGGCTTCCAGCACAAGCCCCAGCCACAAAGGCTGTCCCTGCCCTTTGACAGGCTTTCAGTGCTCACTGCCAGCAGCAGAACCCTCTCCTGGCTGCCTGGTATGCCCTGTGTCTTTCAAACAGCGTGCCCTGCTGCGTTCACCCGATCATTTACCCCCTGGGACTCCAGCTTGGGCCTCGATTGCATGGCAAGGGCCTGTCAGTCTCAATCCGCTTGCCTTGCTGCGGTCCTCCTGGTTGCGCTCCTCCTGGGGCTTGAGCCTCTCCTGGTTCGCCACGTACTCCTCCTCCATGAGCAGCCAGTCCTTGACACGCTCCAGCTTGAGCAGTCTCAGCTTGCACTTGGCATTGGGTGTGATGTTAGGCAGCTTGGTGCCCAGGGCCTGCGCATTCCGGCGCTTCTGCTTGCGCCCCACACGCGGCGGGGGCGCAGGGGGCTCCCACTTCTTTTTCTTGCTGGCATCCTGCAGGGCAGGCCATAGTCATATCAGCAGACATCAACCTCCAGGCAGGCTCAGAGTGCCAGGCAGCTCAGCTGTGGGCCTCAAGTCACAGCGTGAAGCCACAGCAGAACCTGCTGTAGCAGGTTTCCTGCATGTGAGTGGCTAGCCTGGACGCTGCAGCAGCATTGGATGTGCATGCCCTAGAATGCACTGCCAGCCCCGCATTCCCGTCAGGGGAGGAACTTCGCGCCACTCATGTGCTGCTGCAGGTGGCAATTTGATGCTGCAAGCTTAGTCCAGTACACCTAGGTACAGAAAGGCAGCACGAAACATAGACAATGGCCCTTTGGCTTGCGCGGCGCTCCAGTCCACAGCTGTGAGGCACACAAGACGGTTTGCTGGTGTGTGGACAGCAAATCACTGCCATCATGAGAGCTGCTTGTTCGCAGCAGCAAGGACTGACCTCTTTCTTGTCACCATCTGGTGCTCCTGGCCCACCAGGCCCAAAGCCACCCTGCTGGCTTTGCCCCTGCCCCATGCTCGCAGCGGGTGCGTGCTAAAATGTGTAGCTGGCAATCAGGCTGGTGTCACGCCGTGGCCTAGATGGATGTGAGGCCTGCAGATCTGATAAGAAGGGGGGACTTCAGCTTGAACCTCAGCGTGGGGAGAGTGGGTTCAGAGCACTAAGTGGGCCCGAGGTCAGCCGGCCGTTCCAGCTTTGTGATCAACGTACCACACACATAGCCGTCGTCCACCTGATCGCATCAGACCAGTACACCCTCAGTCAAAATCAGTCCAGCACTGCCATACCTCCTGTGTTTGAGGGCACACACCCCCAACAAGGCCTCCACAGCATGTCTCTTCAGCAAGAAGCTTTGCCCAGGCGGGGCATTGCACTGCGTGAGGCATTTCACCGCGCACTCAAGGCAGCTCTGCAGTGTCCCCCTGTGGAGGTATGGCCCGAAGCTGAA